>OY754311.1:42329915-42929915 GCA_963573325.1 Astragalus glycyphyllos
AAAGAATGAAATTACAATCACCTCAATGAGTTAATTCTAAATCATTCAGTAAATGAGGTGGAAAATAAATGTATGATTTAGAATTAAATAATACATTTATTTTCCACCTCGAAGTTACTTCACTATACATTACTTACAGTATTTTTTAATGTAGGCTAAATACCACTTTTAGTCATTTATCTTTGCTCTTAGTTTCACTTTGGTCCTTTATCCTTTTTTTGGTCCGTTTTGGTCCTTCATCTTTAATTTTCGTTTCATTTTAATCTCTGCCGTCAATTTAAGCTAACGGACGCCACGCTAACAGTTAACTGCTGACGTGGCGTCTTAAGTATCATGTATGACGTGTCATTCATTAAATGAGCTGGAAAATAAATGTATTATTTAATTCTAAATCATTTTAAACATAATCAGTTATGTTTTTAAAATTTTAAAAACTAAAAACACAAAAAACTGAAATCCAGCATTAACTCTTCCTCTTCTTCGATCCTCAAAATCCAGAAATTAAAACATTTAACTCTTCGTCTTCTTAATCTTTAAAATCAAAACCAAGATAAAAAAAAAAAAAACTCAGATCTTCAATCTTTATCCAGATCTGAAATCAAATAAACAAAATGAAAGAAAGAGGATGAGAGGAAACTAAACACAAATCAAAAAAATCCCAAATCCCTTTTAGTTTCTGGAAACAGCAAAAACACTATATCTCCTCTTCTCACTCTATCTGTCGTTGATGGAAAAGGTGAATTGCAACTATTGGAGTTAAAAAAGTCAAAGGAGAAGAAGTGAGCAATACCAAAGCCATTCCGTATTGAAGATCTTTGAGATAAATAAAAAGCATAGAGAATGAGCAACACATAAAAGTTAAAGAAGTGAGCAAGATCTTTGAGATTCATTGAGTTATTAGAACCTAATGTAGAGAGTGAGAAGACGAGAGGGATTGTTCTTTGTTGTTTCCGGAAAAACTGAGGTTTGAGAGATTTGGGATATTAGGGATTAAGGATGAAGAAGGGGATTAAGGATTGTTCTTTAATGTATTAGTAAGAATGTACCGTTGGTAATAATTACTTATAGTATCTAATATAAATTTATGTCATTACTATTACACTAAATTTTCCCATTATCCCATTAGGCACACTTCACAAGCGTCAATGTTGAGAGTAAAAATGTCATTCACATCTAATCAATCATTTAAATTTTTCTTCTCTTTCTGTCTTTTTTAATTTTAATTTTAATTTCCTGTTTTCCTAACCCATCATTTAATCTAATATAAATTTATACCATCTAGTTACCACTCCACTAAAATTCCCATTGGCCCCTTTGGTACACTTGACCGGTGTCAATGTTGAGGGTAAAAAAGTCCTTCACATCTAATTAATCATTTAAAATTTCCCTCTCTTTCTATCTTTTTTTTTTTTTCATTTCAATTTCAATTTCTCCTCTCTTCCTAACCCCATTATCCAATCTAATATAATATAAATAATATAAATTTAAATAATTGCTACTCCACTAAAATTTCCTATTGGCACACTTTGACAAGTATCAATATTTAAGGTAAAAGAATCATTCACATCTAATCAATCATGTAAACTTTTCCTCTCTTCCTACCCTTTTTTAATTTCAATTTCAATTTCAATTTCAATTTCAGTTTTTCTTCTCTTCCTAACCTCATCATCTAATATAAATTTATCTAATATAAGTTTATACAATTACTAATCCACTAAAATTGCCTATTAGCCCATTTGGCATACTTGACTGGTTTCAATATTTTGATTTCAACTTCAGTTTTCTCTCTCATCCTAACCCCATCATCTATCTCTCATCTAATATAAATTTATATCATTACTACCCCATAACTTATGGTACATGAATAAGTATTTCAAGGAATTCTTTTGAATTGGAGTCACAGTTGGTTTCTTGCTTAAAAACTCCACTACTTATGATACATGTATAACTATTTCTGCATTTGAAGTTTCTTTCGTAGTTTCTACATTGTATGGCGGATATGACAGCTTAAAATGTGCTACTTAATTTGGTGTTAAATTGTTTTTTTTTAGTAACTTCAGAATTTAAGAACAAAACAATTTCATAATTTAGTTGCTGTTAAGGCATGCTATGAAATCAAACAAATGATCACGTTGTTAATAAATTTTCATTTAAATTAAAGCTATCACTATTTCCTACAAATAGTTTTATTGGCCATTCGTCTACCTCCGTTTTTATGACTTTGAGCTTTCAAAATTACAATTACGATTTGAGTACTAATCGTATCAAGTAACGTGCATGATAGGCCCGTGTGGATGCACGGGTATGTTACTAACTATTCAGTAGCTTATATAGCGCTTTTCCAGACACTACTTGAAGTAGCGTTTGAGGTTATAACTTATAACATTTCATTTTTTATCTCATCTTTACCCTTATTATTACTTTGATTAAATCCTCTATTTATCCTTTGTTAAATGAATATTCTCCCTTATTTTTAAACATCAATTACAAATATTCATTTATGTTACTTTATATTTAATTATAAGCTAGCTCAATCGCTAATTTTACAAAAAAAAACCTAAATTTAATTTTCTAGCGTATCTGTTATCTGCTATCTCATGTTATAAGCTAATTTATTCATTATCCGTTAGCTTATCTACTATTTGCTATATTTTACCAAACAAAGCCCAAATATGATGAGGTGTAATTGCAACCTACTATTTAATACTATGACCTATTTTGTTAGACGTTTAAGGTTGTCGTACATAGATTAACAAAAAGAATTAATAGTCCAAAATTCATGATAATAATCTCATACGTTTCTAGTATCTCGTTTGTTATTTTATTCTTTCTTAATAATTAAGTATTTAAAAAAATGCTTTAATGCTCCAACGGAGTAATAAAACAAAAAAGTTAATTTTTTATTGGTATTGTAAAACGTCAATTAAACTAAGACAATTTTTTTTGGCTGGAACGCCAAATAAAATGAGAAAGATGAAGTATGATATACTAGTATTTAGCTCAACATCATTAACACACACTTTTCTCACATTCTGAGAAAGATTTGAGAACACATCAAATCATGTGTTTAAATTAAAAGATGAAAGATACACCATGTTCGGATATATCATAACTCTATAAAGCCTATAGAGCACCACACTAAGCAATACGCCTATCATCACTTTGTATGTTCACCATGGATCATGATATATCATCTACAATTTAAAATAGCTAGGGATCGTTAAGCTATAGATTTGCCATGAAATTATCCTGATTAATTCATATCTAGTGAATGAAATAGTGATTCATAATGGTTAGAAAAAGTAGATGTCACAAATTAGCTGGGGTGGGAGTAAGGTGCTCAACCATACTTTACCCCGTTTGTATTTTGTCTCTTTTCAGATAAATCAAATGGCGCGCATAAGAAAAATTGGTCATAACATGTGGTAACGCCTATGCCCCAAAAGACCCAAAATAAAGTCTCGTATCTGTTTTCGTCAAGCTCTTAGGTCCTAGTCGTGGTGTCGGCCAGAGGTTTGAACAGTATTTGATTCCTCTTTTCTTCAAGCAATTGCGTCAAGGAGGGAACTCTGCTCCTCAACTGTGGGTTTCCTGACTCATTTAGAAAGGGTCAGACAATGTGAGATTGAGACGCGAGTGTTGGATTATACTACGGCTAATGCATAAAGTAAAATAAAGTAAATGCGATAAAGGAAGATAAATTGAAATAAACGTAGAGTTTGATTGATTGATGTGTGTCTTTACATTTCACTCTATTGCTATATATATACACAGGCCCTCGTCGGCCACTATGCTAGCCAACATTCGCCTGCCGTTGGATTGATCTAAGATCGACGGCTCTCATTGCTTCATAGGCCCTCAACAAAGCGAAATAACTGCCCACGATCCCACTGGCACGGTTAGTGGGGTAAGTGCTTGTTGCTCTGTGTTTTCCGGCCTCGCTCTTCCGCTCGAACTTCAACCGCTCCCACGTTCTATCTTCGTGTTGTGTCTTGCCTTCCAAGCAACGCCCGCCTTGCCTCGGCCATGTGGTGGCTTGGCTATCCTGACCCATTTTAGGTAATGATTCAGGCGTTCGATCCACCTAGGCGTTGGCACTCTATAGGCAAGGGCAGTCGCTCTCCCTCGGCTTGGCTCACTGGCCCTCGGGCGTAGCCCTCCCTCGGGGGTTTTTGTCAGTTAGTGCGCCCCGACGACCTCATTCTGGTTTCACTCTTTTTGACAAATACCTCTTCTGCCCTCGTCAAGTGGCTTGCCTTCACACAATAGTTCCTTTTTCCCTCTCTTAGCCCTCGGCCTACGACTTATTTATTTTTGGGTATTAACAATTGCCCCCCCTTTTTGTGCTGTCGTGCGGCCTTGAGGACGTGATTAACGGTACGAAAACCCTTGAGATGATTTGAGGTGACAGTTAGAGGGGACATTACCACAGCTACGTGACACTTGGCGCTTCGCACAAACCGAAACGACTGCGCAACGGTTCCCAAGGACACGTTAGTTGAGATTTTCCCGAGGCTATAAATAGCACTCATCATTACCCCTGCCCAGTTACTTGTTCCTTCTGAAACCCCTGTTTCTTTCCTCAGACCAAACTTTCCCCCAACCTTTCATCGTCCTCCTTCTTGCTCATCATGTCTTCAAACTTCGATTCCCAAAATGAAGAACGCAGTTACGGCGGTGGTGACAGCCCGTCGAGTTCTCCTCTTTCCTCCGGGGGTCCCATACTCGAGGTTTCTTCGTGAGACATACTATTTGCCACTGGTGAAGGCGTGACCATCCAACTTATTGCGTGCATGGTCCTTGAGAGTTTTGACGCCTTCAAGAATGTTTTTGGCCCTGCAGGTGGCTTGCCCATCTCCCAAGACTGGTTCACTTTGAATGCCAAGGTGACTAAGACTAAGGGTTGGGCCAAGCCTACCGATGAGTACCGCGCTTGGTTCGATCGCCTTCGGACCTCTAAGAAGGATACCTGGAATCAGTGGCGCTTGTATGATATGATCTCCCTCTCCACTTCTTACATTCGCTATGACTTCAACGTCCTGCTTCCCCTTTTGGGCTTCTGGTCCTCTAATCTCAATGCATTTGTGTTCCCTTGGGGCATGCTAACCCCTACTGTCTTGGATGTCTCTGCCATTACTAGCCTATCGGCGCACGACCTCAGTATTCATCCCGCCAAACTGCCTAAGAACGTGGATCTTGGCCATACCCACGCGGGTGGCCTATACTTCAAGTTTCTTGCTGCAAATGCCAGAACCACCGGGGAGATCATTGATGCGGAGCACACGGCGTTTCTCATGTACTTCTTTTGCCGGTTCCTCAACGGTACTGCTTCGGCAGGCGTCGTTCAGAAGTTACAACCTTTTGTCGCCATGATGTGTTATACCGGTGAGGTATTTGCCTGGGCCCCCTACTTCCTCGGTGAACTCTACAGGGGTATCAGGGTCGTTCTTGATCAACTCAAGGATTGTGGCCATGTCTCCAAGCTATAGGGTCCCTTCTGGTTCCTTCAATTGTGGTCCAAGCTCTACTTCCCTAACATCCTGTCTGCTGGTCTTGCCATCCCTAGATCGCCGACAACCAGGTTCCTGGGGCCCCAACTCTGGGAGACACCCATTCATGAATCGACCCCGACCCGGTTCGTGGAAGCCCTCCTGCGGATGTCTTCCTGTGAAATGTCTTGGTGCCCTGTTCTTGACAAAGGTTCTCGCCCGCATTGGATCTCCAATCCTCAAAAGAATCAGTCTCAACTGAAGCTCTCGGCTCGCATTGTTGCTCGTGACAGCTGGCTGTCCGCCGTGGTGGTGAGGGACTTGCCAATTGGCTACATTGCTACCTCTTGGTATAGCAAGGCCCTTGCGGAGTATTACTATCCAAACTTCGTGTGCCGTCAGTTCGGCCTCCTGCAGCATATCCCCTTGCCTTAGCAAGCTTTGGCTGAGCCTGCCCGTCGCACGGGTTTATCTGAGTCCCAAGTCTGTAGGATGACTGATGATAACCAACACCAACTCACGGAGGGTGTCTGGGCGCACTACGATGTGTGCTCGGGGGAGACTTACTCCTTTACCAACTGGTGGCCTAGCGTTAAGGAGTTGTCCTACCCTCACGGGATTGAGGAATGTTTGTCTCGTTGCCGCCTCGGTCGCCTAGGGAACACCACTTCTAGAGCTCTTGCCAGTACTAGTACCGCTCCTTCTAGGACGCCTGTGGCTACGACATCGGCTCGCCGGCCTGCAACGCGCTCTCGACCATCTGCTGGTACGTTCTTGATCCTACCTCATTTTCTATTTCGGTTATGCTTCACCACTTTTCTAACTTCCCGTCCCTGGCAGATTCTAACCTGGGGGAGAAAGATGATGCCCCATAAAAAACTCCTGTAGTTACGAGGGCTGGTGTGACAACGGGGAGTGTTTCCCCTATTGGGAAAAGGCATAAGGTATAACACCGTCACCCTTCCCCTCGTCTTTTGCTTTTAATTTTTCATTTCCCTCATGGCCACGTTCTTCTGCAGGCTTCTACCTCTGCTCAGCGCTCTTCTCTTTCCTCTCAGAACAAATCTCAAGCACCTCCCCCTTTGGAGACGGAGCTGCGGAGATTGGAGGATGCCCTTCGAGGGGAGGTTATTACTGATCCATCCCAACTGGCAGATTTGAGGTCTGTTGCTTTTCGTCTAGCCTCCGTGGAGGGTTTACCGGAGTCCAGATGACGGGCGCTGAAGGAGATTGGTTACGGTCTTCCAGAGGTTTCCCGGAGCTACCCGGCGGCCAAAGCTGTCAGGGATGGTGCGCAACAAACAATGGACCGCCTGAGTGCCCTACAGGCAGATCATAGGAATTGTATGGTTGCCTATGATGAGAAAGAGGCGGAACGCCAGTCTATGATAGATGAAAACTAGACGGTTGAGCGTAGGATTGATACAATCGAGGGTGTAATGTCGGACCTTCAGCGGGATCTGCAGCTTCTGCTTCCTCGGAGGGAAGAAGCGGCCAACAAGCTTGCTAAAATCCTGTAGGACCAATCACGTTTGTACGATCAAGCCAAGCTTCTGGCTTGCCAGGTAGAATATTTAGAGGCCCAGAAAGAGGGTTTCCTTTATGATTTGGAGGCTGGTCAAAGCAACCTACAGTCCGCCGTTTCTTCCTGGGGGAGGTTGCGTGCTCGCTTGGCCTCTGCCCCTTCTGATGTTGCTGAAACTTCTGCGGCTGCAAATTCTGGCCCGACAATCACCCAACAAGCATATGCCCTTGTGGAGGGAGAAGACTCCGCTGCTGAGAACTGAGGGTCCTCCGGCGGTATCATTTTAATTCCATGCTTTTTGTTTCTCAATAGGCCGTCGGTGTGTGACGAGCCACTTTGACAATATTTTCTATTACTTTTAAAAGCCATCTTTCAATTTCTTGCATACTTTCCCATAGAGTAGGATAATACGCCTTGAGGTATTTGCCATTAATTTTCGTTTCAAATTCTTCTCCGTCTAGAGTGATTAGACGATACGCTCTACCGTGGTATACTTCGTTGACGATGTAGGGCCAGTCCCAATTCGGGGACCACTTGCCCTACTGGGGGTCTTTCCTCCCAAGTGGAAAAATGGCATTCCATACGAGATCCCCTTCAACAAACTTCTTCGGTTTAACATGTTTGTTGTAGGCTCGGGCCGTTTTAGCTTTGTTGTTCTCTGTTCTGATGAGGGCAGCCAACCTATCATCGTCCACCGAGTCCAGCTCCATCAACATGGCCTGCTGGTACTCATCCATACTAAGGGAGTGTTGCCGTGCCACTCTCAATGAGGCTACACTGATCTCCAGTGGTAGCACGGCGTCCTGCCCGTAGACCAAACGATAGGGAGTCACCCCGTTGCCGTAGACTTGGAATTTCTCATAGCCCACAGGACCTCATTAAGGGTCTCGTGCCACCGCCGAGGCTTGGCCTCTATGTTCTTTTTGATGAGTTCGATGATGATTTTGTTGGTGGCCTCCGCTTGTCCGTTGGCTTGGGCATAATAAGGAGACGAATGTCTCATTTTAATACCGTATTCCTGGGCAAAGGCTACCACCCGCTCCCCGGTGAACATTGTACCTTGATCGGTCGTGGATGTCTCAGGAATTCCAAACCTGAAAATGATTTGGTTCTCGATGAATCTGATCACTGCGGCCTGATCAACGTTTCTTAATGGCATAGCTTCCACCCACTTGGTGAAGTAATCGGTGGCGACAATAATAAAGTTGTGCCCTTTTGAACTTGGAGGGTATATCTTGCCATTTAAATCCATGGCCCATCCTCTAAACGGCCAAGGTTTGACAATGGGGTGTAGCTCATCTGCCGGCACCCTTTGGATTGGTCAGTGCAGCTGACAAGCCTCGCATCCCTTGGCAAACCGGAACCAATCGACCGTGATCATCGGCCAATAATATCCGTGCCTGTAGATGAGCCATTTCATGATGGGGCCAGACCTGTGGGCTTGACAGGCCCGTAAGCGCACGATTCTACCGAGTAGTAAAAAGTATCGATCCCACAGGGAGTTAAACAACTACCAATTTAATTTTTAGTTTTGATTAGCTGAAAGGAATATTTTTTTTAGGGAAGAGAGTAATTGTTGATTTAAAATTCAGAATATAAAAATGTCCCAGGATTGTGGTGAATCGCAATAACAGAATCTAAATATCCCTTAGCTATCCTTTATCTTATTTTGAAATTATTTTAAGAACAAGGTATTCTTTTGGTATAATTCTAGTTTCCTTTCGGAATACCAGAATGTGTCTCGAAACAGTGATGAAGCCTATTCTCATGGTTGATCACCGCAGAGACCCATTAAGTACAACCTTATTGTCCCAAGACGATCAAAATCATTTTCATGTTTGATTGCCTTGTCTAACCTCGTGGATCCAATGTCAAGCTTTACCTCTCGGTACTTCGCTTGACATTTGATATATGAATTATTACAACGAGGTTAGATTAAGTTTTAATTTTTAATAAGAAAAAGTCTAGCCTTGGAATTGATTTAGAGATCCATTATTGGATTGTGTCCCACAATCCCAAGACTAGAAGATTTACTCACACATGATCATAGTAGATGAGGGAGAAGAAATAGAAAACATAAAATATAAACTGAAATATAAACAACGAGAATGTAAAGAAAGTAATAAAGAGCGGAATTGTAAAGTGCAAGAAATAAAGAACTGAAAATAAAAGACAGAATGTAAAGTGCAGGAATATAAGAACTGAAAGTAAAAGAAAGCAATAGAACAAGAGCAGAAATTTAGAGAAAGAAAACTTAAAGAAAATTTAGAGAACAAGTGCAAGTATTACAAGTGAAGTTGGGAACCCCTTTACATCAGAAAAGAAGGCTTTATATAGCCAACAATCAGAGGAGAATGGCTTCAATTCGCAGAAGTGGCCATTAAAATTATTAAGAGAGGAATTGGAAGAATTTTGAAACTGTTTTCTCAATTTTGAAGAGTTGCACGGGGCGTGCTAAGTTGGCACGGGGCGTGCTGCTTGAGAAAACTTGAATTCCTGAATCATTTCAATGCTGCACGGGGCGTGCAGATTTAGCACGGGGCGTGCAAAGTTTCGCAAGACTGTTGATTGGAATTTCCTTGGCACTTTTTTCCTTGCTTTGCACCCTTCTTTATTCTCTTTTGATTTTTGGCCTTTTTTCATGCAAAATTCCTTCCTTTCTTCAATGTAATCCCTGAAAATAAAAACTAACAACTTGTAGTAAAATAGCTCAATAAAAGAACTAAATTCTCACAATTCTTTATTCAAATTAAACACTAAAAATACTCTAAATTTGGACTTATCAAACTCCCCCATGCTTGAATCTTTGCTTGTCCTCAAGCAAGAACAATCAAAACTAGCAAGCACATGTTAATAACTGCATTCTCAAAAAGTTCAATCAACAAAGTTAGCCAAATGAGGGACCAAAAACAGAAGCATATGATAGACAAAATACAATATCACAAGTGAGATGCCAGATGTTTGCCTAATTAGAGGCTTATGACCTGAAAAGTACAACTGTGCGAACATAGGCATTCGCTCACAATCTCTCTGAGTGTTTTAGGGACTTGGGAAATATTTCGCTCAAGTTTTAACAAATGCTGATTGCCATAGGTTTGTAAGTTGACCAATATCTCTACTAAAGTGAAACCGAGATCCTAGGCTTCTCTCCATTGATCGAACTTTCCAATTTTAATTCTTGCTATTTACTTTGTCTTATTTTAATTTCTAATACAACCAAACACTCGTTCGTCTAAATAATAATTAATCTTAAATAGTTTGGTACTTATTAATTAATCCCTGTGGAGACGATATTTTTTATACTACTTCTGCAAGAGAGTACACTTGCTCTCAAGTGTGTTTTTGACGCAACAAGTTTTTGAATCCCCGGTAGTGGCGCCAAATAGTTGACTTGCATTTCTTTTTTTATCTTTTCTGCATAAATAGAGAAATTAAGTTAATACTTTATATAATTGGTAACAATTGCTCTAATAATAACTCAAAAATATCTCTAAAAAATGCGCCAAATTGGAGTTTATCAGGTATTAGCATTAGGTAGGGAATAAGAAAGAAGGGAAAAACAAAGGGCTAAAAATAAAATCAATGATAGCAACCTTTGAAATCAAAATGGAGCTTCTACCAAGTTTGCACTTTTTGTCTAAGACTCCAAGTTTGCTTCCACTTCCATTCTTCTTCGTTTCTTTCACTTGAGCCCACTCTTTTTGACTTGATTTTGTCTTTGAGAATTGAGTGGACTCTTTCCTTTTGATTTCCCTTGATTTTGCCTTTTTCCTCCTTTTTGCTTTCTTTTTCTTTTTCACTTCTATTTTTTTTTCTTTGATTGATTGTTCTTTTCATTCTTTGGAGGAAAAAAGGGCAATACAACCAGCTTATGTCCAAGAGATATATGATTTCAGATGTAGGACAAAAACCTGCAAATTCAATAGTTGCTCCAATCCGATTCCAAAGTTTACCAAAAACAAAAAATTTCATTTCTGGGTGCCAAAGGAATAAAAATATAGGCTCGAAGGGGCAACTAGATGGAATTTTTTTTAGAAAACACTAACTCTGAGGCCTGAAGAATAATTCCTAAATCCCCAGATTCTTTTGCATGTTGCAAATCATTTTTCGCTTCAAAACGGTCAACAAACAAATTCTGGAATGATACAATTTGAGAAACATACACTTAGCAAAGAAAAGGGGTATAAAATATATAATTTCAGTAACATCCCCTTGTGAAAGGCTCAATATCTCACATTTTAGTAGTTGGTTCTCACAGAGTACAATTCGGACATGCTAATTCTCAGCTTCCAATCATGACAACCTCACATTTACATTCAGCACAAGTCTATCATACAAATCAGTTTTGTGGTCCCAGAAAGACTAAGCTCTATTGTTTTCTTTCTTTTTCAAATGCAATTATTAACAAGTGCTAAAAAGTTTTCACATTCAACTTGCAAGAAAACAACAACAACAACAACAACAACTCAAAACATGAGAGAATTCAAGACTCACTAAACTTAAAACAGCAAAAATAAACAGAATTAGCAGGGAAAAAAAACGAAACCCCCCCTGCCCCCATGCTTAGACTAAGCATTGTCCTCAATGATTAACAATTAAAAACAACATGAAAGGGGTAGGAAAAGCTCACATGTTTCAGTGCTGCCCAGAATTTCTCAAGACATTGTGATGATTATTTTTCCTACAAAAACACAAACAACGTTAGCCCGTGGGTTGCCTCCCACACAACGCTATTTTAACGTCACTAGCTTGACGGTTAAAAAGATTTATGGCAATTATCCTGGATCCGCATTAGGGATGCTTGTCCCTTTAACTTTCCAAACTTTGAGAATTTTTGTCTTCTTCATCTTTTCCCCTATATGTGACATTTTTCTTTCAACATCATCTACCCATGTGGGTTTTGTGAAATTAAACACCTTTTCGACGAGCACGTTTTTCCACTTTACACTTGATCTTTTGTGGGGTTTTGTTCTCTTTCAATTCATTAGGTTTGAGTTTTAGTTCAGAAATCTTCACCTTACTCAAGTTTGTATTGTTAGTAATGAAAAGAGTAGAGTTCAAACCAATGAATTCGTACCTTGGAGATGACGGAAGAGGTTTCAATTCAACTTTTGGTACTTCTTTTGGAAGAGAATCAGATTTTTCCTCAACCAGTTCTTCAATACCCAAGTCTTTTATAGGAGGATTTTCATCCAACATTTGAGCATAGACTTTGGCATCTCCAATTAACTTTTCACCTACATTGTTAATCAAGCATACTTCCAAGCCATCGCTAGAAGGTGGTGCTAAAGAGCAATCTTTCACGCAATGGTCAACAACATTAATCATACAACAAGAGTCTGATTTGGAAGGACTATTTTTGAGATTTTCAAATTCAAAATAAATCTTTTCTTCTCCTACATTAAATGCCATCTTACCTTCCTTACATCAATTATAGCACCAGCAGTGGCGAGGAAAGGCCTCCCCAAAAGTATTGGAACTTGGGAGTCTTCCTCCATTTCCATACCAACGAAGTCAGCTGGTATAAAAATATCTCCTACTTTGATAGGAACATCCTCAAGAATCCCAGCTGGATATTTAATGGAGCGGTCAGCCAACTGTAAAGTCATTTTGGTGGGTTTCAATTCTCCTATGCCTAACCTTTCACAAAGGGATAATGGCATTAAGCTCACACTGGCCCCTAGATCACACATGGATCTCTCAATAGTCTCACTTCCAATCACACAAGGGATGGAAAAGCTGCCAGGATCTTTAAGCTTTGGAGGCAATTTGTTTTGAATAATAGCACTACATTCTTCCGTCAAAGCTATTGTCTCATTGTCATCTATTTTTCTTTTTTTAGACAAAATCTCTTTCAAAAATTTAGCATAAGATGGCATTTGAGACAAAGCTTCAGTGAAAGGAATGTTTATGTAGAGCTTTTTCAAAAGACCCACAAATTTTTTAAAGTGCTCCTCAACTTTGGATTTGGCTAATCTTTGGGGGAATGGTATGGGTGGTTTGTATGGTGGTGGAGGGACATAAGGTTTTTCTTTCTCTTCTTTTACCACCTCACTTTGTTCATTTTCTTTCTCACTCACATTTTTCTCATTGGTGACCTTAGGTTCTTCTAATTGTCTACCACTCCTTAAAATGACAGCATTAAGTTGGCCTTTGGGGTTTGGTTCGGGTTGTCCAGGAAACATCCTAGTGGATCTTGAGGACGAAGCGACATGTTGAGCCACTTGTGAGATTTGAGTTTCCAACATCTTGTTATGGGTTGAAATTAAATCCACTTTTGATGTTAATTTGATGAGAGTATCATTCAAAAATCCAGCTTGGTTTTTAAATTCTTCATTTTGCCTTGTTTGAGATAAAACAAAATTTTCCAACAATGTTTCCAAATTGGATTTTTGAGGAACTCTTTGATTATTTTGATTTTGAAATCCTGGGGGTGTTCTAGCTGCTGGTTGAAAAGAGGGGTTGGATGGAGGATTTTTATATGAAAAATTTGGATGATTCCTCCATCCAGCATTGTAAGTATTAGACAATGGATCGCCCCTCTGAGCGTAATTTGCTTGCTCAGGGCCAGCAGTAGATACCCCTAGTTGGCATTCAGCGCTAATGTGGCCAACTATACCATAGATTTCACAAGGTGGGGTAGCAGTAGTAGAGTGATGGCAACCTCGGAGCTGTCGGTGACTATTTCGGGAGTCATGAAGGTGGAAGTGAAGGAGACACCACGATCGGGGATGGAAGACCGATCGATAAGTCGGGAAGACGCCACAATCGGCTATGGAGTTTCTGGTTGATAAGTCGGGATGAGCGCCACGGCAAGCCTATAAGCTCCAAGAACGACTCAGAGAACCATAGAGACACGTCTCTAAATTTTTACTCAAAATTCAACTTTTTTTTCTTTTTGCTTCTTTCTTCTTCTTTTTTTTTCTTTTTTTTTTTGATTTTTCGAATTTTTCCAAAATAAAAAGTAAAAATAAGATGAACTAAAATTTAGAGACTAAAATTGAAAAGGATAGATAACACCTTGATAGAACCTAAGCTTTGATACCAGATGATGGCCTCCTTGTTGTGGAAACTGGGCATTCTTTTGATTTTCAATATGGATTCTGGTTGTAATTTATATTTTTGTGTTTTTGGATATAAAAGGATGAATAATGGGGAAACGTGCGATTGTTTCTTGTGCAAGTGTTCACAATCGTAACAAGTAATACAGTGAATAAGTGAGATCGTTCCCACGAGGATTAAGTTGTAAACAAATGTTTAATCAATGTAACAAATAGTGATTTGGGGTAAAAAGTAAATAACACACACAATTTTGGGTAACAAACAATAAAGGTAAAAAGTATCAGGGTAATGAAAATCAGATTTGGGAGAAGTTGAGATGCAATACTTCAATAAATCCATTAAAATGCTCAAAATGCTATGCTAAGTGCTGCAGCACTAAGTGCTGCAGCAATTGTGCATTATTCCTAATGCTTAACACTAGGCTTTAGTCCTCCCAAATTATTCCTAATTCAGAAAGGATTATTTCCCTAGGCTACTGGAGAACAAGCAGCTTTACACCTAAGTGTTGTACCTCATGGCTTATGCCTCTCCTATTCCTAGGACTCAAGCAAGGAACAACTATATTCCTATAGTGCAACATACCATGTCATCTTGTGAGATATAAATACAAACCATTCCTGTGAATGTATTTCTACTTAGATTAGACGGCCAACCCTAAGCTAAGATGGATGTAGTAAAACACACAAGATAAAGTGCTCAACACAATAACATAAGCATCAAGAACAAATTAACTTCATTAAATTCATAATAGCATCCCAACTACAGAGGTTTAGCTCATATTGAGCTTACACAACATTACAACTAAACTAAACATCAAGGGAAGTAGGAATTTCATACTAAAACCCGAGAAGAGAAGTTCAACCACAAGTATTGATACTGAGACAGCTTCAATGGTGATCCACCAAGCAATTCCAGCTCTCAAAATGCAGCTCCTTCGAAATTGAAGTAGTTCCAGTATTGCTGCAGCAATCAATATTCCAGCAACTGATTCTAAGTAACAATGGAGGCACGAAATCAAGAGGCTATTCCTATACCTCTGAAATTCGGCTTAACCTAATTCTGAGAATGTGGTCCTTTATATAGAGGAGGCTAGGGATGAGAGGTAACCCTAATTGGGGAGGCGCCTTTTGTCCTTTAGTGGGGGCAAAAGGTCCTTTTTGCCCAAATCCCTAGGTCACCAACGAATATTCCATGATTGGCACGCACACCCACGTCTGGAGACAGCTGACAGGTGTCCTTTCCTCAATTTCCGCGTTTCCTATTGCTTTCTCTCTCATGTTGTGTAATTTGGCATTGCTGCCACAATAAGTGCTGCAGCAATTAAACAAACGCATTAGACCACAATTTGGCACCAAAGTGCCCATTATAACAAAATAAAGCTTGCACCTTAAATTATTCTAAACTAACATATTTACAACATTTAATCACTAAATTGCTTGCGAATAATCAATGATTTAGGCTTGAAATAAGAGGTAATAACAATCATATTTGATTGTTATCACACCCCCAAACTTGAACCATTGCTTGTCCTCAAGCAATGACACTTGACAAAGACAAGCACTATACCAGCAAACAAACCAGATAGTTGAATTATTCATAAAGGCACACAACAGAATATTAAGATGAGCATAAAACTTTCAGATTGGCCACTCAACTTGCAAGCCCACTGAATAGTAAGTTCCCTAAATTACTCCTGCTCAAAAGTGTGTGTGTGACACTTAACTCAGTTCAGAACATAGCAAGGTTCAAAATTTCACTTAGCTAAAACTAGAGAGGCTTTCTTTTGAGATTGCCAAAGATGTTTCAAAACTAAGGGTAGACTAACAATTCAGCACAGAAAGAGGGGATAAGCATGACAAAGGGCTTTGATTTAGCAATTCAGAACTCTAGGCCAGTGCACTTATTACAACTTGACTGAAGTGCTACAGCAACAGTTGCTGCAGCAATACGACTAAAACAGAATTCAAAAACAAACAATACTTGACACATGTGTTGCATTGCCCTTATTCTTTACATTTCTTTTTCTCAGCATTTTGCTTGCTTTCTTCTTTTTTTTTTCAATGGGCAATGACAACAATTACACATATTTACAACTTTGGTGCTTTATAACACAGTACAATACATAATGCACTTAATTTGATTACTTTCTAAACTATGTGCACTTGGCCTAATTCCATTCTTTCATGCTTTGCCTTAATATAGCTCAAAGAACCCCCAAACTTAGTTTCTTATGCTACCCTAAGTTTTTAGTAAAAATTTAGCAATTCTCTAGGTCTACCAACAACTAGCTTAGCTTCAGATCATTTCTAATTCACTAAGTCTTTCCTAAGTTTCATGCAAAAGTGTAGGAACAGGAGCAATAGAGTTCACTCACAAACAGGGGCACTAATCACTCATTTCTCACCATTTCATCACTAAGTTTTGCTCAACTTAACTTCTAAAATTTAAAATTTTCATTCAACTAACTAATAAACATGCTAGTACAATACATAGACCATAGGTCCTCCCCCCTACTTAAGACCTTGCAGTGTCCCCACTGCTCATGAAATAAAAGGGAGAGACCTATTTAAAAGCAAAACAGAAGTAAAAACAAACAAACACAACTATTGACTGGAAACACAAACATAACACATTCAACAATTTTATTCAACTTGAAAGACTAACAAGACAGAATTTAAAAGACAGAATTTAAAAGATAAAGGTGCAGGAACTCCTCATTTAGTTCTTGGGCTCTGCCTTGTTGCTGTTCCTCTTCTTACTGGCCTCTTGACTCTAGGTGATTTAATCACAGGGGCTTCTGGTGCCGTTGGGGTTTCTGTTGCTGCAGCATTGGATTGCTGCAGCACTGGACCTGCATCTGCAACAACAGGGCTAGCAACAGAAACACTTGCCTTCTTTTGGGCAATCACGAAATCCAGAGCCTCCTTAGCTCTCTTTTCAGCATCAGCCTTTTCAGCAGCTTCAATTGCTACAGCATCAAAAGCTGCAGCATCTTCTACTCCTTTCATCACACTGTCAAGAGTTGCTTGAATCAGCACATCCTCTTCAGCAGTCACTCCTTCAGCATCCAATTGTGTTTCTTCAGGTACTTTAGTCATCTTCCTCTTCTTATCATTCTCTTTGACCTTTGCTTCATGGATGGTGTAACAGTAGCTCCTTCTTCATTACCAGCAGCATCAGTTGCTGCAGCAGCAACTGCTGTCACACCCTTAAACTTCCAATTGCTCAGAATTAAATTCCTGCAAAACAAACACTAAAACAAACAACAACTAATTTATTAGATAAAACCCTGGGCTGCCTCCCAGTAGCGCTTGGTTTAAGAGTCTTCAGCCTGACTTCCTTCCAAGATCATAGGTTTTCCAATTCAGTGGTGATTTTGCTCCTCACCACTGGTTCTCTATAGTATTTCTTCACTCTATGACCATTATCCTTGCAGGTTTGCTTTCTCACATCATCATACAAGTCCACAGCTCCATGAGGGTATACTTTCATCAATTTGAATGGCCACTTGATAATTTTCTTTTTCACCACTTCTTTCATGATAGGATTTAGTCTCCTCTGCCCTTCAATTCTATTCTTATCATTTTCATCAAGACTGATTCTATGCATGCAGATGGTAGGACTAATCCCCTTTATATCATCCATTTGCCACCCAATTGTCTTCTTATGCCTCCTTAGGGTAGTAGTGAGATCATGCTCTTGACTGTTGGATAGGTCAGAAGCAATGATCACAGGCAAGAAATTATTTTCCCCTAAGTAGGCATACTTAAGGTGCTTGGGTAACTCTTTAAGCTCAAGCACAGGAGGTTTTTCATTAGAAGGCACATTATGTTTAAAATCAGAATCCCCAAGCTCAAGGGACTCATATTGCCTACTACAGATTTCCTTCACAGTGGCCTCCTTGTGCACCATACCTTCTTCCACAAGTTCAATTTTATCAATCTCATCAAGAGCTTTCACCAAATGATCATTCTGCTTGTGGAAGTGTTTCTGAACCACAGAATCAAGAGACATCACAAAAGAACACTCCTCAGTTCCTGGATCAGGCAGCTTGAGAGCATTCATTACATTGAACTTGATTTCTTGCTCATTGACTCTCATAGTCAATTCTCCTTTTTGCACATCAATTAGAGTCTTGCCAGTAGCTAAGAAAGGTCTTCCAAGAATTATAGGCACTTCCTTATCTGCATCAAAATCTAAAATCACAAAGTCAGCAGGAAATACAAATTTATCTACCTTTATTAAGACATCTTCAATGATTCCTTCTGGATATGCAATAGATCCATCAGCAAGTTGGAGAGTAACAGTTGTAGGTCTGGCAATCCCTATACCCAGCTGAGTGAAAACAGACTTAGGCATCAAATTGATGTTTGCACCTAAGTCACAAAGAGCTCTGCTATTATAGTTTTTACCACTTGAACATGGAATAGTGAAACTGCCTGGATCCTTCAACTTGCTTGGAAGCTTGCTTTGCATGATCATACTACACTCCTCTGACATAGCTACTGTTTCAAATTCTCCAAGTCTTTTCCTCTTAGAAAGCACATCCTTCATGAACTTTCCATAGTTGGGCATTTGTTGAAGTGCTTCTACTAGAGGAACATTGATGTGAAGTTGTTTTAGCACCTCTAAAAATTTGCCAAATTGCTTGTTTTGCTGAGCCTGCTTCAACCTTTGAGGAAAAGGAGGAGGTGGCTAAGCTTGATCAGCAACTGGTGATGGAACTGGTGCAGCATCAGATGCTGCAGCATCAACTGTGACAGCATTTGTTGCCTTCTTTTTTTCATTTTTCTGATTTTTTTGGTTTTTGTTGGTGCTATCACTAGGATCAGTAGATGGTCCATTCAAGTCCTTCCCACTCATTAGAGATATAGCCTTCACTTGTTCCTTCCCCTTAGAAGATGATGGTTCAGTAGTGGATGGTAATGCTCCACTAGGTCTTTGGGTAAGAGCAGTGGCTATTTGACCAATTTGATTCTCCAAGTTCTTGATTGCAGCCCCTTGAGTTTTATACTGAGTTTTAGTTTCATTCATGAAAGCCTTAAGCATGGCCTCCATAGAGTTTTCAACTGCTGGTGCTGCTGCCTTGGGTTGAGCAGGGAGTCCTGGTGGTGTTGTAGGAGCTGTAGCAGGTGTTGCATTGTTGCTCCATTTGAAATTAGGGTGGTTCTTCCACCCAGGATTGTAGGTACGAGAATATGGGTTGTTGTTCTTGTCATATCCCACATAGTTGACTGAAATAGGGTTTGCAGGGCATTCTTCATACAAATGGCCTCCTCCACAGTACACACAACTAGCAGAACCCACTGGTACTTGTTCAATTGCTGCCACTTTAGTTTCTGGTACAGATTCAGTTGCTGCAGCAGGTGTTGCTGCAGCAGATGTTGCACTCATATTTTTGATCATATTGGACAAAGATGCAACCTGAGCGGATAAAGCAGTAACTTCACTCACTTCATGCATACCAGCAACTTTCTTTTGAGCACTAACCCTGGCTGTTGGCCATTGATAGCTATTTGCAGCAATAGTTTCAATAAGATCATAAGCATCTTGGTAAGAGCCATTCAGCAAGACTCCTCCAGAAGAAGCATCAAGCATCAGTCTAGTTTGAGGTTCCAAACCATTGTAAAAAGTTTCCATTTGAACAACCACAGGCAACCCATTATGTGGACATTTTCTTAAAAATTCTTTGAATCTTTCCCATGCTTCAAACAAAGTTTCAAATTCGGTTTGTCTAAAAGATGTAATTTCAGTTCTCATCCTGGCATTGTTGATAGGTGGAAAATATTTTGTCATAAATTTTTCAGCCATCTCATTCCAAGTAGTGATAGAGTTAGGTTCCAAAGAATTTAACCAAACGTTAGCTCTATCCTTCAAGGAATAAGGGAAAAGTTTAAGTTTAAAAGCATCATCACTTACACCAGGGAGAATGAAATTACTACAAACTTCTACAAATTGTTTTAAATGCAAATGTGGGTCCTCAGTAGGTCCTCCACCAAATTGCCCTATTGTTTGAAGCATTTGAAACATCATAGGCTTAAACTCAAAATGATTTGTGGCAAGTTCAGGCCTTACTATGCTAGTTTGCATAGTGTTAGGGTCAAAAATTGCATAATCTCTCATAGGTCTGTCCCTGTCATTAGCCATGCCTATTACTGTTTCATTCAAAACTTGTCTCACATGTTCAGGTTGCTCAGTGGCAGCTATAGTATGTCTGTCATAACCATGGTTGCTAGGAGGTGGTGTTCCCCCATGATTATAAGGTGGTGGTGTGGCCATATTGACAGCTCTTCCCAAAGAAATCAGACCAGAATGGTCGTGTCCCCTTCTCAAAGCTCTAAACAGTCTTTCTATCTCAGGATGAAGTTGATATTCTGGTGATCTGCGTCTGTACATATGCTGCAGCAACAGTTGCTGCAGCAATTAACTTACTGAAACAACCAAAAACAGAGCACCAGAATTAGCAACAAAAGAAATCACTAAATTGCCAATTAATTAAACAATGTTTAACTAATTAATCCCCGGCAACGGCGCCAAAAACTTGTTGCGTAGAAACGTGCGATTGTTTCGTGTGCAAGTGTACACAATAGTAACAAGTAATACAGTGAATAAGTGAGATCGTTCCCATGAGGATTAAGTTGTAAACAAATGTTTAATCAATGTAACAAATAGTGATTTGGGGTAAAAAGTAAATAACACACACAATTTTGGGTAACAAACAATAAAGGTAAAAAGTATCAGGGTAATGAAAATCAGATTTGGGAGAAGTTGAGCTGCAATACTTCAATAAATCCATTAAAATGCTCAAAATGCTATGCTAAGTGCTGCAGCACTAAGTGCTGCCACAAATTTTTTAAATTGCTCCTCAACTTTGGATTTGGCTAATCTTTGGGGGAATGGTATGGGTGGTTTGTATGGTGGTGGAGGGACATAAGGTTTTTCTTTCTCTTCTTCTACCACCTCACTTTGTCCAGTTTCTTTCTCACTCACATTTTTCTCATTGGTGACCTTAGGTTCTTCTAATTGTCTACCACTCCTTAAAATGACAGCATTAAGTTGGCCTTTGGGGTTTGGTTCGGGTTGTCCAGGAAACATCCTAGTGGATCTTGAGGACGAAGCGACATGTTGAGCCACTTGTGAGATTTGAGTTTCCAACATCTTGTTATGGGTTGAAATTAAATCCACTTTTGATGTTAATTTGATGAGAGTATCATTCAAAAATCCAGCTTGGTTTTTAAATTCTTCATTTTGCCTTGTTTTAGATAAAACAAAATTTTCCAACAATGTTTCCAAATTGGATTTTTGAGGAACTCTTTGATTATTTTGATTTTGAAATCCTGGGGGTGTTCTAGCTGCTGGTTGAAAAGAGGGGTTGGATGGAGGATTTTTATATGAAAAATTTGGATGATTCCTCCATCCAGCATTGTAAGTATTAGACAATGGATCGCCCCTCTGAGCGTAATTTGCTTGCTCAGGGCCAGCAGTAGATACCCCTAGTTGGCATTCAGCGCTAATGTGGCCAACTATACCATAGATTTCACAAGGTGGGGTAGCAGTAGTAGAGTGATGGCAACCTCGGAGCTGTCGGTGACTATTTCGGGAGTCATGAAGGTGGAAGTGAAGGAGACACCACGATCGGGGATGGAAGACCGATCGATAAGTCGGGAAGACGCCACAATCGGCAATGGAGTTTCTGGTTGATAAGTCGGGATGAGCGCCACAGCAAGCCTATAAGCTCCAAGAACGACTCAGAGAACCATAGAGACACGTCTCTAAATTTTTACTCAAAATTCAACTTTTTTTTCTTTTTGCTTCTTTCTTCTTCTTTTTTTTCTTTTTTTTTTTGATTTTTCGAATTTTTCCAAAATAAAAAGTAAAAATAAGATGAACTAAAATTTAGAGACTAAAATTGAAAAGGATAGATAACACCTTGATAGAACCTAAGCTTTGATACCAGATGATGGCCTCCTTGTTGTGGAAACTGGGCATTCTTTTGATTTTCAATATGGATTCTGGTTGTAATTTATATTTTTGTGTTTTTGGATATAAAAGGATGAATAATGGGGAAACGTGCGATTGTTTCTTGTGCAAGTGTTCACAATCGTAACAAGTAATACAGTGAATAAGTGAGATCGTTCCCACGAGGATTAAGTTGTAAACAAATGTTTAATCAATGTAACAAATAGTGATTTGGGGTAAAAAGTAAATAACACACACAATTTTGGGTAACAAACAATAAAGGTAAAAAGTATCAGGGTAATGAAAATCAGATTTGGGAGAAGTTGAGATGCAATACTTCAATAAATCCATTAAAATGCTCAAAATGCTATGCTAAGTGCTGCAGCACTAAGTGCTGCAGCAATTGTGCATTATTCCTAATGCTTAACACTAGGCTTTAGTCCTCCCAAATTATTCCTAATTCAGAAAGGATTATTTCCCTAGGCTACTGGAGAACAAGCAGCTTTACACCTAAGTGTTGTACCTCATGGCTTATGCCTCTCCTATTCCTAGGACTCAAGCAAGGAACAACTATATTCCTATAGTGCAACATACCATGTCATCTTGTGAGATATAAATACAAACCATTCCTGTGAATGTATTTCTACTTAGATTAGACGGCCAACCCTAAGCTAAGATGGATGTAGTAAAACACACAAGATAAAGTGCTCAACACAATAACATAAGCATCAAGAACAAATTAACTTCATTAAATTCATAATAGCATCCCAACTACAGAGGTTTAGCTCATATTGAGCTTACACAACATTACAACTAAACTAAACATCAAGGGAAGTAGGAATTTCATACTAAAACCCGAGAAGAGAAGTTCAACCACAAGTATTGATACTGAGACAGCTTCAATGGTGATCCACCAAGCAATTCCAGCTCTCAAAATGCAGCTCCTTCGAAATTGAAGTAGTTCCAGTATTGCTGCAGCAATCAATATTCCAGCAACTGATTCTAAGTAACAATGGAGGCACGAAATCAAGAGGCTATTCCTATACCTCTGAAATTCGGCTTAACCTAATTCTGAGAATGTGGTCCTTTATATAGAGGAGGCTAGGGATGAGAGGTAACCCTAATTGGGGAGGCGCCTTTTGTCCTTTAGTGGGGGCAAAAGGTCCTTTTTGCCCAAATCCCTAGGTCACCAACGAATATTCCATGATTGGCACGCACACCCACGTCTGGAGACAGCTGACAGGTGTCCTTTCCTCAATTTCCGCGTTTCCTATTGCTTTCTCTCTCATGTTGTGTAATTTGGCATTGCTGCCACAATAAGTGCTGCAGCAATTAAACAAACGCATTAGACCACAATTTGGCACCAAAGTGCCCATTATAACAAAATAAAGCTTGCACCTTAAATTATTCTAAACTAACATATTTACAACATTTAATCACTAAATTGCTTGCGAATAATCAATGATTTAGGCTTGAAATAAGAGGTAATAACAATCATATTTGATTGTTATCACACCCCCAAACTTGAACCATTGCTTGTCCTCAAGCAATGACACTTGACAAAGACAAGCACTATACCAGCAAACAAACCAGATAGTTGAATTATTCATAAAGGCACACAACAGAATATTAAGATGAGCATAAAACTTTCAGATTGGCCACTCAACTTGCAAGCCCACTGAATAGTAAGTTCCCTAAATTACTCCTGCTCAAAAGTGTGTGTGTGACACTTAACTCAGTTCAGAACATAGCAAGGTTCAAAATTTCACTTAGCTAAAACTAGAGAGGCTTTCTTTTGAGATTGCCAAAGATGTTTCAAAACTAAGGGTAGACTAACAATTCAGCACAGAAAGAGGGGATAAGCATGACAAAGGGCTTTGATTTAGCAATTCAGAACTCTAGGCCAGTGCACTTATTACAACTTGACTGAAGTGCTACAGCAACAGTTGCTGCAGCAATACGACTAAAACAGAATTCAAAAACAAACAATACTTGACACATGTGTTGCATTGCCCTTATTCTTTACATTTCTTTTTCTCAGCATTTTGCTTGCTTTCTTCTTTTTTTTTTCAATGGGCAATGACAACAATTACACATATTTACAACTTTGGTGCTTTATAACACAGTACAATACATAATGCACTTAATTTGATTACTTTCTAAACTATGTGCACTTGGCCTAATTCCATTCTTTCATGCTTTGCCTTAATATAGCTCAAAGAACCCCCAAACTTAGTTTCTTATGCTACCCTAAGTTTTTAGTAAAAATTTAGCAATTCTCTAGGTCTACCAACAACTAGCTTAGCTTCAGATCATTTCTAATTCACTAAGTCTTTCCTAAGTTTCATGCAAAAGTGTAGGAACAGGAGCAATAGAGTTCACTCACAAACAGGGGCACTAATCACTCATTTCTCACCATTTCATCACTAAGTTTTGCTCAACTTAACTTCTAAAATTTAAAATTTTCATTCAACTAACTAATAAACATGCTAGTACAATACATAGACCATAGGTCCTCCCCCCTACTTAAGACCTTGCAGTGTCCCCACTGCTCATGAAATAAAAGGGAGAGACCTATTTAAAAGCAAAACAGAAGTAAAAACAAACAAACACAACTATTGACTGGAAACACAAACATAACACATTCAACAATTTTATTCAACTTGAAAGACTAACAAGACAGAATTTAAAAGACAGAATTTAAAAGATAAAGGTGCAGGAACTCCTCATTTAGTTCTTGGGCTCTGCCTTGTTGCTGTTCCTCTTCTTACTGGCCTCTTGACTCTAGGTGATTTAATCACAGGGGCTTCTGGTGCCGTTGGGGTTTCTGTTGCTGCAGCATTGGATTGCTGCAGCACTGGACCTGCATCTGCAACAACAGGGCTAGCAACAGAAACACTTGCCTTCTTTTGGGCAATCACGAAATCCAGAGCCTCCTTAGCTCTCTTTTCAGCATCAGCCTTTTCAGCAGCTTCAATTGCTACAGCATCAAAAGCTGCAGCATCTTCTACTCCTTTCATCACACTGTCAAGAGTTGCTTGAATCAGCACATCCTCTTCAGCAGTCACTCCTTCAGCATCCAATTGTGTTTCTTCAGGTACTTTAGTCATCTTCCTCTTCTTATCATTCTCTTTGACCTTTGCTTCATGGATGGTGTAACAGTAGCTCCTTCTTCATTACCAGCAGCATCAGTTGCTGCAGCAGCAACTGCTGTCACACCCTTAAACTTCCAATTGCTCAGAATTAAATTCCTGCAAAACAAACACTAAAACAAACAACAACTAATTTATTAGATAAAACCCTGGGCTGCCTCCCAGTAGCGCTTGGTTTAAGAGTCTTCAGCCTGACTTCCTTCCAAGATCATAGGTTTTCCAATTCAGTGGTGATTTTGCTCCTCACCACTGGTTCTCTATAGTATTTCTTCACTCTATGACCATTATCCTTGCAGGTTTGCTTTCTCACATCATCATACAAGTCCACAGCTCCATGAGGGTATACTTTCATCAATTTGAATGGCCACTTGATAATTTTCTTTTTCACCACTTCTTTCATGATAGGATTTAGTCTCCTCTGCCCTTCAATTCTATTCTTATCATTTTCATCAAGACTGATTCTATGCATGCAGATGGTAGGACTAATCCCCTTTATATCATCCATTTGCCACCCAATTGTCTTCTTATGCCTCCTTAGGGTAGTAGTGAGATCATGCTCTTGACTGTTGGATAGGTCAGAAGCAATGATCACAGGCAAGAAATTATTTTCCCCTAAGTAGGCATACTTAAGGTGCTTGGGTAACTCTTTAAGCTCAAGCACAGGAGGTTTTTCATTAGAAGGCACATTATGTTTAAAATCAGAATCCCCAAGCTCAAGGGACTCATATTGCCTACTACAGATTTCCTTCACAGTGGCCTCCTTGTGCACCATACCTTCTTCCACAAGTTCAATTTTATCAATCTCATCAAGAGCTTTCACCAAATGATCATTCTGCTTGTGGAAGTGTTTCTGAACCACAGAATCAAGAGACATCACAAAAGAACACTCCTCAATTCCTGGATCAGGCAGCTTGAGAGCATTCATTACATTGAACTTGATTTCTTGCTCATTGACTCTCATAGTCAATTCTCCTTTTTGCACATCAATTAGAGTCTTGCCAGTAGCTAAGAAAGGTCTTCCAAGAATTATAGGCACTTCCTTATCTGCATCAAAATCTAAAATCACAAAGTCAGCAGGAAATACAAATTTATCTACCTTTATTAAGACATCTTCAATGATTCCTTCTGGATATGCAATAGATACATCAGCAAGTTGGAGAGTAACAGTTGTAGGTCTGGCAATCCCTATACCCAGCTGAGTGAAAACAGACTTAGGCATCAAATTGATGTTTGCACCTAAGTCACAAAGAGCTCTGCTATTATAGTTTTTACCAATTGAACATGGAATAGTGAAACTGCCTGGATCCTTCAACTTGCTTGGAAGCTTGCTTTGCATGATCATACTACACTCCTCTGACATAGCTACTGTTTCAAATTCTCCAAGTCTTTTCCTCTTAGAAAGCACATCCTTCATGAACTTTCCATAGTTGGGCATTTGTTGAAGTGCTTCTACTAGAGGAACATTGATGTGAAGTTGTTTTAGCACCTCTAAAAATTTGCCAAATTGCTTGTTTTGCTGAGCCTGCTTCAACCTTTGAGGAAAAGGAGGAGGTGGCTAAGCTTGATCAGCAACTGGTGATGGAACTGGTGCAGCATCAGATGCTGCAGCATCAACTGTGACAGCATTTGTTGCCTTCTTTTTTTCATTTTTCTGATTTTTTTGGTTTTTGTTGGTGCTATCACTAGGATCAGTAGATGGTCCATTCAAGTCCTTCCCACTCATTAGAGATATAGCCTTCACTTGTTCCTTCCCCTTAGAAGATGATGGTTCAGTAGTGGATGGTAATGCTCCACTAGGTCTTTGGGTAAGAGCAGTGGCTATTTGACCAATTTGATTCTCCAAGTTCTTGATTGCAGCCCCTTGAGTTTTATACTGAGTTTTAGTTTCATTCATGAAAGCCTTAAGCATGGCCTCCATAGAGTTTTCAATTGCTGGTGCTGCTGCCTTGGGTTGAGCAGGGAGTCCTGGTGGTGTTGTAGGAGCTGTAGCAGGTGTTGCATTGTTGCTCCATTTGAAATTAGGGTGGTTCTTCCACCCAGGATTGTAGGTACGAGAATATGGGTTGTTGTTCTTGTCATATCCCACATAGTTGACTGAAATAGGGTTTGCAGGGCATTCTTCATACAAATGGCCTCCTCCACAGTACACACAACTAGCAGAACCCACTGGTACTTGTTCAATTGCTGCCACTTTAGTTTCTGGTACAGATTCAGTTGCTGCAGCAGGTGTTGCTGCAGCAGATGTTGCACTCATATTTTTGATCATATTGGACAAAGATGCAACCTGAGCGGATAAAGCAGTAACTTCACTCACTTCATGCATACCAGCAACTTTCTTTTGAGCACTAACCCTGGCTGTTGGCCATTGATAGCTATTTGCAGCAATAGTTTCAATAAGATCATAAGCATCTTGGTAAGAGCCATTCAGCAAGACTCCTCCAGAAGAAGCATCAAGCATCAGTCTAGTTTGAGGTTCCAAACCATTGTAAAAAGTTTCCATTTGAACAACCACAGGCAACCCATTATGTGGACATTTTCTTAAAAATTCTTTGAATCTTTCCCATGCTTCAAACAAAGTTTCAAATTCGGTTTGTCTAAAAGATGTAATTTCAGTTCTCATCCTGGCATTGTTGATAGGTGGAAAATATTTTGTCATAAATTTTTCAGCCATCTCATTCCAAGTAGTGATAGAGTTAGGTTCCAAAGAATTTAACCAAACGTTAGCTCTATCCTTCAAGGAATAAGGGAAAAGTTTAAGTTTAAAAGCATCATCACTTACACCAGGGAGAATGAAATTACTACAAACTTCTACAAATTGTTTTAAATGCAAATGTGGGTCCTCAGTAGGTCCTCCACCAAATTGCCCTATTGTTTGAAGCATTTGAAACATCATAGGCTTAAACTCAAAATGATTTGTGGCAAGTTCAGGCCTTACTATGCTAGTTTGCATAGTGTTAGGGTCAAAAATTGCATAATCTCTCATAGGTCTGTCCCTGTCATTAGCCATGCCTATTACTGTTTCATTCAAAACTTGTCTCACATGTTCAGGTTGCTCAGTGGCAGCTATAGTATGTCTGTCATAACCATGGTTGCTAGGAGGTGGTGTTCCCCCATGATTATAAGGTGGTGGTGTGGCCATATTGACAGCTCTTCCCAAAGAAATCAGACCAGAATGGTCGTGTCCCCTTCTCAAAGCTCTAAACAGTCTTTCTATCTCAGGATGAAGTTGATATTCTGGTGATCTGCGTCTGTACATATGCTGCAGCAACAGTTGCTGCAGCAATTAACTTACTGAAACAACCAAAAACAGAGCACCAGAATTAGCAACAAAAGAAATCACTAAATTGCCAATTAATTAAACAATGTTTAACTAATTAATCCCCGGCAACGGCGCCAAAAACTTGTTGCGTAGAAACGTGCGATTGTTTCGTGTGCAAGTGTACACAATAGTAACAAGTAATACAGTGAATAAGTGAGATCGTTCCCATGAGGATTAAGTTGTAAACAAATGTTTAATCAATGTAACAAATAGTGATTTGGGGTAAAAAGTAAATAACACACACAATTTTGGGTAACAAACAATAAAGGTAAAAAGTATCAGGGTAATGAAAATCAGATTTGGGAGAAGTTGAGCTGCAATACTTCAATAAATCCATTAAAATGCTCAAAATGCTATGCTAAGTGCTGCAGCACTAAGTGCTGCCACAAATTTTTTAAATTGCTCCTCAACTTTGGATTTGGCTAATCTTTGGGGGAATGGTATGGGTGGTTTGTATGGTGGTGGAGGGACATAAGGTTTTTCTTTCTCTTCTTCTACCACCTCACTTTGTCCAGTTTCTTTCTCACTCACATTTTTCTCATTGGTGACCTTAGGTTCTTCTAATTGTCTACCACTCCTTAAAATGACAGCATTAAGTTGGCCTTTGGGGTTTGGTTCGGGTTGTCCAGGAAACATCCTAGTGGATCTTGAGGACGAAGCGACATGTTGAGCCACTTGTGAGATTTGAGTTTCCAACATCTTGTTATGGGTTGAAATTAAATCCACTTTTGATGTTAATTTGATGAGAGTATCATTCAAAAATCCAGCTTGGTTTTTAAATTCTTCATTTTGCCTTGTTTTAGATAAAACAAAATTTTCCAACAATGTTTCCAAATTGGATTTTTGAGGAACTCTTTGATTATTTTGATTTTGAAATCCTGGGGGTGTTCTAGCTGCTGGTTGAAAAGAGGGGTTGGATGGAGGATTTTTATATGAAAAATTTGGATGATTCCTCCATCCAGCATTGTAAGTATTAGACAATGGATCGCCCCTCTGAGCGTAATTTGCTTGCTCAGGGCCAGCAGTAGATACCCCTAGTTGGCATTCAGCGCTAATGTGGCCAACTATACCATAGATTTCACAAGGTGGGGTAGCAGTAGTAGAGTGATGGCAACCTCGGAGCTGTCGGTGACTATTTCGGGAGTCATGAAGGTGGAAGTGAAGGAGACACCACGATCGGGGATGGAAGACCGATCGATAAGTCGGGAAGACGCCACAATCGGCAATGGAGTTTCTGGTTGATAAGTCGGGATGAGCGCCACAGCAAGCCTATAAGCTCCAAGAACGACTCAGAGAACCATAGAGACACGTCTCTAAATTTTTACTCAAAATTCAACTTTTTTTTCTTTTTGCTTCTTTCTTCTTCTTTTTTTTCTTTTTTTTTTTGATTTTTCGAATTTTTCCAAAATAAAAAGTAAAAATAAGATGAACTAAAATTTAGAGACTAAAATTGAAAAGGATAGATAACACCTTGATAGAACCTAAGCTTTGATACCAGATGATGGCCTCCTTGTTGTGGAAACTGGGCATTCTTTTGATTTTCAATATGGATTCTGGTTGTAATTTATATTTTTGTGTTTTTGGATATAAAAGGATGAATAATGGGGAAACGTGCGATTGTTTCTTGTGCAAGTGTTCACAATCGTAACAAGTAATACAGTGAATAAGTGAGATCGTTCCCACGAGGATTAAGTTGTAAACAAATGTTTAATCAATGTAACAAATAGTGATTTGGGGTAAAAAGTAAATAACACACACAATTTTGGGTAACAAACAATAAAGGTAAAAAGTATCAGGGTAATGAAAATCAGATTTGGGAGAAGTTGAGATGCAATACTTCAATAAATCCATTAAAATGCTCAAAATGCTATGCTAAGTGCTGCAGCACTAAGTGCTGCAGCAATTGTGCATTATTCCTAATGCTTAACACTAGGCTTTAGTCCTCCCAAATTATTCCTAATTCAGAAAGGATTATTTCCCTAGGCTACTGGAGAACAAGCAGCTTTACACCTAAGTGTTGTACCTCATGGCTTATGCCTCTCCTATTCCTAGGACTCAAGCAAGGAACAACTATATTCCTATAGTGCAACATACCATGTCATCTTGTGAGATATAAATACAAACCATTCCTGTGAATGTATTTCTACTTAGATTAGACGGCCAACCCTAAGCTAAGATGGATGTAGTAAAACACACAAGATAAAGTGCTCAACACAATAACATAAGCATCAAGAACAAATTAACTTCATTAAATTCATAATAGCATCCCAACTACAGAGGTTTAGCTCATATTGAGCTTACACAACATTACAACTAAACTAAACATCAAGGGAAGTAGGAATTTCATACTAAAACCCGAGAAGAGAAGTTCAACCACAAGTATTGATACTGAGACAGCTTCAATGGTGATCCACCAAGCAATTCCAGCTCTCAAAATGCAGCTCCTTCGAAATTGAAGTAGTTCCAGTATTGCTGCAGCAATCAATATTCCAGCAACTGATTCTAAGTAACAATGGAGGCACGAAATCAAGAGGCTATTCCTATACCTCTGAAATTCGGCTTAACCTAATTCTGAGAATGTGGTCCTTTATATAGAGGAGGCTAGGGATGAGAGGTAACCCTAATTGGGGAGGCGCCTTTTGTCCTTTAGTGGGGGCAAAAGGTCCTTTTTGCCCAAATCCCTAGGTCACCAACGAATATTCCATGATTGGCACGCACACCCACGTCTGGAGACAGCTGACAGGTGTCCTTTCCTCAATTTCCGCGTTTCCTATTGCTTTCTCTCTCATGTTGTGTAATTTGGCATTGCTGCCACAATAAGTGCTGCAGCACTTAAACAAACGCATTAGACCACAATTTGGCACCAAAGTGCCCATTATAACAAAATAAAGCTTGCACCTTAAATTATTCTAAACTAACATATTTACAACATTTAATCACTAAATTGCTTGCGAATAATCAATGATTTAGGCTTGAAATAAGAGGTAATAACAATCATATTTGATTGTTATCACACCCCCAAACTTGAACCATTGCTTGTCCTCAAGCAATGACACTTGACAAAGACAAGCACTATACCAGCAAACAAACCAGATAGTTGAATTATTCATAAAGGCACACAACAGAATATTAAGATGAGCATAAAACTTTCAGATTGGCCACTCAACTTGCAAGCCCACTGAATAGTAAGTTCCCTAAATTACTCCTGCTCAAAAGTGTGTGTGTGACACTTAACTCAGTTCAGAACATAGCAAGGTTCAAAATTTCACTTAGCTAAAACTAGAGAGGCTTTCTTTTGAGATTGCCAAAGATGTTTCAAAACTAAGGGTAGACTAACAATTCAGCACAGAAAGAGGGGATAAGCATGACAAAGGGCTTTGATTTAGCAATTCAGAACTCTAGGCCAGTGCACTTATTACAACTTGACTGAAGTGCTACAGCAACAGTTGCTGCAGTAATACAACTAAAACAGAATTCAAAAACAAACAATACTTGACACATGTGTTGTAAAATGCAATAGAGAGCGGAATTGTAAAATGCAAGAAATAAAGAACTGAAAGTAAAAGATAGAATGTAAAGTGCAGGAATATAAGAACTCAAAGTAAAAGACAGAATGTAAAGTGCAGGAATGTAAGAACTGAAAGTAAAAGAAAGCAATAGAACAAGAGCAGAAATTTAGAGAACAAAAACTTAAAGAAAACTTAGATTAACAAAATATCAAAGTGCAAGTATTACAAGTTAGGAACCCCTCTACAACAGAAAAGAAGGCTTTATATAGCCAACAATCAAAGGAGAATGGCTTCAATTCGCAGAAGTGGCCATTAAAACCATTAAGAGAGGAATTGGAAGAATTTTGAAACTGTTTTCTCAATTCTGAAGAGTTGCACGGGGCGTGCTAAGTTGGCACGAGGCATGCTGCTTGAGAAAACTTGAATTCCTGAATCATTTCAATGCTGCACGGGGCGTGCAAAGTTTCGCAGGACTGTTGATTGGAATTTCCTTGGCATTTTTTTCCTTGCTTTGCACCCTTCTTTGTTCTCTTTTGATTTTTGGCCTTTTTTCATGTAAAATTCCTTCCTTTCTTCAATGTAATCCCTGAAAATAAAAACTAACAACTTGTAGTAAAATAGCTCAATAAAAGAACTAAATTATCACAATTCTTTATTCAAATTAAACACTAAAAACACTCTAAATTTGGACTTATTAGGGCACCACTGATTCCTGCGTGGATCTGTGCCATTACCATATAGGCGTCCTTCATCTTGAGGCATTTTAACAGTACCCCATTGGCACTCCTTTTGTATAGGTCGTCCCCTATCAATATATACTGCAATGCCCTTTGTTTGACCTTGAAGTCAGTATCAGCCGTTGGGTTACGGAGGTACCTCGTCAACACCCAAATCCAGGAATCGGCGGGATCCTCTTCGGGGGGGGGGGGGGGGGGGGGGGCTGGTGCTCTATTGTAGTACTTCGACCACCCGTTCCTTGTATCCCGAGGCTTGTTGGGCCAAGTCATTCGCTTCCTGGTTCTCACTCCTGGGGACATACAGGATGACGACATCGGCAAACAACTTCAGCAAATCGTGCGCCGAGGCCCTTAGCTTTTTGAGCTTAGCATTGTAACACTGGTATTTCCCGCTGATTTGTTTGATCACCAGTTGTGAGTCACTCCTTATCTCCACGTAGTGGGCTTTCATGCCGGCCAAGATATCAAGTCCCATGATCAAAACCTCGTACTCGGCCTGATTATTGGAGGCTTGATCCCTTATCCGACACATGAACCTCAATGTTTGGCCGCAAGGGCTGGTGATTACTATCCCTACTGCTGCCCTCGTTTGGGTGCAAGACCCATCCAGGGCTTAAGGCCCAACTAATTAACAGCTTCGACCGGAGCATCGTGTACTTCTACACATGGGTGCTGAGCCAAGAAGTCTGCCAAGGCTTAGCCTTTTACGGCTCTTAAAGGTACATAAGTTAAGGCAAACGCATTCAACTTAATGACCCACTTAACGAGTCTTCCTTGTAAGACGGGCCTATTAAGAAGATATCGAATGATGTCAACCTTGCATACAACCAAAACTTCCTTAGGTAAAAGATATTACTCAAGTTTTGTACAAGCATTAAACAAGGACAAACACAGTTTCTCGATAGGAGAGTATCTAGTCTCGGCATCATTGAGGATCCTACTGAGATAATATATGGCCCGCTCGGCGCCATTATCATCATCTTGAGCCAACAAGCAGCCGATGGCTTGGTCTTCGGCCGCAATGTATAACTTCAGAGGTCTCCCAGGCTGTGGAGGCACCAGGACAGGGGGGTTGGTCAAGGCAGCCTTGACTTGGTCGAAGGCTTCCTGTTGTTTGACTCCCCAAATCATCTCCTCGTCATTCTTCATTCGTAGCAATGGCGAGAAGGATTTATGCTTCCCTACCGAGTTGGCAATGAATCTCCTTAGGAAGTTGATCCTGCCTAGCAAACTCTGCAGTTCCTTCTTTGTTCTAGGAGATCTCGCCTCTAGGATAGCTCCAGCTTTGTTTTTGTCCACTTCAACGCCCTGGTTATGCACCAGAAACCCCAAGAAGTTACCTGCAGACACGCCAAAGCACATTTATTAGGATTCATCTTGAGATTGTGGAGTCTCATTCGTTTCAGAGCTTGTTCAAGATCCATCAGGTGGTCTTCAAAGCTCTTGGATTTGACCACCACATCGTCGATGTACACGTCCATGTTTTTACCAATAAGGTTGTGGAAGATGGCGTCGCCCTTTGGTACGTCGCCCCAGCATTCTTGAGGCCAAAAGGCATCACGAGCCACTCATAGATACCTAGGGCGCCTGAGCACCTAAAGGCAGTCTTATGGGTGTCAGCCTCGGCCACATAAATCTGGTTGTAACCAGAATAGCCGTCCATAAAAGTCAAGATAGCATTGTTTGCCGCGGCATCGACGAGCATATCGGCCACAGGCAAACCGTACTCATCTTTTAGAGTTGCCAAGTTCAAGTTTCTATAATCAATACAGACTCTCACCTGGCCATTCTTTTTGATCACGGGGACTATATTAGACAGCCATTCTACGTACCGGGCAGTTCTGATGAACCCTGCCTTCAAGAGTCTTTCCACTTCGGCTTTGATCTGCAGCATTAGTTGTGGGTTGAACCTCCCTGGTGGCTGCCTGTGGGGCTTGCAACCTTCCTTGATGGGCAACCTATGCTCCACCAAGGCTCTATCAAGGCCTAACATCTCATGGTAGTCCCATGCAAAGCAGTCACGGTAGTCCCGTATCAAGGCTACCATCTAATCACGTTGATGCGGCTGGAGCTTACCGCTAACTTTAGTCTTCCGATGGTTCACTTTCGCTTCCCAAATTTACCTCGACCAGGGGGTCTTGAGCTTCAAAGGCAGGTATTTTGCTTTGGATGGGCTCTATGTAGGGGGTTCGGCGACATCTTGCCGCCAAGGTCATCCGAAACCTCCAATGGAGGAGTTTCTGAGCTTTCATCCTCTCCATACACTACACCAAACATAGCCTCTTCAATGCTGGACTCCATTTGAAATAGGTGCAATCGGTCTAGCAGGCTTTGTACCTCCGAAGGCAGACTAACCATTATTCTCATTGTTAGGCCATGGGTCGGCCTACATCTTGAATTCAAAGCCCTTCTCGGTCCAGTCGCATGCCTCAATACCACCCTCTTCGTAGTCCCCTGGGATGGAAATAGGATGCAGGTAGGGGGAGTAGAACACGGCCTCGAACATCTTTATCTCCACTGGGAAAGGATTAGGATCGGCCTCAGCTATCTCCACTTTGTCTTCCACCCGTATCATGAGTTTCTGGTGCAGAGTGGAGGGAACGCATTCACTTGTGTGGATCTAATCTCTCCCCAAGATCACCGTGTATGAGGGTTTTCCTTCGATGACGAAGAATGTCGATCGAGTTACCTTTGACCCAACTGTTACATCGGCCACCAACACTCCCAATGCATGAGAGGGGTGGCCCATGAAACTGGTCATGGTCATGGTAGTAGGAATGAGGTCCTCGGCATTCTTCCCTAACCTCTTCATAGTCGATAGTGGCATGATGTTCAGTATAGCACCACCATCCACGAAGACCCTATTGAACAACTTCCCATTGAGGTGGGCTTTGATGTACAATGGCTTCAAGTGTCTGGTCATGTCTGCAGTTGACTTCTTAAATAGCATGCCTTCTGTGATTGGTCCCTCGGCTCCCGTCAAGGCGGCCCATTTGGCCTCCTCGGCGAAGACATCTCCTTCGAGGGCCCTAGGCTGATCCTTGGTTCCCCAAAACTCTGGTGGAAGGAGACCTACCATCTTTATGTCTGCGTAGAACACCCCATCGGCCTCGTCCATCAAGTCGTCTAGTATTGACTCAGTCACGAAATTCCCACCGAAATCTCAGGGTCCGAAAGAGTGTTCCTCTTCTTCCCCCTGAGGTTCACAAACTGGTTGGGACCGCTCGGGACTATGAGGTCCGTAAAGGCATTCTATCACCGCCTTTGTGAGTAGACTATGGGGTGCATCCACCATGCCCACCATTGCTTGGTCTCCTCCCTCGTGATCAACAGGTGGCTCGGGGACGGCCGATTCGGGAAGCTGCTCTAGAGCTGTATCCTCGGCTGGTTTTGGGAAGGCCTGTTCCAACACCGTAGCAACGGATGCTGCGGGGGTGGTCTGGGCATTCCCATCTCTAGCGGAGGTGAGCATCTAGAGAGTTTCCTTCATCCTGTTGAAAGCTCTGGCCCTTTGTAACCTCCTCTTCTGCGAGCGAGATCTGGAGGCCACTTTGAAGGCTGGCATCTCAACGGCCGCTTGAGTCATCCATTGGTCCCACGGTACGCCCGCCGGAGGTTTGAGTGTCTTCTTTGGAGTCATCGGCGGGCCTACCATGCCCCCTATGTGGGACGGGTTGGAGTCTTTCCCTTAGGTCCCTGGTCTTGGGCATCTGTCTTTCGGGGTTGGGGTTGAGTTTGGACAAATGCAACTCCCTGAGCTCGTGGACAAGCGTCCCTGGCTTAGGATGTTTTTTCTGCGGTCTCTTAGGCTGACTCGGAGCCCCTATCTGCAATTTTTCTTATTGCAGGGCCATTCATTCTGCCACTGTGGATCCCCGGGGTGGTGAGCTCAAACGGTCGAACACAGATGTCTCTCTTTTTCGGGAAATCTCTCCCTTCGGGACCCACACATACTTCTTCTTCCCTTTCCTGCGGTCACTCCTCGAGAAGGAGACCATTTTGACATTCATGCTGGGGAAAGGGTCAATGTCGACAATCATCTCTGACGCCCCTTTGTCGGCCATTTTGAGTCTCCCCTTTCTAATGGCCTCCGGAATGGCTCAGCGGAAGATAATACAATTCGAAGTGGCGTGATCGAAGGAATTAAGCCACTTGCAGTATTTCTTCCCTTGTATTTCCTCAGGAGGGGGAATCTTATGGCCGTCAAGGAGTTTGATCTGCTTGTCCTTGAGGAGGTAGTCAAATATTTGGTCAGCCTTAGAGATGTCAAAGGAATATTCAACCCTTTCCTCGCCCTTCTCCTTACCCTTGGCAGGCTTAAGAGATGGACAGAGGTGGGCCTTCCCCTTAACTATCTCTACCACTAAGATGTCCACCACTGATACTAGCTAGGGCCCTCGGCCCCCTAATGGCTCTCTTCCTCTCTCTCTCCTGGACGTACTGTTCCACTTGAGCTGCCCTAGAAGCCAAGCCACTGAGGTCGCTGCAAGCTTGTCCCACAAGCTTTTCCTTCAATTGAGGGTGCATTCCAGAGATGGCCATGGAAGTAAGTTGGGATTCTGGGAAAGGTACTGAGCACTTTCCGGCCATCTTTCTGAATCTCTCAATGAAATCAGTCACCGCCTCGTCCACCTTCTGCAGTAAGTTCATGAGATCGGCTGCGGTAACTTCAGGTTGCGGCCAGTAGAATCTGACATGGAAGCACCTTTCCATGTCTGCCCAGGTCTGTATAGAATCAGGTGGGAGAGAAGAATACCATGAGAAGGCAGTCGTGTCAAAGACAGAGGGAACAGCTGCAACTTGTGATACTCATTCTGGTTTCCTTCCCCACATTGGATCGTGAATCGGCCGATGTGCTCCATAGTAGACTTGCCATCGTCCCCAGAAAACGTGGCAAAATCAGGGGTTTTGAATCCTCTGGGCAGAGGCACCAAACGGTCCACCCACTCAGGGTTAGGCTTCCTGTACACTAGACGGTCGAGCGGTTTCAACTGAACACCAAAGAACTTTTTGATGGTGTCAGCAATGATATTAGGGTCCAGGAGTTGGGCCCCCGATGGTATCGGGGCCCGGTGGAGGCGTTGGTCGCCACAGTGTATCTGGGGGACCCTGCGCCCTTGGCTGCGGTGGTACCTGAGGTGGAGCTTCTGTCCATGGCTGCCCAGGTACTACTTGGGCCAGGTTAACAAGGCCAATTCCTGGTACCGATGCCTGTGCGCCTCGGAGAGGTGGAATTTGATTCCATGGCTGCTAAACCGGGGCGACATTCATCTGTGTCTGTGTATAGGAACCCGCTGGGTAGGTACTGAGTGCACCGGGGTACAGCTGACTAGGAGGTAGGTTTGTCGAGCCAGGTGGGTTCTGGACCCATGGCTGCTGACTCGGGCAATACCCACTGTTCCTGCCATTTTGTGATTCCAGGGCGATGGCTTGCCCCCCCTGCGTAAGCCGGGTAGTTAGCCGCGGTAGAACATCCATAGGATGATCCTTCCTGCAGACACGCCAAGCCTGCTGCCTCGGACGGCCTACTGGCCAACTGCACTTTTCCCTGCTGAAGAGAAGCCGTATTAGTGACATTCGCCAAAAACTGCGCCTAGTGTTGGCAGTGGAAAAAGTACCAGGTTGAGGAATTACAACGTTAGGATTTACCTGATGAGAGTATGCCTACTGAGTCCCAGTCATGCTCCCACTTGGTGGACACTGATGCATGCCTCCCATAGGTGTATAAGAGGATGCTTGCTGAGGTCCAACAAGAATGGTGTATGGAGGGGCCTGATGTGGTCCTCCTAGAGAAGAAGGTTGTCCTCCCTGTGATTGGCCGAAGACAACGTAGTTCATGGTGCTACTGGCTTGCGCAGCACACCTTTGCTCCACTTCCTTGACCTGTTGCACTTCATTGTGCACCAGAGATTTAACTCTGTCAGCCAATTGGTGGGACAATTGATACATGATGTCATGTACCCCCATGTCGATTTGTTGTCGGATAAACGACGTGGTCATGACCACAGGTTCCTCGTAATGTTGCGGGGAACCGTCAATAGACTCAGCATTAACCGCTAGGGGAGTTGTCTCTGAAACACTTACTGGCTCAGTGTTCTTCGTTTTCGGAGTAGTTACCTTTTTTGATGCCGATGCTGGCTCCATACTTAGGTTTTTGCCGGAGCGTAAGTGCATACGCCAACTATAATCCAGTCCAGGCGAATCAAACGGAGGCGTTTGCTCACCTTTTCCTGTCCCACCGGGCGTGCCAATTTTTTTGTTGTCGTCAAACTCTTAGGTCCTAGCCGTGGTGTCGGTCAGAGGTTTGGACAGTCTTTGATTCCTCTTTTCTTCAAGCAATTGCGTCGAGGAGGGAACTCTGCTCCTCAATTGTGGGTTTCCTGACTCCTCTAGAAAGGTTCAGGCAAGGTGAGATTGGGACGCGAGTGTTGGATTATACTACGGCTAATGCATAAAGTAAAATAAAGTAATTGCGATAAAGGAAGATAAATTGAAATAAATGTAGAGTTTGATTGATTGATGTGTGTCTTTACATTTCACTCTATTGCTATATATATACGCAAGCCCTCGTCGGCCACTATGCTAGCCAACATTTGCCTGCCGTTGGATTGATCTAACATCGACGATTCTCATTGCTTCATAGGCCCTCAACAAAGCGGAATAACTGCCCACAATCCCACTGGCTCGGTTAGTGGGGTAAGTGCTTGTTGCTCCGTGTTTTCCGGCCTCGCTCTTCCGCTCAAACTTCAACCGCTCCCACGTTCTATCTTCGTGTCCTGTCTTGCCTTCCAAGTAATGCCCGCCTTGCCTCAGCCATATGGTGGCTCGGCTATCTTGGCCCATTTTAGGTAATGATTCAGGCATCCGAGCCACCTAAGCCTTGGCACTCTATAGGCAGGGGTAGTCGCTCTCCCTCGGCTTGGCTCACTGGTCCTCGGGCGTAGCCCTCCCTCGGGGGTTTTTGTTATTTAGTGCGCCCCAAGGACCTCCTTCTGATTTCACTCTTTCTGGAAAATACCTCTTCTGCCCTCGTCAAGTGGCTTGCCTTCACGCCATAGTTCATTTTTCTCTCTCTTAGCCCTCGGCCTACGATTTACTGATTTTTGAGTGTCAACAGTGTCTTTGTGGTAACGCTAAAGACTTGACCACAAAACATGTGTACCATGGGAAGCTGTCAGCCAATATTTGGAGTGATTCATTTGTCAATAGTCATTAATTCCATTAGGTCAATAGTCGTTACATCCATTATAGTGACAGGTGGTGACATAGACTCTTTTGGTAAAAAATAGCGCATAGCAGATGAGCGGATTGCAGATGGCAGATGAACTAGCTCGAATAACGGAAAGCGGATAAGCTAGCTGATAACAACTACTACTACTACTAATTTTTTCGTTATTGGTGGTAGCTTAGGGGCTTCTAAGTTTTGGAAAATTGGGAAGATTATTTTGAGAAGAAAAAATGATTCAAACTATGATAAAGGTTTTGGAAGTTAGAAGAATGATTATTTTATATATCCCTAATATGATTTAAGAAATTGTGTGGCAGTGATTTCAATGGCTGCATGGAATCCATTACTTGAAACATATTGTTGTACATCAAATTGAGTTTGGCTAGTTGTGTGGCATCTAACTGTAGGCTAAGAGCATTGTATGTGACAAGGGTTTGTGGAAGCATGTTTAGCTTTATCTATGATGAAGTTCTAAATATCAATTCAGTTGGTACCAGATGCATGAGTCATAAGTCTCCAGTAATGTGAACTACTTCAGATACATTGTCACTCAGGAGTTATCTTTTGGATCGATTCTGGTATTAATTAATTAGTGGAATTCAACATTTGTAGTTAAAGTAAAGAGGAACTAGTGATATTAGTGAGATCATATATTGTAAATATATATGACAGTTTCATTAGTTTGTTTCAGTCCCAAATGATAGATTTTTGTTAGTTGTATTTTAGAATATGCTGTTTTGATATGAAGACTAGTATTAGTACGTTGGTGACAGTATTGTATATATTAGAGAAGCATGCATGCATATTTACAAATTACAAATAAAAACCACTTGTCCCCAAACTTCCACTTAGATCGAGATGAATACAACCTCCCATGTCAAGTGATTCCAAAAGAGGGCATCCATCAAGGATGGCATTCAACCCATTATTCGTGAGAGAATTGCCATAATTAATATCAAGATGGCATAGTGCAGGCATTGTTTTCGCAATGGCAAATGCATCCTCATCACATAAGTCTCTAGAAATCATCTTTCGAAATTTCAGCGACTTCAAACGAGGGCAACATTTGCCAATTACTTCAAGAGATGTCTCTGTTATCTTGCTAAAGGAAATATCAAGCTCCTCTAATAATGAAAACTTGCACCAATCCTTCATCTGATATTTCTGTGCAATGTGAAAGCCGTATCCGTCGTAGGTGACTTGAACTGAAAATTTGACTAAGACTTTTTTTTAAAAAGGAATAAAAATGATATATAAAAAACAATGATGGAAGAACTAGCACCTTCAAATTCATAAAATATAGTTCTTTTATGTTCCAAAAAATAATGATGACTGAATTGTCAGAGACGCGCGTGCATGCTATTTATTTAAATAATCCAACAAAAAACCAAAATGAAGCAAATTGCAAATCACAAAAGTTAAACAAAGAATATTTCTTTGTATCTAGGTATATAACGAATGCATGCTAATATTTAGTAATCAGGGTCCACCGTACATTTGAAAAGAAAGAAAAAGGAAAATAATATTACCGATCAGCTATGAATTTGAGTAACTCATCCGTGCAAAAATACTCAATATCAATGTCTTCTAGCTGACCAGAACTTCTTTCAACAGCATAGCGACAAATATGAACCATGTCAGGTGAATGGTGCACCACATGAGAGGAGATGTTTACAAATATTCCACCACAGAGGACAAACTAGACGTGCACTCGTCACGATTTGAATAACATCAAGCCTCTGAAGGATGTTAGCTGTCACGTCTCTTGGAAGCTCAAGCCAATTTGGGATCTCAGCTTCAGCTTCCTTTTGTGGCCTACTAGAACAAGCCATCTGCATCATGCAAACAGATTAAACCAGTGTCATATAGCTGATAATTTACACTCACTCAAAAAATAGGTGTACATTAGCAAGCTAAACCTTTTTATTTTTGACAAAAATATCCACCACATTCTTCTATTGGTAAATAAATGTGAGGGTATATAATTGGAATTTAACAATTCACCTATTAAAAAGTTAAAATTTATGCATTCATTTCTGTTCCAGTTTCCAGTTTCCAACTAAAGCTACAGTTAACCATTAAAAAAGAACGTGGCTACTGTTAGCATTAACTAATATAAAATTTAACTCAGATTTATTTCTTAAAAAAAAATATTTAAGGTATAGGAAATGGTAAATGAAAAGCAAACATGAATAAAAAATTGAATCACAAAATAAATCATTTTTTTTTTGTGAGAAAAATAAATCAATTATTAGCAAATTTTTGACTGCTATAATTAACATGAGATATTTCTTCAAAAAACATTAACGTTACATGAAAAGAAAAAAAGTACCCTAAATATGTATACATAATTTCTTTTTTTGATAAGTCAAATTTTATTCATTAGGCACAAGGGGTGCCTCAACCCATTTACATCTCAAGAGAGCAATGAAATACAAGCCATAGGGTCATTACGCCATCTATCAAAGCTGATATTTAAACTTTTTTAGGAAGCGCCCCTAAAGGCCCTCCGTGTTTTGAGCATCAGGGGCGCTTCTAAAAGCGCCCCTGATGCCTAATATTCTAATATTTCCGTTTCATACTCCCTCTCACTCTCAGTACTTGTCTCTTTCCCTCCTTTTTTTTGACCAACTCTTTCCCTCTCACTCTCAGTCTCTCTTACCTGAAACCCTGTTCTCTCACACTCTCCCTCTTCTCAGTCTCTTCTCATTTACAAAACTCAGTCTCTCTCACGCAAACCCTTACGCGAAACAGAAACAGTGAACGAGTTAATAACCACACCGTCAAACGCCCATTCCGCCGTCATCGCCGTCAACAACCACGCCGTCATCGACACTGCTGCCTGTTCCGTTGGAGCTGTTGCTTTTTAAAATGTTAGGGTTTTTCTACTTTCTACTTTTTGGTATGTGCTTTTTGTTGCTTATTATAGTATGATATATTCTGGGATTTTGCTTTTGTATTATTGTGTGTTTGTTCTTTTATTAATACAATGATGAGAACAATAGCTTCTCCCTGAATGTGACATTTTGGGTATGCAGGCAAGGTGTTTGATATTAGTTGTTGTTGGTTGATGAAAATGAGAGTAGGGATGTGTTGCAAACTATAGGGTACATCAAAAACAGGAAAAAAAAATTAAAAAAAAACAATCAGGGGCGCTTTTTACGAGTGCTCCTGAATGTGGGGTTGGCATCAGGAGCGCCAGATTCAGGGGCGCCTGAAAGCGCCCCCGATGGATAAAAAAAAGCGCCCTTGTTGGCCTATTTCTGTTGTAGTGGTTTAATCTTTGGTAAGAAAGATATTATCAAGCAAATTTTCCTGACATGGTATCAAAGCCACTTCTCATATTCTGACCTCGTTTTCGTGCTTCACCACCCCGCCGGCGGGGACATCGACCGCCGGCAGCACCACTTTGTTCTGTTCTCAATTTATACCTCTCTAGTTTTCTTGTTTCTGCTTTCTGCCGTCATGTTTCTCTTTTCGACCGTGTGTGCGACTTCGTCTTCGTACACGTTATTTCGTTCTGTGTTATATCCTCTTGCTCGCGATTGATCGCGTTTGTCCCTGGTGAGTTCGCTCCGTCACTGCTCCTTCCTGTGTTGATCGTGACTCTTGGTTGAGTCCAGTTTGGTTTTTGTTGTTGCTCCGTCGCGGTTCAGAATCTTCGTTGTCGCATCGTGATTTCGGGTTTGGTTCTCAATCACTGCTTGAGTGTGCTTCTTGATCGTTAGTTTTGTTGTCGTTGGTTGTGCATTCTTGCAATCATCGTTGCCGTCACTTGTGTGTTCTTGTTATCGTCGTTGCAGTCACTTGTGCGTTTTTTTTGTTATCGCAACTTATTGATAAAAGTTGGTTTAGTGGAGTTGCTGACATTATCATCATAAAAACATCAATTGTTTATTGTGGCCTTTTGAGGTTCTGCAATAGTAACTTGGTTGAGTTGTTTCAGCGACATCTCCCTTGGTCGCTCTTGTCCTGGTACCGTTTGCTGCAACGAAGAGATAATGCAGCCTATGAGCTATTAAAAAAAACTCATAGTCTCGGGCCGTTTGCTACAACGAAGATAGAATGTAGCCTATGAGTGAAATGCTCATAGTCGTCGTGTTTACCGTTCGTGGTATTCTTAATGTTCGTGATTCTTGGCGTTCTTGTTGTTCGTGGTATTTTTGGTGTTTGTGGTTGTTCTTGGTTCTCGCTGGTTCTTGGTGTGTGTGTGTGCTTATTGGTTTTCGTGATTCTCAATGTTCTTGGTTCTTACGGGTTCTTTATACTCAAATTACTTCTTGGATTCCGAGTGGCGATCTTTCTCAACTGTTCTGAGCTGCAAATATTTTGACAAAAGTTGTTCCTATGCCATCAGTTTGTTGTTAGCAAATTGATGCTCCTTGAAGAGCCGCATCAATTTGAGGGGGGTGTGAATCAGGAATAAATCTGTGTCTGCAATTATATTTTCTATTTTAGGCTAGACAAATTAGGAGTTGATTTAATTTTCATTAATTGTATTTATTAGTATTATTTGTTCTTGATTTACTTACTTAGGGTTGAGTCTTTGTATTCCCTATAAATAGGGATTAGCATTTAATCTTGGGTAAGAAAGGTATTATCAAGCCAATTTTCCTGACAATGGTTACATAAATGCTCCCAAACACATGTTGAATGAATATATTCCATGCCCAGCCATCCAAATATTGATTCCCAGATTTGACGAATAATACCACAAGAAAGGAAAATGTGTGTTGTATCCTCCGTAAAATTACTGCAGAACACGCAGACTGGCCCATTTGTAAAACTCAGCATGCCCTTTTGTTGCAGAGCAACCCTCGTGGGTATTTTGTTCAATAGTATCCGCCACACTAACGCCAGAAATGTAGACGGAATCGCTACTCTCCAAAGTTTCAGTAGAATTTTGCATTTATATTCCTCTAGAAACTCCTCTGCACCCTTGGTTAGTAGGTACCTGTAAATTGTTTTAACTTTATAGCCAGCTGAATTATCAAGCACCCAAACCCATCTATCTGATGTACTGAGATCTATCTGCAGTGGCATTAAAATTTCTTCTAACTGCTCAGCAAGTTGCTGCTCTTCTTCTCTTAAATTATTGACCCAATTCAGTTCCTACACCCACCTTCCGTTGCATGACGTTCCAAACTCAGCCACGACTCCTTCTTTCAGGTCTGATGTAGTGAATAGAGAAGGAAACACATCCTTCAAGGCCCATTGACAGCACCATTTATTATACCAGAATTTTGCCTTTGAACCGTCACCTAGTCTTCAGCAATGATTAGAAAAAGGAACGGTGCTAACGGGTCTCCTTGCCTTAATCCTCTTTCCATCCTAAATTCACCCGTAGGACTTCCATTTACCAAGACCGATATCGAACCCGAACATACACAAGCGACCATCCGCTTCCTCCATTTGTCGTTGAATCCCAATCTTTGCATCATATAGTCAAGAAACTTCCAACGTACCGAATCATAGGCTTTTTCGAAATCTACCTTGAACAAATAAGCCGACTTCTTCTTCTTCGTTGCCCAATTAATAACTTCATTTGTGACTAGTACTCCATCAAGAATTTGTCTTCCTTGAATAAAAGCCGTTTGTGAAGCTTCAATAACCCCCGGAAGGACCCCTTTTAATCTAGAGGCTAGTATCTTCGACATGATTTTATAAATGCAGGCGATTAGAGATATCGGCCTGAATTCATTCAACTCCCTTGGATTTTTTGCTTTACCGATAAGAGCCACGAAAGAGGCCGTGAAGCCTTTAGGTAATTTGCCATTCTCGTGAAATTGAGTCAACACCCCATGAACTTCTTCTTTGATTGTGCTCTAACATGCTTTGATGAAGTTAAAATTAAATCCGTCCGGACCCGGACTCTTATCTCCTTCACAACTCCACACCGCTTCTTCAACCTCTTCCATAGAAAATGGGGATGTCAAGAAATCTGCCTCGTCCGATGATATCCTTTTGAAAAGAATGCCCTCCAACAAAGGCCTAGTAAATTGATCTTCTCGGAATTGGTTGCTAAAGTACCTTTTCACCCCCTCTTTTATTTCCCCCACCTCGTTCAGCCATCTATCACCTACTTTAAGCATCTCAATTTGATTTTTCCTCTGTCTATATTTGATCGTGTTGTGGAAAAACCTTGTGTTCTCGTCCCCTAGATTTATCCAATTAACCCTTGCCTCTTATGCCAATAAGCTTTCTTTATAATGAAGTGCTTGCCAAAATTTTGTATTCAGACATTTCCATTTCTCCCCATCCCAACTAGTAACATCTAATCCTTCATCTTCCATCATGTTCAGCTCTTTGATTGTATCCTCAATATCAGTATCTAATACTCGATATACCTCACGGTTCCATACCTTTAGACATTCCTTTATGTACTTTAATTTCTCCTTCACTACATGAGCCTTCCACCCTTCTACCTTGCACTCCCTCCACTTTGTTTCCATAAATAACTTCCCTTCCTCATGCTCCAACCATCCATTTATGAATTTGAATGGCTTAGGTCCCCAATTCTTATTTGAAAAGACTAACCACACCGGGCAATGGTCCGCAATGTCTCTTGGACCTATCCATTGAGCCTTTATGTTCCAATCTCCCACAAGATCATGTGAGAGCATGATTCTATCTATTCTGCTAGCTGCATGTCCATTCGGTTGGTACCAAGAAATTTTTTCCGAGACACGGTTGTTACACCACTCCCATTACTTCCATAAAGTGTGTGAAATCATTAGCTTCTGCTTCACTAAATCTATCACTCCTACCCTTTCTATCTTCCCTACATAACACCGTATTAAAATCTCCACCAATAACCCAGCTACCTGATCCAAGTCTTGATTTTTCAGCCATAAAACTCGACCATAGGGCCCTCTTTCTTCTGATCGAGCATCCAGAGTAGACGTTTACAAAGTACAGTAACTTTGCATCCTGCTGAACAGCAATACCAACAAACCCAAGCTGAGAAAAAGAGAAGAGAAAGACAAACATACCTTTGCGCCAGATTGACAGGATTCCACCGGATAATCCAATAGAAGGCAGAGCGACCCATTCGAAGTCATTGTTACCCCATAAACTAGCCACAGTCTTTCTAGAAACGTCACCCGATTTCGTTTCTTATATAAAGCACATGTCGAAGCCCTTTCCATTTACTAGGCTTCTGAATCTCCTTCGCTTGGCATTGATGCCAATCCCCCTCATATTCAGAGTCATTATCTTCATTTGGATTCAATAATGATCGCCTTCTTGTCTTTGCTAGCCTTGTCTCTGGCTTCCATTTCTTGTATTTTTGCGACATATACATCATCAGAGGCTTCGCCACAAGCACCAATTTCCTTAGCAAACTTCCAAATTTTCTCTGATTTGGATAAATTTGGATTTGCCCAGATTGATTCTGAGTTCCCCGTAGCCAAATTGGAAGTCTGCGAGGAGCTAGGGTCTGAGCTTTCACCAGAATAGCCACTTTCGCTTTGCTTACTTTGCTCTTGGGCAGTTGACGGGGAGGGAGGATTTGAGGGATTATCATGAGGGGTGTTGGATATGAGAATCACTATTTCCAACGGAATTGGTGACAAATCGAGGGCTCTGGGATTGTCGATGGGAAAAGGGGCAAGATAATTAAGGTCAAGGTTATCGGCGATGGCACCATGAGGTGAGGTCGAACTTGGTTGGATGTCAAAAATTTCTGTGGCAATTTGGGTTGTTGGGTCAATAGGAAGGGAAGAGCCCGAGCCACTACTCTTGTGGATTGAAGGGGCTTTGTTTGACTGGGTCAAAGGGGAGGATGGTCGAGCAAGGGTTTTTTTTGTATCCCCCCCCCCCCCCCCCCACACAGACACTTATCCCATCTGCCCCACATAACTTTGTTTGACGAAAATGCCCCTATTAAAATTGACCATGATCGTATATACCTTACCATAGGTATATACGACTTTAATAAAATCCAAAACGTATATACAATAATTTAATTAAGTACGACGTGGATAAAAAAATAGGTCGTATATACGTGCTGGTGATTTGTTAAAATACAAATCGTGTATACCTAGTTGTGGAGGTATATACGACTTGTTATTTATCAAATCGTATATACCTTGGTGTGGGGGTACATACGACTTGTTATTATGCAAGTTGTATATACCCCCACACCTAGGTATATATGATTTGTATTAATTTTTATTTTTTTTACTTTTTTTCATAACAATATTTGTATTAATTTTAACGGTTAGGATGTGACTTCGAACGATGATTGACGGTGTAGATATGGACAAATAATAATAGTTACAAAAAAGTGGTAAAAATAATATATACAAGAAATATACAAACACGTGTCAATGTAGGCTGGCTAGATCATCGGAATCATCGGATAAGCCTACACATGTGGGCGCATCAGTCGGAATCACCGGAGGAGCTGTAGCCTGCCATAGGGCAAAACGACCGGTATACGGATCCAACCATGAAGTAAAATCCTCTGATCGATTATGCAAAAGTGTCATTAACCAGGGGTTTTTTCTAAGGCAATCCTTCGGGGCAACATCCAAATCATTGTGCTCATTAACCATAGCCTTCTGTGGCTTAGTCAAACGACCAAAAGCTGTGCACCCAACCGACGTAGTAAGCAACGGATGTGTGTGTCGACCACACATAACCTTCACACCCCAACCCCCATGACGTAATGTAGAAGTAGCTTTCAAAGTAAACGGACAACTTCTTCTCTTAGAACTGAAGACTCTAGAATCATTAGTAAACTTCCCCTGCTTCTCACAACCGAAAATGATCTTATCTCTAGTCCCCCTTTTACCAGATTTATCAGATCTAACTTTGATAACAATAACACCAATGTGTCTCCCAACCTCTATAGCCCACTCTTCCACATCCTCGCGTGTAGAAAATATGTACAAAATAGAAAAATGTTACGTACTTAATTAATTAAATATTTATCAAACTTCATTAAAAAAATTAGACCGAAAAATATACCCTATCCGTCCTGAATGGCTCTGTAGTATCGATGTCGAAAGGAACCAACTGTGACTCTGCAGCAGGCGCTCCAATATTTGTTTCAAAAATAGAAATAAAAATTAAACATAAATTAAATAAAAAAATGAAAATAATAAGTCGTATATACCTGTATAAATGGGTATATACGATTTGTACATTTAAAAATCGTATGTACCCCCACAACAGGTACATACGACTCACATTTAACTCAAATCGTATTTACTGTACCCAGGGTAAATACGATCAGCACCCAATCGTATATACGTATATACGATTTGACATTTTTCGCAATTAATAAGGTTGAAAAAGGTCAAATCGTATATACCTTTCAGGTACGTATATACGATTTGATTTTTAATGCGTATTTAATGGTTATTAAATGCAAATCGTATTTACCTTCCATTAGGTAAATAAAATTTCAGATTTTGTGGGTCCCACACCAGAGAGAATCTTGTGAAAGTCAAATTTTGTCAATTATGTGAAGGGTATTTTTGTCAATTAGAAAATGTGTGAGGGTAGATGGGAAGAGTGTGGGGGTATTAAAAAAAAAACCGTCAAGCAAGTATGGCTTAAGTGAAGGGGAATCTATTGGGCTGGAAGGTGAGCTTGGCCCATCGATGTTTGATGACTTATCTGAGAAGGGTGAAAAGAAAGAGGCTATATTACCTCCCCCCACGTTAACCACGCCCAAATTACTATCACCAATACAAGTCCCTTTGACTTCCACAACCGCACATACCAATATCATCATTAGACCTTCCATGCGCAAACGTTTCGACTACTTCATCAACCGGCTTCTCATGATGATGCATTAGGATCAGGGAAGGGTATCAGGTGTTTCTTGTAAGGGTGAGACGTGGAGGGTATGTCAGAAGTGTTTTGGTGATAATTTTTCAATGAGGACGATTAAACCTAGGCAAGTTCACCATGATTTTTTCCCTACCAATGATGATATTATCTAACTTCACTGCAAAGATTCTTGGGTCCCTTAAGTTCACGGCTCTTGCAAAACCGAATCTCTTACCTCTCTTATTTTAGCTAGTATAACAACCTCCTCAAAGTCTCCATACTTAAGGAATGCAGCTAGCATATGTTTCGCATAGAAATTTTCAGGGAAGTTGGTGAAGAAGAAAGTCGTTCTCGTCGCTTCTTTCGGGTGATGGGTGTGGCTCCTTGCAACATCTGTGCGTCGACGACTTTGAGACAGAAATCGCTCTCTCTTCCGGTGCCGGACAACCTGCCAACCTGTTGCATCAGCGCTTCTGCCTTCTCTTTCTTTCTCTTCAACGCCTGAGGGTCTTCCTATCTTCTTGCCGATTCTGATCTCATGCTCTCTACCTATGCCTTTCTCTCTCTCTCGTTCTCCCATGCTTGTTTTCAGCAATTTGATAAATATGTATACATGTAAGTTTCTCTTGGAATGGAATTAACGTAAGTTTTTTTGACAGGAAAATTAACGTAAGTTATATACATAATTTTCAAGTAAACATAATTTAATGAACGTTAATTTAAAAATGGAGTTCACTAAAAAGAAATATATATTTTTCAACAAAGTTTAATACTATAGTTCACTATAATGGAATTCAGTAATAAGACAAAAAGGTGAGGAAACTAAATTTATTTTTTGATCAAAAGGTGGGGAAATTAATTGTGAGGTTAGAGTCTTAGAGACAAACAACATTAAGCAGTGAGATAAGCAGTAGGGGGTTATTATTATTAAAGCACGTAAATGCAAGAAACTAAAATAACATACTTTTAGCTAGGTTGGATAAGCAGTAGGTACGGTGTTGTAGGTGAGTTTGGTTGGGTTGGATGTGCCTTTGAGTGAGATACTTATTGGTGTGGTGGACTCAATTGCATTTGCAGGGAGTCATGCTGCTTGGGATCATGCAAAAAATATATATATATATATATATATATATATATATATATATATATATATATATATATATATATATATATCACCAAAACTCACGTGTACTATGACCATTGACCGCGCCAAGGAATATCTTTGCATTTAAGCAAAGTAAAGATAAATAAAAGTGAGGTGAGCTGAGGTGTAGTATGTACTCTAGAGTGCAAGGGTTGGCATTAGGAGAACTAGATTCCCAAAAGTTGGCATGGTGTGTGACCATGTATGAGTTTCTCAAGTAATTCTTACGTAGACGTCACGGATATAAGACATGAATTTGGTCATAGCCAATAAAATATTGATAGCTCATAAGTAAAAAAATAAAAGAAAAAAGTGGAAACTAAAATTGAAGTAATTGTATATGTTTTGTTTACAGTTTGACTGTGTTGCAGAACTAAAATTGGCCTATTTGATTTGTGCGTTGACCTCATCATATTGCTTATGCATACTACTGCTCATTACCATCATTGCTAAATATTAATTAAGTAAATTTGCTATGTGCATATCCTCATCATAATAAAAACACATTCGGTCAAGGCTATATTACTAGCAATAAAGTTTAAAAACAAAGGCTAGCTAGGGTGACAAACAATTACTTGTTTCAAAGATGGATGAGTGTAAACTCAAAGATTTGAAGGCGAAAAATTACTTGTTTCAAGCAATTGATTGGGCGACGCTTGAAAGAATCTTGAAGAAATATACTTCGACAAATATCTGGGAATCATTGAAGCGCAGGTACTAGGGTAATGCGAAGGTAAAGAGGGCAACACTCAATGCCCTAAGAAAGGATTTTGAGACTCTTGAAATGAAATCAGGTGAGACCATGGAATGCAGGTTGCAAATAAGATGAAAATCAATGGAGAGAGAAACCATGGAATATAGATCATCAATATCGAGGAGTCCAAAGATACAGGCAAGATGTAAGCTGATGAACTACGCCGTTCCTTAATTGTTCATGAACGTAAGCTTCACAAGAATAAAGGAGAAGAATAGGCATTGAAAGCAGAAACTCAAGAAAGAGGAAATGCAGGTTCTACAACTAGAGGTAGAGGTGATTTTAGAGAAAGAGGAAGAGGTAGAGGGAGACAGAACCGTGACACTATGGAATGTTATAAGTGTCGCAAGTTAGGTCATTACAGAAATGAGTGCCAATATTGGGACTAAAGAGGCAAATTATGTTGAGGTAGAGGAAGAAGATAGATGGCAATCCTAGAATATCAAGAGAAGACAAAGAAAGGGAAGGAAACTTGGTTCTTGGATTCAGGTTTCTCTAACCATGTGAGTGAAAACAAGAGCAGGTTTTCAAAGTTAAGCGGAAACAAGAAGATAGTGAGGTTGGGAAATGACACCAGGTTGCAAGTGGCAGGAAAAGGAAACATCAAAGATAGTATGAATAATGCAAATCACACCATAATTGATGTATTCTATGTACCTGAGCTCAATAACAATCTCTTGAGCAAGGTTGTCAAAACCGGACCGGTCGGTTCAACCGGTTGAACCGGGAACTGGACCCCTATCTGGTCCAAATGAACCCCAGAACCGGCTGGGGTGAAAACCGGGAATTGAACCGGATAACCGGCTGAAAACCGGGAACCGGACAGGAAACCGGCCAAAAACCGGGGAACCGTGTAGAAAACCGGATTTGGTTTATTTTCCTTAAAAAATGGTATACCAAGTTGATTTTTGGAAAAAAAAATGATAAATGATGTTGATTTTTGGTATATGAGATATTTTTTATCATTTTTTATAATTAAATTGATGTAATAAATAAATAAATAATTAAAAAACAAATGTGTACACTAATATTACTATGAGAGTATTTACATTATAGTATCTAATTATCTATGATTGTTGAATATTATAGTTTTATTATGTCATATTATGATTCTTTTTTGTTTTTTATCCTTTATATATTATAAAAAATATATTAAATAATCTATTTAATTAATTCCGGTTGAACCCCCGATTCAACCGGTTGACCCAAGAACCCCTGAACCGCTACCTCTTCCGGTTCAATGTCCGGTCCGGTTTTGATTACCTTGCTCTTGAGCATAGGTCAACATCAAGAGAGGGGCCTAGCAGTGTTTTTGATGAAGGATGCTGCAAGAGATATCAAGAACAGAAGGGTTGGATTCTTGTGTTTGTAATGGCGCCAAACATAATGTATTTACTGTTAGCTGAACCAATTATGAAAAACACCTTAATTGATGCAACATGTTTACCGACAACAAATGAAGATGAATCCTTCATGTGGCATTGCAGGTATGGCCATTTGAGCCTCAAAAATTTGAAGTTGCTGAAGAGTAAATACATGGTAAAAGAACTGCCTCAGATATCAAAAAGTATGAAGGTTTGTGGTGACTGCTTGAAGGGTAAGCAACATAGAGACCCAATTACAAAAAAGAGCAAGTGGAGAGCTAATGCAAGGTTAGATCTGATACACGTAGACATATGTGCTCCAATTGCTCTTGTATCAAACAGTAATAAGAGGTATTTCTTGAGCCTTATTGAGGACTTTTCTAGGTAGATTTGGATATATTTGTTAGTAGAAAAATCAGAGGCATTTCAAAAATTCAAATGCTTTAAGAACCTAATAGAAAAGGAAACTAGATTAAAGATCTAATGTTTGAGAACTCATAGGGGAGGAAAGTTTACCTCAATTGAATTTGATAAATTCTGTCAAGACCAAGGGATAAAGAAACCATTAACCACAAATATTGAGCTGACGTGTAGTATGTACTCTTGAGTGCAAGAGTGCATGGGATGGCTTTCGGAGAATTAGATTCCCAAATATTGGCATGGTGTGTGACCATGTATGAGTTTCTCAAGTAATTCTTACGTAGTCACGTATATAAGACAAGAATTTGGTCACAACCAATAAAATATTGATAGCTCATAAGAAATAAAATAAAAGAAAAAAGTGGAAACTAAAATTGAAGTAATTGTATTTGTTTTGTTTACAGTTTTTTTATTAATTGTGGGCAGTGGCGGAGGCAGGGGTGGACCAGCAGGGCCACGACCCACCCAGTAAAAAAACAATTTTTATTTTCCTTATTTTTTTAAAAGAGCCACACAAATTCTCTGCCTCTTACAACTTTACAGCGCATCATTAGTTAATTAGATACTTCTTTTTCTCGTTTCAACTCTCGCGCGTAGAAAAGAGAAGAAGAAGAAGAAATAGAAAACCAAACCAGCTTTCATCCTCTTCTCAAAACCAGGAATTACGGAACCAATTTCTCTCTTTTTTGCACAATCCTCCCACGTTTTCTCTTCTTCAGTCATCGTTCCTCACTATTCATCGCCGTTCATCGCCGTTGCTCGTCGTCGTTCCTCGCCATAAATCTCGTCATTCCTCAACGCAAGTTTATTTTAGTGGCCCATCCGACTTTTTCAGTCTAGCTCCGCCACTGATTGTGGGGGTACAAAAGGGGTACCACAACCCTTATACATTGTTTGATATCTATTGAATACAATTAAGATGCAAAATTAGCACACCAATCATCAAAAGAGATAGCTACATTACTGCCCCCAAACTAACCTTTTAACAGTTAATACAGCTTGACTTACGTTAATAGGTACTCCTTTGAAAATAACTCTATTCTGATTCACCCAAATTACCCACACTGTGGCTATCCATACAATAAAACATGCTCTTCTACACTTCTTCCCTTCCGGTTGAACACTATGTTGCACTAGGTGATCCCATAAATTGTTTACTAGCCCCTCTTTAAGGCTTGTCCACCTCTCAATTTGCTGCCAAATTCTTCCTGATACTTGACAATTAACAAACAGATGCTCTGAGTCCTCATCTTCTCTAAAGCACAACACACACGATGGATTTGGATTAAAATTGATGATCCCTCTTTGCTGCAAAGCTGTACGTGTTGGCAGCTTCCCGGTGAGAACTCTCCACGCGTGAGCAGTGAATTTCGATGGAGCACACGATTTCCACAGCTTCCGAATGACCTTCTGCTGCTGTTCATTAATCGTTGGTCGTTCACTCTTGCTGATGAGAAGTTGATAAGCTAACTTATCGCTGTAACAATGGTGATTTTCAAGCGTCCACAACAGTCTGTCATCTATTGCTAGATTCGGTCTGATAGGTAATAGAGTATTTATCAGCAACTGCAGCTCCTCCTGTTCTTCTGCTTCTAGTTCACGTCACCAGTTGAATTCCCACTTCCAGCAATCGCCTGACCAAGTCCCGCATTGATACACTGAACTCGGTTGGTTTTCGGACAGATCATAAAGCTGAGGGGAGCTGTCACAGAACTTTTGTTGGCTGCAGCACTCATTCTTCTAAAACTTTAGTGTTTTACCAATACCGAACTTTAACTTGACTGATCCACTAAACCAGTGACGTGCATAGCCCAAACAATCATCAGCCGCTTCCACATCTCTCAACCAAATTGAGAACTGTGACCTTTTTAATATACCGTCCTCACTATACAACCATTTCATAAACTGTTTCTCCCACCACACTTTTCTCACATCTTCTTCGCCACTCCAAAGGAAGTTCCGCTGAATCCGCGTGATCTCTTTTAGGACTGACTTAGGGGCTTTAAAAAATGAGAAATAATACAATGGTAAGCTTGCCAACATCGAGTTGATCAAAGTGATTCGACCTCCAAAGGATAGAAGTTTACTTGTCCAAAAAGATAATCTTGCCTTTAGCTTCTTGATAATTGGATTCCAAGTTGACATTATTATCGGATTTGCTCTGACCGGTATTCCTAGAAAATTGAATGGCACAGAATTTGACCTGCAAAACAGAAATTGTGTTGCTGCACTGATTTCCTCCTCGCATCTATTCAAGCCCATTAAGCAACTTTTGTGGAAATTGACCCTTAAACCCGACACCATTTCAAATACTCTTAGGTTTGCCTTTAAACACCATAGGTTCTCTCTAGAGCTCTTGCAAATTAATAGTGTGTCATCCGCAAATTGGAGAACCAGAAATGAGATCCCTTCTTTCAGTGGTATTTCATTTAGCCATCCATCTTCCACACTCTACCTTACCAACCCCGATAATCCTTCAGCAACTATAAGAAATAGAAAGGGGGCCAACGGGTCCCCTTGCCTTAACCCCTTCTCCATATTGAACTCTGGTGAGGGTCTGCCATTGACCAATACCGAGATAGAGGGACAAAAGATACACGCTTTCATCCACTCTCTCCATTTCTCATTGAATCCCATTCTTCTCATCATATACTCAAGGAATGACCAACTTACCGAGTCGTACGCCTTCTCGAAATCCACTTTAAACATAAGCATCGGCCAACTCTTCCTCTTAGCTAAATTAATCAATTCGTTCGCCACCAATACTCCATCTACGATTTGTCTTTCCTTGATGAAGGATGTTTGAGAAGGTGAAATAATTCCCGAGAGTACTACCTTAATCCTATTTGCTAGGATCTTTGCTATTATTTTGTAGATACGCCCAATCAATGAAATAGGGCGAAAGTCACTCAAGCCTTGAGGGTTCTTAATCTTTCCAATTAGAGTCACAAATGAGTGTGTGAGGGCTCTCGGCAGCCTGCAATTTGTGTGAAACTGACTCAACAACTCTCCAACCCCATCCCTTATAGTTCCCCAATATGCTTTAATGAAGGTAAAATTAAAGTCGTCCGGTCCCGGACTTTTGTTCCCATCGCAACTTCACACAGCTTCCTCTATCTCCTCCATTAAGAAACGGGATGAGAGGAACTCAGCTTCATCCTCCCCTAATGACTTAAATTGTACACCATCAAGTGTAGGTCTTACAAACCTCTCTTGTTTGAATTGATTCCCAAAATGTCTTCTAACCTCTTCTTTAACCTCCTCAACATTGCTAATCCAACTCTCTCCTACCTTAACCATCTCAATCTGATTACTCCTCTCTTTGTACTTGACCATAATATGGAAGAATCTAGTATTGCCATCCCCCTTTTGTATCCAATCTACCCTTGATTTTTGACCCAAGAGGTTTTCTTTATGGTGTAATAGATTCCAAAAATCCGAATTCATCTTTCTCCTTTTATCTCCGTCCCAGTTATTCTCACTTCCATCATCTTCCATAACATTCAAGTCTTTAACTAGGCCATCAATATCAGTATCTAGAACCCCATATCAATATCAGTATCAATATCAGTATCTCTATTCCAAACCTTCAACTTGTCTTTCAACTACAAGTACTTCAATTTCTCTTTGACAACATATGCCGTCCACCCTTCAATCATACATTCACGTCAATTTTCTTCAATGAACCTTCTCTTGTCTTCATGATCTAACCACCCATTGATGAACTTAAAAGGCTTTGGTCCCCGGTTTTTATCCGAAGTTACCAACCACACCAAACAATGATCCGAAACATCTCTGTCTCCGATCCATTGTGCCTTCACCTTCCATAATCCCATTAACTCTCTTGACAACAAGATTCTATCTATTCTACTTGTCCCTGGCCCATTCGGTTGATACCATGAAAGTTTCTTTCCCAGACATGGTGGCTCTACCACATTCATCTCAACTGTGTTGCCGAACTAAAATTGGCCTATTTAATTTGTGCCTTGACCTCATCATATTGCTTATGCATATATACTACTGCACATTACCATCATTGCTAAATACTAATTAAGTAAATTTACTATGTGCATATCCTCATAATAAAAACACAATCAGTGAGGGCTATATTACTAGCAACAAAGTTTAAAAACAAAGGCTAGGGTGACAAACAATTACTTGTTTCAAAGATGGATGAGTCTAAACTCAAAGATTTGAAGGCGAAAAATTACTTGTTTCAAGCAATTGATAGGGCGACGCTTGAAAGAATCTTGAAGAAATATACTTCGATGGATATCTGGGAATCATTGAAGCGCAGGTACCAGGGTAATGCGAGGGTGAAGAGGTCAACACTCAATGCCCTAAGGAAGGATTTTGAGAATCTTGAAATGAAATCAGGTGAGACAATCATTGATACATTCCTAGGGTAATGTAGGTTGCAAATAAGATGAGAATCAATGGAGCAATCTTCGAAGATGTGGTCATTGTGGAGAAAATTCTCAGATTACTCATTGAGAAAAACAATTACATTGTATTGTTCAATTGAGGAGTCCAAAGATATACATAAGATGTAAGTTGATGAACAACACAGTTCCTTAATTGTTCATGAACAAAATCATCACAAGAATAAAAGAGAAGAACATGCATTGAAAGCTTAAACTCAATAAAGAGGAAATGCAGGTTCTAAAATTAGAGCTAGAAGTGATTCTAGAGGAAGAGGAAGAGGTAGAGGGAGACAGAACCGTGACACTATGGAATGTTATAAGTGTCGCAAGTTAGGTCATTACTGAAATGAGTGCCCCTATAGGGACAAAAGAGGCAAATTATGTTGACGTAGAGGTAGAAGATCCAATGCTACTGAGGGCAATCATAGAATATCAAGAGAAGACAAAGAAAGGGAAGGAAACTTGGTTCTTGGAATCAGGTTTCTCTAACCATGTGAGTGGAAACAAGAGCTGGTTTTCATAGTTAAGCGGAAACAAGAAGACAGCGAGGTTGGGAAATGACACCAGGTTACAAGTAGTAGGAAAAGGAAACATCAAAGTTAGTATGAATAATGCAAATCACATCATAACTGATGTATTCTATGTACATGAGCTCAAGAATAATCTCTTGAGCATAGGTCAGCTGCAAGAGAGGGGCCTAACAGTGTTGTTTGATGAAGGATACTGCAAGATATATCATGAACAGAAGGGTCTGATTCTTGTGTCAGTAATGGCGCCAAACATAATGGTTTTATTGTTAGCTAAACCAATTATGAAAAACACCTTAACTGATGCACATGTTTACATACAACAAATGAAGATGAGTCCTTCATGTGGCATTGCAGGTATGGCCATTTGAGCCTCAAAAATTCTAAGTTGCTGAAAAGTAAATACATGGTAAAAGGACTTCCTCAGATATCAAAAAGTATGAAGGTTTGTGAAACTTTTTTCAGTTATACTTATACTTATACATACAGCTTGATTTTTCTCATCTGTAGTTGATGCTTGTGAATTGCTTGGTACACGAGCTGGTGGTGGCAGTGACAGACCTACATGCTTGTGAATTGTATCCCCTAAAAAATATCTTTTGCACCCAAGTTCTTAATTTTGCACTAAAGTTCCTAGTTTTGTACCACTCTAATACACTACTCTCACATATTTTATTTTAGAAAAAGTTTTTCTCTATCCTTGAATCGATTTTTGTTCTTATTATCATAATTTTGATTCTGTTAATGCTATTTAATCGGTTATTTGTGTTAGTACTATTTAGTTAATTTGTATTTTGTGTTTGTGGTATTTAATTTATTTTGATTATGTTAGTCTCTTTAGTTTTAATCGATTTGTTCTTTATTTTGTGAATATGTTGATTCTTTTAGTGTTATTCAATTTGTTTTTAGGAATTGTTAGTACTATTTAATTTGTGTTGGTCTAGTACAACACAAGTTGTAAACCTGTTAAACACAAGTTGTGAACCTGTTAAAGTGTTATTTATATTATATTTTTAGTGATGTGTGTGTTTGAAAAAATTTGCATCCCCTGACCTTAGGGTCCTGGATCCGCCACTGAGCAATGGTGCGGGTACCCGAGCTGGTGGTGGCAGTGGCAGCAGTGTGGAACGAGAATACGAAACGGGAGGGGGTTTTGAAAATATTCTCTTTGTTCTTCCTGTCACACGTCTATTTCCAAAAACATGCAAAGATAGAAGAAGAAAACAATATTTAACCATAAACAACTAAATTTTGTTATAAAGTTATTAGAAATAAAACTGTTATTGATGTCACTAGATTCAACACTATTGTTTTTATTGTATTCTATGGAGACTAATGTTAAAAGTTCCACACCAGATATGATATGATCTAGAAGTGAGTTTATAAGTGGCAGACATCTCTCACTCCACATCGGATATGCTTTTAAGCTTAGTTGTTCTCCCTGAAATCCAAGAGTACCCAGCATTTGGTCTGCAAAAGAAAGACAAAAACGATCAGAAACACTTAAGCATTTAGAAAAAGAAAAAGTGATGCAACACACCACAACTAGCTAAGACACAAGCACAACATAAAACACACCAAGAGCTGAGCGAAACTCCTTCTCATAGCAACCCACGCCAACGGGTGAACCTTCAAATGCTTCTCAGGATTGTAGGAGACCATGTTCGTCAATAACCTGAGTGTCTCCTTGTCGGCCTCATCAAGGCGACTCTCCTTAACCTTGTACGTAGCCGCCGATCTGTTATAGTGAGACTTGCACCACACAATTGGGAATTTAAAGCCAATTACCTTGTTCGGGCATTCAGATTACCCCCATCCTAGTAGCTTTAGGACAATCTGGATAAGTGGGAATGACATGGAGATGCCAACACATTAAATATAGCCATTTGTGCAATGTCAGCAATGTCACGCCAGCTATGTTAGTGAAAGGACCAAAAGTGCTGATGAAAAATAATATAAGGACCAAAAGTGCCCAAAAATTCTAGAGGGACTAAAACCAGATTCACTATATTTATAGGGACCAAAAACGTATTTAACCCAAAATAGAGAGAGAGAGAGAGAGAGAGAGAGAGAGAGAGAGAGAGAGAGAGAGAGAGAGAGAGTTTAGTAAAGTAGATTTTGCACTGTAGAGTTTAGTAAAGCTGACAGGTTTTTGTCTTTTTGTGACTGTTTTACAATTTTAACCCTCAAAATAGACACGTGGCATCTTAGAATAATGACTAAAGTTGTCATTTTGCTAACACTTCTTTTTATTATATTAGTATTTGAATATTAGTATTTGATTTGATTGATTGATTTGATGATTGATTTTCATATTTGATAATTAAAACCGACGTCCAAATTCGTTTGATAAAAAATAATTAAAACCACCACAACAAAGCTTAGCCACCCAAATTCGTTTTTTGTGCTTTTTCGACGTTGATCAAGTCAATTTTAGGGTTGATCAAGTCAATTTTAGGGCTTGTGTGGATGTGGAGGAACAAGCTTGCATTTTTTACAAAACTCTTTGTTGAATTGCCACACTAAACAATATGTTTAATTGCAACATTTGTTTGTTGTATACATCAGCTTTTATTTCAAGTAACCAATAGCACTTGAATGAGATTGTTTGGTCTCTTCCAACTTAACAAAGGTCTTGGGTTCGAATCCAGTCTTGGGAAAGCAACAACATTAAAACTTTTAAGGGAGAGGTTTTCCGCTCATTGTGGTCCTACTCGACTTGAGGGATTAGTCTTTTCAATTGGGTGCAAACGATACCAGATTCACACCAAAAGATTTTATGTCAGTTTATTGGTTGACTTTTTTTATGACATTTCATAGACTTTTAAGTTTTAACTTCACAACTATTAATGAAGAGAAAGAAGATCTAATTATTTATAAAGATTTTTTGATAGCATTTAAAGACTTTTAATTTCACTGCTATTAATGAAGAGAAAGAAGATTCGACAAGACAATTTACAAAGGGTTGGTCCAAGCATTAGTTGGGCCTGGATCCCATCTTAATGTCTCGAGTTTGAATTTTGGGTGTGGTAAAAATTCTATTGGGAGAGAAGAATCACAGTGGCCAGAAAAGCTATGTACACATGACCAACCAAGTTCCTTGACATAGATTAGTCACTGGCAAAGCTAGTGGATACTGCACAATGACATGGTAACGAGAAAGTTTTTATTACAAAGATTGAAAATTAAATTACATTAAATCACCATTGCAGGTTACGAAGGGAGTAAATACATCATATGCAAGTTATTATTTAACCCCTACTCCGTTGCTTTCTTCATAATCACTATTGCGGCTCTCAAACTTCATTTTTATCTTTATTTATATGTAAGAAAACCTGTTATTAGCACTTAGCAAGCATGTTAGATCACATTTCATTAGAAAACCTAAATCTTACTTAGTTTGTATCATCAAAACCTAGAAAGAGATTCTTATTCCAACACAATAAACACTCCTGTTTTTATTGTATTCCACGGAGACTAATGTTAAGAGTCCCACATCGGATATGATATGATCTGAAAGTGAGTTTATAAGTGGCAGGCATCTCACACTCCATATCGGATATGCTTTTAAGCTTAATTGTTCTCCCTGAAAACCTGTTCTCCCTGACAAAAGTTTTTTGTCTTTTTTGTGAGTGTTTTACAATTTTAACCCTCAAAATGGACACGGGGCATCTTAGAACAATGACTAAATTTGTCTTTTTGCTAACACTTCTTTTTATTATATTAGTATTTGATATTATATTAGTATTTGATTTGATTAGTATTTGATATTTGATAATTAAAACCGACCACGTCATAGCTTAGATGCCCAAATTCGTTTGATAAAAGATAATTAAAACCGACCACGTCAAAACTTAGACACCCAAATTCATTTTTTGTGCTTTTTCGACGTTGATCAAGTCAATTTAAGGCTTGTGTGGATGCGGGGGAACAAACTTGCTTTTTTTACAAAACTTTTGGATGAACTGCCACAGTAAACAATATATATGTTTTTTTTTTGATAAGTCAAATAATATTAATAGTGGGCACTAGGGGTGCCACAACCCGATTACAAACTATTGCAACAGGTTCATACAATCTATCGGTTTGTCTTTCCAATCATCAAAAACTATAGACAAATGAGAGCCCATCCTATAAGCTATCCAACCTCAAGACAGATTTTGTACATAGTGTAACATTTGAGTTACATTTGGAGTCCCCCCTCTAAAAATAACTTCATTCCGGTTTTTCCATAACACCCAAACTGCTGCTGTCCACACCAGGAATCGAGCTCTCTTGCTTTTCTTTCCACCATTCACGAACCCAAGCTTCAAAAGATGATCCCACCTGTCATTGAAATCGTTAGCCTGTGATCCCAGCCAGCCGTGGATACTCTCCCACAGTTGCACAACAATCGGGCAAGTGAAAAACAAATGCTGCGAGTCTTCAACGGTGCTGGTGCACAACGCACAAGATACATCAGACTGCGACGAAAGAACTCCTCGCTGCTGTAGTTGCTCTCTTGTTGGTAATCTGTCCATCAAAAGTCTCCAACCGTGTACAAGAAATTTTGATGGTGCTGCTGTCAACCAGTATTTTTTGAGGATCTTCTTCTCAGTTCCGGTAACCAACGCCTCTTCGCTTACTGCAATCACGACTGAGTATGCTGATTTAACGAAGAAGTCGCGCGAGACATCATGCTTCCAACACCAGCGATCCTCCTCATCTTTATTTGGAGATATTGGCCGAAGAATTTCATCCAACAGAAGCTTCTCCGGCTACATTTGCTGTCCATCGTATGTTCAACCTCCAACGATCACCCTCCCATTCTCCTGCCTCTACCACATAAACATTCCTATCAGCTGCCAACTCATGTAACAGTGGAAATACTTCAGCAAAACTCCATGGAGAGCACGAACAATCCGTCCAAAATATCACTGACGTTCCCTTTCCTAACTTCAATTTAATTGAGTTGCCAAACCAATTTTTGCAATACGATAAACAATCATCAATTGAGTGCAAATCTTTCCACCATATTGATTGTTTAGACCTAGGTAGCACACCTCCTTCACCATACAAGTGTTTCAACAAATCCACCCACACACTCTCCTTATCCACCAACAACTTCCATCTCCATTTACCAAGAAGTGCAATGTTAAACACCTCCATACTTCTCAATCCAAGCCCCCCCATATCCTTAGGAAGGCACATTTTACTCCATTTAATCCATGCCATTTTTTTGCTTTCTTCACTACCACCCGATAAAAAGTTTCTTTGAATCCTCACCATCTCTTTAATGACTATCTTTGGTGCCTTGTAAAATGAGAAATAATACAAGGGAAGGCTTGCAAGCACGGAATTAATTAAAGTTATTCTCCCTCCTATAGATAGTTGCCTACTCCGTCATGTTGATAATCTATCTTTCATCTTGTTGATAATCTATCTTCCATCTTGTTGATCAATATATATGTTTAATTGCAACATTTGTTTGTTGTAAATATCATCTTTTATTTCGATAACCCAATAACGTTTGAATGAGATTGTTTGGTCTCCTTCAGCTTAACAAAGGTCTTGCGTTCGAATCTAGTCTTGGGAATGCAACAACATTAAAACTCTTGATGGAGAAGTTTTCCGCCCATGGTGGTCCTACCCGACTTGATTATTCTCTTCAATTTGGTGTAAAGGATACCTGATTCACACCAAAAGATTTTATGTCAATTATTTTGGTTGACTTTTTTTTATGACATTTCATAGACGTTTAACTTCACAACTATTAATGAAAAGAAAGAAGATCCGATTATTTATAAAAAAAAAATTGATAGCATTTAATAGACTTTTAATGAAAACAAAGAAGATTCGACATGAAATTTTTTTACAAAGACTGAAAATTAAATTACATTAAATGACCATTGCAGGTTACAAAAGGGAGTAAATACATCATATGCAAGTTACTATTTAACCCTTACACCACTTCTTTCTTCATAATCACTATTGCAGCTCTCAATCTTCGTTTTCATCTTTTTGATTTTACTCTAGCCAGATATGCAAAGGCTGATCACTTATGTTTTGGTTCTTAGTTTTGTTTTACCTTGTCTATGTCTAAGGCAAAGTGTCGGAAGCACAAATACTTTATATAATGTGATTCAATATGGTGCGCGTGGGGATGGGAAATCAGATGATTCACAGGTATATTTATTTTTATTATTTCTTTATAATTTTAATATATATACTTGCTCTTCTATTCACAATGGAGCTTTTGGTTTTGGCAGATTCTGGCTAATTGAGTGACCCACTAACAAAGTATTTTAATTATATTTTGAAATGTAGGCATTTTTAAAAGCATGGAATAGTGCATGTGGAGCAGGGGGAATACCAACATTACTTATACCACCAGCAAAATCATTCATGGTGACACACTTAATATTAGATGGGATGACTTGCAAGACCACAAGTATTCACTTTCAGGTACTGGAAAGCCAACATCCAACATATAATCAAATTGTTGTTAATTGTTTTTATTGGATAAGTTTTTAAGTTTTTATATTGAGATGAAATTTTTAATTAATAACTCTCTCTCTCTCTCTCTCTCTCTCTCTCTCTCTCTCTCTCTATATATATATATATATATATATATATATATATATATATATATATACACACTCTTTTATTTTATTTTTAAATCGAAGCTTGAATTTCTTAAGTCAATGTTTAGAATAACAAAGTATTGCCAGTCAAATAATATTTTATTAATAATTCAATTATTTGGTCAAAAATAATAATAATTCAATTATTTATTTAATTTTATTCTTCAAATAACTAAATTCAGTCAAATAATATTTTATAAGTGTCGTACTTTTCTTTTGGTATTAGAGGTATATTTATTGCAATTAATATGTTCTTCAAGTATTTTTGGGTGTATTATATGTCAATTATTATTTTTGGTAATTAAGCATTGTACCAGCTATTCTTTCAATGTTCCTAAAAAGTCGATGCTATATGTCAATATTTTTTTGTCTTGAGAGCATAGTCTGGTATAAAACACATGTAACATAAGTGATATTTTAACGTTGAGAGTAGATTTCAAACTTGATACAATCAATTTCTCCCTTCTTATCTCCATCTTCAACTGTTGCAGCTTCAAGGGAAAATAGTTGCACCTTCTAAGGCAGCATGGACAGCTGGACAAAATTGGATCACCATCCAACATGTAAAGAAACTCGTAATTGATGGCAATGGAGAAATTGATGGTGATGGTTCTACTTGGTGGCAATGCCCAAATTGTCAACGACCTGTGGTATAAAGATATGGTCTTTGTTCTTGGTGATAATTTATTTTTCCAGCTATATAACGTAAAAACTATTTTTAATCATAAAAAATTGAGCTAGAAATTATTGTTTTTAAGTGATCTTAGTATTTTATGGCATTATTTTCATGTTGTGTAGGCATTATTTTTCCTGGGCTGCAGTGATCTTATTGTTAGAGGCTTGAGGATCTCTGATACCCCAAAAACTCATATAGCAATAGCTAGGTGCAGGCATGCAACATTCTCTAACATCTTCATTAATTCACCTCCTAATAGTCCCAACACCGATGGGTTTGATATTTCTGATTCCAATAATATCTTGATAGAAGACTCCAATATAAAATGCGGTAATCAAATTTTATTTTATCTTATGAAATTTTAGTGTTTAGTGTTTTAATATATATATATATATATATATATATATATATATATGTTATATTTTGTTTGCAATCCAATAATATTAACTTAGGCCCTTTAGGCTCACTAGTAGACTAATTTTCAAACTGAGTTATTGAGTATGATTTTACATCGTGATTGTGACTCTTGCATAGGGCCGTCCCAAACAATTTGGAGGCCCTGTTCAAATCTTAAAAAAGGGGCCCCATTTGAGATTGAGCTAACTCTTTAAGTTTTTTTTTCTTAACTTCTCATAGCTAGATTCATACTTTCAAAACTTAGGAGATATAGTACAAAGAAAAAACCCAATAATTTCATTTTCCGGTAGTGATAGGAACAAGGATGAGCAAGAAAACTCCACAACCGCCAGTGATTTACTACATTAGTCAAATAGACGAACAAATCCCCCCTCTTCCTTTCTAGTATCAAAAGAGAAATCGTTTCAATTTAAAAGGGAAAAGTTAACGAAGTAACCTATGATGAACAATAGCAAGTAGCAAGAAGAAATAAAATGCAAATTGAAACTTGAAAACTGTAATTATGTTTAAACCAATTATCAAACATTTGGTATATATTAAATATTTTATAATTAATTTATATAAACGTAATTTGTTTATGCAATAATATCTGATGGGTTTGATATTTCTGATTCCAATAATATCTTGATAGAAGACTCCAATATAAAATGCGGTAATCAGATTTTATTTTATCTTATGAAATTTTAGTGTTTAGTGTTTTAATATATATATATATATATATATATATATATATATATGTTATATTTTGTTTGCAATCCAATAATATTAACTTAGGCCCTTTAGGCTCACTAGTAGACTAATTTTCAAACTGAGTTATTGAGTATGATTTTACATCGTGATTGTGACTCTTGCAATAAAATAACTCCACGGGGAATCAATCTCTGTTTATGGTGCCTTTCTTATGAGATCAAGTGCTTTCCACTTGTCCAATACTCATCGATAAAAACTAAGTTTTGTAAAAAAGAGAATTTTTTTTAGAAATGTAAAAATGAGAATTAATTGTTATAAAAAAAGAGAATAAAATAAAAAACTCCGTACCTAATTAAACATTAGTATACATGTTTAAAGTTTTTTAACGATCATTATCATTAAAACAATAATTGCGATATGCTCAATTTTATTTTGATTTGTCTTTCTCATGTATAGGTGATGATTGTATTGCCGTCAATAGTGGTTCAACTTACATCAATGTTACTCGGGTTGCTTGTGGACCAGGCCATGGAATAAGGTATATAAAAATGGTATTTCTAAAGTTAAATTGTTGACATGCTCTTTTTATTGTATGTTGTAGCTTACGTAAAAATTAGAGCAAAAGTTTTCGTATTGGAAAAAATCAAGTCTCACATAAAGTTGAGATGAGGTATGGAAAGTGTTTATAAATAAAGGGTATATATCTCACCTTACAAGATGATTTTGTAAGGATAAGTTAGACTCAAAATTATAAGATGCTATCGAAGCCAATTTTAAATCCATCGGGCGCCCATAATTATTACCCACACATTAAGTCTAATAGTGTTGGGTGTGAGGGGTGTACGCGAGAAAATCCAAGTCCCATATAGACTATAGAAAAAACTAATGAAAAGTGTTTAAAAATAAAAGATATCACCGACCTCACAAGTTGTTTTTTAAGGATAATTAGACCTAAAATCATAAATTAAAGAATAATCTTGGTGTTGCTCACAATTAAGAGCTAAGACAGACTTGCTAGCAAAGGATCACACCCATTTAGCAGCATGTGATTAGGTTTGTATCTGCCAAATCGTCTCAGTTTGTTAGAGCTAGATAGGCTCCTATAAATACTATCAACTACTTGTAATGATTAACTACAGATAATAATCATTTTCATTAAGAGTTTTACAAACAAATTTATCTAATGAAGCTTCAACTGAGTTAGGTTTATAGAAACTTTACATGCAATAGTGTTGGATGCGAGTGGTGTGTTAGTATTATTGAGTTCATGCAATTCTATAGATTATGATATAATTTTCTCTTCTCCAATCTGTATTGCGCTTCTATTTCGCTCCCTTCTGCTGCAGTTGTCTCCTCCGGCAAAACAAAACTTTTTTCAAAGATCTATGAGAAATTGGATTATTGGAACTACATAACCTCTGGTTCCAAAAGGTCGTCAATTGGATCATTTTCTAGTTAATCCCACTATTCCACCGATATTCATCGTTGTCAAAGATTTGTGTCGCAAATCGTGTAAATTTGAAATACCAAACATAGGCACAACAAGACCAACTTCTCCTTTCTTGGCTTCAATCATCCATTTCGTGCAAAATCCTCACTTGTGTAATCAATTGCAAGAATTCTTGAAAACTATGAGACAATATCCATGCATACTTCCATTCAACTATTCAAGCAAAGGCATACCAACTTCACAGCGAACTTTGTAACATGAATTTGGATAATTCTCGATTTTTCCCTCGTGCTGAATCGCTCGTCGGTTCTCCCAACTTTGTTGGTGAGCAGATTATGACCCTAGAACACCTTGTTGTAATTCTTGTAGGCCATTCACAAGACTACGAGTCCACAATCTCTCCAATCTATGGAAGATTCAATCTTATCTCCATGAAGAAGTTGAAACTCTACTGTTAGGGCATTAATCTCACTTGGTAGGATTTCACAAGATCAATTCTTTGATCAATCTTGTTTTCTCTTCATCGACATCTAATTCTATGGCTCTGAACTCCCTTCCACAAGTGAATATTACCCAGAGATTGATGGTGATTCGTCTACCTTTTGAGCTCGTGGTAATCAAAACAACCGTGATACCCATTCTGCTGGTAGAACTGGTCTCGATAGAGGTCGTGGATCTTTATAGTGTCAGGTTTTCCACCGCTATAGTCACGATGTTTCCATTTGGTACCATAGGTTCAAATGTGACTGTGTTATACAATTCCTCTCAAAGACCAGTCCCAAACTAGCAATCTCTCTGAGCCTGCCCAATGTCGGCCTCCCGATGATGCAATTATACAGAGATTTGCAGGGAAGAACCAGGAATTTGGTTTTCACCATTCTAGAGTGCTTAACATTTCCATATATGACCATTAACTCGAGATACTTGAGTGGTGTAGTTTTTGCTCTGTTGAATCTGGTCAAGTCTGTGCCTCTGTTTGGAGTGAGGTCGGTCTCAGATATTTTTATCTTGGGGAGTAGATCCAGGAATAGAATATTTGTCGAGCTTCCTTGGTCTACCAGAATTCTCAAGACCTGGACATTCACCATTATAGTAGAGATGATCAGTGCAATGTACTTGTTTGGTCAGCCGTCTGGGAGGTCTTGGTCAGAAAAGGCCAGTGGGGCCTGTTAGAGAGGTTGGTAGTCTTCGGGTTGTTGTCTTTACTTAGAATTTCCTTCCATCTCCTTTTCATGGATCACTTGGTCTCGCTTGAGTCGATAGAGTAACCACCTATGACCATGGTGGCTATCGTTGCTTCGGCTCTTCTTCCTTGTCTGATACCTCAGATTCAGCCTTTGCTTGTTTGGCCACTTCGTTTCCTGCGGACTTACCCTTCCAGGGAGAGCGAGACCGTTTTCGCTCTTCATCTTCTCCCTCTTTCTTGACATACCGGCTCAACTTTCCCTTTTGTATCATTTCTTCAATGTCGTCCCTAAGAACCTGACAGTGGTTGGTATCGTGGTTGTGGCTTCCGTGGTATCGACAATACTTTTTCTTGTAGGTATTTCCTCTTTGGACTAGCGTTGCCGACAATTTCCGATCTTCGAATTCGGTATTGGCACACTCGGCCAGGATTTTTGATCCGGTCGTGTTCAAGTTGGTGTGTTCAGTGAATCGGGGTCGCCTTTCTCGAAGAGGTCCTCCAAAATATTTCTTGGAGCTTTTACCTTTGTTGATGTCCTTATCCAAGACAGACCCTAGACCGACTTCATAGGCCATATTGTCCTCTTTGTAGTCATTGAATCTCTGTGCCCGATGCTGGAATTCCTTGAGATTACACGGTCAGCGAACACCAACGTCAATTTGGAGAAGGCTCTTCTTGCGGAGCCCATGCCTCAAAAATAGGAGTCTGATTTTATCCCCCAAATGCTTGACATTGTTCGCCTCCTTGTTAAACCTTTCGATATAGTCGCGCAAGGTTTCATTCTCTCTTTCCCTAACTGCCTTAAGCACATCCACCGACTTTGGTTTTAGTCTAGACGTAGAGAAACGCGCCGAAAACACCCGGACGAGCTGGTCCCAAAAGTAGATGGATCAGGGCTTGAGTTCCTGAACCAGGACAGCATTGTCTTGCTCAAAGACAGATGGGAGATCTTACATTTGATGTCGTCCGTGGCATTCAAGTATTGCATCATGAGGTTAAACGTGTCATCATGTATATTCGGGTCCCCTATTCTGTCGTATATGTTCAACTGTGGGGGCTTTTCCAAGGACTTTGGCACTTTGCATTCAGCGATCTCCCAGATAAAAGGGGTTCGTCGGGATCGCCGAGAAAGGCCCTAATGGGGAGAGCGGCTCTTCCTGCCGAGAGGCAATTTCCGGCGAGGAGAGGGGTTGCGAGATGACGAGGACCCGTAAGAAGAGCTCCGACGGGGGCTAGAGCTCGGGGGAGTCGGGGAGAGCGAGAGCCCCTGGGTCGGCTTGTCTTGTGGGGAGGAGACCTGTGGATGTGATGTATGTGGGCGAGTTTCCTTCGAGGTAGGGAGCGGTGATGCCTAGAGACAATAGTTTGTTGAACGGGAGATTTGTCGAGAGAGCAGTGTTAGCTCAGACGGTCGCGACCTCTTCTTCCAGTTGGGTCAAGGGTAACTTTTGTTGGGCGATGTCCCGGCTTCGCCGATGTAAGTGATCGAGTATCTGGTTTACCGCCTGGACCAGGATTGAGACGACATCAGCAACCGACTGAGGTAAGAGGAGTGGCGCGGAGCGGGCCTCCTCAGCAGGGAGTTCCTGAACATGCTCTTCTACAGTCTGGTTCGGCCTGGGCACAGCTTTGACGATGCTTCATGGAAGAAGCTGACTTCGGGTCGTGGAGCCATGAGAAAAGACTTAGATTTTATGAGAGTTTAACGATTAACTCCCACTGTGTTCGTCAAATTTTTGTGTACCTTGCTTCCGGATTTGGGATCCAGAATCAGCCTTTGTTATCTTGAGTCTCGTAATAGCCCTTTTCTTGGTCGAGGTCGGATAAATGCTTCGGGAATCGAAATCTTCTGAAGTTGCAATCATCAGCGTCGTCTTCCTCTAAGGTTGGAGTCGGCGGGTTGGGTACCTCTAGACACTGCGATGCCAAAGTCAGCAATCAGAAGTCAGTGAGACGTACAAATGAGCAAAACGTAGCTAAATCTGGTGGGTAGAGCCATATTTATAGACGCGGGTCAGGGAGTTCTGCGGGTCTTGCTCGATCCGTAGCCGTTGGATCAAGGCACTCTGATCCGAGTTGTCGATCTCGATTTCGTGTAATGGCTTCCTTGTTGGGCTGGATCCAACGCTGACGTGGCTCGTTTCGCATGTAGATTGGACCTCTTGGACCAGTCCGGAACAATTAGTTGTAATGAAAAATATGCCAAAATAACAAGACATGAGTAGAACTGTATACAAGGTGTTGACAACTACTCTGCCTTGCAAAGAACCAGTCGAGCTAGTTGAATCACTTTGTTAGCAGACAAACGTATCTATTGTTGTAATGTAAAATATCATTTGGAGGCCTTTTCACACATAGAAGAAAGATAATTTTTTGGAGGCCTCAAGCCCTAGGTTGGGGCTTCTATATAGTTAGGCTGGTCCTGATTAAACTTCGAATAAATATAAAAGGCCAAAAGTATAATTAAGCATTAATATTATTTATTTATTGTAATGTTACTCCTATCTCTCAAGAATCTCAATAAAAAATGTTTCAATTTATCAGCATTGGTAGTCTTGGTAGAAATGGAGCTCATGCTACTGTTGAAGAGGTCTATGTAAGGAATTGTACTTTCATCGGGACTACAAATGGAGCAAGAATCAAGACAGAAAATGTGAGTAACTAATATATATGAAATGGAAATTATGGTATCTTCACATCTATTTTACTTATAATATATTTTTTGCAATTTTTTCCTAACTCGAATTATATAATTATGTAAATAGTTATTAGTAATATATATATATATATATATATATATATATATATAGATATATAGATATATAGAGGAGGACAAGAGAAACTAAGACTAATTATTAGTATAGCCAATGGTCACTTATAATCAGAACCAAATTCTAAGGATTTTAGGTACTCTAAATTAGTTTTTTTATATGATCCTCTTCTTTTTTCAATGGCAAATTTGTATAAACTAAAATATGGTATAAGGAGTACCTGAACATATACAAAAAGTCTCAAAATACAAAAAAAAAAAAAGAAAAGAAAAACACATGCGAAAAAACCTATGGAACTGCCGAGAGATACACAAAAAAACCTCCGCCCACAACTCAAAGTAAAGGCAGGGGCCTACTCCGCTCCTCGCCATGAACCAACTATAGGACAAAACTTTGATCCTCTCCAATACTCTGTTATATTCGACTGGTGTACCTGTGAAGATACAGTTGTTTCATTCCTTCCAAAGGACCCAAACAACTGCATGCAAGATCAAAGCCAACTGGTGCTTACACTTGGCTCTATAACCAAAAGAACAAACAAGGAGAAATAAATGAGAGAGATCCTGAGGCACAACCCAAACCCACCCACCCATTTTGCAACTGCATACCAAATTGAGAGGGATAATTCACAGGTGAGGAACAAGTGTAGAGAAGACTCTTGATGCTTGCCACAAGGACATCAATAGATAAATAACCGACCTTCTAAAGAAATTCTCTCTAGAGGGTATCCTATCCAGGATCAACTGCTAAGAGAACGCAATCGCCTTGAAGGGCGCCAGACTCTTCGAAATTTTCCTAAGGACCATTGACTGGTGATCCGAATGGCCAGGGACCCGATTTGAGTCCCCTAAAAGTAAGGCATAGGCTGATCTAATTGAATCAACCCCATCAGACTGTCTTTTCCAGATCCACTCATCCGGCTATACAGAAAGCAGCATATGTGGAAGGCAGCATAAAAGATCCTCAAATAGACCCTCCTCCCAAACAAATAAACTCCTCCTCCAGGTCAGATCCCATACCTAAGACACACCTACCCACCGGACTATTTGCACTATACTGCATTCTTGTTGATAGGAAACCGAGAAAAGCCTCGGAAAGGCCATCGAGAGTGGCTGAGTTCCTACGAGATATCATGCCAAAAAAGAATTGGAATTCCCATCACCCACCTTCCGTACGAGTGACTGTTGAGTACAGAATTTAGTAAGGAAATCCAACCGCCAAGACTAACATACCTATTTTTCCATGAGGTTAGTCTATTCCGTAAACCATCCAATAGAGGCGCCCAAGTAGACTCTCGTCTTAGACTCCCACCGACTGAAAGACCAAGATACTTGAATGGCAAGGAGGCTACTTTTCAATGGAGAAACCCTTCTGTCGTAGCCAAGAAATTAGCATCCACATTCACCCCAATTAAGCTTCTTTTTGAGAAATTCACTTTGGGTCGGACACCAGTTCAAAGGAACTTAATATCGACTCCATGGCCCACAAATTCCCTACAGTAGGCACCCCAATAAATAAGGTGTTATCTGCATACTGAAGGTGTGACACGGTAAATCCGTGGGATCCCAACTGAAAACCCTGAAATACCCCCACAGACATGGCACTCCTGACAAGGCCAATAAGACCTTATGCCATGAAGAGGAAGTGGAAAGGTGCCATCTTGCTTCAGACCTCGCTGAATGTTAATCTCTTCTGTAGGGATGCCATTAACGAGGACTGAAAGATTCCCAGAAAACACAAAAGTGATAAGCCGCAAGTGCACAGTTCTATCTAGTAGTAAGAGAGTATCGATCCACAGAGACTTTGTAATTACCGATTTCATTTTTGATGGTGATTAGCTAAAAGAAATGATTTTTGTAATAGGAATATTTATTGGTTTTAAATTCAAAATCATAAAGGCGCCCTAGGATTGGGGTTTTATCGCAATATTGATAGAACTTTCACAAGCCCTCATCGATTCTCTATTTTATGTTAAGTTCTTTTCTAAGGACAAGGTATTTATCGGTAACTCATGTTTCCTCTCGGAATACAAGGGTGTGCCTCGAAACAATAATCAAAACCTATTCTCATGGTTGATTATTGCCAATACCCCTTAAGTACAAACCTTATTGTCCCATGACTCTCAAAACTATTCTCATGTTTTGATCATCTTGTTTAACCTCATAGTTCTATTATCAAACTTCACCTCTCGGTACTTCGTTTGATATTTGAATTATAGCTTTAAAATCGATGAGGTTAAATTAGAAATAAAACTTTGATAAAATATAGAGTCTAGACTTGGAATTGTTTAAGGATCTATCATTGGATTATTCCCATAATCCCAAGACTAAAAGGGTCTACTCATTCATGATCATTGTAGACAAGGATTTAGAAGAAGAAGAAGACATAAGAATAAATGACAGAGTTGTTAATTGCGTAATGTAAATGACGGAAAATAAAATAAAGCATTAAAGAACTGAATGTAAAGTTGCTGAAAGTAAGAACAGCAATAAAGTTGCAAGAATGTAAAGAACATGAAAATAAAAGAGAAGAACTTAAAAGAAATGCAAAGAACTTAGATAAATCTTTGGGAGTGGGTTTACAATGATAAAGGATCCCCTTAGGACTTAGAAATTTGTGCTATTTATAGGCCTAGGATCATTAAAGGTGAGATAAATCAGAATTAAAACCAATTACAAGCAATAACGATGGAATTGTAACAACTTTTGGAATATGATGCATCATTACGGCCCGTAATGAATTAACACTGGCCGTAATGAAATCCTTCGATTCTTCAACTACTTTTCCTTTAACTTCCAACACTGGTCGTAATGAATCAATATTGGCTTTAATGAAATTCTGTATTTCTTCAACTATTTTTCCTTTGATGCTCTTTGTTCCTTTTTGCACTCTTTGGCCTTGAGATTTTATCATTATACCCTTGAAGCTCCAATTCTTCTCTTTTGCTTGTGATTTGTCCCGTAAAATCAAATGAAATAAAGGTAGTAAAATAGCCCTAAAAGAGAACTAAATTACTAAATAAACTGTTTAAAACAATTATTAAAATAACATCTAAATTCGACTTATCAAACTCCCCCATGCGTGAATCTTTGCTTGTCCTCAAGCAAGAACAATTAAAATAGCGGCAACACATATTGGTAAAAGCCTTTTAATTATAGCTCAATCAAATTTATTTTTCAAGGGCTTTGTTCTCAGAGTACACTTCTCTATACTCTTCATGAACTTTTCAGCCCACAAACTATTCTAAATGAGTGTGTGTGCACTCATATGTCCGGTCTAGTTATCAAAATAGACACAAAAATTCGCTTTGCCTTGCTTAGAAATAGTCTTCCTAGATTGTGCTTCACTTGATTACACTGATATTAAAATGCATTTGACATTTGATCTTTGATTATTGGGGTTTTGTTAATGCCAACAATTGGCAATCAGGGCATATTTGAGATTTTTCAGTTGCTCCGCTTTTTGTGAGTCCAAATTTTTGGATTTTCTACTCAGCAAAAGCAGCCTAGTATATATATTACCCTAACCAAAGGAACTTTTCACTTCAATAACCCCCAACTTGCTTATTTTCTGTTCCTCTTTGTTATATCAAGTTTGACACAATTTTTGGTTGACTAAACAAACTCAGCTTTGACTAGCTTTTGAACTATTTGGTTCCCTTTCAAGACCTAGAGCTTTAAGTGTAAAAACAGTTGTGGGCTTAGAGAACAATTCAAGCAAAAAGCTATGCTTACAAGCAACAGATTCATCATAGAACTCAGCCCCTATTTGATTTTTTTTTTTACAATACAACTACTAAGAAGTGCTGCAATATTACATTCAGCTTACAAAAACAGCAGCAACAATACAAACATGTGAGAGAAATCTAGTCTCACTAGACTTCAAACAGCATGAAAACTAAACGGCAGAAATTTAAACAACAAAATTAAAAGGGGTAAAGAAAGCTCATAAGTACTTTGGTTGGCCGGGTAGCGGCAGAGGATGAAACTCAGTGTACCAAGCTTGCATCTTGGTGGTCAAATTGTCTAGTACTTGACTTTGCCTTTGTATCTCTTTGCCTTGGCTCAACTGTCCCTCTCATTGTCTTTGTGGCTCAAGCTCAATTTGGTCACACCACAGTTGCAGGGAATGCAAATTAAAAGTGAAAGAGGGTTGATCCTCAACCATTGGTTCAACTTATGGGGGTGTGAACTGTGAGGGCTCACCATTTTCATGTTCTTTCTCACGTTCTTCTTCAACTGGTACTTCTCTATATTGCCAATTGGCCTTTACATCAGTATCACTTATGGCTGGGTTAGTTAAAAGAATGGACTCATGTCCATGTATTAATTGCCTGTAACCCTTTTTAGCCTGCATGATCATGCCCATGCTCACACAAGCATCAATATCAATTTCCATGCTGCCTAGCACCCGAGTGAGACCTGGAAAGTTCATTATAACCAAGAGGGGTAATCAACCCTCCAAACACAATATCGCCCTTACCGACGGTAGCCATTTTTTGGAAGTGTTGTACCAAAAACAGACCAGTGTTCATAGGCTGTTTATTGACCATAGACCACAAGAAGAACAATTCACTCTGCCTTGTTAACCTAGTACTTTCCCCTCTGCCAGACAAAGTATTGGCCATTACTCGCTGCATATACTTAAAAAAATTTCTTGAGGCTTTGGCTAGTGCAGCATGATAAGTATGTTCTCCTGAAATTTCTTTCCAAAACCGGCAGTCATAAAATTTTCAGGACTAGGGTCAATCCTGAGTTTTGGTATAAAAATTCGCCATCATTCTCGAGACCATATTCTTTACAAATATCGTTCAAGGGTAATTCATGATCAGTATTGAACAACCTAAAGTTTATGATCTGGGTTCTGGAGATTAGATGTATCCTCCAAAAGTTCCGGAGAACTCAAAAATTCCAGAGCAATTTTTTCATATGTGAAGCACTACAAAGACATGAACTTATCCCATCCAACGTTAGAAAATAATTGATTGCATTGTTTTCTATTCCTAGTTTTTTGATGGTGAGAGTATCCACGTACCTTGTCGGGTGTATCTTTCTTTAACTAACTTCTCATACCTTTCCCTTTATTTCTCATCCTTGAAGTCAATTTCATGACGATTTTGAGAAACATCCCTTTTACGTCTTTTCCCAAATTGAGATGTCGAAGCATTGGTAGTCTTTGCTTTCTTGGGTGCCATTGATGAAGGTTTGAAGCTTGGTTATGGAGTTTTTTTGGTTTTGACGATTTATGGAAAAATTGGGGTTTTGGGTGAATGAGTGAAAAAAATGTGGTTTTGGGTGATGGTGGTTTTGAATTTGGTGTTGGTTTGGTGATTTGGGGAAGATTGGTGGAGGTTTATGGTGGATTTCAAGTTCTAGGGTTTTTGGTAAAATTTGGGGATTCTTGGAAATAGTGGGTAGAACTCGAATTTGATGAGTAGGTTTTGTGTTTTGGGTGATGGGTTTTTGATTTGGAGTGGATTTGTGAAGGTTTAGTGTGGATTTGGTTCAAAAATGGAGGTTTTGGTGTTTTGGCTATGGAAGTTGCATTTTTTGAAGAAGTGAATAAGGTATACTCTTGAGGCTTTACCTTTATATGACAAGAGTTTTAAAACTATTCTCATGTTTTGAATTCCTTGTTTAATTTCATAGTTCCAACATCAATATTTCACCTTTCGGTTCTTCGTTTGATGTTTAAAATAAGATTTGAATGACAATAAAGTTAGATTGAAATATAAAACAATTTGGAGTGGAGAATAGTCTTGGGAATTACTAGGAACCTATCATTGGATTACTCCCAATAACCCAAGACTTTGTATCTACTCACTCATTCATAATATAAATTGCAATAAGATTAAATACATGAAAATAAATTGCTGGAATGTAAATGAAAGAAAATAAAAGTGCAGGAAAGTAAAGACAGAAATGTAGAAGTGCAGAAAATAAAAGAGCAAAAAATTAAAGAACAAGAATATAAAGATATGAAGTAGTACAATTGCAATAAACTTTGAGCAAGGAATACAAGTGCGGAATCCCCTTAGCACTCAGAAATTCATGCTATTTATAGGCCTATGATCATTAATTAAAGGTGAGATAAATCAGAATTAAAACCAATTACAAGTAATGAAGATGGAATTGTAACAACTTTTGGAATCTGATGATGCATCATTATGGCCCGTAATGAATTAACACTGGCCGTAATGAAATCCTACGATTCTTCAACTACTTTTCATTTGACTTCCAACACTGGTCGTAATGAATTAATACTGGCCGTAATGAAATTCTGCACTCGAGACTTTATCATAACTCTTGAAGCTCCAATTCTTCTCTTTTGCTCGTGATTTGTCCTATAAAATCAAAATGATATAAATGTAGTAAAATAGCCCAAAAAGAGAACTAAATTACTAAATAAACTATTTAAAACAATTATTAAAATAACATCTAAATTGGATTTATCAACAAGTCCGAAAGTAACCCGATCCTAACATGTGATCCAAGAATCCTCAGCTGATTGAATCTTAGTCCTTTTCAAAGTCCACTTTAAGGATCAAGCACGACTTGTTGAATCTCTAAAGTCGTAAAATAGTAGCAGAACGATTGAATCTAGAGAGAAACCTATATAGTGATTTATTATCGAGTTAATAGTCAATTTTATCCCTCAAATTTCAAAAAGTTCTGTTTAGTCTCTGACATTAACAATATTTCTATTTAGTCTCTTAACATTTACAAACATTATTCAGCTTAGTCTCTAAAATTCTCATTGTCATGTTTAGTCTCTGACTTATAATTACAACTTAATATCAATGAAGTCACTGACTTTTACAACTTAGTATCAGTTTGGTCTTTGATATTTGGTTCTATCAGAGACTAAATTGAATAACGTCTAAAAAAGTCAAAGATTAATTAAGAATATTGTTTATATATGTTAGAGACTAAATAGAACTTTTCTAAAATTTGAGAGACCAAAGTAGCTATTAACTCATTTATTATCTCTTAATCTAGAGTGAGTTTTGAGAATAACATTTTAGATGTTTATAAAAAAAGACAAAATAATTGTTTTTCACATTATCTCTTGCCTATTTGTTTTCCATATAGTGTTTGGTCCGTCTCAGGCACGGGTATATATATACCATGAAAATAGAATAAAATTTTTATGCAAACTGAAAAATAGAATAATCGATTATTGAAATTGTACATGTAATATATTAAATGTGATAATGTTTTGTATAGAATATATAAAATGTAGTATATTTTTATATTAAACTTAAATTAAATAAAAGATAAATAATGGGCAGTATATTATATTCCTGGAAACTTTATGCTAATTTGTTATTTTTCTACATAAATTGTATCATCTTTTTGTGGTTAGGTTTCTCCATAGCTTACCCTAGTGTTAAAGACACTTATAAGTATACCACGGTGGAGTTATACAATACACACATTATGTCTTTGGCCTAGGAAATGTACAGTACAATATATATATATATATATATATATATATATATATTATGGGAAAATATTATATTAATGTATATATTTGATTAAGTTGACAGCTCCTCAAGTCATTTGTCAAAACCTCTTGTTCCAAAATCCTCAAAATCACTAGCAATTGTAGTTTCAAATCTCCTCAAAAACCTCATGTTCCAAACTCCTCATTTTTCTCAAAGACTTCATCTACCATATGACCAAGGTTTTAGCTCCTTAGTCTCCCTCGAACGAGCACATTCAAATCAATTTTCTTTGGGTTTCTAGGTTGGTTTTCAAAACTGTTTAGGGGAAGATTGAGGAGTGTTTTTGGTCTGGTTTAGAAGAGATTGAAGGGTAGGGATGAGTGTTGAATGTACAGAATATGTGAATGGAGAGAAAAATGAGAGTTTGTTTTTCAAAAATCCCTTCATTCAAGTGAACATGTAGGTATGAATGCAAATTTGACTTATCAAAAAAAAAACATGTAGGTATGAAGATAAAATGGGTTTTTCAAAGATGGATATTGAGTGTTTGGGTTCTGATTTTTGGAAACAAAGTGGAGAGGAGAAGATCAATGTAGATGATGATAATGAAAGTAGTGTGAAGATGGTGTAAGACTTGAAGCATCAATTAAAAACAAATTTGATGCTGGTGTATTGAGCACTAATCCTCCATTAGGGACTGTTTTGCAAATAATTACGTTTGCAAAATGGTCCCTTAAACTTAGGGAGTAAGGTTTTGATTCCTAGTCTTATTTTTAATTTACCACTTCAGTTTTAATATTTCAACGCATATTATAATTAATCTAATTAAAATGCAAAATTTTACACAAATCAAATAACATATGTGTCTACAAAATACAAAACATCGCATAATCACTTAAGCTACAAATAATCAATCTAATATTTTCTACTAGTCAAATTCTAATATTCTTAATTTTTTCCTAAATGTGACATTTTTCTTATGAGAGTTAATGTTCATAATAGTAGTTTGGGCTGCTACAAATCCAACAATTTAATTTAATATTAATAAGACATTAATATTAAAGAAAAATAGCAGTTTCTTTAAAATGCAAAATTTAAATTATTTAATTTTCACATAATTAATATGTTCATAATGTGACTGTATCGCATAATATTTCGACACTTGTTTAATTTTCATTTATAAATTATGTGTGTTTCTATTTTATATATATATATATATATATATATATATATATATATATATATATTAATTGCATTATATTTAGACTAGATTAGATATAGAAACAAACATTGTTTTTTTTAGATATATAGATACAAACATAGATTCTAATTTTTCGCAGGGTGGATCAGGTTTTGCAAGGGCTATTACTTTTGAACATATTCAACTTATAAATGCACTCAACCCAATAATTATAGAGCAACACTACACTGCTCTGGTATACATTTGACTCTCTCTTATTCATATTTCAACTATGTTCTTTTATATATATATATATATATATATATATATATATATACACACACAATTTTAGTGATCTAAAGTATAAGTAAATATTAACTATTTCTACCATATTTGATGTTATTATTCCTAATTAAATTACCAATCAATTAATTTAGATTTTAGTTTCTAGTAACCATTTTAGTCTCTTAGAACAAGTCCCCATAAGGGGAAATTTGGAAAATACATTTACATTTTTGATTATTTAGAGAGAATTAAATGATTTTCTTAGGAATGGTGAATAGTTTTTTTGTTGCTTATATATGAAATCGAAGGGAGTCTTTACTTAGTGAGTAATTAATGTAATTTGAAAATTTTAACTTAAAATTTAATTTCTCTCTATTTTTTTAATTAATGTCTCATTCTCTCTCTAAAATTAATGTTTTTGTTAAATAAAATTTCATTTTTTTGTATAAACTGGGGTATCCTCTGCGCGCAACTGCAAAGATTAATCCTTCGAGAACACTGCTGCATGTCAAAGGCAGGAATCTAAACCAAGAACTTCAGTTAAATAAAATTACATAGTATTTTATGTTGAAATTTTTACTATGTGAACAAACTTTGTTTTTAAAAGCATGAAGAAACATTATCATATTTACAGGATGATTAATTTTTGATATAGAACATCTAATTAGTTTTTACTTACCTTTATGTCAACTTTTTTTTTTACTAAAGGTGTCATTATCTCTTTCGGTAAAATTATATTAAGATTAATACTTATTTTATTGTAAATTATGTGAAAAACACTTATTCAAAGGGAAGAGAGAATGAGACATATATGATGAAGAAAGTGAGAGAGATAAATTGAGAAATGCAAATGACGCTAATACCCACTTAGTGAAGTAGTTTTTTAAAATGGTGATTTCGCTCAAAATTAAGCAAATTAAGGTGTAGGATGCTAGCTTACTAGATCTAAAAGATAGGGTGGGTCTAAATTAACAATCACACACTTACATAGTGTTGAATTTTGTGAAAATTATCTGCAGGAATCAGTTGTACAAGTGAGTAGCGTGACATATCGTAGGATTAATGGAACTTCTGCTCGTGACACAGCTATTACTCTTGACTGCAACTCAATGGGTTGTCTCAACATTATACTAGATCAAATTAATATTATCTCTGCTTCCCCGGGAAGGAAGACTCGTGCTTTTTGCCGAAATGTCCATGGAAGTGCTACAAACACTATTCCAATTGTGCCTTGCCTAACTCATAATATGTCATTCCCAGTCCAAAATTAGAATTTGAGTTCCAAGCATTTTAGTAATTTCCATTGAAGATTATTTATAAATAAAAATTATATAAACGTTAATTGGTACGTTTCTTTTAAAGACATAACATCATATTTGTTTAATTTTGTTTCAATGCAATTGAGCCTTGATTTTAAAGATTTGTTTGATGGGTTTTACAATGATAAAATATATTTAACTGAATTTTGTTATTCAAAATGTAAAATTTTAAAGATCGGTTTTATAGGTTTTAAAATCCATTTAACTAATTGTTTTTATCCAAAACATTAAATTTTAAAGGTCAATTTAATGGGCTTTTTTTTACAAAAAATTTTAGCGTGAAAGGGTAGCACTATGGTTTAAGGCAGGGAAAGGGAAAACCCTCGGACTTTTTGAACACCAACGAAATTACATTTACCTCACCCTGAAATTAGTGGAGATTTGAATCGGGACCTCCCAGATACAAATCGTGTCATGCTCCACTAAGCCAATACCTTTAGGTTCAATTTAATGAGTTTTTAAAATCCATTTAACTAAATATTTTTATTCAAGTTATATAAAAAGTAGAGAAACTATATTCATGTGACTAACATGAAACACAGCATTTTCGGAGAAAAAGTTAGTTTTTGATTTCTGAGAAGTTAAGTGTAAGTTTGGTGATTCTTCTAAGTGTAGTGTTGAGTGTCCCACATTGAGTAGATAAGAAAACTCAACGTGGTACTTAAGTCATGAGGCTCTCCCTCCTAATAGATTAGTTTTTGGGTTGAACTCTCCTCATGGATTATGCTTTCCGGTTCAGCTTTTTAGAACACGCCTATAGAGTACATATTTTCGAAGGTAATTGGGATTATGCTGCGCGGATTTATCTCTTGCTTTTGGTGGGTTATGCCACGTTGCTCCAGGTAAAATTTATTATTAACTAACTTAGTATCTTAATGTAATAGTTAATTCATAGTATTTTTCAACGTCGGATCTTCTAGCATTTTCCACTATGGACAATCACATTGACTTAAGAGTACCTCCTGAGAGGCCATGTGTTGGGAGGTGGGAAAAAATGACTCTATTAAGCTTTCAAATTTTCGAAGGATGTTGGATTGCTTACAACCCGAGCACGTTAGATGGAACCCTTGGGATGACCACAGCCAGTTCCGAGAGTATCACCAGATTGTGCTTTACAGAGGATTTCTTCAATGGGATGACATTGTTGTGCCTTACATACTAGACAGGCACTTAGTACAGTTTGGCTACATCCAGTTCATCCCAGATCCCCCGCTTGCGGAGCGTGAAGGACGTCAAGCGATGATTACGAGGTGGCTCTACTACACCCTGCAGGTTTAAGCTGTCACCATTGGGGCTACTCAAGCCACAGTCTCGGGTAAGTGCCATGAGATATACATCCCATGGGACTTGCAGGTGTCGATTCCCCGCCTCACTGTCCCATTGAGAGATGTTGCACATTAGAACGTTCTAGTCCCCGTGAGAGGTCTACAGACTCTTGAGGAGAGAGTTTCATATAGTGATGCACGTATGCTGGAAGCCTTGGCATCTAGCAACATGCCGGAGACCAGTCAGGCATATATGCAAGACAAGACTAAGTGAGTTGGACCATATAGGTTCCGGGCTGTATTGACAACTCTAGACTGAAAAAGAATCCCATTTGGAATGAATGGAATTGATGAAGAACAGAGAATTTGTGAATGTTGCAGATTGCAATCATTTTTTTCTGTATATTGAAAAATGAATTCAGGGAAAACTATATACTATGTACAAGATGCATTCACTCTCATATAGGTTCATTGTGAGTGATGCAGAGAGATGAAAAACTAACTGAAGGATTAACAGAATAACAAGAAAATAGGAAGATAACGTATTACAGAAGGTCTCCAGTCTCCACGATCAACTAATCTAAGTTCCTAATATCTCATATCATCTAAAATCAATATATATATATATACACTATCATAAAAGAGCACACAAGGCAGTACATGAAATAATGTAACACCATCAACCCTACAGATAAAAGTATCTAATGCAAACCATATATGTAATTAAGGTTACATTATTTTCCTTCTACAATCAGCCATTGTACACTCTGAAACGAGTACTGATCCTTACTCGACATATAGGACAATTTGTTAATCTGGATCCACATTCTCTGCAAGTCTGCATTCCAATATTGTGTTACAAATAGTAAAATTTTTGCAACAGTTAGGTAAAATAAGACAATGGTTTTAAGAGTAAATAATCAAATTAATCTCTAAAAGACAAGATATTTTCATAATACTTCCTAAATAATAAAAGTTATATATGTTAAAGGCCCCTCAATGATATTTTGACTATAACTCACCATGTGGCCACATCCAAATGCCAAATCTCTTCCATTGGTCAGACAAACAGGACAGACCTACATAATTCCATTGATTATATAAAACCAAATAAACCATCAAGCAACATTAATATTGTTCTAACATAATATAATCAAACACTTTTCAATTATATTTATACATACAGCAGCTTGATTTTGCTCATCTGTTGTTGATGCTGGTGAATTGCTTGGTACACGAGCCGGTGGTGGCGGCAGTGATGCTGGCGGCGGCAGTGCAGGCTGAGAATAAGGAACAGGAGGGTTTTTTGGAACTATTCTCTTTGCTCTTCCTGTTACACGTCTATTATCCAGAAATATGCAAAGAGAAAAAGGAAACATTAAACCATAAACGAACAAATTTTGTTAAGTAGTCATTTTAAATAAAACTGTTATTGCTGTCACCAAATTCAACTTTAGTCCCTATAAAAAATTTATTTATTTCAAGTCCTTCCATTAAGTACATGGTAATATACATAGTAAACCTTAGGCCATAATTTTTAAAGATCATACCCAAGAACTATTTTGTCATCAAACTTTTTCATGTCTTCCCAAGGTCCATCACCAACTCCAACCAGAACTATTGCAAGCGGATATGCACTGGAATCAGAAATGAAGAATAAAAATACATATAAATGTTATTAAGTTGATGAACAAAACAATGACAGTGTCTCACACATTCAGGAACGCCTGAATGAAAATGGTTGTTTATACCAAAAAGAAAAGAAACATTGGAAACAAAACAATGATACTTATGAAGTTTTGATGTTGCTAAGGCTAACTACCATCTCTATTAATAACTCTTTATCTTTTTAGGTATAAGAGCTTTCACTTTATGCTTGGAATTTCTATATAATCATCAATTAGCTACCTTGCATCAGCAATTGCTTTGATTGTTTTCTGTTCTTGAGGACTGAGATCTTTATCTCCAGTGTCAATACTTCTTGTAACCTTAAAATCAAACAAATTTATGCAAGTTAAGATTTGAGAAACATACATATAATAAAAGTAAAGTAACATTTTAGATACCGGGCCATCTGCAATGATAACTAACACATGGAATTGGCCATGACTTTTCTCAACTATGTCTATTGCAGCCTCAATCATCGGTGCATAAGAAGTTGGTCCTTCAAATAAAATGCAATTATTCATTCAACCATCATTCTTATGCAATAGACTACAACAATACTAGTGCAAAGATGACAATAAATAATGACCTGAAAGTTTCAAGTTTGGAACTATTTTTTTGTAGCAAGCTAGAACTTCTTCAAAGCCATGGCAAGGTGAATGATCAGTGTGAAAGCTAAACACTTCATGATCATGAGTGGTAGCTGTATACAGTGCCCATATTGGGACAAAGAGGCAAATTATGTTGAGGTAGAGGAAGAAGATCCAATGCTACTGATGGCAATTATAGAATCTCAAGAGAAGACAAAGAAAGGGAAGGAAACCTGGTTCTTGGATTCAGGTTTCTCTAATCATGTGAGTGGAAACAAGAGTTGTTTTTCGAAGTTAAGCGGAAACAAGAAGACAATGAGGTTGGGAAATGACACCAGGTTGCAAGTAGAAGGAAAAAGAAACATCAAAGTTAGTATGAATAATGAAAATCACACCATAACTGATGTATTCTATGTATCTGAGCTCAAGATCAATCTCTCGAGCATAGGTCAGCTGTAAGAGAGGGGCCTAGCAGTGTTGTTTGATGAAGGATACTGCAAGATATATCACGAACAGAAGGGTCTGATTCTTGTGTCAGTAATGGCGCCAAACAAAATGTTTTTACTGTTAGCTGAACCAATTATGAAAAACACCTTAACTGATGCAACATGTTTACATACAACAAATGAAGATGAGTCCTTCACGTGGCATTGCAGGTATGGCCATTTGAGCCTCAAAAATTTGAAGTTGCTGAAGAGTAAATACATGGTAAAAGGACTGCCTCAGATATCAGAAAGTATGAAGGTTTGTGGTGACTGCCTGAAGGATAAGCAACATAAAGACCCAATTCCAAAGAGCAAATGGAGAGCTAGTGTAAGGTTAGATCTGATACTTGTAGACAAGTGTGCTCCAATTGCTCTTGCATCAAACAGCAATAAGAGGTATTTCTTGAGCCTTATTGATGATTTAACTAGGTAGATTTGGACATATTTGTTAGTAGAAAAATCAGAGGCATTTCAAAAATTCAAATGCTTTAAGAACCTAATAGAAAAGGAAACTAGATTAAAGATCAAATGTTTGAGAACTCATAGGGGAGGAGAGTTTACCTCAATTGAATTTGCTAAATTCTGTCAAGACCAACGGATAAAGACAATTAACCACAGCTTATACCCCACAACAAAATGGGGTAGCTGAGAGAACAAATAGAACAACTATGAATATAGTGAGGTCTATGTTACGGGAAAGAAAATGCCTAAGAACTTGTGGCCAGAAGCTGTAAACTGGACAGTGTACATCATGAATAGATCACCCACATTAGCTGTAAAAGAATAGAACCCCAAAAGAAGCTTGGAGTGGTTGCAAGACCTCAGTGTCACATTTAAGAGTATTTGGAAGTTTGTGTCATGCTCATGTTATTCCTGATGCAAAAAGAACTAAGCTAGATGATAAGAGTAAGAAGTGTGCATTGTGCTTGGCATGAGTGATGAGTCAAAAGGATATTGTTTGTATGATTCTGTGGAAAAAAAGATTGTAGTGAGTAGAGATGTGGTGTTTGAAGAGAATCAACATCGGGATTGGAGTGAGAACCACAATGAGGATAGCAGGTCTGATAATTGTGAAGATAGTGGCAGTGGCAGTGGCAGCGGTGTGGAACGAGAATACGAAACGGGAGGGGGTTTTGGAAATATTCTCTTTGTTCTTCCTGTTATACACGTCTATTTCCAAAAACATGCAAAGATAGAAGAAGAAAACATTTAACCATAAACAACCAAATTTTGTTATATAGTTATTAGATCTAGAAGAGATTTTGCATTTGTTATACACGGCTATTGCTGTCACCAGATTCAACTTAATTTAGTCCCTAAAAAAAATTATTGATTTTAAGTCCTTATGTTCAACAAACACTATTGTTTTTATTGTATTCTACGAAGACTAATGTTAAGAGTCTACCGTAAAGTTTAAAGCTGTGTCAGATTTTAGACTCTACTTAAATAGATTTTGCACTGTAAAGTTTAGTAAAGCTGACATGTTTTTGTCTTTTTGCGACTGTTTTACAATTTTAACCCTCAAAATGGACATGTGGCATCTTAGAACAATGACTAAAGTTGTCATTTTGCTAACACTTCTTTTTATTATTATTATATTATATTATTATATTATTATTATAATATAGTATTCGAATTTGATTGATTGATATTTGATAATTAAAACCGACCACGTCAAAGCTTAGATGCCCAAATTCGTTTGATAAAAATAATTAAAATTGACCACGTCAAAGCTTAGACACCCAAATTCATTTTTTGTGCTTTTTCGATGTTGATCAAGTCAATTTTAGGGCTTCTGTGGATGTGGGGGGAACATGCTTGCTTTTTTTACAAAACTCTTTGATGAATTGCCACACTAGACAATATGTTTAATTGCAACATTTATTTGTTTGGTCTGAATGAGATTGTTTGGTCTCTTGCAGCTTAATACCTTAGTAATCCCTCAAGGTATTAGGATCGAATTCAGTCTTGTGTGGTCTTACCTGACTTGAGGGATTAGTCTCTTCAATTGGATGCAAAGGATACCAGATTCACATCAAAAGATTTTATGTCAATTTTTTTGGTTGACTTTTTTTATGACATTTCATAGACTTTTAACTTAACACCTACTCCCTCCGTTTTTGAATATAAGCAAACATTCTCATAAAGTCATGTTACTAAATATAAGCAAGTCAAAGCTTTTTTAACTTAATCTACCAAATTTACCCTTACTTTTACTCTTACCAATACAAACAACTTTTTGCTCATAAAAGCAAAGGGCAATCTTGGAAACTTAGATCCAATTTTTAGCTTTCCTTAAAACTTGTGCATAGCCGACTTTTGTTAATAAATGGTAACAGAGGGAGTATTAATGAAGAGAAAGAAGATTCGATCATTTATAAAGATTTTTTGATAGCATTTAATAGACTTTTAACTTCACAGCTATTAATGAAGAGAAAGAAGGTTCGACTAGACAATTTACAAAGGGTTGGTCCAAGCGTTAATTGGGCTCGAGTTTGGATTTTGGGTGTGGTAAAAACTCTTTTAGGAAAGAAGAGTCACGCTGACCAGAAAAGCAGGGTACACGTGACCAACCAAGTTCATTGACATTAGCCATTGGCAAAGCTAGTGAATACTGCACAATAACATGGTAACAGAAAATTTTTACAAAGATTGAAAATTAAATTCCATTAAATCACCATTGCAAGTTACGAAGGGAGTAAATACATCATATGCAAGTTACTATTTAACCCCCACACCACTGCTTTCTTCATAATCACTGTTGCAGCTCTCAATCTTCATTTTCATCTTTTTGATTTTACTCCAGCCAGATATGCAAAGGCTGATCACTTATGTTTTGGTTCTTAGTTTTGTTTCACCTTGTCTATGTCTAAGGCAGAATGTCGAAAACCAAAATACTTTATATAATGTGATTCAATATGGTGCGCGTGGGGATGGAAAATCGGATGATTCACAGGTAAATATTTTTATTATTTCTTTATAATTTTAATATATATATATATATATATATATATATATACTTAATGAGAAATTTTGCTCTTCTATTCACGATGAAGCTTTTGGTTTTAGTAGATTCTGGCTAATTGAGTGACCCATTAACAAAGTGTTTTAATTATATTTTGAAATGTAGGCATTTTTAAAAGCATGGAATAGTGCATGTGGAGCAGGGGGAATACCAACATTACTTATACCACCAGAAAAATTATTCATGGTGACACACTTAATATTAGATGGGACGACTTGCAAGACCACAAGTATTCACATTCAGGTACTGGAAAGCCAACATCCAACATATAATCAAATTGTTGTTAATTGTTTTTGTATTAGAGGTATGAACTTTTTATCACTGTAAGTAAACAAAATTAACGTGATGTTATTGCAATTAATATATATGTTCTTCAAGTATTTTCGGGTGTATTATATGTCAATTATTATTTTCGGTAATTAATTAAGCATTGTACCAGCTATTCATTCAATGTTCCTAAAAAGTCAATGCTATGTGTCAATATTTTTTGTCTTGAGAGCATAGTCTGGTATAAAACACATGTAACATAAGTGATGTTTTAACGTTGAGAGTAGACTTTCGAACTTGATAAAATTTATTTCTCCCTTCTTATCTCCATCTTCAACTGTTGCAGCTTCAAGGGAAAATAGTTGCACCTTCTATGGCAGCATGGACAGCTGGACAAAATTGGATCACTATCCAACATGTAAAGAAACTCGTAATTGATGGCAATGGAGAAATTGATGGCGATGGTTCTACTTGGTGGCAATGCCCAAATTGTCAACGAACTGTGGTATAAAGATATGGTCTTTGTTATTTGTGATAATTTATTTTTCCAGCTTTATATGCTATAGAGTATTTAAGGCAATCATCACTCATAGTTAATTATATGCTCTGTTTGGCAAAGCTAATTCGCTAGCTTATAGCGGATAGCTTATAACGGATCCGCTAGTTGTAGGTGTTTGGCAATACCAACTTTTAGCGTTTTTTCTGTAGTTCAAAAAACGCTACTTGAAGTAATGTTTGAGCTAAAAGCTTATAGCGTTTCATTTTTCTCTCAATTTTACCCTCACTACTTTAATTAAATTACTCATTTATCCTCCATTTAATGAATTTCTCTCTTCTTTTTAAGCATTAATTACATATGTCTATTTACGTAATTTTATATTTATAAGCTACTTCAACCGCTAATTTTACCAAACACTTTAATTTATTCCGCTACTTCATCCGCTTTTAGCTACCTCATCCGCTATAAGCTAGCTTTTTCGCTATCTACTAGTTTATCCACTATCCGCTACTTTTTGTCAAACAGAGTCATAGCACTCCGAAAAGATGAAAAACTCCTTTGAGTTGCTTCTAAAGAATAATCTTATTATAACTGGTGTGGTAGATGATATAATTTTTTTTGTTTTCTACATAATGAGAAAAAATATTTTAAAAGTTATTTATAAGATTATAAAAATAAAAAACATCTACAAAACAATCAGCCATTTGTAGAATGTAAAAACTATTTTTAAACATAAAAAACAATCAGCCATTTGTAGAATGTAAAAACTACTCCCTCCGTTCCTGATCTTTGGTACTTTTGGCCTTTTATTTTTGTTCCAAAACAATGGTATTTTTAAAAACTCAATGTACAATTCACCTAATTTTTCCTAATATACCCTCTATATTTATTTATCCTTTTAGAGTTCCAACGCATGAATTAATTGTCCCAAGACTATTTTACTTTAACTTCAATTATCCCAATACAACTACAAGTGGGGCATTTTAGTACTTAAACAACACAAATTAATGGTACATTAATATGTGTGTAACAAGCCAAAAGTATCAAAGATTAGGAACGGAGGGAGTATTTTTAAACATAAAAACTTGAGCCCGAAATTATGGTTGATCTAAGTATTTATGGCATTATTTTCATGTTGTGTAGGCATTATTTTTCCTCGACTGCAGTGATCTTATTGTTAGAGGCTTGAGGATCTCTAATACCCCAAATACTCATATAGCAATAGCTGGGTGCAGGCGTGCAACATTCTCTAACATCTTCATTAATTCACCTCCTAATAGTCCCAACACCGATGGGTTTGATATTTCTAGTTCCAATAATATCTTGATAGAAGACTCCAATATAAAATGCGGTAATCAAAATTTATTTTATCTTATGAAATTTTAATGTTTAGTGTTTTAAAATAAATATATATGTTATATTTTGTTTGCAATCAACTCATATTAACTTAGGCCCTTTAGGCTCACTATGAGACTAATTTTCAAACTAAGTTATTGAGTATGATTTTACATCGTGATTGTGACTCTAGCAATAAAATAACTCCATAGAGAATCAATCTCTGGTTATGGTGCCTTTCTTATGAGATCGAGTGCTTTCCACTTGTCCAACACTCATCGATAAAGACTAAGTGATATGGACTGAAAACAGATTCTGTTTCATTGAGAAAGGAAACAGTTACAACTGAATTTGAGAAATGGAAAATGTATTATTCCAATCTAAGATGAATGAGTTACAAGGTATGATTATATACAAAAGGAATTAACTAGCTTATGTGTTGCTAACTAGAATGATTAACTCAACAAGGTATTGAGCTAACTATAGCTAACTAACAGTGGTAAAGCTTTTTACATTTTAACCGTGTATTACCCCCCACAAGCTGAAGACTGGTAGATGTCCAGAAGCTTGAGTTTAGTGATGACATGGATGAATGGTTGAGGTGCCAAAGCCTTTGTGAAGAGGTCTGCAATTTGATTCTTGGTTGACAGAGGAAGAAGCTTCATGAGGCCAGCTGAGACTTTGTCCCTAACAGGCTTGCTGCCAAGGGTGCCAGAGTACGTCCTTTAAGAGATTGAGACAGTAGTATTGGAGTTGACATAGAGAAATGCCCAATGATGAGTGTGCAACTTAAAGCCCAAGACCTTTGATTCCAAACTGTGCATCAAGGGAGGATTTTAGATGATCCCCAACTAAGACTATATCATCCACATAGATGAGAAGAGCCATATATGAAGATTCAATGATGCGAGTGAAAAGAGTGTGATCAGCATGTCCTTTGTTTGAAACCAAGTGAAAGAAGTAGAGTGGACAATCTCGCATACCATTGTCTGCTGGCTTGCTTGAGCCCATAGAGGGACTTAAGCAACTTGCACACCTTAGAAGGAGCGGTGGATGGTAGTCCTGGAGGGATGGCCATGTACACATCTTCGTTGAGTTCACCATGGAGAAATGCATTGTTAACATCCAATTGGTGAATATGCCAGCCCTTAATAGCAGCCACAACGATTAGAGTTCGCACAGAAGCCATTTTTGCAACAGGGGAAAATGTGTCAAAGTAGTCAATGCCCTCTGTTTGAGTATACCCCTTGGCTACAAGTCTAGCCTTGTATCTTTCTATGGTGCCATCAGCTCTATGCTTGACCTTGTAAACCCATTTACAACCAATGGGAGTAACATCAGTAGGTTTGTTAACAACAGACCAAGTGTGATTAGATTCCAGTGCCTGCAATTCCTTGTTCATAGCATCAACTCAGTAGGGAATCTTGCTGGCAGTGGCATAGGAAGAGGGTTCAGAAACAGCATCAATGCTGGCTACATAGGCTTTGTGGGATGGGGAAAGGTTGTCATAGGAAATATACTGGTGAAGGGGAGAGGCACATGAGGTGGTGGTGAGGTTGTAAATGTAGTCTTGTAAGTGAGAAGGAGGGTTGTGGGGACGAGTTGACTGGCGAGGTAGTGGTGGAGGCTAGTCAGTATGGTCAGTGGGTGGTGTGATGGCTGTGGAAGGTGATGGCTCAGAGGTAGGGGTGAGTCAGGGTGTAGTGGTGTGTGTGGATGGCTCATTGGTAGGATATGTGGGAAGTGGCAAAGTTGTATCAATAAGAGTATCAGTTGTAGGAGATGTGGCTAGGTTTGTGTTAGTAGCTAGGTCATTTGGGGTGGCGGGGGAAGGTTGTTGTTTAGTGGAAAGGTCCCAACATTGATGGGAAGAAGTTGGGACTTGAAAAGGAAAAATGTTCTCATACTACAGGTTTAGAGACAAAAATATTCTTGTTGCAAACCTCATATATGACTGAACCTTTAGTGTTGGATTGGAATCCAAGAAAAATACCTTTTCTGGCCCTTGAATCAAATTTAGTTCTTCCAGCAGCAAGTGAGGTAGCATAACATAGACTACCAAAGACTTTAAGGGCATCTAAATCAGGCAACTTGTTGTATAAGAGTTGATATGGAGAACATTTATTAAGAACCAATTAGGGCATCCTGTTGATTAAGAAAATAGCCTGCAGTTTAGCATAGGACCAGAGGTACTTAGGGACAGAGGATTGTAATAAAAGAGCTCTAGCTACTGATAGGATGTGCTGATGCTTCCTTTCTGCTCTAGCATGTTGTTCAGGGGTCTCACACACAACTGAACTAGTGTATGATCCCTTCTCTGTTGTAGATATCTTGTAGCTGGAACTTAGTCCCATTGTCACTGCGAAATGTCTTAATAGTCTTGCCAAATTGGTTAGCAACCATTTTAATATAATTCAACATAGTTTGCTTAACATCAGACTTGGATTTCAATAGAAATACCCATGTGAACCGTGAATGGTTAGCAACAATTGACAAAAAAAATACTTAAAGCATGAATAGAAGGTAAGGAATAAGGTCCCCAAACATCCAAATGAATAAGATCAAAAACATTGGATTCTCTACTAGTACTCAAAGGAAAAGAAAGTTTTCTTTGTCTAGCAAAGTGGAAAAAACCACACACCAAATCTTTATTTGCAACAATTGAAGGGAAATCTTTACACAACATATCTAATTTGGAATGGGAAGCATGTCCAAACCTGTAGTGCCAAAGGGCAGAGTGTGGCAACACATATCCAGAAGTGAAATTGCTAGAAATACTACAGATAACAGCATCAATGGTTGTATTATCAGCTGTAAGATGTACCAATCTACCTTGAACAAGCCCCAAACCAATCCTCTTGTGTGAGGGGTCCTGGATGATGCACATAAGGTCGGATGCATAAAAAAGAACATCAAATCCATACACAAGCAATCTTGGAACTGATATCAAATTAATATTGAAACCAGGAATGTATAATACATCATGTATTGTAAAGTGTGCATTAAGTTTAACTGAGCCTACAATGGAGACTACAGCAGATGTACCATTAGGGAGGCGCACATGAATAAGTTTAATGAACCTATATGATTCAAACAAATCTAGACAGGTGCAAACATGATATGTAGCTCCTGAGTCTATGATCCAAGGGGAAAATTGCACAATACTGGCAATGAAGGATATAGGATCAAAGGAAACAGGTAAATTACCTTCAGCATCAGTGATGTGAAGCTGATTGATGGAAGGTTCCTCAGTGTTGTTAGTCAAAGCAGAAGAATCAGCTTGAAGGTTGCCTTTCTTCAAGATATCCATAAGTTGCTTATAATCTTCTTGAGAGATAGCCGTTGTGGATGAAGCACCATCACTTGGAGTGTCATTCTCAGCAGAAACAAAATTGAGACTAGGTTTACCATCTTTCTTGGAACCAAAGGGAAATCCATGCTTCTTGTAGCAGGTATCCACAGTATGACCCTGTCTATTGTAGAATGTACATTGCCTAGGGCCTGAGGGTTTGTTCTTGTTGTAGTAGCGTTTGCCATCATCAACATTGATTTGACGCTCAGAATCATCATGAATAGGAGCAAGTCCATTTTGTCTTTCATGTTCGATGATCATAGAGAAAACAGAAGTAATGGGCGGTAAAGTAGGCATTAATAGAATTTGTGAACGTACCATAGGAAAGTTATCATTGAGGCCTTTGAGGAAGAACATAATGGCATCTTCACCATGAAAGAGTCTTGCATTGCGCATCGCTTCGCAAGAGCACTTTACTGCACATGTGCTTTGAGGACGAGGGCGATAATTCTCCATTTCTTCGATCAGAACACTCATTTCCGTGTAGAAATCAGTGACTGAGAGTGAATCTTGCTTCAATTGATAAAGATCGTACTTCAAATCGGCAACTCGCGCACGATCAACACGCTCAAAATAGGATTTGAGATTGCTCCAGGCTTCGGAGGGGAGTTCCTTGTTGATGATGCTTTGAACGATTGTTGGTGAAATTGAGTTGATGATCCAAGAATGGACAAGGTTGTTGCATCGTTTCCAAGCATCGTATAGACGATCGGAGGTGTCTGGTGCAGAGATCGAGCCATCAACAAACTAGAATTTGTTCTTTCCGATTAGGGCTTTTCGCATCAATCGCGCCCAAGAATGGTAATTGTTTGGAGTAAGGTGCTTTGTGACCAGAGAAACAGCAGGATTTTCGTTCGGGTGAACGTAATAGGGACTCGAAGTATTTGTAGGATCAAGCGAAGATTGCTGTGAAACAGTGGCGGAAGAAGACGGTGTCGCCGCGTGACGAGGCATGGCGACGACGGCGGAAACGGGAGGGAAAATCACAAAACGGGAGGGAAAATCACAAAACTTCTGATACCATGATATGAACTGAAAACAGATTATGTTTCATTGAGAGAGGAAACAGTTACAACTGAATTTGAGAAATGGAAAATGTATTATTCCAATCTAAGATGAATGAGTTACAAGGTATGATTATATACAAAAGGAATTAACTAGCTTATGTGTTGCTAACTAGAATGATTAACTCAACAAGGTATTGAGCTAACTATAGCTAACTAACAGTGGTCAAGCTATTTACATTTTAACCGTGTATTACTAAGTTATTGTAAAAATTAGAATTAATTGTTATGAAAAAGAGAATAAAATAAAAAACTTTGTACCTAAACATTAGTATACATGCTTAAAGTTTTTTAACAATCATTATCTTTAAAACAATAATTGCGATATGTTCAATTTTATGTTGAATTATCTTTCTCATGTACAGGGGATGATTGTATTGCCGTCAATAGTGGCTCCACTTACATCAATGTTACTCGGGTTGCTTGTGGACCAGGTCATGGAATAAGGTATATAAAAATGGTATTTCTAAAGTTAAATTGCTTACATGCTCTTTTTATTGTATGTTGTAAAAATTAAAGCAAAAAATTTTCATATTGGAAAAAAACAAGTCTCACATAAAGTTGAGATGAGGTATGGAAAGTGTTTATAAATAAAGGGTATATCTCACCTTACAAGACAATTTTGTAAGGGTGAGTTAGACTCAAAATTATAAGATGCTATCAAAGCCTATTTTAAATCCATCGGGCGCCCATAATTATTACCCACGTACTAAGTCCAATAGTGTTGGGTGTGAGAGGTGTACGCGAGAAAATCCAAGTCTCATATAGACTATAGAAAAAACTAATGAAAAGTGTTTATAAATAAAAGATATCATTGACCTTACAGGTTGGTTTTTTAAGGATAATTAGACCTCAAATCATAAATTAAAGAATAATCTTGGTGTTGCTCATAATTAAGAGCTGAGACAAACTTGCTAGCAAGGGATCACACCCATTTAGCCGCATGTGATTAGGTTTGTATCTGCCAAATTGTCTCAGTATGTTAGAGCTAGATAGGCTCCTATAAATATTGTCAACTACTCGTAATGATTAACTAACAGATAATAATCATTTTCAATAAGATTTTACAAACATATTTATCTAATGATGCTCCAATTAAGTTAGGTTTATAGAAACTTTACATGCAATAGTGTTGGATGTGAGGGGTGTATTAGTATTATCGAGTTCATGCAATTCTATAGATTCTGATATAATTTTCTCTTCTCCAATCTGTATTGTGCCTCTATTCCGCTCCCTTTTGCTGCAGTTGTCTCCTCCGACAAAACAAAACTTTTTTTTTCAAATATCTATGAGAAATTGAATTATTGGAACTATGTAACCTCTGTTTCCAAAAGGTCGAACTAGTCATTAAAGAACGTCAATTGCATCATTTTCTAGTTAATCCCACTATTCTACCAAAATTCATCATTTTCGGAGATTTGTGCCGCAAATCGTATAAATTTGAAATACAAAACATAGGAACAACCAGACCAACTTCTCTTTTCTTGGCTTCAATCATCCATACTTCCATTCGAATATTCAAGCAAAGGCATGCCAACTTCACTGCGAACTTTGTAACATGAATTTGGATAATCTTTCTATTTCCCGATTTTTTCCTCGTGCTGAATCACTCGTCGGTTCTCCCAACTTTGTTGGTGAGCCGATTACAACCCTAGAACACCTTGTTATAATTCTTGTAGGCCTTTCACAAGACTACGAGTCCACAATCTCTCCGATCTATGGAAGATTCAATCTTATCTCCATGAAAAGTTGAAACTCTACTGTTAGGGCATTAATCTCACTTGGTAGGATTTCACAAGATCAATTCTTAGATCAATCTTGTTTTCTCTTCATCTACATTTAACTTTATGGCTCTGAACTCCCTTCCACAAGTAAATCTTACTCAGACTGATGGTGATTCGTCTAACTTTTGAGCTCGAGGCAATCAAAACAACCGTGCCACCCATTCTGCTAGTAGAAATGGTCCCAATAGAAGTCGTGGATCTTTATAGTGTCAGATTTTCCACCGCTATAGTCACGATGCATCCATTTGTTAGCATGTTCAAATGTGACTGTGTTATACAATTCCTCTCGATCAAATTGACTTCAGATATCACCTTTTTGCCTGCTGGCTCTTTTTTCTTCTCGGTTTTGTCCGACTTGTGTTCTGTTTTCACCGAAAGGTAGTGACATTTCTTTGCAGATTCTATTTCGGCAGCGTTCGTGATAATTTCATCATCAGCTGAATAAAACTTCATTTTCAAGTGGACTGTAGAAGCCACTGCTTCGAGCATGCCCAACATCAGCCTCCCAATAATGCAGTTATACGGAGATTTGCAGGGCAGAATCAAAAAATGGGTTTTCACCGTTATATAGAGCTTATTGTTTCCATATGTGACCATTAACTCGAGATACTTAAGTTGTGTAGTTTTTGGTCCGTTGAATCTGGTCAAGTTTGTGCCTCTGTATGGAGTCAGGTCAGTCTCGGATAATTTTATCTTGGGGAGTAGATCCTAGAACAGAATATCTGCCGAGCTTCCTTTGTTCACCAGAATTCTCAGGACCTGGACATTCACCATTACAACAGAGATGATCAGTGGAATGTACTTGTTTGGTCTGCCGTCTGGGAGGTCTTGGTCAGAGAAGGCCATTCGGGGCCTGTCAAAGAGGTTAGTGGTCTTGGTCAGAGAAGGCAATTGGGGGCCTGTCAAAGAGGTTAGTGGTCAGAGAAGGCCATTCCATCTCGTTTTCATGGATCGCTTGGTCTCGCCTGAGTCGACAGAGTAACCACCTATGATCACGGAGGCTACCGTTCTTGATTGTTGTTGCTTCGGCTCTTCTTCCTTGTCCAATTCCTCGAATTCGGCCTTTGTCGGTTTGGCCACTTTGTTTACTGCGGACTTAACTTCTCGGGCGAGGGCTACCGTTTTTGCTCTTCATCTTCTCCCTCTTTATTAACATACCGACTCAACTTTCCGTTTTGTATCATTTCTTCAATGTCGTCCTAAGAACCCGACAGTGGTTGGTATCATGGCCGTGGCTTCTGTGGTATCGACAATACTTTTTCGTGTAGGTATTTTCTCTTTGGACTAGTGTTGATGGCCATTTCTGATCTTTGAATTTGGTATTGGCACACTCGGCCAGGATTTTTGATTCTGTCGTGTTCAAGTCGGTGTGTTCAGTGAATCGGGGTCGCCTTCCTCTAAGTGGTCCTCAAGAATCTTTCTTGTAGCTTTTACCTTTGTTGATGTCCTTATCCGGAACAAACCCCTGACCAACTTCATCGGCCATACCATCCTCTTCGCAGTCAAGGAATCTCTGTGCCCGACGTAGGAATTCCTCGAGATTGCCGGATCGGCCAACACCGGCGTCAATTTCGAGAAGGCTCTTCTTGCAGAGCCCGTTCCTCATAAATAGGAGTCTGATTTTATCCTCCAGATGCCTGACATTGTTCGTCTCCTTATTAAACTTTTCTATATAGTTGCGCAAGGTTTCATTCTCTCCTGGCCTAACTGCCTTAAGCACATCCATCGACTTTGGTTTCAGTTTGGACGCAGTGAAATGCGCCGAAAACACCCCGACGAGCGGGTCCCAAGAGTAGCTGGATCTGGGCTTGAGGTCCCTGAACCAGGACAGCGATGTTTTGCTTAAAGACAGAGGAAAGATCTTACATTTGTTGTCGTCCGTGGCATTCCCGTGCTGCATCATGAGGTCAAAGGTGTTAGCATGTTCAATTGTGGGGAATTTTCCAAGGTCTTTGGGACTGTGCATTCAGCGATCTCCCAGATGAAGGGGGTTTGTCGAGATCGCCCAGAATGGCCCTAATGGAGAGAGCGGCTTTTCCTGCGGGGAGGAAGTTTCCAGCGAGGAGAGGGTTTGCGAGAGGACGAGGACCCGTAAGAGGAGCTCCGACAAGGGCTGGAGCTCGGGGGAATCGGGGAGTGCGAGAGACCCTACCTCGACTTGTCCAGTGGGGAGGAGACCTATGGACGTGATGTATCTGGGGGAGTTTCCTTCGAGGTGGGGAATGGTTGACGCTTAGAGACAATAGTTTGTGGAATGGGAAGTTTGTTGAGTGGTCGAGCCAAGGCTGCAGCAGTGTTAGCTCGAACGGTCGTGACCTCTTCCTCCATTTGGGCGATTTCTCGGCTTCGCTAATCGAAGTGATCGAGTATCTGTTTACCGCCTGGACTAGGACTGGGACAACCTCAACAACTGACTAAGGTGAGAGGAGTGGTGGGGAGCAAGCCTTCTCGGCAGGAATTCCTGGACGTGCCCTTCTGGAGTCTGGTTCGACCTGGGTACAGCTTCGATGATGCTTCATGGAAGAGGATGACATCGGGTAGGGAACGTCCTCGTGGAGCCATGAGAAAAGACTTAGATTTTATGAGAGTTTAACGATCAACTCCAACTGGGTTCGCCAAATGTTGTGTACCTTGCCTCGGGATCTGGGATCCGGAATCAGCGTTTGGTATCTTGAGTTTCATAATAGTTTTTTTCTTAGTCGAGTTCGGATAAGTGCTTCGGAAATCGAAATCATCTAAGGTTGCAAATCGTCAGCGTCGTCTTCCTCCAAGGTTGCACTCGGCAAGTTGGGTACCTGCAGACACTCTGATGCCAAAGTCAGCAATCAGAAGTCAGTGAGATGTACAAATGGACAAAACGTACCAGAATCTGGTGGGTAGAGCTGTATTTATAGACGCGAGTCAAGGGGTTCTGCCCGATCTGGAGCCGTTGGATCAGAGCACTGTGATCTGAGCCGTCGCTCTCGGTTTCACGTGATGGCTTCCTTGTTGGGATGGATCTAACGCTGACGTGGCCCGTTTCTCATGCGGATTGGGCCTCTTGGACCAGTCCGAAACAATTAGTTGCATTAAAAAATATCCCAAAATATCAAGACAGGAAAAGAACTGTGTAGGAGGTGTTGACAACTAAGAGGCCTTGCGGAGAACTAGTCGAGCTAGTTGAATCACTTTTGTGAGCAGACAAACGTATCTATCATTATAATTTAAAATATCATTTGGAGGCCTTTTCACACATAGAAAAAGATAATTTTTTGGAGGCCTAAAGCCCTATCTTGGGGCTTCTATATAGTTGGGTCGGCCTTGGTTAAACTTCAAATAAATATAAAAGGCCAAAAGTATAATTAAGCATTAGTATTATTTATTTATTGTTATTTTACTCCTATCTCTCAAGAATCTCAATAAAAAATGTATCAATTTATCAGCATTGGTAGCCTTGGTAGAAATCGAGCTCGTGCTACTGTTGAAGAGGTCTTTGTAAGGAATTGCACTTTCATCGGGACTACAAATGGAGCAAGAATCAAGACAGAAAATGTGAGTAACTAATATATATTTGATGGAAAATTATGGTATATATCATCACATCTATTCTACTTATAATATATTTTTTACAGTTTTTCCGTAACTCGAATTATATAATTATGTAAATAGCCATTATATATATATATATATATATATATATATATATATATATATATATATATATATATATAAAGGAGGACAAAAGAAACTAAGACTAGTCATCAGTATAGCCAATGGTCACTTATCATAGATAGATTGTTGGGTCACTTATCATCAGAACCAAATTCTAAGGATTTTAGGTACTCTAAATTTGTATTACTTATATGATCCTCTTTTTTTTAATGGAAAATTTATATAGATTAAAATATGGTACAAGGAGTAACCGAACACATACAAAAACTCTAAAAATATAAAAAATAATAACAAACACATGTGAAAAAATACTACGGAATTGCCGAGAAATACACACAAAAACCTCCGCCCACAACTCATAGTAAAGGCAGGGGCCTACTCCACGCCTCACCATGAACCAACTGCAGGATAAAACTTTGATCCAGTTGTTTCGAAGATACAGTTGTACCTGCTTTGTTATATTAGACTGGTGTACCTACGAAGATACAGTTGTTTCGCTCCTCCCAAAGGACCCAAACAACTGCATGCCAGATCAACGCCAACCGCTGCTTACACTTGGCTCTGTAACCAAAAGAACAAAAAATGAAGGAGAAACAACTGAGAGGATCCTGAGGCACAACCCAAACCAACCCACCCATTTTGCAACTACATACCAAATTGAGAGGGGAAAATCACAGGTGAGGAACAAGTCTAGAGAAGACTCTTGATGCTCGCCACAAAGGACATCAATAAATTAATAACCCTAGTTCTAAACAAATTCTCTCTAGAGGGTATCCTATCTAGGATCAACTGCCAAGAGAATGCAATCGCCTTGGAGGGCGCCAGACTCTTCCCAATTTTCCTAAGGACCATTAACTGGGGATCCGAAAGGCCCGGGACTCGATCCGAGTCCCCTAAAAGTACGACATAGGCTGATCTAATTGAATAAACCCAATTAGACTGTCTTTTCCAGATCCACTCATCCGGCTGTACAGAAAGCAGCATATGTGGAAGGCAACATAAAAGATCCTCCAATAGGCCCTCCTTGCAAACAAATAAACTCCTCCTCCAGGTCAGATCGCATACTGAAGACACACGTACTGTAACACCCCCCTTTTACTATTACAACTAATTAGACAATTATCAGAGTCACCTCGAAGGGCGCTACATTTTTCACCATTTTAAAAAAAAAACACCATTTATTCCAAAAAAAATCTCCAAAATAATTTATATAAAAGAAGTCACCAAGCAGCGGAAATATTAACCAGTTTAAACATCTCCAGAATTAACAATTAGAGACATCTCCAAAATTAATTAAAACAATTTCCAATAACTAAAGTAATAGTTCAAAACGATAACTAACGACTCCCCGGTGCTACATATCAGAGCTGACACAGAGCCAAACGAGAGAGGAAGCAAAACCTAGCAATTCCTCCACGAGCACTAGCGATCACCTGCAGCGTTGCCGCATGAGAGCAACATTCCAAGCAGAAGGGGTGAGTCTAACAGAGGTAATAAGCAGATGATAAAAATATGCTAGCATCAGGTAACTACAGCAACACAATACAATTACACCACATCACAGCACCAAATACCAAAGGAAAAATCCATTTGACAGTGAACCACCAAAATTATAACATTCATAGACAATGGGATGATATGCAACCCCTCCAGTGGGCATATGCATGCGGTACCGATCACCAAAATGAGCCACGACGGGCATATCACCAATAAACACCAGAGGCAGAGCCTATATCACCAAAACATGCATATGACAATGCGACACCATGATTATGCACCCACTCACCATAACAAGTATTTAAAATAAATACTATATCACCAGAATCAAAACAAATGATTTCACCAAAAATAGCACCAAGTTGTAGCATCACAGCTACCACTAAACTCTCCTGAGCATACCAGCACCGCACCTGAAATATTAACACCAGACGGCTCCACAACGCGGACATAACGCACGCACACCACGCACAAGACTGGCGCACAGCGCCTAGGCACATCGCACCTACTTCAGCGAATTAATTAAAATAGCAAACGACATCGGATTTCAACAAATAAATACTTGTTGGAAAGCCCTATGGGTCTGGTTATCATCCCTAAGTTCAGTTTTTGAAGGAGAGTGTCCAATAGGTACAGTTTTCGAAAAGCACACAGGCTAGTTGCAAAAGAGGACAGTTTCTGTCCTTCAAATTCAAGCAATTCCAAAGTGACCAAAACTCAATCAAATTGCATGAAACTTGTGCATAAACTGGGGAAAATTTTGTCTAGTTTTCAAAGAAATTGGATTCGTTCGAAAAGGAGTTCTTTAGAAAACGTGGTAACCAAAACACTGACCCTGTGTCCAGATTGTTTCCAGAATCTTACTCTAACTTGTGGAATTCATATCTCGAGCTACACAACTCTAAACGCAACCAAACCAGTGCCAAATTAACAAGCATTAAGTTTATTTTTCAGAAAAATAAACCACATAATTTTTCGGTCAATACAGCGTTCCCAGTCACCGAAATACCGAATCTATACCCAAATCGTTTCCAGAATTTTAACCTAACTTGTATCGCCTATAACTCGAGCTATACAACTCCGAATTTGACGAAACCAGTGCCAAAACGACCGGCGTTAAGTCTATTTTCAAAAACAATCAACCTCATAATTTTTGGATCAACCAAACAGCGCCAGTTTTAGAAAAACCGAACCTGTGTCCAGAATCGCTAAATTGCCAAACACCAAACCCTAACGGCAACGACACCGCAACCACCACAACAAAAACGACAATTCGACAACGCGACAACAACAATCAACCACGCACAGCAACAACAAAAACACGAACAATAACAACACCATCATCGTGATACAACAATCACGCAACAACAAATAACGAAACAAATCACAATAACATGCAACAATCATCAAAGCACCAATCTCAACGAAAACACGATATGCAACAACACGAACAATTCAACAATACCCTAGACTACCCACACATAATTATCATCAACCCATTATCAAGGTTAAGCCCACCCTTACCTCGAATAACGTAAGCTCCGGAACACGACGAACGAGACACGAACAAAACCACAGCAACACGAACGATCTCCTTTTGAAATTCTTCGCGAAACCCTCCTCTTCTCTCCCTCTTTGCGCCGCGTGCTCTCTCTCTCACTCTCACTTTCGTTTTTCTTTTGCTTGCTGCGAATGAGGGTTTGGCTTAAACCCCCAGAGTTTAAGTTGAGGGCTCAGTAAACACTGGGCTCTCTACGTCACCACCTCCTTTACTCGTTTCACCTCCTACGCATATAAAATATTAACCTTTTAATTTATCTATATCCCGCCTCCAAATTATTTTAATAATTCAATCAACTATTTTAATTAAATTATTTCCGGGGTGTTACACGTACCCACCTGACTATTTGCGCTATACTGCATTCATGTTGAATGGAAACCGAGATAAGCCTCCGAAAGGCCATCGAGAGTGGCTGAGTTCCTACCCAGATATCATGCCAAAAAGAAGTGGAATTCCCATCACCCACCTTCCGCACGAGTGACTGTTGAAACTAATCTGCCCCACCATATGTCACGCCACGACAGGGAAATCAGATGATTTCCTCCAGCCCCCATGAACATAGACCATACATTGCAATGAGCACTTCCTTCTAAAGAGCTGTTGAACTGTAATTTCCCCAACAAACTCATATTGAAGATTTTGAGATTCTTGACACCTAGCCCTCCTTTCTTTTTAGGCTTACACACCTCCGACCACTTGACCCAAGCAATTTTCCTCCCCCCTAAAGGAACTCCCTTTGAATGCGGACAATCGCCTTGCACACCTTATTTGGCATTTTCATAAAGGACAGGAAGAAGATAGGAATGTTGTTAAGGAAAGAATTTAGTAAGACAGTCCTGCCGCCAACACTAACATACCTATTTTTCCATGAGGTCAATCTATTCCGCAATAGATCCAATAGAGGTGCCCCAGTAGACTCTCGTCTTGGACTCCAACCGACTGGAAGACCAAGATACTTGAATGGCAAGGAGGTCCTTGATAGAGGTGCCCCAGTATGCTACTTTTTTTTGTTTTCACATTATCTCTTAGCAATTGTAGTTTCAAATGTCCTCAAAAACCTCATGTTTCAAACTCCTCATTTTCCTCAAAGACTTCATCTACCATATGACCAAGGTTTTAGCTCCAACAAGCACATGCAAATCAATTTTCTTTGGGTTTCTAGGTTGGTTTTCAAAACTGTTTTAGGTCTGGTTTTCAATACTATCTTTGCATGTGTGTTTTTAAGTAGGTGATATGTTTATAGAAAGAGTGCATATCATGGGGCAAAAGAAGGTGTAGGCGCATGATGACTTAGATGTGTCCATATTAGGGACTGTTTTGCAAAAAATTACGTTTGCAAAATGGTCCCTTAAGCTTAGGGAGGTTTTGATTCCTAGTCTTATTTTTAATTTCCCACTTAAATTTTAATATTTCAACGCATATTATAATTAATCTAATTAAAATACACAATATAATTCTACGAAATACAAAACATCACATAATCACTTAAGCTACAAATAATCAATCTAATATTTTCTTCGAGTCAAATTCTAATATTCTTAAAAAATATGACATTTTTGTTATGAGAGTTAATGTTCATAATACTCAATTTGAGTCTAATTTGCCTCTTTGAAAATACTTTATCTTAAATGATTACCTTAGCTTACCTCATATCTAATTCTCATAACCCAGAGGGTGTGGTTGAGCGGTTGGGGCTCATCCTCCCTTAACCAAGTGTCGAGGATTCGATCCTCGCCTTGGGTACGGAGAATAGTCACTGCATTCGGCGGTGGATACCTTGGTCTCGACCAAAAATATCTAATTCTCATACTTTCTATTTCTTAATCTAATAGCTATATTTTTGGGCTGTTACAAATCCAACAATTTTTTTTTTGGTATCGGACCCTCGCGGACAACCTACGCAGTGTCCCAACGCTGTCAACGAATGACTAATCTGCGCTCGCTACTTGGGGCTCTTAATCATTTCGCTGGCCAACACCGTATTTGACGTAGGCGGGAATCGAACCCGGGAGCAAACCGGATCGGGTTCGATTCCAATCCAACAATTATTAGTATAATATATTAATAATAAAGAAAAATAGTAGTTTCACCTAAATTTTAAAATGATAAATTTAAATTATTTAATTTTCACATAACTAATATGTTCATAATGTGACTGACTGTATTGCATAATATTTTGACACTTGTTCATAATTTTGACACTTGTTTATATATATTATTATAAATCTATTGATTGTATTATATTTAGATTTAGATTATATTAGAAATATAGAAACAAACATTTTTTTTGAGATATATATATACAAACAAAGTTTCCAATTTTTCCAGGGTGGATCAGGTTTTGCAAGAGCTATTACTTTTGAACAAATCCAACTTATAAATGCAGTCAACCCAATAATTATAGAGCAACACTACACTACTCCGGTATACATTTGACTCTCTCTTATTCATATTTCAACTATGTGCATTTATATATATATATATATATATATATATACTAGTTTTTTAAGAATAAGTTAGCACCATATACGACTTCTTTACATTTAAAAAGCTACTCCCTCCAGTTTCGAATATTAGCAAAAAAACAATTTTAGTGATCTAAAGTATAAGTAAATATTAACTATTTCTACCATATTTGATGTTATTATTCCTAAATTACCCATCAATTAATTTAGGGCCCGTTTGGGGTGGTTGTGAGTTTTTGGTTTTTGGTTTTGAAAGTCGATTTCCAAACCCAAACATGTTTGGGTAAAATGGTGTTGAAATGGTTTTTTCCTTATTTTCGAAACTTCCATCAAAACACAAAACCAAAAAAAGAGATTTTCTAATTTCAGTTTTTATCTTAACACTAACACGCCATCACCGACCATCACTTCAACAACCACTGACTGCCACTTTGACCACCATTTCGACTGCCGACAACTACTCTGACCCCTGTCGGCCACTGCTCAGACCACCACTGACCACCTCTCTGACCACCGCCGAACACCTCTCCAGCCACCGCCCAACACCACTCTGGCCACCACCGACCACCACTCCAACGACAAGCGACCACAACTCCGACCACTGTCAACTACCACTCTAGCCACTGGCGACCACCACTCCGACCACCGTCAACTACCACTTTGATATCACTTTTATGTTCATGTTTTAAACTATAGTTTTTATTTTTGAAAGTTTCTTAACTCAGAACTCAGTCTTGTTTTGGTTTCTGAAATGTTTAAAACTCAAAATAAAAACTGATTTTGGTTTTTGAAAATTTCGAAACAGAAAACAGAAAACCACTCCAAACGGGGCCTTAGATTTTAGTTTCGAATAACCATTTTAGTCTCCTAGAACAAGTCTCCATAAGGGGAAATTTGGAAAATACATTTACATTTTTGATTATTTAGAGAGAATTAAATGATTTTCTTAAAAATGGGTTTTTTGTAGCTTATATATGAAATCGAAGGAGTACTTTACTTAGTGGGTGATTAATGTAATTTGAATATTTTAATTTAAAATTTAAGTTCTCTCTATTTTTATAATTAATGTCTCATTCTCTCTCCACAATTAATGTTTTTGTTAAAGAAAAATTTCATAGTATTTTATGTTGAAATTTTTACTATGTCAACAAACTTTGTTTTGAAAAGCATGAAGAAACATTATCATATTTACAGGATGATTAATTTTTGATATAGAACATGTAATTAGTTTTTACTTACCTCTGTGTCAATTTTTTTTACTAAATGTGTCATTATCTCTTTCGGTAAAATTATATTAAGATTAATAATTATTTTGTTGTAAATTATGTGAAAAACATTTATTCAAAGGGAAGAGAGAATGAGACATATATGATGAAGAAAGTGAGAGATAAATTGAGAAATGCAAATGACGCTAATACCCACTCAGTGAAGTAGTTTTTTAAAATGGTGATTTCGCTCAAAATTAAGAAAATTAAGGTGTAAGATGCTAACTTACTAGTTCTAAAAGATAAGGTGGGTCTAAATTAACAATCACACACTTATATAGGGTTGAATTTGTGAAAATTAATTATCTGCAGGAATCAGTTGTACAAGTGAGTAGCGTGACATATCGTGGGATTAATGGAACTTCTGTCCGTGACACAGCTATTATTCTTGACTGCAGCTCAGTGGGTTGTGCCAACATTATACTAGATCAAATTAATATTATCTCTGCTTACCCGGGAAGGAAGACTCGTGCTTTTTGCCGAAATGTCCATGGAAGTGCTACAAACACTATTCCAATTGTGCCTTGCCTAACTCATAATATGTCATTCCCAGTCCAAAATTAGAATTTGAGTTCGAAGCATTTTAGTAATTTCCATTGAATGATTATTTATAAATAAAAATTATATAAACGTTAATTGGTACGTTTCTTTTAAAGACATAACATCATATTTGTTTAATTTTGTTTCAATGCAATTGAACCTTGATTTTAAAGATTTGTTTCAGTAATTTATATTATTAATAATAACTGCTCTAAAAATGACTCAAAAGTGTTTCTAAAAATACATTAAATTGATGTTTATCAACTCCCCCACACTTAACTTTTGCTTGTTCTCAAGCAAATTTCCTGCCTCAATAAAATTTTCAAATAAATAATAGAGACAAGCAAATAGGAGATCCAAAATTAGAAGCACAATGATAGAGAATATATAATATAACACATATGAGGTGTCAAAAGTTGCCCAGTTAGAGGCTCATGTCTCTGAAGAATACATTTCTGTGAACAAGGGCACTCGCTCACAATCTCTCTAAGTGTTTAGGGACTAGGTAAAATATACACTCAAATTTCCACAAAATACACATTACCATAAGCTTGTAATTTGACCAAATCTCCACTAAATAGTTCACATACAAGCAAAAGATGGGGTTTCATGGGCTGTAATGGGGACAGGGTGAATTAATGCAGGGTAGGAAATACGAAGAAAGGGATAATCAAAGGGCTAAAAAAAAAGAAGCAAATAGTAACCTTTGAAACCAAATATGGAGCTCCTATCTATTTTACAATTTTTGTCCAAACTCCAAATTAATTTCACTTTCATTCTTCACTCTTCTTTTTCCATTGAGTCGACTTTTTTTTTGATTTGCTTTTTCTCTTGAGTAGACACTTTTGTTTTATTTTTGGATTTGCCTTTTGGCTCTTTCATTCTTTTGATGCGTCTTTTCCTCCTTCTTGCTTTCCTTTTTTTCTCAAAATTTCTTTCTATTATTTTTTTTTCCATTTTTTTCTCTTCATCCTGACAAGATAGATAACTAAAGTATAGGACGAAATTTCAGTCCTGACAATATAGACAACTAAAATATAGGATGAAATTGTAATTTTCAATAGTTGCTCCACATTCAATTTCAAATGGTTACCCAAAAAACAAGAAAAAATTATATCTGGGTACCAAAGAAAAAAATATAACAAATAGGCTCAAAGGGGGAAACTAATGGATAACTTTCAACAAACATCTCTGAGGCTAGGAAAATACCTAAATTCCCCAAATCTTTTTACATGATGCAAATCAATTTCGCCTTGAAATGGTCAAAAGACAAATTCTAGAATGTAGCAAATTGGGAAACACACTCATAGAAAGAAAAGGGATAAAAATTTATGATTTAGTATCAATCTCCTTATGAAGGCTCAAATCTCACATTTAGAAGCTAGTTCACAAAAAGTACTCAAGAGGCACAAATGCTAATTATCAGCTTCCTAAAGACATCCTCACAGTTACAATTAAGCACAAGTCTGTCAAGTAAATTAATTTTGGGATCCCCTAAAGGGATAATCTCTATTTTTTTTCAATTTAAGCATAGTTCATGCAAAAGAAGCCAAAAAAATGCTATCAACACAGGTAGTGGGTATGTGTATTAATAGAGATCAAGTGACGAGATATAATATGCTCCCCCACACTAGCATGAAGCATGGTCCTCAATGCAAAGTAATCAAATAGGAACAAAAATAAATAAATGAGAGAGAGTAAGAGTGACTTCCCTGAGAGCGCTTGCAGTCTGAGCTTATTCTTAAAAATAAAACAAAAAAAAACAGAACCTTGACCCAGGTTGCCTCCTATGAAGCTCTTGTTTAACGTCGTGAGCCTGACGATAGTTGGTGCTTAATCAGGTGGCTCTCCAAGAGCAAACTTGACATCTAACGCATTGCACCTTCTTAGCCTTCTAACCATGTGGTTCACATTGTTCTTTCTCTTTCCACGCGGTGGATGAACTTCAAAGGATGGTAAAACTTTTATTGTATTTCCACCCACCACTATGCTAGGATCGATCCTGCAAAATAATATTTTTTTTCCAAAAGGTCGTGCATCTTTAAATCACCATAAATGTTAGTTTCAACCACATCATCAAAATAATGAGAAGTTAAAGAAGAGAAATTTTCATTGGAATTTAAAGCTTTAATAACATCATCTTCTTTACCACTCCTCAATGTTACCTTTCCCTTATAAACCTCAATCACAACATCACCAATGGTTAAAAGAATTTGCCCAAAAATTTGGATTTTCTCATTTTTCTCCAAATCAAGAACTAATGGATCTTTCTCATTCTCCTCACAAATGCTCTCATCAATGAAATCCATTGTTTCAATTTGACTCACTTCAGTATGAACTATTATTTCGATTTGACTCCCTTCAGTAAGAGTCTCTTCATCTTTCTTGAGAGCTTCTTCCTCTAGATTATATTCCATGGAGACACCTTCATCTCTCGTAGTAATACTTTCTTTGTTTTGCTCAACTTCTTCATTTTGGGTAGATTCGGATTCTAAATAAAGAGTTACTTGAGCCAACTGAGTTGCTACCATATCAATAATATTTGACAATTGATTCTCCAAGTTATCAAATTTGTCAACCATATTTTTCTCAAATCTATCAAATCTTTCATTTGTTTGCTCCATAAATTTAACCAATACCTCATCGATATCATATTCTTCCTCTTTCCTTTGCACTTGTAGTTGCTCATAATTATTCCAATTGGAGGAATAAGGAGGTGGCTCATAGTCATCCCAATAGTTTGAATAATGCTCATAAGGAGGAGGAGAAAATGGGCGTTGACATTGAGGCATATACCAAGATAACTTCACTAAATTCCTTTTCGCCTCTGCCTCTCTAATATAATCTCCAAGAGTTTTAACCATGATTTAGATTTTTCTCTGCAAAACAAAGTGAACTGCAACGAGCTCTTGGGAAAGGGTTATCAATTTTTTTTAAATATTTTTTAATAAGATAAATAAAAAACAAAGTTAAAATAAAAACATAAAAAATTGTCTAAAGCAATAAAAATCTTTTTCGTTTGATATTGCTAAATTAATCCCCGGCAACGGCGCCAAAAACTTATTGCGTTAAAAACACACTTAGAGCAAGTGTACTCTTTCGCAGAAGTAGTATAAAAGATTATCGTATCCATAGGGATTAATTAGCTAGTACCAAACTAATCGAGATTATTTAGTGTTTAGACGAAGAAATAGTTTGATGATTATAGACACAAGATAAATAGAAATAAATAACAATAATTAAATACTAGATTCAATAAATGAAAAGAGGTTTAGGGTCGCGGTTTCACTTGCAAGCTTTGATTCCCCTATGTCTAATTCTACCTGAATTCCCTTATTTTATTTAATTACCAATCCGTTTACTAAAGCTATTAATTAATCCGTTTGGTCATTCGCAATTAATATTCTTTTTCCTAAATTAACCCTTGTTTGGTCATGCTAGAATTTAAATTCAAGAAAAGCATAAAGAGCAAAAAGGTTGAATGATTGGAAGACTAAATTGAAGTTTGGTCATTCATTAATTATAGCCCCAATTATCCTATAGGTCCACCAATTAATTGCAGTACAGTCGTTGATCAACTAATTGATTATAAACATGCAAAGGGTGATCAATCCTAATTATGTGATAAAGCAATAGGATAATATTAATTGGAATAAAAATTAGGAATTCAAAGTAGAAATTAGAACATAAAAAGGTCTCTACGCAAGCAAGATTCACATAAGACCCTAGAAGAGGATTTAGGTATCCATAATAGTCAAGAACAATAAAATAGAAATAAGGTTCATACAATACAAAGATAAAGAATAACCCTTAAAATAAATAAAGCCTTGATCAATGTCTTCAATCTCTTTGTTTTTTTGCTCCAGAGCTCTCTCCCGGTGTCAAGAACGGTACCCAAAAAGTCTTTTTCTTCTCTCCTCTGTGTTGCCGTCATTACCGCTTCTCGTAATTTTGTGTTAGTGTATGCGGCTCCTCGGTTCACAAGTGAAGCCCTCCTTTTTTACTAGTCCCTTTTCTTTCTCTCCAAGCTAGGGTAGTGTGATATTCCTTTTTCATCAAGTCAAAATTGTTTCCCTTTTAATTGCAAGATATCTCAATCCCTAAATATTAGGATTCAGATCCTTCCTAAATATATGTTGCTTGCTATCCACTCCATGCCTCTTTCTTTCTCTCCAAGTCACATGTGCATCACTTTCAATTGAAAACACCAAGAGGATCTTCTTTTTATTTGTTAGGCATATATATATATATATATATATATATATATATATATATATATATATATATATATATATATTACATATAAGTGGCTCTAAATAGGACTTTACTTTCCTTTTCATATGTTTCTCTTTTCTGCAAAACAAGAGCAAATTAAGTCACTAATTTATATTATTAATAATAACAGTTCTAAAAATGACTCAAAAGTGTTTCTAAAAATACACTAAATTGGGGTTTATCAACTCCCCCACACTTAACTTTTGCTTGTCCTCAAGCAAATTTCATGGCTCAATAAAATTTTCAAATAAATAATAAAGACAAGCAAATAGGAGATCCAAAATTTGAAGCACAATGACAGATAATATATAATATAGCACATAAGAGGTGTTCAGAGGTTGCCCAATTAGAGGCTCATGTCCCTGAAGAATACATTTCTGTGAACAAGGGCACTCGCTCAGAATCTCTCTAAGTGTTTAGGGACTAGGGAAAATATATACTCAAGTTTCCAAAAAATGCACATTACCATAAGCTTGCAATTTGACCAAATCTCCACTAAATAGTTCACATGCAAGCAAAAGATGGGGTTTCATGGGTTGTAATAGGGCTAGAGTGAATTCATGCAGGGTAGGAAATAAGAAGAAAGGGCTAATCAAAGGTCTAAAAGAAAACAAGAAGCAAATAGTAACCTTTGAAACCAAATATGGAGCTCCTATCTTGTTTTCAAATTTTTGTCCAAACTCCAAATTAATTTCACTTTCATTCTTCACTCTTCTTTTTCCATTGAGTCGACTTTTTTTTTTATTTGCTTTTTCTCTTGAGTAGACTCTTTTGTTTTTTTTTTTGTATTTGTCTTTTGGCTCTTTCATTCTTTTGATGTGTCTTTTCCTCCTTTTTGCTTTCCTTTTTTTTCTCAAATTTTCTTTCTATTATTTTTTTTTCCATTTTTTTTCTCTTCATCTTGACAAGATAGATAACTAAAGTATAGGACGAAATTTCAGTCCTGACAATATAGACAACTAAAATATAGGACGAAATTGTAATTTTCAATTTCAAATGGTTACCCCAAAAAACTCCGGTGAGTACACACACTCGGGAGCGAATAGTCGGGCATGCTTCTCACAGGCATAGACGTGTACGGGGCCGAGAGGGCGTTGACATTACTGGTCAAGATGCTTCTGATGCTCCTAATCCTGAGCAGTTTTTTGTGGAGGTAGAGGCTGTGAAGGAGTAGTTTTTTAAGGAGGGTTGATGTTTACGTAATATCAAAACTTCATCTAGGACAAGTAGTAATTTTATTTAATAATTTTATCTTTTTCATTGGCGTTTAATATTATGTTATTAAGTAATACAATATTTTTTATATTATCTTTGGTGAAATGACGATCACGTTGGACGACGTGTCCAACCTGTTGCATTTGCCTCCCAGCAATTACCTTTAATATTGACATGGCCATTCAGGCGGGGATTGATTTCATGGGGATACCACACATAGATTGTCAAATCAAACTAGAGGGCCATATTTCCAGTTCAGCTTTTTAGAACACGCCTACAAAGTACATATTTTCGAAGGTAATTGGATTATGCTGCGCGGATTTATCTCTTCCTTTTGGTGGGTTACACCATCTTTGCAGACAAGAGTGCTACAATTGTACCGGTGAAGTGGGTGATGTTGTTTGAGACTTGGCGGATTGTGGCCAGTGAGCGCTGGGTGCAGCTACCTTGGCCTTTTTGTATGAGTAGCTGAATGATGGGTCCATCTGGGATACCAATCAGTGCAGAGGTTACACCACGTTGCTCTAGGTAAAATTTATTATTAACTATCTTAGTATCTTAATGTAATAGTTAATTCATAGTATTTTTCAACGTCGGATCTTCTAGTATTTTCCACTATTGACGATCACATTGACTTAAGAGTACCTCCTGAGAGGCCATGTGCTGGGAGGTGGGAAAAAATGACTCTGTTAAGCTTTCTAATTTTCGAAGGATGTTGGATGCCTTTCGACCCGAGCATGTTAGATGGAATCCTTGGGATGACCACGGCCAGTTTCGAGAGTATCACCAGATTGTGCTTTACAGAGGATTTCTTCAATGGGATGACATTGTTGTGCCTTACATGCTAGACAAGCGCTTAGGACAGTTTGGCTATATCCAGGTCATCCCAGATCCCTCGCTTGCGGAGTGTGAAGGATGTCAAGCGATGATTACGAGGTGGCTGTAATACACCCTGTAGGTTCAGGCTGTCACCATTGGGTCTACTCAAGCCACGTTCTCGGGTAAGTGCCATGAGAGATAGGTCCCATGGGACTTGCGGATGTCGATTCCCCGCCTCACTGTCCCATTGAGAGATGTTGCACATCAGGACGTTCTAGTCCCCGTGAGAGGTCTACAGACTCTTGAGGAGAGAGTTTCATATAGTGATGCACGTATGCTGGAAGCCTTGGCATCTAGCAACATGCCGGAGACCAGTCAGACGTATAGGCTTATTTGGCGGGCTTTGTTCTTGTTGGAGGTATGGGACCCGTGAGGTATTTATCTATAGTTTTTTTATTCCGGATATTGTGTGGTTTAATTTTTGAATATTGTACTTTTTTTCGAATAATTGTTTCACGCATGTGTGGTAGAACTAGCCGAACACCTCAACAAACTACATTTTTCCCTACTGTGACGGTTCGTCCTGTGTAGGCAGTCTCAAAAGGTAAAGAATCTCATTGACGCTCTGTTGAGTCTCAACGTACAGCTCCCAAGGACTAAGATTATAATACTCCTCATGAATGTTCAATATGTTTCTTACATCGTCGTCGGTCTTAAGATTCATGGCGGACCAATAAACACGACCATCAGATCCACGAGCTGATTTGCGAACAGTAATACTACTAACCTCTCGGTACCAAGTGTTGAACCGTATGCTCTACTTTATCTTTCAAAGCAGGGAATGTGATGTCGTGGTTGAGCCACCATAAAACATGATCTAGACACTGAAGAAAGTCACCATCATATTCTGTGGTGACTGTTCCACGATGATGAACGGCAGTCAGTGTGGTATCACTTGAGTACTAGGTGCAAACGGTGTTCATTTTTTAGGGTTTAGAGAAGTGTTTGTGTCGGCAACATCAACACCGTCAAAATTGTCGGTGGGATATTGAGTGTTGATCAAAAAGTGTCGACAACATCAAGGCCGTCAAATTTGTCGGTGGATATAAATTTTGAAAAATTAAAACGCATTCCGGATTTACGTTTCATATATAAATCCGGAGTTTAAAAAAAATAACTCCATGGATTTTTCTATGAAACATACATCAGTAACGCAATTTTTTTAATCTCCCGGATTTATGGTTTTGGACATAAATCCGGAAGTCATATCTACAGATCTGGATTTATGTCAATAGGATATTTCCTGGAACTCATAACTTATAATGTTCCGGAAATAAGGTATAAAAGATAATTCCAGGAATAGTCTAATTGTGACTATTTATTTACTGGGCCATATGCAAGACTAAGTGAGTTGGACCATATAGGTTCTGGGCTGTATTGACAACTCTAGACTGCAAAAGTTCCCATTTGGAATGAATGGAATTGATGAAGAACAGAGAATTTGTGAATGTTGCAGATTGCAATCATTTTTTGTTGTATATTGAAAAATGAATTCAGGGAAAACTATATACTATGTACAAGATGCATTCACTCTCATATAGGTTCAGTTTGAGTGATGCAGAGAGATGAAAAACTAACAGAAGGATTAACAGAATAACAAGAAAATAGGAAGATAACGTATTACAGAAGGTCTCCACGATCAACTAATCTGAGTTCCTAATATCTCCTATCATCTACAATCAATATATATATATACACACTATCATAAAAGAGCACACAAGGCAGTTCATGAAATAATGCAACACCATCAACCCTACAGATAAAAGTATCTAATGCAAACTATATATGTAATTAAGGTTACATTATTTTCATTTTACAATCAGCCACTGTACACTCTGAGACGAGTAGTGATCCTCACTCGACATATAGGACAATTTGTTAATCTGGCGCCACATTCTCTGCAAGTCTGCATTCCAAAATAGTGTTAAAAATGGTAAAAAATATTGCAACAATTTGGTAAAGTAAGACAATGATTTTAATAATATGATGTTTTCATAATACTCCCTAAATAATTGAAATTATGTTAAAGGTCCCTCAATGATATTTTGACTATAGCTCACCATGTGGCCACATCCAAATGCCAAATCTCTTCCATTGGTCAGACAAACAGGGCAGGCCTACATAATTTCATTTGTTATATAACACCAAATAAATCATCAAGCAATATTAATGTACTACTATAATATAATGAAACTATTTTCAATTATACTTATACATACAGCAGCTTGATTTTGCTCATCTGTTGTTGATGCTGGTGAATTGCTTGGTAAACGAGCTGGTGGTGGCGGCAGTGATGCTGGCGGCGGTTGTGCAGGCCGAGAATAAGGAACAGGAGGGGGTTTTGGAACTATTCTCTTTGAGCTTCCTGTTACACGTCTATTGTCCAAAAACATGCAAAGACAGAAGAAGAAAACATTAAACCATAAACCAACAAATTTTGTTAAGTAGTCATTTGAAATAAAACTGCTATTGCTGTCACCAAATTCAACTTTAGTCCCTATAAAAAATTTAAATATTTTAAGTCCTTATGTTCAATAAAAACTAATTGGTTTTTTTTTTGTATTCTGCAGAGACTCAAAACGATTACAATTTCTATAGACTAAAGTAAACTTTAGTCTATAAGACTAACAACATATTTCCTTCCATTAACTATATATGGTAATATACATAGTAAAACTTAGACTAATGTATAAAGATCATACCCAAGAATTCCAAATTCGAGGCATGCTTTGTATTGGAAGGGGATTTCCATGAGAGCAGCTAAAGCAAAAGCTGCTTCTTTCTCAGTGGAGCTTGTGCTTTTGGACATAATGTCAGTGAAATTAACAAACTGCTCAAAAAGGGAAACATGTGACTAGGTGGTTGAAAAAAATGTGAAGAGGTTATGTTATGTCACTCACTTTTATGGTACTATGACTATATTATACCTGGAAATTGTCGAAATCACGTGCTGGTATTTTGTCATCAAACTTTTTCATGTCTTCCCAAGGTCCATCACCAACTCCAACCAGAACTATTGCAAGCGGATATGCACTGGAATCAGAAATGAAGAATAAAAATACATATAAATGTTATTAAGTTGATGAACAAAACAATGACAGTGTCTCACACATTCAGGAACGCCTGAATGAAAATGGTTGTTTATACCAAAAAGAAAAGAAACATTGGAAACAAAACAATGATACTTATGAAGTTTTGATGTTGCTAAGGCTAACTACCATCTCTATTAATAACTCTTTATCTTTTTAGGTACAAGAGCTTTCACTTTATTCTTGGAATTTCTATATAATCATCAATTAGCTACCTTGCATCAGCAATTGCTTTGATTGTTTTCTGTTCTTGAGGACTGAGATCTTTATCTCCAGTGTCAATACTTCTTGTAACCTTAAAATCAAACAAATTTATGCAAGTTAAGATTTGAGAAACATACATATAATAAAAGTAAAGTAACATTTTAGATACCTGGCCATCTGCAATGATAACTAACACATGGAATTGGCCATGACTTTTCTCAACTATGTCTATTGCAGCCTCAATCATCGGTGCATAAGAAGTTGGTCCTTCAAATAAAATGCAATTATTCATTCAACCATCATTCTTATGCAATAGACTACAACAATACACAGATGTTTTTCAACAACAAAGAAATCTTCAAAGGTTTTAAATGGCAGTCGCGTCATGATCATACGTGAACCTGCTTAAGTTTAACGATTGCACTAGCACACCCTAATCACAATTGCAATGAGATCGCGATTGTGGCTGCATCAACCTTATTTTACAGAGATTGCAGTTTCGTCAACCAACAATTCTGAGGAGAATTGCGGCAAAATAAGACTAATCCAGCCGGAATCGCAATATCCTTACCATTGCAGAAACATCGAAAACCTTGATGTCGCAGCTTTAGTCATGCTTGCAGGCCCTATTTTAAAAACCATGTATATATAATAACACAAAATATAGTGCAAAGATGACAATAAATAATTACCTGAAAGTTTCAAGTTTGGAACTATTTTTTTGTAACATTCTAGAACTTCCTCAAAGCCATGGCAAGGTGAATGATCAGTGTGAAAGCTGAACACTTCATGATCATGGGTGGTAGCTGCATACAATGGAAAAAGTTGAGCCAGATGTTGAATTGAAAAAAACTATTACTTTCTGATGTAAAGATTAGGCCTTACAATCACCAAAGCCAAAGCATGGAATCAAGTTGTCATCATCAAAAGGAGCCAAAGTTTTGCCAACAATTGAGATGGCCTTCTCATAGGGGTTAGGTGTATCTCCAATGGCATGCAGACTTCTTTTATTAAATGAGATTTTGCCTTCAATAAAAAAAAATAGATTTATTGGTTTCATAGTGAACAGTCAGAAAGAAAATATTCAAAAAGAAGTTATAACCAAAACCATATTTTACTGTCATACCAAAATCCATATTTGGTCAAATTTAGCTCTCAATCCTGGCTTTTTTATATTGGTTTTTTTAATAGACAAATATTAGTGGTTAATTAGTCGAGGAAGTAGAAAATGTTGGTTTTCCGGATTCAAACTAAATATAGTGCTTTAAAGGTTAATTAGTCCCTTACTAACCAACCGACCTAGCTACTTGTGACGATTATTTTATATAGGTTGCAACGAACAATGGAATGATGAAATAACTAGGTTAAAATATTGTTCATGTACTAAAACAGAACTTACCAGTCCATTCATTGCTCTTAGTGAAATCAATTCCAAGGATGAGATTTGATGATTCTAAACCTTCTTTCCTCAGTGAAGCTGTAACCTATACAAGTAAAAATGGAAAATACAAAATTCATGAAATTAATTTACTGCAAAATGCACATTGCCAGTAGCATGATTGATAGCTAACAAAAGTTGCAAATTATAACTTCTACTTTGATACATTTGATTTGCTTTGTTGGATAAAAAACAAAATCATGTAGTTCAGTTTCAATTTTTTCCCTTATTGAAATTTTACATAGTATCCAACCCTAGTTCTTCTTGCATTTGGAAAGAAAGGGGGTGCTGGAAGCATCCCCACATATTAATTGGTTTTGCATTTTGATACAATAAAGGGTAAAAAGCCCACGATTTTGAATAATTTCTTCTATGATTTTGGTGCACCACCTCTCTATCTATGTATTAAGGTTTTGTTTGGAAACGTCATTGAACTAACGTTTAGCGGAGAACTTAGAGCGAATAAACTCGTGATAGGTGTTTGTTCACTCTATAAGCTACTTAGAGCCCGTTTGTTACATTTTTTTTAAGAATAATAACTATTTTTATAAAATAATCTATTTTAAAAGTTATCCAAATAGCTTATCACTGTTCACTCTATAAGCACCACATATTTTGTTTTTAAGAATAATCTATTAGTCTTTTGTTTGTTACTGCTTTTCAAATAAATGAGAATATAAAAAATGATTCATAGAAATATTTTAAAAAAAGAAATGATTTTCACTATGTTACGCAAACACAAAACATCTTCTGCTTTTTTTAAAAGTCTCTAAAAACTAATCTCTAAATTATTTAACATCAAAATTACTTATATTTTAATCAGTAGGAAACAAGTCCTTAAAGTAACGTTTGAGTTTATGGCTTATATTTTTTATCTCGCATTTACCCTTATTATTTTAAGGTTTAAATAGCTTTTACCTCCCTGCAAATATCACAAGAATCCATATACCCCCCTGCAAAAAAAAAAGTTTTAAAATGAACCTTGCAAAATACAAAACGTTTCTAGTTAGGTCCCTGCTCTTAGTTTTTCTTAAAAACGTTAACTTAAACTGACCTGGATGTCTACCTTGGCATAACACATGGCTCATTAGGGCTTATACCATCATCATCAACATCATTCATTCATCTGAAACTCTTATTCTCACTGAAACTCGCCAATAATTATGTTGATGAATGAGGCGAGTTTCAGTGAGAATAAGAGTTTCAGATGAGTGAATGATGTTGATGATGATGGTATAAGCCCTAATGAGCCATGTGTTATGCCAAGGTAGACATCCAGCTCAGTTTAAGTTAACGTTTTTAAGAAAAACTAAGAGCAGGGACCTAACTAGAAACGTTTTGTATTTTGCAAGGTTCATTTTAAAATTTTTTTTTTTGCAGGGGGGTATATGGATTCTTGTGATATTTGCAGGGGGGTAAAAGCTATTTAAGCCTTATTTTAATCAAATATTTCCACATTTATTCATCATCAAATGAATATTCTGTCTCATTTTTAAGCATTAATTACAAAACTTTATTTGCCATTTTATATAGATAAGCTAGTTTCAACTGCTAGTTTCGTCAAAGACTTTAAGTTTAATTAACTAGCTTATTTGATATCTGTTATCTCATCTGTTATAAGATAATTTATCTGTCATCCACTACTTTTTACCAAACATAGCCTAAGTATGATGACCAAATTCCACTCTATCTTTTTTTTGACCAAACACCACTCCATCTTAATAATTAAGTATTGAAAGAAAAAACTACATGGATGTATTGATATAATAAGGAAAAAAAAGGTAATAATGCGTCATTGCATTGTAAAACGACAATTGAAATGGGAGAAATTTTTTGGACTAAAATGTCAAATAAATTAATGGTGTGTAGGAAATACCTCCGGTCTCTTTTATAAACGAAAGTTTGTCGAGAGAAGTTGATGTAATAGTATTTAGCTTAACATCATTAACATGCACCCTTCTCATCTTCTAAGAATAATTAGAGAGGGCGCCAATCATATGGTAAAATTAATCAAAGAAAGATGACATAACTCTATAAGACCTATAATCCTATATCAACACCAAGTAATACACCATGGATCAAGATATATCATCTACAAATTAAGTACTAGTTACGGATCGTTTAGCTATGAAATGGCCATGAAATTATGCTGATTAATTTATAGCTAATGAATAAAATAGAATCTCCTTTTCAGAAACGCGTATAATAGAACCTCCTTTAGAAAAAAAAGCAGATATCACTGATTAACTGGAAGTAAGGTGCTCCACCATACATTTCCCCTTTTCTTTTCTCTCTCTTATACGGCAAATCAAATGGCAAAACACCCAAAATAAAGTCTTCATTGTATGTTCGTGGTAAGGTTAACGACTTGAACACATGACATGCTGTGTACCATGTATTCTGTCAGAAGAATAATGGAAGATGAACGAGTGGTCTATGGCTCAATATAAATTGGAGTTCATTAGTCTTTACTTCCTTAGTGAAATATATAGTCAACAAGTTTTCTTTTTTTATAAACCGGATATCATCTACGGGCAATAGTATAGACTAATTCCTCGAGTCGGATAGGACCACAATGGATGACAAAACTCTCCCTCAAGAGATTTAACACTATTGCATGTCCAAGGCTGGATTCGAACTCAAGACCTTGATTAAGTTGGAAGAGACTCCTACCATTTTATCTACGCGCTCTTGAGTATAATCAGCAAGTTTTCTTTTATCAGCGGGAATATAACTCGACACCTCGAGATTTTTTTTAATAATTCAAAATTTATTTATAAATCATTTAGCTTATTCTTATTGGCACACAGTACTCTTCCTTCATTTTATGAAGACTTTGAGAGGACACTAAATCATAAATATCGAAAAAATACATCAAGGTCAACTCAAAAAAGTCTTGAGGAGCTGCATCGGAAAGTTCAACCAAAACAAATGAAATAACACTTACACACCTTACACACTAACCAGCTGTGTTAGACCCCGGTGGTAGTGAACACGTTTAATTGAAGAGTAAAATCGTAACCATAATTAATTTGGATCCGTATCTTCACAAATTATTTTTTTTCTTTATCAAACTTGATTTGTTAGCATGGATTTAATTAAACAATTATTTAACTTTTGTATTCATAAAACACAGGATTTCATTTTTGAAGTCATCACTAAATTTTTCTTAATTAAACTTTTGGTTCTTCCTTATATATCTCTATTTGCATTGATGATTTATGATGTTAAGTTAGTTATCAGCTTACACACAGATTGTCATGACGGAACTATTATACATAATATTTTTTAATGACTGAGACGTGAAATCACATATCATATAAACCATTATCTTTATTTTTAGTTTTTACTCAAGAAACAAATTTCAAAGAGACAGTTGAAGGGATCAACCTTCTATCAATTGAATGATTAAGAATCCTTTTTTAAACTCGGGTGTGACACTGTGGTGGTATTTATTTGTCATTTCGTCTAAACTGACATAATTCATATCGACAATATGTTAGAGAAGAACATACCTTTTCAAGGGTAGTGAAGTTATCAGGAATGAAAGCAAACTTCTTAGCTGCAGCTTGTTTGGTGTTCATGGCTACTACTCCAGAATCACTTCTCCCAAAATTGCTTGATCTCTTAGAAAGGGATTGTGCAGCTGACTCTGTTTGTTGTGGTATAGCAAAATGGGGTGGTAAGGTGGAGGAGATTCTTTCACCTCTTCCTTTATCTCTTTGAGATTGAGTGTCACGCTTTTTATTTCTACCAAAGAGATTACCCATCGCATCTTCAAACTATGAGTCCTCCTAAATTGAAACTGATGTATATATATATATATATATATATATATATATATGTACTATAAGGAAGGTGCAAACGGTGGTTCCTAAAATATCATAAAAAAAGTAAATATAAAAGTGATTAATTTTAAAGGAATAAAGAAGAAGAATTAATTAAGTACTAGTTTTGGTATCCGATTCTTGGCACTTTAGTTTGCTTTCTAGGTTTGTACAAATTGTATTCTTCTCTGGCTTAACCTAGAGGCTGATGAAAAACCAAATTGGAAAAATGTAATTGGTAGGATTAAAAATGTTTTTCGATTTGGTAGGGTTAAAAACCAAATCGATAAAAGAGTAATTGGTAAATTGCATCAAGCGTCCTATTTAATTGAGGGTATTATTTGACCACCAATATCGTACACTCTGAGGTTTTTCAAAAGATATGATAAGTTTAATTACTATCGTAATATTATTATTATTATTATTATTATTATTATTATTATATCGTCATTATGCATTATTTATAAAAATAATAATAATCATTGTGCGCATGGGACTCTATATTATATGTTCATTGTGCCCATATTAGTGCTCATTAAATCTAAAAGTCGCAACACAGGTAATTAATTGTCATTTGCTTTTTTTTTTCTCTTAGACTTTTTTCTTTTTCAAAAGGGGGGCGAAGCCCCCAAAAAAACAAAGACAACTAGCCGACAACATTACGGGGTTCATACTTACATAGGACCTCTCAGATACAAATCTCGTCATCCTCCACTAGACTAACCCTTGGGGCTTTTCTCTAATACTTTGTTACCAAGAAAACTTATGTTTTTTTTACCATCATATTGGTGCGCAATAAAAATCAGCTTTGTCGGTAGCTAATCTACGTCGGAGAACCTGGCTGGTCACGTGTACCTAGCTTTGTCGGCCCATGTAGTTCTCCCCTTCACTACTACAGAAGGGATTTAAAGTCGGGCAAATTGGACTTTTAAAGTTGATTGGGTGCCATCCCGATTTTTATTAAAGCGACTTCGTATGTTATGAGATTTAAAGTTGGCTGACAATCCAACTTCACAAGTATGACTAGTGTTTGTTCTAGGCCGGTCTCTGTGAATAACTCTTTATCCACCCGACTTTTAAAGTATTTTATTTTTCAGCTTTCGGGTGATCCCCCTGCATATACAAATTTTTTCCGCAAATTCACATTCAATTAATGAGAGAAACCATTCTTAAATTTCATAACCAAAACTTATGTTAATGTGCCAGTCTTTCATCCATGCAGAAAAATACATATACAAATTCCTAAAGTTCTAAGAGATGCAAAGTTCTAACGAAGAATTAAACATGTACTATAAAACTATAAAGTATCACTTAAGCTATTTTCTTCGTTCTTTCTTTGAAGTTGGTTTACGCCCCGCGTACAACTTTATAAAGAACTCCGCCTAATCTTGTCTAATGTGCTTCAACTCTTCAAGTGTGAACGAACGACTCGAATTAAATATCTACAAAATAAAAGTTGAATAAGAATCACATGGTTAACCTAATACCTACAACATAATTACCTAGTAATCATCCTAAAAGTTGAAAAATTCAATTACCTTCCTCCAATTATTAGTGATAGTTGCGGAGACAATGGTCATCATATTTATCATCACATAGTGGTCTCAAGAATAACAATCTTTTTGTTTTGCTGCTCCCTATAAATGAATATCAAATATCAAAATATAATATAATTTAAATAACAAGTATAAAATACAAATATATTTATTGTATTAAATACTTACTTTAACTGCCACCCATTGAGGTTTTGGTTTTTTAAAACAATTCATCCTAATACATCCATCGAAAGCTCTATGTGGTAACATCATAAATAGTAAGTAACTTAATAACTTTAAAGCATATTAAATCACAAAATTGTGACAACAAATTTTTGATAAAAGCAAAACCTACTTCTCAACTATTTCAACCAAGGTCTGTTGCACCCCGAAAAATCCGGTTTGGATCCTTCTTCGTACAACGGGAAAAACAATGAAGCCGCCACCAATATTTTAATTTAGGAAAAAAACATTGGAAAAATCCTTTTAGGCGATTGGTCTTTTGAAAACGAGAGATATAGGTTCGGGGGTCGGTTATGTGTGGGGAAGGTATTAGCACCCCACACATCCTTTCTACCGAAAGGGAACCTTTAATTTAGTGTGTGGTTTTTGACTGTTGATTTGAAACACTTTGTTCTACTTCTTTTCTTCTTTTTTTTTTATTTAAGAAAATGTTTTTGAAAACTGGGGAAAGAAGAATCTTTTTGTTATTATTTTTTTTTAAAAGGGTGCTTGACGGGAGGTGAACCCGCTCCTACGTATCCTCCGGTGCGATGAGGAATTCAAAGCTACGTAGTTCTAGTGTTGTTTTGAAAAGGCTCCTTTGTTTTTAGCTTTTTAGTTTTTAGGTGTTTTTTGAAATAAGACTCGAGTGTTCACTAATACCAAGCAAGCAATGGCTTCGAGTGGTTTTCATTACTAACACGAAAGAAAATGAGTTGAAACCGATAATCAAACAAGCAATGGCTTCGAGTGATTATAAGTAACAACGTTTTTATTTTATCTTTTTGCAAATGAGGCGAGCATCGGTGATAATCATCTAGCAAAGGCTTAGGACAATTACCACTAATGACTCGTGTTGTTTTTGGAATTGAATTGGGTTCGCATGTGTTTAAGGTTTGGGAGCTTTCATGATAATCAAACAAGCAAAGGCTTCGAGTGACTACCACTAATAACTCTTCATTAGTGATCAAACAAGCAAAGGCTTCGAGTGGCCACTAATGATTTTGTTTATGAAAAACTTAGGGTTTAAGCTTGGAAAAGAAATTGGTTTTGATTTGTTAAAGACATAGTTTAGAAAAGAAGTTTGAAAGCAATTTGATTTCGGAAAAGAGTTTTGGAAAACTAGTAGAACATTTTCAATCAAGTTCCAAGTCAATAACCAAAATGCAAATTGCTAAACTACAATTCATGCAATGATCTAAACTAGTAACCATTTTCATGTCAAGTTGTTTAGAAAAGAAAACAATGAATGCAAGAAAGTTCATAGATGCAAGCATAGCACATTCATTGAGATCATGTTATCAAGCAAGCAACAACATAGACACAATTTGCAACTTACCCTTTCATGTTGAAAACATCTCATTACAACATTTGAATACACAATGCATGAATAGGCAAAGATGAAACTAGACTACACATATCATGTCACAATACATAGATAGGCAAAGAATGAACCCAAGTTGAACATTTTGGCAAAAATGCATGAATAGGCAAGAGAATGAACCTAGATTGCACATCTTATTGAAGATGCTAGGCAAGATGAACCTAAATTGAACATTTTTGCAAAATGTATGAATAGGCAAGTGAATGAACCTAAATTGAACATCTTATTGAAGATGCATGAATAGGCAAGAAATGAACCTAACTAGGCATTTATGACACAACATGTGAGTAGGCAAGGAAGTTACAAAGCACAAGTGAATTCAAACATTTAATGAATCACTTGCAAAACCCTAGGGATTTCACATCAACATTTGACATAAGCAACAATGTGGTATCATTTTGATGGCATCAACATTTAGCATATTTCTACAATCAACCACATGAAAGGAATAAGTTGGAAAGGGAATTTGCCTCAAGTAAGATCATTAGCAAGCCATGAAAAATCAATTTGACATTTTATTTAGTAAGCATATGCAATTAAGGTGTTGAATCCCTTTAGGTAATCTTTAACACTTGGGATATGCACAAGTGCATAAGTGTCAAATCCTCTTACCAAATCATCAACACAAACATGATTTTCAAAGCAAGCAACAAAAACAAGCACAAACCCTAATTATCTCATGAAATGCGACACCAACATAGAGCTAAAACCTCATTTTATTCTTTGAAAGCAACAAAATCATGCAAGCAAATGACATAGATCAAACTTTTTGGCAAGGATTCACATGATTAAGCAAAGGAATGCACTAAAATCACACAAACTCTAATCTTTCTACAATATGCGAAATGAAACATAAGCCCAAATCACAATTTTATTCATGAAAATGCAAGCACAAAATGAAAATAGCACAAACACACAATTTATTCCAAGAGAGAGATGCATTTCAAGCATCCAAACCTCCCAAAGTGTTTGTCAAAATGCTTGAAACACATCTCTCATTCAACAACAACAATTATATCAACATTTCAACATAAAATAGAGCACTAAAATGCAAAGAAATGCTTGATATGCAAAAATGGATTGATGATCTACATTTTTGATGCTAAAATTTTGATGATGCTAAGATTGAGAGTATACCTCAACTCCAAGCTAGAATAGCGAAAGAAATAAGGTGAATGAACACTAAACCACTTGAATCAACCCTCTAATCTTCAATCTTGAGCTTGATTCTTGAGATTTGAAGATGGATCTTCGAAGAGAATGCAAGGATGATGAAGGATTTAGGACTAGAATGTTGATTTGAAGTGAAAAAGTGAAGAAATGAGGTGAGGGAATGAAGAGGGGTATTCGGCCAAGAAGGGAGAAGAGGAGAGGCTAGGTTTTTGAGTGTGAATTGTGAGCCAAAAAACCTTGTGAGAGGTGAGGATATGAGGGTATATATAATGTGCAATTAGGTTTAGGGGCATTTAGGTCATTGTGTACCTCATCTCATTCTAGGATTGCATTTTAATTTTGAATCAAGGGTGAGGATTGAAACACACTTTGATGAGGGGAAAAAAAATGCAAAATGAGAGGGAAATGAAGGGGTAGATATTCAGCCAAGCAATGAGAGTGGTGTGGTGCCCAAGTTTTGCAAGTTGGCAATTGTACTATTGTACTATCCATGAACCTTCCAATTATCCTCTCAATTTTGATTATTCCTTTCAAGATAATTGTACATAAATCTAACCATTTTGAGCCATATACAAGGTATCTTGAAGAATATGCCATTTTTGAAAATGAGAGATGACCAAAATTGCCAACAAAAATCCTATCATATAATTTTTGGGAATATTCCTTGTACTATTTTTGAAATGCTTTCTTGAATTAATTTGAACTTGATTTTTTTACTACACATATAAAATATGCGCATAATTTGAAAAATGATTTTCTTTATTTATTTATTTTTGTTCAAAATAATACAAATTCATTAAATAAATTCCCAAAAATTAATTAATTGGATTTTCAGCTAGCAAAAATTTATTAAATTGAAATTGACCAAACAATGCCCCTTTTAAATGCCCCAAAATTCCTTAATTTCTCAAAAATAATTTTGAAAACCTTAGAATGCTTGGGTAAATACCCTAAACCCTTTCTCAAATAATGCATCACTCACAAAATTATTTGTTTCTGCTGAAAATTAGGGTTTTGAAACTAGGCGGACAAAATTAGGGTATGACAGGGTCTTGTTTAGAGGGTGGTGAAGCGAACACATCCAGACAATCGTATTAACAGCAGGACAGGCAACAAACAATTGCTTTGCTATAGAATTGGATAACAATAGTTAAATTATAATCAGACAAAGAATTGATACACTATATATTTTGACAATTGATACTTTACTCGAATAAATATGGCGCTAGAAAACATGTTTTGTTCTAGTCAATTAGCTTATTCTGGATATATATTTGAATGGCCTCTTCTTTATAGCCACAACTACCACAAATTTTGCATGGATCTAAAAATCTATACACGTCACTAATTTGCCTTGCTATACATTCGCAATGCAAGTACCTAAAATATTGAAAACAAATTATTCAGTATTCATAAGTGAAATATTTAGGAATAAGTTTTACAAATAATAACAACTAATATATACTTACATGCACAATATTGCCAAATGGCTATCTCAAGTTCCTCATCACCTTTAGCCATTTCTACAGTATCCTTGTATCTAAAGAAGAAATATTTTTGGTGCTCGTGGTCCGAGTCGAACTTGTCATTTTCTATAATTTCATAGGCTAAAATATGCAACTCTATCTACCAGTCATTCTTGGGCGGATCCTCCACATGAGATGGTGCACAACTACCTTTAGATCCAATTGTATTTTTCGGAGAGATATATTCATTTGGGGGCTACCAAACGATCCCAGTTCTGCAAATCAAATGTATTGAATAAATTTTATTCACAAAGTTATTAAAATCAATTCATAAATTATGTTAATGTTCATATCTATACCTCTACCGATGCTTCGTCTATCATATCTTTGTATTTCTTTGCAAACTCATGTGTTAACTCATGCTTCATGGCAGCCAGTTTCTCACTCTCTGAGTAGAAGCTAGTACGTGACGTAGGCTCAAAGTATTGTGATAGACCCACCCCTCTACTAACTGCTCTTAAACGACCACGATGATCAGATTTTTCAATTGCTATAGTCAAGATTGTTGAGGCAAAATCCCTAATTAAGTTTTGATGATTAACAAACCTCAAATGTGAGAAGCTTAAGGGTTCTGATTTCATATGCTACTAATGTTCTTCTTGAGTGTTATAAAAGAACAGGTTCAATTAGTCAAATCTCAAGAAGGTATATGCTTATGAGAAGCATCATTTATGAGAAAACTTAAAAAGAATATTGTCCACAAAGCAAAAGAAGAAAGTCCTCTCTTGATAAGATCCAAAAGTCAAGACCACATGGTAAACTTGAGAAAGATCATCATGAGAAGCCTTAGTCATTATTGTGGCAATATGAGAAGAGTAGACAACAAGGATCAAACCAAGAACAGTCATCAAGAAGATGATGAGAAGAGTCATAACGCTGAGAAGGGTCATGATGAGAAGAGTCATGTTGAGAAGGGTCATACTATGAACCTCCTTTAGGGACATCAACATGAGAAGTATCAACTTGAGAAGCATCATCATCTGCCAGATGTGAGAAGAGTCACAGCAAGAAGGGTCATGAACAACTGGAAACAGCTGTCTTCTGCAGAAAAGCAGAAACACAGCTGTGTTGTGCAGACATCCCATTCCAACGGCTATAAACGGCTAGTTTCTTCTCCAACGGCTACAAATCTTAGACCAGCATTTAATACATATAATTTGATCTATAAAACAACGCTCCTGGTCATCTTTAATCTTCATGAGAGTGCATTGAGGTCTTAACTTCCACCCTTCTCAAGTATCAAAGTTTTCTCTCATCCATACTTAGCTGTTCTAAACCTGAAGGGATTCATCTGATCTCTGAGTATGTATTAAGTCTTGTGTTGTTGTAATTATTGAATACTCCATTTGTATCAACCAAGGTCTAGAAATCCCATAAACCCTATCAATCAAACAGTTACCTCATAGGGAACCTTCTCAAGTGGCATGTGTTGCTGTAGGACTTGAGAAGTGGGTGCTTCTGTGTTAGAAGCAGTCTAATAGGTCAGGTGAAGCCTATTAGAGGTGTTTAAAGTAGGTAGAGCTGTGTGAAGAAAACTACCAAGAGTTCTTTTAGCCTAGCGAGGTGTAAAAGGTGTAATCTACTTTGGAAAAATAGTGGAAACTCTCACTGGTTGTGAGGAGTGGATGTAGCCCTGGAGTGGGGCGAACCATTATAAATCTGTGTTATTTATTGCTTTATAGATCATTAGATTACACCTAGTGAGAAAAATCTCCTCAAGGAGAAGGTTTATGAAAACTGAGAAGCGTCAGTTATGACCCTTCTCTGATAATAAACTGTTTTTAAGAAATCTGTTTTTAACCCTTCTCTCTCCTATCCCTATGCATGAATCACCAAGAAAACTCTTGATAACATTGTTTTGATGAACTTAACCTCATCACTAGCTGAACATCTATTAACTCTGTCAAAAGAATTTATTAAGAGAAGCTTTAACGGAAGAATTGTCTGACCCTTCTCAACTCCTTTAAATAGTTGAGGAGACAGAACAACCACCCTTCTTGGTCTTCTATTTAAGTTAAGAAGACTGCCTTTTGTCTCACCCTTCTTAACACATATCACTTATCTTCTTATATCTACATTATACTTGTGAAAAGATGTTCTTTCATTTCAGGTCAATTTTAAAAGGCTCACAATTCCAACCCCCCTTCTTGTGATATTATTGACTTCAATTGGCATCAGAGCTTAACCTCTGGGGTTTGAGCACACTTAACAGTGTGAGAGGAAAAGATCTTGGAAGAAGTCATGACCAAACCAAATTCTGTCACCTTCCTACCAGAAGGTGCTTTATCAAACAGGCCACCTGGATTCAATGGTGAACACTATTACTATTGGAAAAGTCAAATGAAACTATTTCTTGAATCTCAAGATACTGACATTTGGGACATTGTTGAGAATGGACCATTCATTCCCACAATGCCTGGTCCAGTTCCAAATAGTCGTATTCCCAAGCCCAAGGCTGATTGGACTATGGATGAGAAGCATCGTGTGTTGCAAAATGCCAAAGCAAAGTACTATCTTACTTGTGCCTTGGGAAGAGCAGAATATGACAAGATTGTGGGAAAAGAAACTGCAAAAGAAATATGGGATACATTACAAACTACTCATGAAGGAACTGATCAGATCAAAGAAGCAAAGAAAGGCATGCTGATCCATGAATTTGAAATGTTCAAAATGACTGAAGACGAAACTATTGATGAGATGTTCAGCAGATTCACTGCTATCATAAATGGTTTGAGTGCTTTGGGAAAAACATATCCCAATGCTGAGAAGGTTAGCAAATTATTGAAGTGTCTTCCAAAAGCATGGAGACCAAAGAAAACAGCCATAGAAGAAGCAAAAACACTGTCAGAACTAGACATTGATCATCTTCTGGGATCACTAAAAATTCATGAACAAGAGCTCATGGAAGAACTACACCCAAAGAGAAAAGCAGTTGCTCTCAAAGCTTCTCAGAAAGAAGAAAACAACCTTTCTCACAAAGGAAAAGGAGTGGCACTCAAATCTTCTCAAGATATGGATGATGAAGAGCAAGAAAGTGATGAGGATACAGAAGGAGAAGAATTAGCATTGATCTCCAAAAGGATCAACAGATGGCTAAACAACAAAAGAAGAGGAAAACCTCAGTTCAGGAAAGATTCATTCAAAGGTGAAGGGAACAAATCAAAATTCACTTGCTTTGAATGCAAGAAACCTGGCCACATGAAACAAGATTGTCCACTTCTGAACAAGAAGAGTCCGAGAAAGTTCACACCTCAGAAGAAAGCCTTAATGACCACTTGGGATGATTCAGAAGAGTCATCAAGTGAGCATGAAGAAGAATCTGCCAATCTCTCTCTCATGGCAGGACAAGAACAAGAAGAGGTACAAAACTCTGAACTTTCTAAATGTGAATCATGCAAAGAAATTGAATCCTCCTTTGATAGCGTGCTTTATGATTCAAACATTCTTGCTAAAAAATGCATGTTTTTCAAAGAACAGTTAAGTACAATGAAAAAGGAAAATATAGAGATAAAATACAAAATGAAAGAATGGGAACAACTGTTCACACTCTACAAACCTCTCATTTCAAGTTGTCTGAACAATTCAAGCTTCTTACTGTGAAAGTGTCAGAAAAACCAATTGTTTCTAACTTAGAACTAGGAAATGAAAATGCAATGCTTAGAAAACAAGTTAGTGATCTAACAAATGAACTTATGATCTGTGCAAAAAATCTTGAAGCTTCTCAAGTAGTTTTAACTCCTCTTGAAGAAGAATTGATAGCCAAGAAGAGTAAAAGAAGACCTAGAATCAAATGCTCAAAGTGTAAACAAACTGGACATCACTTTTCAATTTGTAACACCAAGCATAAAGATCCGGTAATCATGAATACTAACCCTCAAGGACCCAAAGATCAATGGGTACCTAAATCTATGTCAAAAACAAATGCAGGCGTGCCTCATAGCATCAAGAAGAAAATTGTGGTACCTAGACAGTGGATGCTCAAGGCACATGACAGGGGAGAAGGATAAGTTTCTCTCCATGGAGAGCTTTGATGGAGGACTTGTTATGTTTGGCAACAATGACAAAGGCTTCATCAAGGGAGTAGGTACAGTAGGTAAAATAAACTCTGCTCAGATTCAAAATGTTCAATTTGTGAAAGGACTCAAATATAACTTACTTAGTGTAAGTCAGTTATGTGATTCTGGACATGAAGTGATCTTTAAATCTGATGTGTGTAGAATTAGTAGTATAGAGTCTGGAAAAACTATTTTTACTGGTCATAGAACAAACAATCTCTATAGCATCTGTCTTGATGATCTACCTGATCAAATGTGCTTAATTTCCAAAGAAGATGACAAATGGATGTGGCATAGGAGATTTGGTCACATTAGCATGAAAACTCCGTCAAAATTATCCAAACTTGATTTAGTCAGAGGACTTCCAAAGATCAAGTATGAGAAGGATAAATCATGTGAAGCATGCATTCAAGGAAAGCATGTAAAATCTTCTTTCAAACCATTAAACACGATTTCCACTCATAGACCTTTGGAACTTCTGCATATGGATCTTTTTGGTCCAACAATGCATGCAAATCTTAGTGGAAAAAGATATGGTTTTGTTATTGTTGATGACTATTCCAGGTTCACATGGGTGATTTTTCTAAAACACAAAGATGAAGCTTTTGAAAGTTTTAAAACATTCTTTAAGAAAGTTCAAAATGAAAAGAGTTCCAACATCATTGCAATTAGAAGTGATCATGGAGGAGAATTTGAAAATGCTTTATTTAAAACCTTTCTTGAAGAGAATGGTGTGTCACACAACTTCTCTTGTCCAAGAACTCCTCAACAAAATGGTGTTGTTGAAAGAAAAAATAGAACATTGCAAGAGATGGCTAGAACCCTGCTCAATGATTCAAAAATAGAAAAATACTTTTGGGCAGAAGCAGTGAACACTGCTTGTTACATTTTAAACAGGGCAACTATTAGAAAAACTCTAAATAAAACCCCATATGAACTATGGAAAGGAAAGAAACCAATCATCTCTTATTTCCATGTGTTTGGATGTGATTGTTATGTTTTAAATAACAAGGATAGTTTAGGAAAGTTTGATGCAAAGTCTGATCCTGCACTATTCTTAGGATATTCTCTCACATCAAAAGCATATAGAGTTTTTAATCTTAGAACAATAGATGTTGAAGAAAGCATGCATGTGATGTTTATGGAAACTAACAGTTCAACAGATAGAAATGAAGAAGATGAGAATGATGCAGATAAGATAGGTGAGAAGGGTACTGATATTAGTGAGAAAGTTGAAACAGAATCAACACCTGACCCTTCTCAACCTCCAAACAACCAAGATAGACAACCTACTCAAGCTTCTGAACTACCTAGAAGTTAGAGACTAGTTACACACCATCCTCAGGAGCAAATAATTGGAGAAACTTCAGAACCTGTAAGAACCAGAAGCTCCTTCAGAAGAGAAAATGCTCAAAGTTCCCTCATCTCATCAATTGAACCTAAAAACATAAATGAAGCAATTATTGATGAATCTTGGGTAGAAGCAATGCAAGAAGAGCTTGCTCAGTTTGAGAAGAATGAGGTATGCAACTTGGTCCCTTCTCCTACACACCAATCTGTTATTGGGAAAAAATGGGTTTTCAGAAACAAAATGGATGAAAATGGTAAAGTTATCAGAAACAAAGCAAGGTTAGTTGCTCAAGGTTACAATCAACAGGAAGGTATTGACTATGATGAAACTTTTGCTCCTGTTGCTAGATTAGAAGCCATTAGAATACTTCTTGGTTATGCTGCTCATAAAGATTTCGAACTTTTTCAAATGGATGTCAAAAGTACTTTTCTAAATGGTTTTCTAAATGAGGAAGTGTATGTACACCAACCTCCTGGTTTTATTGATGAGAAACATCCAAATCATGTTTTCAAACTAACTAAGGCACTCTATGGTCTTAAACAAGCTCCTAGAGCTTGGTATGAAAGACTAAGTACCTTTCTTCTCAAAAATGGTTTTTCTAGAGGAAAAATAGATGTTACTCTTTATAGAAAATCTCTTAAGGATGAACTTTTAATTGTGCAAATCTATGTTGATGATATCATCTTTGGAGCAACAAATGAAAAGCTATGCAGTGACTTTGGAAAATTGATGATGAGTGAGTTTGAAATGAGCTTAATGGGTGAGCTAAGATACTTTCTTGGCTTACAAATCAAACAACTTAAGAAGGGTATCTTCATTTCTCAAGAAAAATATATCAAAGATCTTCTTAAGAAATATAAAATGAGTGATGCAAAGGCAATGGCAACACCTATGCACCCTTCTGCAAACATTGAGAAGGATGAGAAAGGCAAGTCTGTGTCTGAGAAGGAATATAGAGGAATGATTGGGTCTTTATTGTATCTCACTGCAAGTAGACCATACATAGTCTTCTCTATAGGGTTGTGTGCAATATTTCAAACTGGTCCTAAGGAATCTCATCTATGTGCTGTCAAAAGAATTTTTAGATATCTTGTTGGAACACCTAACATTGGCTTATGGTATAAAAAGAGAACACATTTTGAGCTTATTGGGTACTGTGATGCTGACTATGCTGGAGACAAAATTGAAAGAAAGAGTACAAGTGGTTCATGTCAATTGCTTGGAGAATCACTCATCTCATAGTCATGTAGAAAACAAAACACAATTACCTTGTCAACCACAGAAGCAGAATATGTTTCAGCTGCTGGTTGCTCACAAATCTTGTGGATCAAGAATCAACTTGAAGACTTCTCTTTAAACTACTCAGGTATTCCTATATTTTGTGACAATACTAGTGCTATAAATCTATCAATGCTTCGTCTATCATATCTTTGTATTTCTTTGCAAACTCATGTGTTAACTCGTGCTTCATGGCAGCTAGTTTCTCACTCTCTGAGTAGAAGCTAGTACGTGATGTAGGCTCAAAGTATTGTGATAGACCCACACCCCTCTACCAAAGAATAACATTGAAACTTGTTATTTTCAATTAATAAAGTTGAAATCTAGCTTTCTTTCCAAAACTACCATTTTTATAAAATTTAAATTTATTCTCCTAAACATTCTTTTTAAAGTAATAAAGCTAAACTACAAGGGAAAATGCAGACAATAAATGAGGGTAGAACAGAAATTAGACATTTAATACACCCTAAAAACAATGCTTATTTCTTATATTGTGGACCACCAATACACACATGTTTTCTCTTATATTGTGGACCGGAGGGAGTATTTCCTAAGGCGTTCGTCTTTGAATAAAATTTTAACTTACAATTTCGAAGCAGTAAAAGCTGACTCATCTGTTGTAAAAGATCTTGTTTGCCTTTGATGGCCACTTAAATAACTCATGACGTGGAAGAGATGGAGTATCTATTAATAAGTCTAGATCACCAGTCTCCTCACGCCTTGCTTCCATGTTGCTCTTTTTCCACTTGTTCTTAATATCTTATAGCCACCACAAGAGGATACGTGGTAGAAGTGCTTTTGGGATTGAATTTCTTTGGCTTTTTCTCTTTTTGCCTGTCACAAATAACAAACCAAATGTTATTAGTCATGGCATATTAAGTTAACACGGACAAATAAAAACTATAAAAGATTAACTAATTACCTAAAACTTTTCTTCCATGCAACTCTTTACGAACAACACTCATGTTTCAATCGACCTATAACTGATTTCTTACATGGAGTTGTGTTACCCTGATCGTCCCCAGGGCTAAAGATATATTTCCTAGTGAGTGTTGACTTAAATTGTGTCCAATGCTCGCTTGTATAAGCAATCCATTTTTTCCTCAACCTCTCATCGTTGGGAATGTCAAATGTTTCCTAAAGTACACAAAAAGGAAGTGTTGGTATTTTTTTACCATTAAATTATTTGGAGACAATATCACTCTCTGTATAATACTAGTAAACAAGTATGCTTGGTGAAAGTATCAATAATATTATACAGCAAATCAGCACCTCATGTGGATACTCCAATTTTATCTAAAGTTGTGTGCTTGTCTCTATATCTGCATTGGAAATTGAAAATTTAAGGTAATTCTTTTTTTTTTCTGGTTAAAGATAACAATGTATAAACCTGATGATTAAGCAGGAAATGCAGTTAGAGCTACTAATAATAAAGAAATACAACAGGTAAATTTTGATGTTATACAGTGCAGTTATGACATTATTATAGTTCTTGTGTATGAGTTAATTCTACTTGTCCTAGAGACTCTAGGGGACATTTTAATTGATTGAGCTTCTTGTGCAAACAAATGGTAAAATACATCAAACAGAGCACGAAGGCACCAAAGTTTTGGAGGTTATTGAAAAAAAAAATTGCTGAAAGCAAGCAGGTAGGGCTTTCGTACAATTCCTTCTAAATAGGAATATCATAGGAACCAAATTCTAAAAGATTTACTTTGATGTTATTCATTTGAGTGTATATTCACATGTTTTATTTATAATTCAAGCATGTATGATTAATAAAATAAAATTCTCAATATGCAATGGCAAGTTAATACGAAGATATCCAGCCAGCATATTCCAGCCAGATAATATGCTCGCCTTGTTTCGCGCTAGCATATAGCCACATAATTCTTAAATTTACGTGTTGATCAAATTCAACCGAGTACGTAGTACCTGATAGACGTCAACTCCAGGAACGTCATGGCATTTTTATGGGGAGTTGGTAGATGAATCAGCCATGATACCTATTTAAACAAAACAAAATTGTCAATAGATAATAAAAACAATTATTAAGAATGGAAAATGACACAAGCTTATTAAAATTGAATAAATAACTTAGATTTACCTATAAATTCATTTTATGGGTCAAATTAAAATATCTTCACATATTCAATCATTATGATCATCACGAGTCATATGTACACTGTCTACATCTGTGCCTCAATGAATATAGGCATTTGTGTTGTGAAAAAAGGAGTCTCAGAAATTTCAAGGGATGAATCTCCGTCTTCACCATTACCATTCATGATTCTTCCTTTGTAAGACTACTGACCCTTTTTTGTTAGAATGATCATTGACAAAAAAACTTGTTTTGCTTGGTCTGCCAGCCAAGATGGAAGGCTCATCATCATAACTTGCGTTGTTTAGGTTTACCAATGTATATTCTAACTCATTGGTTTGTACACCATTGTTACAATTAACTCACTTACATTTAAAAGCAGACACTCTAAATTTACAGTAATCGAACTCCCAAATCTCTTCAATGACCCCAAAGCAAGCAACTGACGCCAGAATAGAGTTCTTATCCTTTGTACTAGAGAAGTTCACTGAAGAAGCCATGGACATAAGCCCCACTATTTTGCACAACACTCTTACCATCTTGTGACTTTATACAAAATGAGAAATTATTTATATTGTGTCCTGACCAACACAAGACACTAAACATAGGTTCATGTGCTAGCCACTTTAATGTGTCAGAAGCACTATTATCCTTCATAATATTCTCTTTAAACCAGGTTAGGAATGTCTTGTTGTGTTCTTTCAATAGCTCTATTTCATTGGTTTGAGTGTTTTTAGCCATGAAATTTTATGAGTAGATAAATAAAGTAATATCTCATTGCTGTTATTCAATATGTACAAATGTGCTTACAACACTTCTGCTCGACCCATACTCTTGACCCTTGTACCTAGTGTACCCTTATCTTGACACCTCCCTGAAAGATATAATTAGTTGGGTAGTAGTTGTTGTATCAACACATGGCAGACATGAGACTTTAAGCCAACTAATTATATCTTTCATTGACACAAGTGTTGTGAGAAAATAATATGTGCAAGTATTCACAGTCGTAACAAGTAATATAGTGAAAAAGTAAGAGATCGTACCCACAGAGATTGACGTTAATTTTAGAGTTTAATTAGAATGCAAATTAATGAAAAGGCAAAAAAAAAATAACAAGTTTGTGAAACCAATATTGCCAACAACAAAATTTGAATAAGCAAACAAGGATGGAGTAGACATTCAGGTTAAAAGATAGTTGGAATGCCTTTCACTAAGTAAATATTTTATTACAATTCAATGTGTCGCAAATGATACGTGCCTTTCGGTCACTAACGTCAGGGTTTCATTACTAGGGCTCATGTCTAAGCTCTAAATAGGTTCACCTCTGTATGTTAAGCTCCTACAGTATTCACCCTATGAACTATGTTTTCCTACGTCTAGGTTTAAGCATGGGTTGTTATAAGTGTCCATAATTAAAACAACCACTTACTCATATTAATCCTTGAGTTTAAATGGTAAACCATTTCTGAATTTACAAATGTACTTATAATTAGTTTATCAGTTCTAAAATAAGTTTGAAAGATCTTTTACCCAAGGATTGAAATGCAAACATCAAAACATTACACTAAAACTACTAAAAAGTCATTACAAAGCTACAAGCATCCCAACTACAAAAGGCTTAGCTCATGATGAGCATCAACAAGGAAATACAAACTATGATGGAGACCATGTTCATATAACGGAAAATACAAAAGAAGGAAAATAGCATAGAAGTTACACTACTCAAACTCTTTTGTATAAATCTATCCAATGATGCTACAGCACTGCTTCGCAGCATTGAAGTCTAGATTTTTTACTTTCACTTTTGTGAAGAAAGCTTGAATGAAAATGGAGAGAAGAATGTGTCAAAAACTCCCTCCAACTGAACCAGCAAGTATGAGGTGTGTTCGATAAGAAGACCCTTTGCAAAAGATAAAGCCAACTTGTTCAAAAAGGAGATTTGACAAGCCACCAACCAAAATTAGCCTCCATATCCCTATAAGGTCTCTTGGTTGGTGACTTTAGCAGCTAAAATGTCCCTTAAATATGGGCTGAAATGGCATAAATTGAGAGCTCCAAAATTGTGCTTTTTTGCTTTTGTCTTTCATGCTCACGTAGGTACGCAATGCTATAGCATCCGATGGTGCAGAATACGTACATGACATCAAGATAACACTATCAAAAATGTCTGGCCTTTAATGCTGAGAAACGTACCGATAACACTATCAAAAATATTCTTCTTCCACTTGCTTTTCTCATTGGGATGCTTTTGCTTTTTGACAAATACAACCTTGATGTCCTTAACCAGTTGGTAGACTTCTTCTCTAGTCAAAATATTCAGAGCAGTTTCATTCTCTTGACACCCATTAAAATCTTTTTTAACCTACGATACAGGTGATTACATTTGATAAATCTCTGATGCCTAAGATATATACAGATGATTACCTTTATGTCCCTTAACACTATACCCAGACAAGTGCATTTATGTTGGGAAGTCACTGATCGTACAAAATAACATCGCACGCAGCTTGAAAGTTTCATTGGAATACCCTTTCAAACACATCCACACCTTCATCCCACATTTTTCTCAAGTCTTCAACCAACAGACTAAGGTAAACATTTATATCATTTTCTGAATGCCTTGGGCCAGAAAACATCATGGATAACATAACGTACTTACACTTCATGCACAACAAAGGAGATAGGTTCTAAATTATAAGGATAACAGACCAGGAGTTATGAATCGTACTTAAGTTACCATATGGGTTCATCCCATCTGAAGCAAGTGTGAGTCTAACATTTCTTGACTCATCAACAAATGTGTCTGTCACATTCTATTCTAGAGAATCAGCCGGATGGCGAAGCTATCTGTCACATATCCTCTAATCTGCATGTCATATAATGTTCTTTGGGTCCTTTGCATTAGCCAACAAGCGTATGAACTTGGGAATTATTGGAACATACCATAACACCTTTGCTGGAGAACCCCTTGTGTTGTCATCATCGCAACTAGATTCACCAATTTTTACTTTGTAGCGCGACCTATTACCCGTAGGGAACTTATGCAGCTTTTGAAACTCATTCTGATACAATATGCAATCATTGTGTCTTGTATGTATTTTTTATACTCCGCATGCACCCATCAGACACAAAATCTTCTTCGCTTCATATGTATGACACGACAATGTGTTACCTTTGGAAACATCTCTTTCAACAACTCAAGCAACTCAGTGAAACTCTTATCACTCCACCCATTTATCGCCTTCGGATTGAACAATTTTATCGCCACGAACAACCATGTGTATTTTGTACATCCCAAATACAAAGGCTTTTCTTTATCTTTGCACAAAGTATCGAAGGCATGTGCTCGCTTAAAAGGCTCTGACCCAATATCACGTATCATTTCTTCAATCATCCATATTTGGATTTAGGAAATTATCTCTTTTGGACACACTTGAGATATCTATCTTCTCACTGTGCCATATCCAGGATTACCTCCTTTTCACAATTTGGAGGACCTGTATAATTGGATGTGATCTCTTTGCAAGGGTAAAATAGCGAAGAAGCTGAAGTATATAATTTGGTTAGCATCTTGTTGGTATATTTGGCTAGCAAGAAATAACATCTTATTTAAAGGGGGTGAAGCTAATGTACGTTCTACCGTTGCTCATATTAAACATATTTCTTGGAGTTGATTTTTTTCGAGGCGGGTAGACATTCTAGCTATTCTGTCTCCTCGTGGTGGAATAATGCTATTTTATGCATTAACAATGTATAATTCCGCCTTTTGTTTCTAGTTTGAGCATGCCTAGTGCTGCTTCAATGAATCATTGCTTATTAAAAAAGAAAAAAAACTAGAAAATGATGTAAATCTTCCTTATGCCCCAATCTTCTGAATATGCCAAAGTGAAAATGAAATAGAATGAAAGATAATAGGGTTAAATACTTGTCACCCCCCTGCAAAATTACCTGATATCCATTTACCCCCACGCTTCCAAAAACACCCTGCAAAATATAAAATTAACCAGTTACCCCCCTCAAACTGGGGAGGTAAATGGATAGTGACAACATTTGTAGGGGGGTAACTGGATAATGTTATATTTTGCAAGGTTTGATTTGCAAAAAAAAAAATTGTAGGGAGGTAAATGGATATCAGGTAATTTTGCAGGGGGGTGACAAGTCTTTAAGCCAAGATAATATACTTATGTCTTCGTAATAACACTTTTGCGTGAAAAGTTATTTCCGTTAGCAATAAAGTGCTAATGTATTAGATATTGATCAACTGAGACTTGATAATATTTTTCCACGTTTAACAAAGTTTAAAATCTTTAAGCAGTGTTTGGTTTTGAAATGAACTGAGTATTTGACAATAAAGATTTAAAATTATGATTTATAACGATTGATAAATAGTGTTGAGATTCGACTTCACTAACTTCACTTATTTGTATCTACTTGATTCAACATATACATTTTAATTTTACACATTATTTTATCATTATTAGCTCATCCAATATTGTTAATCCTTTAGACAAAGTGAAATCTCCGGTTATACTATTTACATAATGATCCCTCAATCTTTCAAATAAATTACAACATTATGTTTAGAAAATATAAATGACTAGAAGCTGGATTCCGTCCATACATAGCTTTTTAGGTGATTTATTCTAGGACATGACTCAAGGTTAATTTCCCAAATGAACTACAAATCTTATTATCAAGCTATAGGAAATCAAACTACTGCTAGCATTAAGAACAATATTAGCTCCCTAAACCTATATATATATATATATATATATATATATATATACATAGGATATATCATATCTCTATATGTATATATGAATTATAATAGAAACATAAGTTGATGTGGGCCCATATGCATCGAGCTTGGATGAAGATCACAAAAATAAAGACCAAAAAGAGTCAACAAGAATTCAAGGGAATATACTTCAATATGTTCAACCAAATCATTAAGACAATAGCACATTGAAGGTAACCATGTAAATAGTAGGAAATTTTTAGATAACCAACTGTAATGTTTCCTATACTTAGTTTTCTTTCAAGAAATTGTAAGACTTTTTAATTGAGCCATGTTGGTCTTGGATAAGTGGTTAAGGCCTAGTTGCTTAGTTTGTGGCATTGGGCCTTGTTTTATGTTTCTTTTAGACTTTAGTTGTGGGCCTAGGATCCATAAGGCCACAATATAAATACTCTAAGTATAAGTGTGATTGTTAGAATTTTGATGAATGAAATTCACTATGACATTTTGAGCAAGAGAATGCCCTAATACCTAAGATAGTGGTGAGATGCTAGTTGCTAATGTTGGTGAAGGTTCATCATGCATTCTCCTAGGTTTCTTAAGATGAGAACCTTGAGCACACAACCTTGAGGCTTTGGAGAGCTCAAGGATAGTGTTGTCCTCATCATATTCCCAAGGAAGAAGTGGTGGACTTCCTTCTCCACTTCCATTTCTATCTTCTCCACATTTGGTCTTTCTTCCTCTTTCAAGTAAGTGTTTGTGTCTTTGATTTTGTTTTGTTGGTGTTTATCATCTTTTGTTGTGTGACAAAATTGTTAATTTGCTAACTTTAAAGATCCTAAACTTCAAGATCTACTTTAGATCTCATCATTTGGTTATCAAAGCTAGAAGAATTTTGGCAATTTTTTTCTCACACTTTTCATGTTCACATGCTTTGTTCTTCTTGTGTCCAAAAATTTATATTGAATTCTGTTTGTTTTCTATGTAATTTCATGTTTCCATGTTGTTTGTTGTGAAATTTGTGACATAACACACTTATTTCACTCCTTTTGAGTTTGATTTCCTTATGTTAGAGGCCAAAATCGTAGCAATTTTGTGGTCCCTTTTCAATTTTGTTTCTGATTTAGCATCATTTTCCTTCGAATTTGTTGCTTGTGTTTGCTTACTGCACTGATTCCGAACTTTTAGCAATTGGTTTCATGAATTTTTGTTGAGTTTTGAGCAATATTCCATAGTCACAACCTAAGACGTGTTTTGCTTCTGAATTTTCGCGTTCTGAGTAAGTTCTTCCACTGTTTTTGTGTAAATTGATGATAGATTTGAATTCCTCATGAAATATCGCATGAAATAGAGTATTCATTTGCTTTATTTGGATAACAATGGAGATGAGAGTGTGTCAAAGACTCTCTCTAAAAATGCTCCAAGAACTTCGAATGGTTAAGAGATGAGTGAATGTTGGAGAGATATTCTTTTTGTTCCCAAAAGCACTTTCCAAAAAGGTTGAAGTGACATTGGTTGGTGAACGCGACAGCCTAGGTGGGTGCGGGAATAGGAGGCGCTGACTTGACATAATGTGGATACTCCAAAGATTTACATTTTTCTTTGATCCTATGATGGCCCACTGCCACATGATGCTATAGCGCCTACCGCTGCAACATTGAACAAAAACATTAAAACTTTCACAAAGGCGCCAATGTGCCAGATTATCATAAATCAGATCCCAACCATTCTTTAACACAATTTAGCTTATACATACATAATTAAACATGAATTTCACTTAAGAACTCACATTGATTTAAGTATAAAAAGTATGAAGAAATCTTATAAATAATAGTTATCACACCCCCAAACTTAAACAATGTTTTCCTCGAGTAATGACACTTGACAAAGACAAAACAAATAAACACAACAGATATTTACAGAATTCAACACAAAACCAGTTGTTTCCCTTATTCAAATAGCTTTTCAAAAATGCATTCATATGGGCCAAACTTTCTGATTCACACACACACACACACTCTCTCTCTCTCTCTCACACACACACACACAAACCATTGCTTTTCACAATATCTAGAATTTTTATTGCTCAATTGTGAGTGTGTGATCTCTAGGTTCAGATTAGTTCCTAGCTAGTTTCAGCATTTCTCCTAGCCTTGGAATGAGTGGCATTCGTTTGGTCTAGTCAAGGAGTTTTTGAAAAAGGAGAGTAGACTAACAACTTCACAAAAGACTTGAGGGGTTTCAAAGCACAACAAAGGGCTTGATTAGGCATTGCAGATAGTTGGCCAGTGCACTTACTAGGTGTGGTGATTTCTCACTGTTGTAGCAAGGGATGCTATGGCATTGGTGACTTAGCTACAATGCCCTCATTACTGAACTCCTTTTATTTATATATATATATATATATATATATATATATATATATATATATATATATATGCATATTTGGAACAGTTCAACATTTGTTTCGGGCAATTGCAGCTCTTTACAATTTGCATGACCCTTGACAATTCATTTTAACACTTTGTGAGCCTATTGTACTGACCATCCTGTAATCTTCATACTTAGCCTAAATATAACCGATGTACCCCCAAAGTTAGCTTCGAATGCTATTCTAAATTTTTAATAAAAACTTGACTAAAACTTGGTTAACCATGACTTACTTCAACATCAGATCATCCCTAGCTAACTAAGTTCCTCCCTAAGCCTAGAGTTTTGTGTAGCAACAGCAATAAGATTAGTCATCAATCAAGCAAGGCTACACTACACATATGCACTTAATTATCATTTAATTTAGCCCAAAAAGAAACAAATTCTATTACTGCAAGGATAGAAAATTCAACTGATCAAGCTTTCATTCAATAACAAAATCAAACATGGCAACACATTTAAGGTCCTCCCCCCAACTTAAGACTCGGCAGTGTCCCCACTGCTCATGCATACTAAAAGGGAGAGGCTTAAACATATAACTTAACCTCAAAATAACACAAGCAAAATTTAAAATTCCTAAACATACTGCTGGATGCAAGGACAAATGTTATAGCATCCAACGAGTTTATTGAAAGCAAGGAAAATAGATTTTTATTTTTATATTTCTTTTTTTAAAACCCAGAAGGGTAGGGTTATTTCGCTGCTAACCCAGATTTGTGCCTACTGGCTCTGGTGGGTCCTTATGCAGCTTTCTTCTTAGGGACCTTGAGTTTCTTCTTTGGGGCTCCTTCTCAGCTATAACTTCAGATGCTATAGCATCAGACGCTGTAGCATTAACTTGGTTCTTTCCTTTCTGCAAAGTGGCAGCCATTTCAACAAGATTTTTGGCTACCTCTATCTCAGCTTCATTTTCATGAGGGACTTCCTTAATTGGCTTTGGAATTGCAGGTCGGTCTTTAGGTGTTGTAGCATTGAATGATTTGGCGCCTGAGAGCGTGATCAGTTGGTCCCTACAGTGGAACTTAACAGGAGGAACAGAGTAATCTAATTCAAACGATCCTTGTGTGCGCAGCCATTGCACCCCTAACACTAAATCGATACCGTGGATTGGGAGATTATAGAGTGAAATGTGAAAGAGATGACCAGATAACATTACCGGAACATCCTGGCACCCACTAGTGCACCGAATGGCTTGACCATTGCCCACAATGACCGAAAAAGGAGGCAACGCAACCATTGGTAACCCTAAAAACTCTGTTATTCTAAGTTGCATAATGTTGTGTGAGCTTCCTGAATCAACCAGAACTGTAACATTGATTTCGTGAATCTGACCCTGAATTCGCAGGGTCCTTGGTGAAGGAGTGCCAACAAAGGCTGCATGAGATAATTGGAAGTGTTCACAAGAAGTAGGATCAGTGTCCTAGGGTTCTGGCATAGCTTCCTCCGCCACGGCCACAGTGGCAGTTACAGAAGCAGTAGGTGTGATGGGTGGTGGTTCCGATGGATCGTCAGAGAGAAGCAATAAGAACTGCTTCTTTTGACACCTATGCCCTGGTTGGAACTTGTCATCACAATTAAAACAAAGTCCCTTATCACGGCGCGCCTGCATTTCTGCTGGAGAGAGCTTGCGAATTGGAAATGGTGGCTGTTTGGGTGTGGGTCCTAGGATGGAGGGCTTGGCTGTGGTGGTAGTGGGAGGGGTTTTAGGGAATTTAGGAGTGGCTTTGGAGGTAGTGATTTTGGCTTCAACTAGTTTGGCGAGGCTAGTTTGGCGTGGTTAATGGCATCAGGTAGGGTTTTTGGGCGTAATATGGTGAGCTCATGGTGAATGTCATCTCGTAGGCTAGAGAGAAAACAGTTCAAGAGTGAGGAAGAGGAGATCCTAACAACACGGTTAGAGAGCTTCTCAAATTCCTGTTGGTAGGCCATGACAGTATCTGTTTAGTGGAGTTTGTAAAGGGAGGCTTCATGGTTTTTGAAGGAGGGTGGGCCAAAAAGCTATTCGAGCAGGGTGGTGAACGCGTTCCAGAGGGTTAGTTGTTGGGAGAAGCTCAACCATTTGAACCAGCTAAGGGCGGTGCCTGTCATGAAAAACGAAACTAGCGTCATTTGTTGGTTGGTTGGTGTTTGGGTGAGGGTAAAGTACTGGTCTTCCTGAAAGATCCAATCTAGAGGGTTGGATCCATCAAAAGATGATAGGGTATTCTTGGCTGCTTCAGGACCGAGAGGGACAGGGGATGATGGGGTGAAGGGGGAATGGGAGTGGCCGGGAAAACCGTTGCAGGAATTGGCCACTTAAGTTTTCAAATTTGTAAGCTCCATTTGAAGAGTGGTATTCTAAAGTGTGACATGTTCTAATTGAGAGCTCATTTCCTTCATCTGCGCAAGGCACTGTTGTGTCACATCAACAGAACTTTTGGAGGTGTCATTCTTGGGAGGCACGATTAGCAAATGAAAGCACCAATGATAGGGTTATTGTAGCTGCTCTGGAGTAGCAGTGGACTCCTCAGAGAATATTTAGAGAAAAGAAGTTGATTGTACTTGTAGTAAAGGTTACAATGAATAACATAAGATCTTCTAAAAAGGAAAGTAAAATAAAGATATTTCTAGAAGCTAATTAAGCAAGGGAATAACAAAATGATCTTCTAAAAGATCTTCTTAACAACACGGAATCTAAAGGAAAGTAAAATAACGCTAACAAAATAACGAGAACAACATGGCAGATATTTCTAGAAGCTAATTAATGGATTTGGGCTCAAGTCACGTAATCCCCCAACTTAATGGGCTTGTTCTTCTTTCGGGTTGGCCTTGTTTCATTAAACCTAGGCCCAATAACAACGCGTGTATCACTGGGATGCATCTCTTCAGTCAACCTTGCTCCAGCTTTTTGCCTTGTTGTTGTGTAGGCTGGAATCTTTCTTTGTGCAGGTGCTCTCTTTTCTTTCATCCCAGGTGCTATAGGATTGGCTGCTATAATACTGGGTGCCTTTTTAGCATCTACAGTAATAGTGGGCTGCAGCTCAACAACTTCTTCTTTGTCCTTTGCTTCTACCTCCTCAACTTCTTCCAGAATGTCCACAAATTTTGCTCTTGGATCCCTTTGAGCTAGTTGTTTGAATCTCTTCCTCTGTGATGGTGTGACATTAGGTGCTGTCACACCAACCTTTTCAATGGATGCTGTCACATTAGCAGCTACAACATTAGTTGTGGTATCATTTTGTTCTTGTTGGGGTGGTTGCTCAGGTTCCTTCATCGGTTGGGGTTGGTCTTGAGGTGGTGGGATAGTTTTGTAGGTGGGTTTTCTTGGGTGGCCTCTAGTTGTGGTTCTTTAGAGGGTTGTGGAGTTGTGGGGATTGGTGGGATGTTTGCGGTGGAAGGGATGGTTGATTGGGGTAGTGATTGAGGGGTTTTTGGTATGATGGTTGGGATAGAGGGTGGGGTGGGGATTTTGGGAAAATAATTTTTTGGTTGCTCAGGGATTTCTTGGTTTGGGACTGGATCAGCTGGAATTTCCTGAACTTCCCCAATCTCAATGGTATCCTCTGTTGTTTCTTCCTCCTCTTCACTTAAATATCCTTCATCAGCTTTCTTGTTTCTTCCTCGTTATTTTCATTAATGTCATCAAGCTCATCAGAGTCCTTTACTCTCTCGCTTTATTGGGAAGTTGCGCCAAAGAGATTTAGCTCACACCCTTTTCAAAAAAACAGGTTGCGTTTATCACGTGTATATGAAAACTAATAAAAATATTGGAGGCACGTTCTTTTCTTAACATGGTAGGACCTACATGAACGCATCACATGAGTGCCTCACAAAATTCACCTGACCATCACACGACACACCTTTTTGAGTAATGAGGAAAAAAAAGCTACCATTTTCTTCACTGCTTTATTTGGAAGTTAGTGAGAGGAATTCAACCCGTACCTTTTTGAATTGAGAGAACAACTCATCATACTCGGATAAGGCTTATCACGTGTCTATGGAAAACAACAAAAATATTGTGGCTCATTCATGACGTAATAAGACACGCGTGTCGCATGTCATGCTTCTATAAGAAGAAGACCTCTCACCAACTGAGATCTCGCAAACTCATGTTTCTGATCACTCTCAAGTCCCAATATTCTCTCTCATTGTCCTAATTGCATTTTCTTTCTACAGTTGGTTTATACGAAAGAACAAGGTCATCATGAAGCGGAGAAGGAAGAATATGTCCATGTTTAACAATCTCCCTGTAGAGGTTTAAACATAATAAGAGGCTAAGTGGGAAGGGTTTTTCAAAACTCATGTGTGTCTTTGACACATGGTGTGATATGATCCTTAACACAACCCTACCAAATGAGCCACACCCTACTTATGGGTTGTTTGCTTATTTCCTTGACAAGGATGTTGTCAAGGGAACAAACGAGCAATCACTAAATAAGTTTTGTGGCTCATTTGGTAAGGTTGTGTCAAGGATTATATCACACCATGTGGGTGAGACACGCATGAATTTTGAATCACCGTTCCCACATAGCCTCTATAAATTTATGTTTGAACCACCTCTACAGAGAGATTGTTAAACATGGACGTGTTTTTCCAATTGCAAGGAAATATATAGCTAAAAGGGGAAGTGTAGAGGGAGAGAGAAGTGGGGTGGGAAACTGAGGAAGGGGAGAGAAGGGGAATTGGTTCACAGATAGTAGATAATAATTCAAACTACCTTACCCATAGTGAGTACATGCTTGTGTAATACTTTTGGAACTAAATTATACTATACATAATTCATATAATTTGTAATTTGAGAAATAAATATATTTAAATTGAATGCAGGACAATGAACAATTGTGAAGTGTATTTGAGTGGTGGTTGAGCCGATAAGGCAACGATATGGCCATGAGTGAAAGGAAGAAAAAGCAAAGAGTGCTCATGAGATCAAGACCAACAAGTAACACACCACTAATGCCTCAGAATGAAGAACTGAAACCAACATCCACACCAGTAGCAATAAAGGGTAGGAGGTCGACAAGAGTGACAACTACAATGTCATATTGAATATGGTGTATTTTGTAGTACAAAAAGTGTGAAACTTTGGTAATTAGAGTTGTGGCTAGCTTTACTGTCTTTAGATTGTCACTTGATCTAAAGCCATGTAACCCAATATTTGTCTGTCATCTTGCAAAAATTAGATTACTTTTTGTTTTGTTGCCTATAGGATTTACAAATGATTTCAATAGAAGAATGATTGATTTAAATGGGTCTAAATATGAGAAACGTAGAGTAAATGAAGTTGATGCTTGTTTCTTCCCCTTTCTACTTTGTCAATAGAAGAAGAATTTCTATATCTTGATATTCGCTTGTGCATTTATCTTCTTAATCATATCTATCTATCTATCAATGAATATCATAATTATGAATGACCACATTCCTATGAATGTGGACTCGGTCTTTCCGGTCCTCACAACACAAGTTCAATGGATGATTAACTTTTGTATGCTTTAGTGAAGGTAGATGCAATGGTCCATAATAATATTGAAACAAATTACATAGGTAGATGCAATGGTCCTAACATGCCCAACAATTTGAATATTCATCTTCTACCTCGAATTTTCCAGAATCACGTTTCTGCAAAAGTGCTTTTTAGTCCTAAAAGTTGCCTAATCAAATTTCTTATGAAATTTTGAGTGAAATAGACACCAATTTTTTCTGATTTGGTTGAGTATTCAATGAGATAAACCCGTTATAAGAAATCAATCATTCACTTGTGTTCTTGTTCTTCATTTCTAGAATTTCTTTGATCCAAAATTGTTTGCTTAAAACTTCAATATAACTTCGTTTATCGTGATTCAAAAGCCAAGTTGTTTGTCTCAAAATCTAGTATTATTTGAGACATTGAAAAAAAAATTCAAAAAAACATAATACTGAAAAGTAGAAAAAACAGCAAAAAAAAAGAATTGCCTTAGTTAGTAAACATTATTTGGATCATTGAGAAATTTTCTCAAATTTTTTTTGGGGATATTTGGACCATTTTTCCCTTAGAGTCTTTTTTGCTCACTTTGTTGCATTCTCTTTGGTGCGTTGCTACCAATCTTTTTGAGTCTCTTTTTTCAGTAGTTTAAATTTGTCTTTAAATACTCTATATTGGTTAAGCCTTATGGACTTTTTTGCCTTTGACTTCTGTCTTCAAAATTCCTAAATTTGTCATAGAAGTTTTTCTCCCTTTTCTTGACATTCTTTGATGATTGACAATACTCTCCTTGAGAATCTATAGTAATATCAACATCAAGGTTGGAAATAGGCTTTTGAGGTTCACTCTTAAGAGATCAACGGAGAATAGAGTGACTTGAGTGACCCTACTTTACACTTGTTTGCCCAAAAAAATCCCTTGAGTGAAGAGCCTTTTTCCTAAAAAGCCTAAACATGATTGAAATGAAAATTGGTGAGCTAAATACACTTGTCAGGGCTTATTTGTGGCTGGAATTTTTTTTTGTTATTATCTAACTCTTGTTGTAGGTACCACATTGCACTTGAAGGATGGATGAAGGGTACAAAGGAAGCCCAAGGAGACATGTTTCACCTAGACGGTATATTTCTCCTAAGAGACATGATTCCTCTCATGAGTATTATGTAATGAGGTATAGAAAATATAGGTATGATGAAGACCCAAGGAGGTATAGAAGAGATAGGTATGATGAGGAGGAAATGAGGTATAAAAGAGATGTTGTTGAGAAGGATGAAAGGAGACATAGAAGGAGGGACACAGGTGCTAACATGGAAGAAGCTTTTCAATCTAACTTTGAAGACAATAAAGCTTCAGCCCTGGTGCCACATTGTAAGGATAAAATCTCCATTTCTATTCCTTTTTCTATTACTTCTTCTTTATTCCATGCAAGATGTCGTGTTCAAAATAGTGTATGACGTTTGCAAGTGGTTCGTGAGAGTTGTGCTAATATGGCTAGCACTCGTTTAGTTACAAAACTAAACCTTCACACTTTTGACCATCCAACACCATATATGCTCAAGTTGCATAAAGATAAAGAAGTTCTTGTGAATAAAAAAGCGTTCGTTAGTTTTTCTACTCATAGTTACGAAGACATAGTTTTATGTGATGTTGTACCTATAGAGACCGCCCACCTAATCCTAGGTAGGCCATGGAAACATGACAAAAAAGTACTCTATGATGTATATGCTAACAAGTACTCTTTTAGGCATGACAATTTGGAAATTAATCTTACTTCCCTTAGCCTTCATGAAATGCTTAAGGATCAAATTTCTTTGAGGAAGAAAATAGAGGAAGAAGCAAATGAAATGAATGTTAAAATCAATGCAGAGGATCTAGCAGCTAGGGTTGGCCAAGAGCCCCTAATGATGGAAATTTCTAAAGAGGTTCCAAAAATTGGCAGTAGGGAGGAACTTGGACCAATGTTGGAAGACCATTCAAACTTCAAGCTTCTAATGATTTTGTTTGTTTGACCACTAATGCTAATATTTCTTCCAGTTTTGTTGATTCCTCTTTGAAGTGTTCCGGACTGGGCCAAACCATCACTGGCTTGCGCCTGGCCCACTTCCGTATTCCAGGACCACCGCCTCTGCGCCCTATTCGTGCCCAACTGTCAAGATCGTCCCCACGTATCCAACGGCCCAGGTACGGCATTTCGTCTATAAATAGAGGCTCTGTCCTCCAATTCAGGTACGATCTAAACATTTTCTACATTCACACAACCGCGTCTTCCATACATAAACACCCCAGAATCAACCACGGCGCAACATCGTGCTCATATCCCTCATAATTCTCTCTGATCTCTCTACTTTCATTCATCTCTACCTATTACTGACTTGGACGTCAGAGTCTTGCAGGTACCCCCCACCCGACGTGGACGGAGGATCACCTCGAACGGTCCGAGCTCCAACCGTTATCCACAGTGGGAGCATCATCGCTTGCTTCCGCACTCTATTAAATTTATCATACCTCCTCAGGATTGATTCTCCTCCCCGAGGTACGCCCCAAACTTCATAATCGCTTCAGATACTATGTTCTCTTCTTATCTGCAGGATCTGCTCACCTCCTAAGCACGGCTTGAGCTCGCAATGTTTCGCTCGCCTCCCAAGCACTGCTTGAGCTCGCAAGGTGTCACTCGCCTCACCCGCACGACTTGAGTTTCTATCCTGTCTCAGACCACCTCGTCAGAATGGATCTCTTGGAATTCTTGAATCTGATCTCGGATTTCTGTCTCTAATTGGATCTTCATCCGATCCCGTACGAGATTTCTATGCAGGTTTCTCTATCGAACCTCGGATCTCTATCATGCTTCTGGCATCCAATAAATAGCCAGCAGCGGCTCCAATAGCTCTCTGATGTCCGAGCTCCGCGCTCCATCAGAGAGTCCGACCTTCCCTCTGATGTCTGAGCTTACGAGCTCCATCAGAGGTCGAAGGGTTCCCAATTTTTCCCCGTGCGAGCCGGCCTCCCTCTGATCTCCGAGTTGACGAGCTCCATCAGAGGCCAAGGTCTTCCAAATTTCGCCTCGTGCGAGCCTGCAGCGCCTCTGATCTCCGAGTTCCGCGCTCCATCAGGGGTTGAAGGGCGGAGGTCCACAGCGATCTCTGTTGGAGGAATCTTTGGAAAGAGGAGCTCGCAGCGGCTTTCTCATCTATGAAGATTAATGCCCGCAGCGGCTCTCTTACGCAATCTCACGACGGAGAGAGGGTCCCGCAGTGGCCGTCCCCTCTTTGAAGTTCGAAATTGCAGGAATCTCACAGGTCTTTGGACTTCTATCTTCAACATTGGACTTCCACTCTTCTATCCACAAGAGAGCTACATTATTTTAACTATGCCAGAGCTCGGCCGTTCTACATAATTTTATCTCGGCAACGGATTTCTACTCTACTGCAAGCATTCAAAACATGCAAATAGTTCAATATAAAAGCAAAGATGGCAAAGGAGCAAAATGAGTTAAAGCCGGAGAAAAGGGATGGTGCCCAATGTATGTTACAAATTAAGATTGGCCCCGGACATGCCCGAAGCCAATCAACAAACAAAAATCAAAAGGAAAGAATTCAAAGGAATTAAACAGCTTTATCAGTCTCCTTCTCCTCCTCAACTTCGGCTACCTGCTCCGGGTTGGTCGGCATGGCTTCGTTAGGAATGGGAGAAGTTGCAGCGGGGTCATATATCACTCTCCCCTGGTAGACTATCTTCCCGTTCTCCGCCTTATACTTGGCGTCCAACAAGTTGATATTCAGCCCGGGCTCTAGGACCACAACCATGTTGAGGCAGCGATCTAAGCCTGACATGGCCGCCCTCACCATCTTCATGGTGAGCTCAGTTTTGTCCTTTTTCAGCTGCTCCACCAGCTTGGTTTTCTCCCTCTTCTCAGCTTCAGTGGCCTCCAACCTCTCTCGGATCGACTTCAGATCAGCCTTCAACTTTGGAAGATCAGCAATAGTCTTCGCCTACTGACTGACGTTGGCGTTGGCCTCATCAAGCTGCAGCCGGACTCCTTTTAGCTTCTCAAGCTCTACTTTCAGACTTCGATTCTCTTCGGAATAAGCTACCAAGTTACGGTCTCGATAAGTACTCAACTCGCGACATGTATGAATTAACTTGCCTTGTAAATATCTATTTTCAATATCAAGGGCAGAGATCTTACCTTGGAGGCGTTGAGTCATCTTGTCTACCGCCAGCTATTGTAGCTCTTTGATGACCTCAGCACCAGTCTGGCCTACCCGGATGCAGGCCTCAAAATCAGACAGGGAAGCCTTGCCTTTCCCCTTCTCCATGCTCTTTTCTGGCTGCGTTGGTTTTTGTTTTTTCAGCAGAGCAGGTTCATCGGAGGCAGCCTCAGCATTGCCCCTTTTGCAGTTGTCCTTGCCGCCAGGCCCCGAGCTCGACTTCGGAGTGGAGGAGCGGACCGCATGAGACTTTGTTTGATTTTGTGATTGTTGTTTTTCTGAGACGGACTTACCCCCAGAATGGGACTTGCCCGCCTATTTCTCTCAAGGGTCGGTCCCCGAGACCGACCCGGAAGTCTTGTCTTCATTTTCGTTGCAGGAATGGTTTTATCTATCTTGGCTGTAGTGTCCACCCTGGCCTCGGCGAAAACGACATCAAGATCCAGTTCTTCCATTTTACCTGCAGCAACAAAAGGCAATCAGCAACATTGACTTGCCGAAGCCGGCGTAATACAAATCAGCAAGAAAAGACGAAATAAAAGGGAAATTACAAGTGTCGAAATATCTATTCAGCTTGGCTTTGGACTCAGCCACGGCATCTATCATAGAGTCGTAGTGAAATCTCAGGCTTGCCTTAACCATCACTTTCCCCCACTTGTTAAAAAGTTCGTATGATTTCCTATTCTCTCCTTCCAGCTTATCAGGGTTCATCATGTAGCTCTGGGTCTCGATCTACTTTCTATACAGGACAAAGTGCCCCTGATCCCAGGACAGCGAAAAGTTCGCCTTCATTAACTTTCCGTCTTCAAAGTCTCCAATTGAAAGCTTGGCAGCACTGCTTAGAGCCCGGACGAAGAAGAAGTTTGGCTTGAAATCCAGGTTTTAATCATTGGCTGGGAAGAAATAAGAACGTCTGGCATTGCACATGAGTCCAACGTGTCCTTTCCTCTTGCCTCCCGTTCCAGCTTCCGGAGAACGGAGCACGTTGAAGAAGCAGAAAAAGACTTCCGCTGTGGGAACCCTCCCGAGGCGCTCCATGGCCATCTCGAAACCTCGGACGAAGCCCTAACCATTCGGCTTCAGTTGTGAAGGGGCCACGTGCAGAAATTCCAGCACGCCTTTCTGAAACTCGGTAAGTGGAATCTGGACCCCCATGGTCTCCAAGACGACCCCGTAAAAGAAAAATCCTATTCCATAATGCTTCGTGCACACGGGACAATCCTCGGCCTCAATCAGCTTCCACCTCTGTTCAGCAGGAGCAACAATGAACTTCACATAGTAAGATAGGGGCTTATCTGCCCTCAATCTTGCAGCAGTGTTACAGATCCTCCTGGCGACCCAATTATACAGGACCTCGGCCGCGACCTCTTCCTCATCCACCTCGGTCTCAACTTCAAGCTCGACTTCGAGTTCTTCTGCCCAAGATTCGACTTTAGCATGTCCCATTTCTGGATTCTCCTCAAGAGTGCACTCAAAAGTCTGCCGAACCGGCTCTCTAGCCGAAGCCCCCGACGCCGCCGAAAAAGGGGCATATGTCGAAGACATCAGAGACGGGGCCCCCCTAGGGGCCGGCATCAGATCTCCTGTTGCCGACTTCCTCAAGATTGGTTTGCCAGGTGGCTTTCCGAGAGCCGGCTGTTCCTCACTCCTAGTTCGGGCCATCTAAATTCTTAGCGGTATGTGTCTGAGCCTCGGAAACTCCCAAGGCCGGACTACCTCCTCCCCTTGGAGTGAGCAGCGGTATGGAGACGTCGGCCGCTGACAAGCGTACTAAAGCATTTAAAAAGTTCATGCAGGAAAACTAACCTTTGTGCAGATACTTTTGGATGTCGGACTGGATTGTGATCTCGCCGAAGAAAGAACCAAGGAAAGGACGTCGACAGGTGAAACGTTGATCTCGCGCGCCTACGAAAAGAGTTCGCTTTTCAGAGCTCCCAATGATGGAATATGCAAGATGTTAGCCTGCATTTTCGACAGGCTAAATTAAATGCAGTCAACGAGGTTTGATTTGCTAGTTTCAGAGGAAAGTGTTAATTTCGACACTGAAGAATTGTGTCAGAAAGTAAGTTCGACGAAGCTCTGAACTTAACGAATATAAAGGATTGAAGAAAAGTCAGTTCGACAGGAAGGAAGCTAGAGTTTGGTGAAAGATCAGGAATTAAGTGCTCGTTGTCGAAATAGCCCAGCAGTTACCTTGGTCGAAAAGGCGCAGCAGTTACTGTTTTTTTTAAATTCTCTGCAGTTAGTTGGTTATGTTTTTTCTCTCCTTGTATAAATAGTAGTTTTTCATATGAAAAACGGGTCACAAACTCATTACAGAATTCTCACGCTCTGACTTCCAACACATTACAGAGAAAACGAGTCAGAAAAGAATGTATGATCTGTGTACCAACTCTCTTTTCAATTAATGCATTTTAATTTGCTTTCTTTATTGTTTTTCTGCAATTTTTTCTTTGTTTTCACTTCGTCCCTATCTGAAGAAATTCGACGGTTTCGCGTGAAACTGGCAGTTATCTTTATTCTTTTCTTTGAAACCGCAAGAACACACATAATTCTGGAAAAAACTTTAACATAAATGGTCTTAGGATTTACTAGTTGATCCTGCAAACAGAAGTAATTTCAAACTAGCGGTGTTTACCAAAAACCACGGTAAACAAATTGGCACGCCCAGTGGGACATTTGTGCAAATTTTAAAGTTTTTTCATTGAATTCTTAAACTTTGTGTTTATCTGTGCATGCAATTAAGGAGTGGTAAACATCTTCCAGAGATGGCACACTCTAGTACAAGTAATACTTCTGCATCAAATGCACAAAGTACACAAGAACAAACTACAGTTAGTGACGTTAATGCTGCAAATGTCGCAGGCATAACCGTTGCTATGCCTTCTTCGACAACAATGGGAGTAACTGCTATAACTTCTCCGATAATTACCCCTGAGTCAATGATGACCACTGTAGCATTAACGAATGTTAATAAAATGGCTTCTGTGCCACCAATAGTAGGACCAACGAGTCCTTTGATGGCAAATCCAATGGTTGGAAACTTGCCATTTACTATGAGTGGTAGACCTTACCCATATGGCATGCCAACGGCTTTGATGGCGGGCCTTCAGACAAATTCATCTACTTTTGCAGAAAATGCAATCGCAGGCTATTCCCCTACTCATAGTTCATCAGAAGGCGTTTTTAGTCGAAATGCCCAACCCAATTTGACTACAACATCTTTGTTGGCATTGAGGCAACAAATGGATGATAGCAATCATGATATGGTCAATATGTTAACACAACAAATTGGTACAGTGTTTAATCCTTTGATACAGAACACTAATAGCAATTACCAAATGTTAGCAGCGCAGATGGGCAGAATTACTAGTTTCTTTGGTACTCCACCAGTCCATAACCAGCAAATTCCCCAAATTCAGAATGTTAGGCCTGTCGAAGTACCTGTTGAAAGGCCTAACAATCCAATACCTATAAATCAGGGAAACCAAGGACAACAACAGGTTGTCGAAGAGCCTATGAGGGTAGAGGCAATCCCTGAAGTTGTGTTAGTAAATAGAAACCAAAATCGAGATGAAGTGGTCAGACAAGTGCAACAAAACAATTTTGGAGCACAAAATAATCTGGCTAATATGGTCGAAACTATTCTAGCCCAGAATGGCCTTAACTTAGGTTTACATAGGCCTAATTTTGTGTCGCCTTTGTCGGAATACACCTTACAAACGGAGTTGCCTAGGGGATGGAAAATCCCTAAGTTCACAAAATTTGCTGGAGAAACCAGTGAATCTACTGTCGAACATGTGGCTTGCTATTTGACTGAGGCTGGTGATATTGCGCATAACGAGAATTTAAGAATGAAATATTTTCCAAATTCTTTAACTAAGAATGCATTTACATGGTTCACCACCCTGCCTCCTAATTCCATATTTAATTGGAGTCAATTAGAGAAGGCCTTTCACAAACAATTCTATATGGGCCAATGTAAAATTAGTCTGAAGGAATTGGCTAGCGTTCGACGCAAGGGGGCAGAATCTATTGATGATTATCTCAATAGATTTAGACTTCTCAAAGCAAGGTGCTTTACTCAAGTGCTTGAACACGAGTTAGTCGAAATGGCTGCTGGTGGTCTAGATTACACTATAAGAAAGAAACTAGATACACTGCAAATTGTTGAAACCTTCTAATGGGAAAAATCTTGTTGAGCCTAAGAATGATAAATTTGTTGCAAAAACTTATACTTATGATGTTTCTAATTGTGATGAAATATTTGATCTGTTAGTGGCTGATGGTCAAATTTTAGTGCCTAAAGGCCTGAAAATTCCACCATTGGAACAGCGACAGAAAAGAGGTTTTTGTAAATTTCATGGTTTCTTGGGCCATAACACTTCTCGTTGTGTTATTTTCAGGGATTTGGTGCAGAACGCCATCAATGAGGGAAGGCTGAAATTTGGTGACAAATCTAAGCCACCAATGAAGATTGATGCGGATCCTTTGCCAACAGCAGATGCATTGCTTGTTGAAGTCGATCTCAATGTGGTTGAGGTCACAGAGGTTGTTGCTGAAAACGCTAAGGTAGAGAAAGTTGTCGACAAGGTGGATGTCGAAATGGTCACTAAAGACCAGTATGCTTAAAAAATGAAGATAGTGTATCCAAGGGCTGAAGAAGAATTGATTGATTTTCTCAATCGCTACAAAATCAACAATTCTGAAGTTATGCTTTGTCCAAGGTGTAGTTCTGTCTTCGACAAAGAGGCTGCCAAAAATCTAGAGGGATTTAAGCCTCAACTGAAACGTAAAGGAAAGTGGGTCGACAAAAGACCGAAGTTCAGCTACAACAATAGAGGTATTCAATATAAAGTCACTTCGACAAGAAATCCTCAAAAGGAACAAATCAAAACTTATGTTCCTCCAGCAAAGTCTCCTGTCGAGAAATGGGTGCACTCTGGTGGAAAAAGTACTGGATATTATCCAGTATATTATGCTGGAAAGAATGTTGGAAATCGACAGAAACCACCAAAATTGGTTAAGGGCTGCACTAGTGCTACTAGCCAAAAAAAGGCATTGGAGTCTAATAAATATGCTTATAAAATTAACTACAATAGGAAGAACCCTATGACAAGAACTCAGTGGTGTAGATATCAACGCCAGAAAAAGGTTGCTGCTGCAGGCAAGGTGGAAAATTCCAACAAAGAGAAAGGTAAAAAAATACCATCAAAATCTCTTGAAATGGCTAGAAAGCCAGCTACTTAGAGGATATTTCCACCACTTTCAGTGATCAAAGAGGGTCTCAACTTAGACGAAGAAATGGGCTCGGATTTCGCTGATTCTGGGTCAGAATTCGACGTCTTGTGTCATGTAGTCTCAATTCTCCCAATTGAGTATGATGTGGTTTCTGAAGTGAATGATGTCGAAGAAGATTTTGACGAAGAAACCACTTACAAACCAATTTGTTACTATGAAAAATGGTTGCGTTGAAGAGCAACACGCTGTGTTTGAAAAACCAGACTGTGGAATGATGAACCATCTCAAACCTTTGTATATTCTAGCAAAGGTGAACAATATTGGGGTCAATAAAATTCTGGTTGACGGTGGTGCTGCTGTAAACCTGATGCCACAACATATGTTGAAAAGAATTGGAAAGTGTGAGACTGACTTGAAAACACACAATGTAAATTACAACATGCTGCTGGGAAGAAAATGAATCCATGGTGTGGGACCAATTCCTTCGACAGCTCACCAGAGGCTCATCATTTGGAGAGAAGATGGTCTAGTCGAAAATATTGAAGGTGATCAGAGTTACTTCAAGGCTGAGGTAAACACTATTACCAAGAAAACCTTTGATAAACAATTGGCGAACATTGCGCCATGTATTTCTTCTAAACATGGTTATGAAAGCCAAAACAATGTTAGATCTTCAGTGATACTTCATCCCAATTATGGATTCATTTGGGATAGAGAGGTTATAGATGAAGACAACTACCCACAAGGCTCTGTTAAGCCTACAGGGTGGGAAGGCCCATAAATAGTTATTTATGGATAATCCCACTGCATGGGATAGAATTATGGCCTACGTGGCCGAGATTAAGCAAAAAGCGGTTTTAGAAGCTGAATTACAACAACAATTAGTTGCTGAAGCCGTTGAGGAGAAAAATAGAGACAATGTTGTCAAAAACCTGAGGCTTGATTGTGTTTATGATGACGAGCCTTTAGGTTTTGAAAAAGATCCAATGGGTTCGACCGAAAGGATCCAAGCACAAGATCCCTTAGAAGAAATCGATTTGGGAGATGGCTTCTTGAAAAGGCCAACATATATAAGTGCTAAGATTGATCAAGCATTGAAGGTGCAGATTGTCGAATTGCTAAAGGAGTACAAAGACTGCTTTGCATGGGATTACAATGAAATGCCGGGGTTGAGTCGTGACGTTGTTGAGATAAGACTACCAATTCGACCAGGAAAGAAGCCAGTGAAGCAGACACCAAGAAGATTTGCACCAGAAATACTGTTGAAGATCAAAGCAGGGATAGAAAGGTTACTAAAGAGCAAGTTCATCAGAACTGCCAGGTATGTCGAATGGCTTGCTAATATAGTTCCTGTAATTAAGAAAAATGGCACGCTTAGAGTGTGTATAGATTTTAGAGATTTAAATATGCTACACCTAAGGATGAATATGCCATGCCAGTGGCAGAAATGCTAGTGGATTCAGCAGCAGGTTATGAATACCTAAGTATGCTTGATGGTTATTCTGGATATAACCAAATATATATTGCTGAAGAAGATACGTCGAAAACAGCATTTCGATGCCTAGGGGCTTTAGGTGTCTATGAATGGGTTGTAACGCCATTTGGCCTAAAAAATGCTGGTGCAACGTACCAAAGGGCAATGAATTCTATGTTCCATGATTTTATTGAAAAATTTATGCAAGTGTACATAGATGATAATGTAATTAAGTCTTCTTCAGGAATTGGTCATATAGACCATCTTCGACAATCATTCGAAAGAATGAGAAAATATGGATGTTAATGACGTCACTAAAGCAGTTAAGACGAATTTTAAAAATGTCATTTTCTTCTTCACTTAAAAATTCAGTCGAAAAAGACATTTTTGGGGCGCAATCTGTTAGCCTGCATTTTCGACAGGCTAAATTAAATGCAGTCAACGAGGTTTGATTTGCTAGTTTCAGAGGAAAGTGTTAATTTCGACACTGAAGAATTGTGTCAGAAAGTAAGTTCGACGAGGCTCTGAACTTAACGAATATAAAGGATTGAAGAAAAGTCAGTTCGATAGGAAGGAAGCTCGAGTTTGGTGAAAGATCAGGAATTAAGTGCTCGTTGTCGAAATAGCCCAACAGTTACCTTGGTCGAAAAGGCGCAGCAGTTACTGTTTTTTTTAAATTCTCTGCAGTTAGTTGGTTATGTTTTTTCCCTCCTTGTATAAATAGTAGTTTTTCATAGGAAAAACGGGTCACAAACTCATTACAGAATTCTCACGCTCTTACTTCCAACACATTACAGAGAAAACAAGTCAGAGAAGAATGTATGAAGAATTCTCACGCTCTAACTTCCAACACATTGCTTTCTTTATTTCTTTTCTGCAATTTTTCTTTGTTTTCACTTCATCCCTATCTGAAGAAATTCGACGGTTTCGCGTGAAACTGGCAGTTATCTTCATTCTTTTCTTTGAAACCGCAAGAACACGCATAATTCTGGAAAAAACTTTAACACAAATGGTCTTAGGATTTACTAGTTGATCTTGCAAACAGAAGCAAATTCAAACTAGCGGTGTTTACCAAAAATCACGGTAAACACAAGAATAATCAAATGGATCTCCAACTCGCCTTTTATGGAGAAAGGAGGCGAAGCGTCGCAACGAATAGATGCGCGCCTCTTCAACTCTGCGCAAACAAGTACTCGAACTCCCCAAAGTATTGCATGTTTATCTGACTTACCATTCAGGAAAAAGCAGGACTCAACGAGACCCCACCTCGAAAGGCTAATAGAAAACAAGCCGAGGCCAAACTCACGCTGCCTTCGCCCTCGACTTGAGGGGCCACTGTTCTGGACTGGGCCAAACCATCACTGGCTTGGGACTGGCCAACTTCCGTATTCCAGGACCACCGCCTCCGCGCTCATATCCCTCATAATTCTCTCTAATCTCTCTACTTTCATTCATCTCTACCTATTACTGACTTGGGTGTCGGAGTGTCTTTCAGGGATAGTGTAACACCTTTAGTTTTCAATTTCTTAGTTTCTCAGTTTATCAGTTTAACAGTTTGTTAGTGTTCCGGACTGAGCCAAACCTTCGCTGGCTTGGGCCTGGCCCATTTCCGTATTCCAGGACATCCGTGTTCGCATCCCAAACGTACCGAAACGGTCAGGATCTATCCTATGCATCCGACGGCTCAGGTACGGCACCTCATCTATAAATAGATCCAGAGGGATCCATACAATATTAAGACTTTACATTCTTGGGTCACCACGCGTTCTCACGCGAACTCTCTCCATTTGACCACGACACCTCGCCGTGCTCATATTCCTTATACTTCCCTTTAATTTCTCTATTTATTCATCTCTATCCTTTCCTGACTTGAGCGTCGGAGTGTCTTGCAGGTACCCCCCACCCGACGTGGACAGAGGACCACCTCAGCCAATCCGAGCTCCAGCCCTAACACAACTGAGTTCAGCACTCAATCTCCAAGATCACCTTATCTGGAAGTGCACAATCATCCTGAGCCTCGAATCCAAATCGCGCTGGAACCCGGGTAACTCAGGCCCGTACTCTGCCGGTACCGAACATTGGTGACCACAGTGGGACCATCGTCATTTGCTTCCATACTCTATCAGAGCTATAAATGTTTCCTCTGGATCAGACATTCTTCCCGAGGTACGTCCCAAACTTTGAATCACTTCAGACCTTCTCTTCTTATTCGCAGGTTCTGCTCGCCTCACAAGCACGACTTGAGTTCGCAGGTTCTGCTTGCCTCCCATCCACGGCTTAAGCTTGCAGGTTCTGCTCGCCTCCCAAGTACGGCTTGAGCTTGCAGGTTCTGCTTGCCTCCCAATCACGGCTTGAGCTCGCAGTTTCTACTCGCCTCTCCTGCAGGGCTTGAGCCTCCATTTTTGCTCGGATCTCTTCATCTGAATGGCTCTCCCAGAATTCTTGAAGTTGATCTCGGACATCTACTTCTGATCGGATCTTCATCCATTCTCTTTTCAAGATTTCTTTGCAGGTCTATCATGCCTCTGGCGTCGAGCCAATAACCCGCAGCGGCTCCAATAGCTCTCCGATCTCCGAGCTCCGTGCTTCATCAGAGAGTCCGCCCTTCCCTCTGATGCCTGAGCTGACGAGCTCCATCAGAGGCAGAAGGGTTCCCAATTTCACCTCGTACGAGCCGGCCTCCCTCTAATCTCCGAGCTGACGAGCTCCATCAAAGGCCGAGGTCTTCCCAATTTCGCCTCGTGCGAGCCTGCAGCGCCTCTGATATCCTAGCTCTGTGCTCCATCAGGGGTTGAAGGGCGGAGGTCGACAGCGATCTCCGTTGGAGGAATCTTTGGAGAGAGGAGCCCGCAGCGGCTTTCTCATCTATGAAGGCTACGGCCCGCAGCGGCTCTTAGGCGATCCAACTACGAAGAAGGGGGGTCGCACTGGCCTTCCCATCTTCAAAGCACGGACTTCAGCGAATCTCTCTTAAACTCTTGTTCTTAATTGCAGGAATCTCACAAGACCTTCAAGTACCTATCGTTGACCTCAGATTTTCACTCTCGAGTTATATTATGTTAACTTACAGGTTTGGCCGTCCTACAACAGATTATTCTCCGATATCGGCTACGGTTTTCTACTCTACTACGGGCATTCAATCAACGTGCAAACAAGACTGAATATATCATCATAGAAGTGCTAAAGTACAAAACTAATTCAAGGCCGGGAAAAAGGGACGGCGCCCATTGTATGTTACAAATCAAGATTGGCCCCGGACATACCCGAGGCCAACCAGAAAAAGGAAAAAATAAGTTCAAAAAGTCAAGCAGCTCTATCAGGCTCCTGCTTATCTTCTGCCCCGACCTCCTGTTCCGGATTGATTGGAACGGCCTCGTCTTTAGCATTGGGGGTTGCAGCAGGGTCGTAGATCACGGCACCCTTGTAAACAATCTTCCCGCCTTCAGCCTTATAATTGGCATCCATCAAGTTGACGATTAGTCCGGGCTCCAGGACCACAGCCATGTTGAGACAGCGCTCAAAGCCAGACATGGCCGCCCTAGCCATCTTCTTGGTGAGCTCGGCTTTGAACCCCTTCAACTGCTCCACCTCCTTGGCCCTCTTTTCCTTATCAGCTTCGGCTGCCTCCAACCTCTCCTGAGCCGACTTTAGTTCAGCCTTCAGCTTTGGAAGATCAGCAATTGCCTTCTTCTGCTGGCTAACCTGGGCGTTGGCCTCATCAAGCTGCTGCTGGACTCCTCTCAGCTTCTCAAGCTCTTCTTTCAAGCTCCGGTTCTCCTCGAAATAGGCTACCAAGTTACGATCTCGGTAAGTGCTCAACTCACGACATGCATGAATAAATTTTCCTTGTAAATTCCTATTTTCAGCATCAAGGGTGGAGATCTTACCTAGGAAGCGTTGAGTCATATTGCCTGTTGCCAGCTCCTGCAGCTCTCTGATGACCTCGGCACCGGTCTGGCCGACACGGATGCAGACCTCAAAATCAGTAAGGGAAGCCTGCCCTTTTCCCTTCTCCATGCTCTTTTGCTGTGTTGGTTTTCGCTTTTTCTGTTGAGCAGGTTCTTCGGAGGCAGCCTCAGCATTGCCCCTTTTACGGCCGTCTTTGCCACCAGGCCTAGAGCTCGGCTGCGGCGTAGAAGAACGGACAGCAGGAGATTTCTTTTGATTTTGTGTTTGTTGTTTTTCAGAAACGGACTTGCCCCCAGATGGGACTTGCCCGCCTGTTTATCTGAAGGGCCAGTCCCCGAGGCTGACCCAGAAGGTTTATCTACATTCTTTGCAGGAATGCTTGCATGGACTTTGGCCGAAGTGTCCACTCCGGCCTCGTCGAAGACGGCGTTTAGATCCAGCTCGTCCATTTTACCTGCAACAACAAAAGAAAAGGATCAGCAACAATGGTTTGCCGATGCCGGCATGCTACAAATCAGAAAGAAAAGATTAACTAAAGCAAGTTACAAGTGGCAAAGTATCTATCCAGTTTGACTTTGGACTCGGCCACGGCATCTATCATAGAGCCGCAGTGAAATCTCAGGTCAGCCTTGACCATTGCTCTTCCCCACTTATTGAAAAGCTCATATGATTTTTTGTCTTCTCCTTTCAGCTTTTCAGGATTCATCATATAGCTCTGGGTCCCGATCTCCACCCCGTCTCGGAGGAAGTGACTCTGATCCCAGAACAGCGTGAAGTGCACCCTTTTCAGATTCCAGTTCTCAAAATCTCCAACAGCAATCTTGGCAGCACTGCTCACAGCTTTGATAAAGAAGAAGTTCGGCATGAAGTCACAATTTGAGTCATTGGCTGGAAAGAAGTAAGACCCATTTGCATTGCACCAGAGCCCAACATGCCCGTGCCTCTTGCCTTCCGTTCCCGCCTCCAGAGAACGGAGCACGTTGAAGAAGCAGAAAAAGACTTCCGCTGTGGGAACCCTCCCGAGGCGCTCCATGTCCATCTCGAAACCTCGGACGAAGCTCCAACCATTCGGCTGCAGTTGTAAAGGGGCCACGTGCAGAAACTCCAGCACGCCTTTCTGAAACTCGGTAAGCGGAATTCGGACCCCCATGGTCTCCAAGACGACCCCGTAAAAGAAAAATCCTATTCCATAATGCTTCGTGCACACGGGACAATCCTCGGCCTCAATCAGCTTCCACCTCTGTTCAGCAGGAGCAACAATGAACTTCTCATAGTAAGATAGGGGTTTATCTGCCCTAAATCTTGCAGCAGTGTTACAGTTCCTCCTGGCGACCCAATTATACAGGACCTCGGCCGCGACCTCTTCCTCATCCACCTCGGTCTCAACTTCAAGCTCGACTTTGAGTTCTTCTGCCCAAGATTCGACTTTAGCATGTCCCATTTCTGGATTCTCCTCAACAGTGCACTCAGAAGTCTGCCGAACCGGCTCTCTAGCCGAAGCCTCCGACGTCGCCGGAGAAGGGGCATATGTCGAAGACATCAGAGACGGGGCCCCCCTAAGGGCCGGCATCAAATGGCTTTCCGGGAGCCGGCTGTTCCTCACTCCTAGTTCGGGCCATCTAAATTCTTAGCGGTTTGTGTCTGGGCCTCGGAAACTCCCAAGGCCGGACTACCTCCTCCCCTTGGAGTGAGCAGCGGTATGGAGACGTCGGCCGCTGACAAGCGTACTAAAGCATTTAAAAAGTTCGTGCAGGAAAACTAACCTTTGTGTAGATACTTTTGGATGTCGAACTGAATTGTGATCTCGCCGAAGAAAGAACCAAGGAAAGGACGTCGACAGGTGAAACGTTGATCTCGCGCGCCTACGAAAAGAGTTCGCTTTGCTAAGCTCACAACGATGGAATATGCAAGAATAATCAAATGGATCTCCAACTCGCCTTTTATTGAGACAGGAGGCGAAGCGTCGCAACGAATAGATGCGCGCCTCTTCAACTCTGCGCAAATAGGTACCCGAACTCCCCAAAGTATTGCATGTTTATCTGACTTACCTTTCAGGAAAAAGCAGGACTCAACGAGACCCCACCTCAGAAGGCTAATAGAAAACAAGCCGAGGCCAAACTCACGCTGCCTTCGCCCTTGACTTGAGGGGCCACTGTTCCGGACTGGGCCAAACCATCACTGGCTTGGGCCTGGCCCACTTCCGTATTCCAGGACCACCGCCTCCGTGCCCAACGGTCAAGATCGTTCCCACGTATCCAACGGCCCAGGTACGACATTTCTTCTATAAATAGAGGTTCCGCCCTCCAATTCAGGTACGATCGATCTAAACATGTTCTACATTCACGCAACCGCGTCTTCCATACATAAACACCCCAGAATCAACCACGGCGCAACGCCGTGCTCATATCCCTCATAATTCTCTCTGATCTCTCTACTTTCATTCATCTCTACCTATTACTGACTTGGGTGTCGGAGTATCTTTCAGGTACCCCCCCCACCCGACGTGGACGGAGGTTCACCTCGGACGGTCTGAGCTCCAACTGTTATCCATCAAGCTCGGCCTTCGCCTCAGAAGACCAACTCAACTGGAAGCATGCAAGCATCCCGAGCCCCGGGTTCGGCCCATGCCAGAATTCGGGTGCCTTAGGCCCGTACTCCGTTACCAAACAGAAGGTGAGTGAAGATGATGTTACACTTGACGCACTTGCAAAGAATGATGTCTCACAAGCATTGGAAGAGCACAATAATTTTAAAGGTGAATTGCTTGATTGTGGTCAAGAACACCATATTGCCTCTAAATATGATAATTGTGAGGTACATGAGGAAAAGAGTTTTACAAGTGTAATTGTGGTAGGCAACTCTAATATTGATGGTACTTCCAAAAGTGCGCAACAAAATGGTAAGACCAATGTAATGGAGAATGTGTTTAATATTCTAAATTTACAAAGCTATAACATTCTCGCACTTTTCTCCATTCCTTCCCATAGGTCTCTTTCTTTTGCTTGAAAGTTTACCATCCTTTGGATTGTGCTAAAACTTAAGCTTGAATTTTGCATGATTAGGCTATTATTTGGGGTCACTCACTTTTCTCTTGATCCCGGTGGAGCCTAATCAATTCTTGTATTAGTTTAGTTGTCTTTAATTTTCAAAATAAGTGATTTTTGTCCATCTTTGATGTAGATTTCCATGAGAGGGAGTTCACGTGGGGACAAGTGAAATTCAAGAGGGGGAGTATGATGTGATCCCACATGCAATATAAATACTCTAAGTTTAAGTGTTATTGTTAGAACTTTGATGAATGAAATTCACTATGACATTTTGAGCAAGGGAGTGCCCTAATACCTAAGAGAGTGGTGAGAGGCTAGTTGCTACTGTTGGAGAAGGTTCATCATGGATTCTCCAAGGTATTTTGAGATGAGAACCTCGAGCACACACCTTGAGGCTAGGAGAGCTCAAGGATAGTGTAACACCTTCAGTTTTCAATTTCTTAGTTTCTCAGTTTATCAGTTTAACAGTTTGTTAGTGTTCTGGACTGGGCCAAACCTTCGCTGGCTTGGGCCTGGCCCATTTCCGTATTCCAGGACATCTGTGTCCACATCCCAAACGTACCCAAACGGTCAGGATCTATCCTATGCATCCGACGGCTCAAGTACGGCACCTCATCTATAAATAGAGGCTCCGCCCTCCAAACCCAGAGGGATCCATACAATATTAAGACTTTACATTCTTGGGTCACCACGCGTTCTCACGCGAACACTCTCCATTTGACCACGGCACCTCGCCGTGCTCATATTCCTTATACTTCCTTTTAATTTCTCTATTTATTCATCTCTATCCTTTGCTGACTTGAGTGTCGGAGTGTCTTGCAGGTACCCCCCACCCGACGTGGACAGAGGACCACCTCGGCCAATCCGAGATCTAGTGTAACACCCCCCTTTTACTATTACAATTAAATAGACAATTATCAGAGTCACCTCGAAGGGCGCTACATTTTTCACCATTTTTAAAAAAAGAAAATCTCCAAAATAATTTATATAAAAGAAATCACCAAGCAGCGGAAATATTAACCAGTTTAAACATCTCCAGAATTAACAATTAAAGACATCTCCAAAATTAATTAAAACAATTTCCAATAACTAAAATAATAGTTCAAAACGATAACTAACGACTCCCCGGTGCTACATATCAGAGCTGACACAGACCCAAACGAGAGAGGAAGCAAAACCTAGCAATTCCTCCACGAGCACTAGCGATCACCTGCAGCGTTGCCGCATGAGAGCAACATTCCAAGCAGAAGGGGTGAGTCTAACAGAGATAATAAGCAGATGATAAAAATATGCTAGCATCAGGTAACTACAGCAACACAATACAATTACACCATATCACAGCACCAGATACCAAAGGAAAAATCCATTTGACAGTGAACCACCAAAATTATAACATTCATAGACAATGGGATGATATGCAACCCCTCCAGTGGGCATATGCATGCGGTACCGATCACCAAAATGAGCCACGACGGGCATATCACCAATAAACACCAGAGGCAGAGCCTATATCACCAAAACATGCATATGACAATGCGACACCATGATTATGCACCAACTCACCATAACAAGTATTTAAAATAAATACTATATCACCAGAATCAAAACAAATGATTTCACCAAAAATAGCACCAAGTTGTAGCATCACAGCTACCACTAAACTCTCCTGAGCATACCAGCACCGCACCTGAAATATTAACACCAGACGGCTCCACAACGCGGACATAACGCACGCACACCACGCACAAGACTGGCGCACAGCGCCTAGGCACATCGCACCTACTTCAGCGAATTAATTAAAATAGCAAACGACATCGGATTTCAACAAATAAATACTTGTTGGAAAGCCCTATGGGTCTGGTTATCATCCCTAAGTTCAGTTTTTGAAGGAGAGTGTCCAATAGGTACAGTTTTCGAAAAGCACACAGGCTAGTTGCAAAAGAGGACAGTTTCTGTCCTTCAAATTCAAGCAATTCCAAAGTGACCAAGACTCAATCAAACTGCATGAAACTTGTGCATAAACTGGGGCAAATTTTGTCTAGTTTTCAAAGAAATTGGATTCGTTCGAAAAGGAGTTCTTTTGAAAACGTGGTAACCAAAACACTGACCCTGTGTCCAGATTGTTTCCAGAATCTTACTCTAACTTGTGGAATTCATATCTCGAGCTACACAACTCTAAACGCAACCAAACCAGTGCCAAATTAACAAGCATTAAGTCTATTTTCCAGAAAAATAAACCACATAATTTTTCGGTCAATACAACGTTCCCAGTCACCGAAATACCGAATCTATACCCAAATCGTTTCCAGAATTTTAACCTAACTTGTATCACCTATAACTCGAGCTATACAACTCCGAATTTGACGAAACCAGTGCCAAAACGACCGGCGTTAAGTCTATTTTCAAAAACAATCAACCTCATAATTTTTGGATCTACCAAACGGCACCAGTTTTAGAAATACCGAACCTGTGTCCAGAATCGCTAAATTGCCAAACACCAAACCCTAACGGCAACGACACCGCAACCACCACAACAAAAACGACAATTCGACAACGCGACAACAACAATCAACCACGCACAGCAACAACAAAAACACGAACAATAACAACACCATCATCGTGATACAACAATCACGCAACAACAAATAACGAAACAAATCACAATAACGTGCAATAATCATCAAAGCACCAATCTCAACGAAAACACGATATGCAACGACACGAACAATTCAACAAAACCCTAGACTACCCACATATAATTATCATCAACCCATTATCAAGGTTAAGCCCACCCTTACCTCAACTATGGTGGCGCAAACTCCCTCCTAGTCTCGTTCCTCGATCTCCGAATACGGCGACTCCCCCAAACTGCAGCTTCAGTGCGAAGCCAATATCTCTCTCCTCAGAACTCGTTTCGAAGATCCGAACGGTGAAAGTGTAGAACTATATCTCACGAACCTGCTGCCCAAAAACGAAGACGATCCAACGGTTAACGAAACCGGAATCGCAATTTTAGGGTGACAGGTTTGAGAAAAACGGGAATTGTTTTCTCTCTTCTTTTCTCTCTCTTTGGTGGCTGCTCTAATCCGAAATTCCTCTCTCTCTCAACCCTAAATTAATCCTCTCCACTTATAATAAGTGAGAAACATAATGGGCTAAATTATTTGGGACTTTATCCACATAGGAAGGGAGCCCAATGCTATTTTTAACTAGCCCACAAAACGTGATTATCATCTAACTCGTTTTCAACATAGCTACTACGCCCATAATTTCAATTCTTACAATCATCCTACGGCAATCCAACTTCGAAATAATTTGATTAAATTTTAGGGCGTTACATCTAGCCCTAACACAACTGAGTTCAGCACTCAATCTCCAAGATCACCTTAACTGGAAGCGCACAATCATCCTGAGCCTCGAATCCAAATCGCACTGGAACCCAGGTACCCAAGCCCGTACTCCGATACCGAACTTTGGCAACCACAGTGGGAGCATCGTCATTTGCTTCCATACTCTATCAGAGCTATAAATGTTTCCTCTGGATTAGACCTTCTTACCGAGGTACGTCCCAAACTTTGAATCACTTCAGACCTTCTCTTCTTATTCGCAGGTTCTGCTCGCCTCACAAGCACGGCTTGAGCTCGCAGGTTCTGCTTGCCTCCCAACCACGGCTTGAGCCCGCAGGTTCTGCTCGCCTCCCAAGTACGGCTTGAGCTTGCAGGTTCTGCTCGCCTCCCAATCACGGGTTGAACTCGCAGGTTCTACTCGCCTCTCCAGCAGGGCTTGAGCCTCCATTTTTGCCCAGATCTCTTCATTTGAATGGCTCTCCCAGAATTCTTGAAGTTGATCTCGGGACATTTGCTTCTGATCGGATCTTCAACCATTCTCTTTTCAATATTTCTTTGCAGGTCTATCATGCCTCTGACGCCGAGCCAATAGCCCGCAACGGCTCCAATAGCTCTCTGATCTCCGAGCTCCGTGCGTCATTAGAGAGTCTGACCTTCCCTCTGACGCCTTAGCCGACGAGCTCCATCAGAGGCTGAAGGGTTCCCAATTTCACCTCGTGCAAGCCGACCTTCCTCTGATCTCCGAGCTGACGAGCTCCATCAGAGGCCGAGGTCTTCCCAATTTCGCCTCGTGCGAGCCTGTAGCGCCTCTGATCTCCGAGCTCTGTGCTCCATCAGGTGTTGAAGGGCGGAGGTCCACAGCGATCTCAGTTGGAGGAATCTTTGAGAGAGGAGCCCGCAGCGGCTTTCTCATCTATGAAGGTTATGGCCCGCAGCGGCTCTTAGGTGATCCAGCTACGAAGAAGTGGGGCCGCACTAGCCTTCCCATCTTCAAAGCACGAACTTCAGTGAATCTCTCTTAAACTCTTGTTCTTAATTGCAGGAATCTCACAAGACCTACAAGTACCTATCGTTGACCTCAGATTTTCACTCTCGAGTTATATTATGTTAACTTACAGGTTTGGCCGTCCTACAACAGATTATTCTCTGATATCGACTACGGTTTTCTACTCTACTACGGGCATTCAATCAACGTGCAAACAAGATAGAATATATCATCACAGAAGTGCTGAAGTACAAAATTAATTCAAGGCCGGAAAAAAGGGACGGCGCCCATTGTATGTTACAAATCAAGATTGGCCCCGGACATACCCGAGGCCAACCAGAAAAAGGAAAAAATAAGTTCAAAAAGTCAAGCAGCTCTATCAGGCTCCGGCTTATCTTCTGCCCCGACCTCCTGCTCCGAATTGATTGGAACGACCTCGTCTTCAGCGTTGAGGGTTGCGGCAGGGTCGTAGATCACGGCACCCTTGTAAACAATCTTCTCGCCATCAAGTTAACGTTTAGTCCGGGCTCCAGGACCACAGCCATGTTGAGACAGCGCTCAAATGCAGACATGGCCGCCCTAGCCATCTTCTTGGTTCGGCTTTATCCCCCTTCAGCTGCTCCACCTCCTTGGCCCTCTTTTCCTTATCAGCTTCGGCGGCCTCCAACCTCTCCTGAGCCGACTTTAGATCAGCCTTCAGCTTCGAAAGATCAGCAATTGCCTTCTTCTGCTGGCTAACCTGGGCGTTGGCCTCATCAAGCTGCTGCTGGACTCCTCTCAGCTTCTCAAGCTCTTCTTTCAAGCACCGGTTCTCCTCGGAATAGCCTACCAAGTTACGATCTCGGTAAGTGCTCAACTCACGACATGCATGAATAAATTTGCCTTGTAAATGTCTATTTTCAGCATCAAGGGTGGAGATCTTACCTTGGAAGCGTTGAGTCATCTTGCCTGCTGTCAGCTCCTGCAACTCTCTGATAACCTCGGCACCGGTCTGGCCGACACGGATGCAGGCCTCAAAATCAGTTAGGGAAGCCTGACCTTTTCCTTTCTCCATGCTCTTTTGCTGTGTTGGTTTTTGCTTTTTCTATTGAGCAGGTTCTTCGGAGGCAGCCTCATATGATTTTTTGTCTTCTCCTTTCAGCTTTTCAGGATTCATTATATAGCTCTGGGTCTCGATCTCCACCTCGTCTCAGAGGAAGTGACTCTGATCTCAGTACAGCGGGAAGTGCACCCTTTTTAGCTTCCCGTTCTCAAAATCTCCAACAGCAATCTTGGCAGCACTGCTCACAACTCGGATAAAGGAGAAGATCGGCATGAAGTCACGATTTGAGTCATTGGCTGAAAAGAAGTAAGACCGATTTGCATTGCACCGGAGCCCAACATGCCCGTGCCTCTTGCCTTCCGTTCCCGCCTCCAGAGAACGGGGCACGTTAAAGAAGCAGAAGAAGACTTCCGCAGTGGGAACTCTCTCGAGGCGCTCCATGGCCATCTTAAAGCCTCGGACGAAGCCCTAACCATTTGGCTACAGTTGCGAAAGGGCCACATGAAGAAACCTTAGCACGCCCTTCTGGAACTCGGAAAGAGGGATCTGGACCCCCATGGTCTCCAAGGCAACTCCATAAAAGAAGAAACCTATTGCATCGTGCTCCGTGCATACCGGATAGTCCCTGGCCTCAAGCAGTTTCCACCTCTGCTCAGTAAGACCAGCTATAAACTTCTCGTAGTAGGAGAGGGGTTTGTCCGCCCTCAGACTTGCAGCAGTGTTGCAAATCCTCTTGGCAACCCAGTTGTACTGATCTTCAATTAGGACATCTGCCTCGTCCGCCTCAGCCGCAGCTTCAAGTTCGGCTTCCAGCTCTTCTGCCCAAGATTCAACTTCAGCATCTCCCATCTCTGGATTCTCCTCAATTGTGCACTCTGAAGTCTGCCGAACCGGCTCCCTCATCGAAGCTTCCGACCCCGCCGGGGAAGACGCATAAGTGGAAGACATCAGAGAAGGGGGCCCCCTTGGGGCCGGCATCGGATCTCCAGTTGCAGACTTCTGCAATATTGGTTTGCCAGGCGGCTTCCCTGGAGCCGGCCGTTCCTCACTCCTAGTTCGCGCCATTATCTGCAATGAGAGGACGGCGCCATCACTAACTTAATCTATCTACCTCGAGCTCCCTATCTTAATTCCTAGCGGTACAAGCCTAGGCCTCGAGAACTCCCAAGGCCGGACTACCTCCTCCCCTTGGAGTGAGCAGCGACGACTGCCGACATGGCGACGTCGGCCGTTGACGAAATATTAAAGCACTTAAAAGATGTTTTGTGCAGGAAAACTAACCTTTGTGCAGATATTTACAGATGTCGGACTGAATGGTGATCTCGCGGAAGGGAAAAACCTAGGAAATGACGTCAATAGCTAAAAAATGATCTCGCGCGCCAACGAAAGAGTTCGCCTTGCAGAGGTCAGGTTGACCAAATATGCAGGAATGGTCAAGTGGACTGTCAACTCGCCTTTTATGAAAGCTGGAGGCGAAGCGTCACTACGAATTAATACGTGTCTTTTCAGATCTACGTGAACATGTATCCGAACTCCTTAAAGCATTGTATATTCATTTAACTCACCTTTCAGGAAGCAGGACTCAACCAGTCCCCACCCCGGAAGACGAGCAAGAAACAAGCCGAGGCCAAACTCGCGCCGCTTTCGTCCTCTACTTGAAGGGCCACTGTTCCGGACTGGGCCAAACCTTCACTGGCTTGGGCCTGGCCCATTTCCGTATTCCAGGACATCCGTGTCTGCATCCCAAGCGTACCCAACGGTCAGGTCTATCTTATGCATCCGACGGCTCAGGTACGACACCTCATCTATAAATAGAGACTTCGCCCTCCAAACCAAAGGGATCCACACAATTTCAAGACTTTACATTCTTGGGTCACCACTCGTTCTCACGCGAACTCTCTCCATTTGACCACGGCACCTCGCCGTGCTCGTATTCCTTATACATCCCTTTAATTTCTCTATTTATTCATCTCTATCCTTTACTGACTTGAGCGTCAGAGTGTCTTGCAGGTACCCCCCACCCGACGTGGACAGAGGACCACCTCGGCCAATCCGAGCTCCAGCCCCAACACAACTGAGTTCAGCACTCAATCTCCTAGATCACCTTATCTGGAAGCGCACAATCATCCTGAGCCCTGAATCCAAATCGCGCTGGAACCCGGGTACCTCAGGCCGGTACTCCGGTACCGAACAGTTAGTTTATCAGCTTCTCAGTTACCCATATCAGTTAATTATAAGTTTTATTAATTGACGTGTTTAAGTGGTTAAATAAGATGATTAGTTGATTTATTTTCTTTAAATATTGTGTATGAAATAATTGTTGTAACGCCCCAGTTTCTCGGTTACTCAATTATCTGTTAGTTATTTGTTTTATTATTTAATTGTCTAATTGATGACATGATGTGATTAAGTATTTTCTTGCTTAAATAATGGTGAAATGTAACACCCACCTTCTTTTACTATTGCTTGTTGATCTACTAAGTACTTAGTAAATTAATTATTGGTTTGATTAAGTAATTATTTCGTGAAAAAAAATTGTTGTTTTCCTTTTGTGTGAATCATTTGTTTAGTTAATGGGATTAGAGATGTAATACCCACAAGTTAAAATCAGGTTAAACTCAACACAACAACACATTATCACTCATTCCATTTCTCAGCTGAAACAAAAACAGAAATAAAAGAAAGGGAAGAAAAGGAGGAACACGAGGGAGAGGAAGAAGAGAATTGTGAAAGAGAGAGAAGAGGTGAGCTCTCAAATTTGTTTCATTGCATGTGTCTTCCTTCTCCTCCATTAAGACCACCATCTTCTCCTCTTTCTAGGTATACCAAAAACAACTTCAATAGCAACCTAGATCAACATCATCATTCTCTTCTTCCATTTCAAGTCTTGTGGGTTTTTGGGAGAACTTTGGGGAAAAACTTGATTAAATTGTGGGTTCTTTGAGGTTCAGAGTTGCTTTGGGTTAGATTGTGATTGATTGAAGGTTTGGGGGTGTTCATGTCGTGGTTTTAGAGTGTGGATAGCTGTTGGGTGCTATTTGGAAAGTTTGGAGTGCCGAAAAACCGATTTCGTGGGTGTTCGGGTCGAGTTCTTTGGAATAATTCGCGTTTAGACATCAAAACTGTGAGTTCTCCAATTTGTGCTTAAATTTACTGTTAAATGTGTTTGATTCTGTTTGTATTGTTGTTGTGTTTGTTGGTATGAAATTTGGTGCAATTTGGAGCAATTATTGTTAGCAAAATCATTGTATAGGCATTCTGGACATAGGTGCGGTCTTTATGAAATTTGGTGTAATTTGTGCTCTTAATTGAACTCTGTTTCGAACGATTATTGTCCCGTTAGAAACTAGACTAAAGTTTTTTTCTGTTTAGGCTCAAGTTTCGTGCCATTTGGTCAGTTTAGGTCATCTGAGAGAGATTAGAATTTGAAGGATAGAAACTGTCCAGTATGGGAACCATTCGGATTGTTTCTAAACACTGTACTAATTGGCTCATTGTTTTAAAAATCTAAATACATGGTCAGAAACTAGACATCCCTAGCTTTCTAATGAGTGCTCATTTGTAATTTTTCGTTAATGTTTGATAGGTTAATTAATTTCCCGAAGTTAGAGCAGGATTGCTGAAATTTCTAGTTGGTTAGATGTTATGATTGTTTATGTCTTATTCTATTGTGAACTTGAAACTTGCTTGTCCTAGTTGTGATGCTTCATAATGAAATTGGTATACCAATGTGCTATGTTTAAGTGCTTATCTGATTGCTGGCTGAACTTATTACGAAATGTACGGGTGTCTCACTAGACTATCTCATACGTAAGGGCGCTTAATTAAGTTGATTAAAGAATTATGAGTGCGCTTGGGGGTGTCATGAACTTCACCCAAGACCTTGAGTAGTGCCCAGTTTATTATACGGGAGGTCAGGTTTTCTCATTGTGTACGTGTCAGCTTTTTCTAGATGTCAGTCTGCACGTTATGAGGATTACACTCTAGGCTAATTAATTAAAATTGAATTCCGAGAGTATTATTTATGTAAGGGGTAACGAGAACTCACTGAGATAGTATCTCACAACTCATATTTGTGAAATTTCAGATGCTCAGGAGAAAGAACAGGTTTCTCAGATAAGGTTAAAGGTCCTAGTATATAAGGACACTCCGAAGTATTAAAAGACTAGTTTTGTATTTGAAGCTAGTTATTGATCAGCTCAGTTTAAGTTCTTGTATTTAGTTTATATACCGTGTTTTCGATTGGGAAAGTGCACCTTTGGATTTACCCTCTATGGCCGATGTAAATTTTTTATAAAACCTTATGTTTCTAGCAAACATATTGTAATCAGTTTTATTTGTAATAAGTTTTTATCACTGACATATATCCATTTTCTGTTATGTGCACCTCTGATTTTGATAAGATTAATATTCTAAGTTTGTATGGCCGGGTACGAGCTTAGGATGTTACAGATAGTGTTGTCCTTTCATTTCTATCTTCTCCACATTTGGTCTTTCTTCCTCTTTCAAGTAAGTGTTTGTGTCTTTGATTTTGTTGTGTTGGTGTTTATCATCTTTTGTTGTGTGAGAAAATTGTTAATTTGCTAACTTTCAAGATCCTAAACTTCAAGATCTACTTTAGATCTCATCATAAGTGGAGTTCTTGCATTAAATCTCGACAGAGAAAATTTAGCTATAAATTTCCACGATCGACTAAAATTGAGAAGTAAGAAAAAACTTAAAATAGTTTACACCTTTGACTCCTCCGGATCATTCAAGCCTTCAAAAGTTTTCTTCACTCAACATGAAAAATTCACATTCTAAAAGACAAACATGAAAAAATAAAGCTACAAGAAAGAATATGATCTTAATAAAATACAAGTCTTTGATAAGTGAATGTCTTTTACTTACTAGCATCGTAAGGTCTAGCATAATGTCACATTCTATTTTAATCTACATTACTAATTTTACGCTCTAATAAATATTAGGTACATCACTCTCAAGTCATTTTTATTACTGTTCCGGAGTGGGCCAATGGCCTAATCCCTATCTTGGTTCGGATTTCACCCCATTAAGCAGAAGCTCCACTGCTGAAGAAGACTGCCTTCACCAGGACAATGGTCAATCTGTGCCTAGCTAGCCCTCATCAACAGCTGCCATCCCTGTGGCAGATCCGACGGTGGAGACATAAATCTATATGTTACAGTGTTGAAAATGAAACTTCTGATTTCATTAATCATGAATAATAGTATTTATACAAAAGGTGAAGTCAAGGTAAATAATAACTAGTCTAACTGTACAAGCAATAACTGACTAACTACACCAAAACAGAAATGTAACTAGTCTAACTGAACAATACCAAGCTGCTAAACCAAACCAAAAATGAATTAACAATACATTTAATTTATCATCTAACAGCCCCCCTCAAGCTGAATATGGATGTCCTTCATGTGAAGCATGGACAACGTACACACGATGAAACTGGGTAGAATGAAGAGGCTTGGTGTAAATATCAGCAAGCTGAGCAGTAGATGGAATGGGCATTAAATGAATAACTCCAGCTTGTACCTTGTCACGAATCAAGTGACAATCCAGCTCAATATGTTTTGTGCGTTCATGAAAAATTGGATTCTGAGCTATATGTATTGCAGATTTATTGTCATAGAACAGAGAAACAAGATCAGTATGGTCCTGCTTGAGATCCTGCAGAATGTATAACAGCCATAATATTTCTGGAAACCTTGTGGCACCTTCATGTACACTTCCTCTTGAAGATCACCATGAAGGAAGGCATTGTTAACATCTAATTGTTGCACATGCCATTTATGAGTGGAAGCCAAGGCAAGAACCAACCTCACGGTGGTCATTTTGACAAAAGGGGAGAATGTTTCTGAGTAGTCCACACCCTCAGCCTTGGCTACTAAACGAGCCTTATATCTTTCAACAGAGCCATCAGCCTTTAGCTTGATTTTGTAGACCCACTTGTAACCAATTTCTTGTTTTCCCGGGGGTAAATCAGTGAGGATCCAAGTAGAATGATGATCAAGAGCCTTGATCTCTTGATTCATAGCATCAAGCCAACATTGATGCTTAGAAGCTTGAGCATAGGTCTTAGGTTCAGTAAGAGTGCTAACAGCTGCAATAAAAGTTCTGTGGGAGGGAGATAGGTGATCATATGATATATATTGAGATAGAGGATATAGAGTACCTGAGGGTGAAGTACCAGCAGGAGGAATAGAAACCATAGCACAATGGTAATCTTGCAAATAGGAGGGTTTAGTTTTGATTCTGGTGGAGGCTCTTAAGGGAATAAGAGGAGGGGAAGGGTCAGGAATAGGGGCATCTGAAGAAACAGACACATGTGTGGGAGATATGGGGGGATTTGGTGACATTGTGGGCATGGTGATGGTAGATGGTGGAGCAGACTGGCTAGGAGTGTAGTCAGTGCGAGCAACCCTAGAGGGAATTGGAGATGTTGAATTGGCTGAAGCTTGGATAGTAGGTGAACTGGGAAGGTAAGCGGAAATATTTTCATAGAATGAAACATTCCTAGAGAGGAAGATCTCATGGGAGTGGAGATCAAAAAGGAGATAACCTTTGACACCTTGTGAGTGACCAATGTGAACACATTTTCTAGCTCTAGGAAGGAACTTGGTTCTATGGGCTGCCAAGGTGGTGGCATAGCACAAGGAGCCAAAGACTCTAAGGGTTGATAGGTCTTGAGATTTGCCATATAGGTGAACATATGGAGATTTTGAGTCAAGGGTGGGGGAAGGGATACGGTTAATGATATGGATAGCATGACAAATGGACAAATCCCAGAATTGAATGGGAAGATGAGATTGAAACATAAGAGATCGAGCAACATTAAGAATGTGTTGATGCTTATGTTCAACAATCCCATTCTATTGAGGGGTTTCAACACAAGTCATTTGGTGAATTATACCTTTTGAGAGATAAAATTTTGGCTTAGCAAATTCAGCCCCATTGTCAAAACGAATAACTTTGATGTGGTGGCCAAATAGAGTGTGTACAAATGCAACATATTGCGTGAGGTGTTTTCTAGATTCAGTTTTAGTTCTCAGAAGTTTGATCCAAGTGAATCTAGATTTATTATCGACTATTGTTAGAAAATATTTGTTACCATTTATTGAAGGTGTCCCAAAAGGACGCCAAATATCAATGTGAAAGATATCAAAAATGTGTTGTGAAGAGGGAGTGTGAGTAGGAAAAACAAGTTTCTTTTGTTTTGCAAAATGTCATGCATCACAATTTGTATTAGAAATCTTGAGACGATAACAAGTAGGGGAGGGTGTCCTAAACGATTGTGCCAAATATCTATGTTAACGGTGTTAACAGAAGCAAGGTTACAATGAATAGCACTAGACTTAGCTGTAGGAACTATGGGTAAGATCTTCATTGTGTATAGTTTTCCATCCCTTTTAGCATGGCCAATCACTCTCTTGGAGGGGATATCCTGTAACACAGCACAATCACCATCAAATATAGTCTTTCAATTGATAGTATCAGCTAGTTGACCAACAGATATAAGGTTGGAATTAAAACCAGGAACATAATAGACATCAAATAAGGTAATGGTAGTGGTAAGTATGATAGTTCCTTTGTAGCAAGAGTATCTTGTATCTCCACTATGTAATGTGATAAGAATAGGTTCAATTGCATAGAATGAGTGAAAATAATCTAGTGAGGATGAAACATGATCGGTAGCACCAATGTCAACAAGCCAAGTGACAAGAAATATACCTGAAGGTGTTGATATAACACTATTCACAGTTACCACATTTGTGGAAGCCGTAGCAGTAGCAGGAAGCAAAGCTAGAAGGCTCTGAAGTTGCTCAACAGTAAGATTAACAGGAGCAGTAGCATTGGAAGAGGAGGAACCAGCATCTTCAAGAGTGACATTGTTGACAGATTTCTTGATGTACTTGAAACAATTGAAACCAGGGGGATATCCACGTTTCATGAAACATGTTTCAACAGTATGATTAGTGCGATTATAGAATGTGCAAAGGCGATTACCACGTTGTTGGAAGGGTTTGCCTCGACCACGACTAGCATTAGGCACATTAGAGGCTTGCACATTAGCAACAGAAGCTTGCACATTAGCAAGAGAGGGTTCTGGCAAGATTGGAGCACCAATTTGCCTTTATTGTTGAATTATCATAGAATAAACCCTAGATAATGGAGGAAGTGGCTCCATGAGAAGAATTTGAGCACCGAGTACGTACCGCAGCGTAATTGTCGTTCAATCCTTGAAGGAAACTCATCACAATGTCACGATCGCGATAACTGTAACACCCTAGTTCTGGTAATTTCAAATTATGAAATTAACTAACGATTTATTATTTGAGTAAATAATAAGTCGAGTCATGGATATGTTAGTGTCGCTAAAGCAATGTGTAATTGCTCAATTATATGATTTACATGCATTATTTAATTAAATATATGAATAATTGTGTGATTGTTTGGTTAGTAATAGGCTTTAATTAAGTGGGTAAATAAGAGAAAGGGGTAAAATGGTCATTTCGCAGTATTTTACAAATATCTTCAGCTGAGTCTTTAAGTTCACTCACTCCCACAAAGCATAAACACACACGCACATTCAGAATTGGGAAAAGAAATAAAAATGAAGAGAGAGTTTGAGAGAGAGAGAGAGAGAGAGAGAGAGAGAAGCACGAGAGGGTGAGTGGGAGAAGAAGAAGAGGGAATCCACCACAAACCTTGATGCATGTTACCATCCATTGCACCATTCTTCTTCATTTCTTCTCCTCTTCCCAGTGATACAAATTTCATTCAAAGATTCAAGCTAAATTCTTCTCTTTCATCAACCATTGGTTTCGAATTTGAGTGAGAAACAAGAGAGTTGGTTCAAATCATTCTTCCACTTGTTCTTTTGAGTTGAAAGGGAGTTTTGGGGAGTTCAATCAAATACATTGCAGTTGGTAAGAGGGTTAGAGTGAAGATTTCGTTCTGTTTTGGGAAGTTTGGAGCGATTTCGAGTTCGTGGGAGCGTCGAAGTCGATTCGGGGACCGTGCGTGTCGTTTCGTAAATTTCGTGAATTTAATTTTCTCGGTTATTTGTGATTTTCATCCCAAGAGGTTAGTTTTACTCACGTTTAAGAATTTATATGAATTTTGTGCTTGTTCTAATTTGATGGTTGCTGAAAATTAGAAAAATTGATGATAAAATTTCACTGTTGAAAGTTTCTGGATATGTGTTCAGTATTTTGGTTGTAACGTGAATTCTGGTAATCACAAAATTCTGTGTCCTACATTTTTAAAAACTAAACTTAAGGCTCTTTAATTTTGCACTGGATTCATCATAATTGGAGTTGAATAGCTCAATATATAGGTTTCACAAGTTAGGCTAATATTCTGGAACCATTCTGGACATACGTGCTGTCTTTTTGAAATTGGGAATGTTATGTCAATCCAAAAACTATAGGCTTTCTTTTGTTAGAAATTAGACTCAATTATGATCATTTTGGCACTGGTTTGGTTTAACTTGGAGTTGTGTAGCTCGAGTTATGAGTATTCCAAGTCAGGTCAAATTTTTGAAGCTAAACTGGATATAGGTTCAGTGTTCTGGGTTTTGTGCTTTCAATTGAATTCCTTTTTGAACTATTATTATCTATTTGAAAACTAGACACAATTTTCTATGGTTTAGGCTCAAGTTTCATGTTAATTGGTTGAGTTTTGGTCATTTTAGAAGTGTTAGAAGTTAGGAGACAGAGCCTGTTCAACCTAGGAACCATTAGGTCCATTTTTGAAAACTGTACTAATTGGCTCATTATTTTGCAAGGCCAAAAATTATTCAGAAACTAGACACTCTTAGCTTTCCAACAAGTGGTCGTTTGTTTAAATCCGATGTCATTTGATATTTTAACTAACTCGCCGAAATAGACGTATAACTGCACAAAACTATGTACATGTGTTGTATGTGAAAGTATTTGATTGTTCCATTTTAAATTTTGCAATGAATTGGTTGTATGATGCTTGTTTTGGATTGTTGTCTCGACTGGATTTTTGGATTTTTAATATCCTAATTATCTTGATTGTGTAAATACAATTAGTACACGTGAGAGGACAAGTATTTTGAAAATTAAACGGACTATATGTTCAATATTAGAATGTATGACTGACATGGGATGATTTTTATTCATCTAAGATTGTTTGTGGTTCACGATATATGTTCGGTACCAGAGTACAAGTAGCTACCTCGGATGGATGTGCGCCGCGAAGACGGAAGGATGATTTCGGGTTGCTGAGTCTGGACCTCGGATTGACCGAGGTGTGCTTCTCCCGCGCCTCGGGTGGGGTACCTGCAAGCACTCCGATGCCTAAGTCAGCAAGGGAAGTGAGGAGGTAATAGATACGGGAATGGAAAGCGTACCTGGAAACAGCAAGCGAGTCCCATATTTATAGAGCAGATTGTCGTGCCCGCACCGTTGGATCGGATGAGCAGGTTTGGTCTGTTGGATGCGGATCCGGGCGCGGCGAAAGGCAGCAATGAGTTGGGCCCAAATGCCACAAGTTTGGCCCAGTCCGGAACAATATATAAATTATATCGAGTCGAGGTGACGACCTCCAGAGGTTAGCATACTAGGCGAGGGAAGTCATGAGCCCTTAGTCTAGGCTCTCAGATGATTATTTCAATTGCCTTTAGGAAAAGTACTATTGGCCAGTGGGGTTCACCGATAGTTGCCAGTTATATTGTAGTCGGTGTTGTGCTACAAGATGTTAAGGGAGAATTTATCGGTAGTTGTCATTTATTGTAGCAGGTATTATTCTCATTAAAGAAGTTTGTAATTCATTAATTGTATTACCAGTAAAAGAAAAGTAGGCGTACTTAGGTGGAGAGGAAACTCTCGATGCTATTGACCAATTCGGAAAGGAATTGGGTACGTCGTAATTAATCATATTGTAAGAAAAATGATTCATAAATGAATCGAGAGTGTGGTTAGGGGTCACGGTAAAACTCACCGAGATATGTATCTCACCTTTTTATATGTTGTTGTTTTACAGAGAAACAAGGAAAAAGGAAAGCAAAGAGGCACGAGTAGGTGATGTGCTCAAGAAGAGGAATAAAGACTACTTCTTATGTTATGTTATGATTTCTCTAGTCTCTGTATCCCGATATCATGATTTGTTGTTTATTGACGGTTGATATCATTTTCGCTACTTCCTTATTTCGAATATTGAACACTAGGTGTTATTATAAGATCAATCATTGTATTTAAGTTTCAAAATACCTTTATGTTAAAGTATGAGACTTATGTGACTCAATTCTGAGTTTTTAATTAAAAGTTTAGATGTGTTCAATTTCGTAAGCAGGAAATTATCTCTGATGTATTCTAAATTGTACGTTTTAGTATTTCTAATTGTTAGAGATACTCGGGTGTTACAATAACCTTGAACGACTTTCGAAACATTGCAACAAGTACTAGGGGAAGCAAGACATGTAGGAATGGGATCGAAATTGCACAATTCGTCCCAAAGAATTCGCATCTTGGTGAAGTAGGACAGAAGAATTTGCTTGCTTCAACGAAAAGATGTCGTGATTAGGGGTGTACGCGGTGCGGGTTGGTTCGGTTTTGAGCAAAAAAGTGAGCCGAACCGCAAGATAAATATAGATGCGTTTTGGTTTGGTTCGGTTGGATACTAAAAAACAAACCGAACCAAACCAAACCAAACCAATGCGGTTTGGATTGGTTCGGTTGGTTCGGTTTTTGACGAAATAAAACAATTTATAAATCTGCCCATTTAAAATAAAAATTCACCAATCTAAAACAATTCATAAAGCTGTCAAAATAACAATTAAATCCAAGTACATTCAACTCCAAAATAACAAACATAAGGTTCTACCAAGTGCCAACAATTAAATTAAATCCATATACATTCAACTAACAAAATCAAACATAATATAATCAGATTCAACTTGAACTACATTCAACAATAAACATAAAGTTTTAATTCAAGAGAGGCTAGGTTATTAGATCAGATGTGGGCAACTGAATTGGGCTTCTGCGTGAATGTTGGGCTTAAATTCACCTACTGGAAGTAGGCTCACTTACTGGTGGAATAAAAAAAATACTCTATTGTATTTTCGCGGTTCGGTTTGGTTTGGTTCGGTTCCTTAAATTCAAACCGCAAACCGAACTGAACCGCCCGGTTGGTGAGAAAACAAAACCGAACAAAACCGATAGATTGCGGTTTTCGATTTGGGTTGGTTCGGTTTGCGGTTTTCTATTGGTTTGGTTCGGTTTTGAAAACCCCTAGTCGTGATAGAGATGAGATATCCGAGTGTTGTCACCTTGCAAAAAACGGTTGCGGAGTTCCTTCCAGACAGCGTATGCCTCCGTAATCCTGAGAATACTCAAAGAAATTTCCGTCGAAACAGAGTGATTGATCCAGGATAGGGTTATCATGTTGCAACACTTCCATAGAGCCAATTGGGAACAGATGCCGTGGGTCGCACAATAGATCCATCCACAAACATAAATTTTCTCTTCATTTCTAAAGCCATAGTCATTGCCTGAATACAGCAGTTGTAATTTGATCCATCGAGGACTGGAGTGACAAGGACCAACGATGGATTCTCGTTAGGGTGAATATAGTAAGGATTAGAGTAATCCTTTGGTTGAGAGGAATGTTAGCTGAGAGATCTGTGCGATGAATGAACGGAATGTTCTGATTCATCGGAGGAAGAAGAAGATGACGCCATTGACGGCGGCGAAAGAAGGTAGTTACGGTGGAGGAATTTTAGTTACGGTGCGAAAAGGGAAGAAGGAAAAAGGAATCGAACGCGAAAGAGAGAGAAGTCATATGCGGAAGATTATTCAACTGATACCATGTTGCAGTGTTGAAAATGAAACTTCTGATTTCATTAATCTTGAATAATAGTATTTATACAAAAGGTGAAGTCAAGGTAAATAATAACTAGTCTAACTGTACAAGTAGTAACTGACTAACTGCAGCAAAACAGAAATGTAACTAGTCTAACTGAACAGTACCAAGCTGCTAAACTAAACCAAAAATGAACTAAAATACATTTAATTTATCATCTAACACTATATAAAGGGGTCAATTCTCGCATAAAGGTACAGTTCTCTCCTTCTCATACCTTGCATTGACTTTTATCCCTGACTTGGGTGTCGGTGTTTCTTTGCAGGTATAACCCTTCCTGGCTCTGGACCCTGACATCTGAAGGATCTTCCTACCAACTATCCTAACCCGGTCGACCTGAGACGGATAAGGTACAGATCAATTACTTTGCATTTATGACAGTAGCGGTGAATACATCAATTACTAATCATGTTAATTTCGTAAAAAGTTGTTCTCATCCTTTTATTTATATATTTTTCTTAATACGTATGAAATAACAAGTGCGACCATTATTATGAGAATGGAGTGACTGTTTCTCTATCACAAACTTCTTTTTTTTTGAGAAAAAATCTTATCACTAGCTTAAGAGACCTCTCAGTATCGTTCCAATTTTATCGGATGTCCCCGAAGGGACTAGCTTAAGAGACCTGAATGAGGTTTAATTTGATTATCTTGTTTTATGATCTTTTACAGCTCCAAATGCGATCTTTGTTTTAAATAAATCTTTTAATCGTTTTCACGCACATAAGCTACAAATAAATAGATAGAATCAATATAATTAGTTGGTATTTAAAATAGAGGAATTCCCATAACTTTTGACTCTTTTAAGAAGTCGTTGTCGTTTCGTAAAACATAATTTTGAGAGGTGGCAAAAGTTTATGAGATTGAAAGTTGTGCATTACAAGTTTTTACTGTAACACCCTAACATCTCTAACAAGTAGAAATATTAAAATGCATGTTTTAGCATACATCAGAGATATAATTCCTGTTTAGATATTGAATACAACTAAAAAATTTCGATATTAAATATCAAACAGTCAACATTCCATGATTTAACATAACCAAAACGGTTCATATTCTCAATATCTTCACATTCCTAGTGTTCAATATCATCACAAGAAAAGCGGAAACGATTACCTAAATTAAAAACAATTCAAGTCATAATATCGTGATACAAAGACAACATGGGAACATAACATAAACGTTGAAGAACTAAATCTTAATCTTCATCTTGAGCACATCGCCTACTCATGCCTCTTAGCTTTTCTCTTTCCCTGTTTTTCTGTAAAAACATCAACAACATAAAGAGTGAGATACAATCTCAGTGAGTTTTACCGTGACCCCTAATCACACTCTCGATTCATTTATGAATCCTCTACAATATCGTAGTTTAATTATAAACCACGTGCCTTTCTATCTTAGCACAACACCGACCCCAGCTTTGGTAATTCCGGTGAACCGTACTACATTAACTGTACCATAACACCGACCCCAGTTTTGGTAATCCCGGTGAACCCCCTTCCCAATAGTACTTTCTCTAATGGTAAAACAGGGACTAGGGTAAGGGCTCATGACCTTGAAGTGACTAATTTACACAAGAAAGGGGGGGTTTGATTTGTGTATCCTTTTTAATTTCTCAAACCTGCAACCTTCTCAACAGATTATACTCAAACTTAACTTGGAGATGAGAATGTTAGAGTTAGTTGCAGAAGCAATCACTACTTGTAAACCCTTAAAAGTTAAGACCTATACTGATGGTAAGAAAAATAAAAACTATGCAAGAGATGAGTAGGTTGAATGATGCAGTGTGTGTTAAAAACTGTCTTGAGAAGGTTGATGAATTTAACCTTCTCTTGATTTTAAAAACAATGCTCAGTGCAAAACAATTTAAACTATAGTTAAGGAAAGCAATGTAAAGGACACAGAGGAGTTACACTTGCTTTTGCTTAACCACAAAAGACTTTCAACAACCACTTTCTTTTGATCACCACACAAAAGACAAGTGCACTCTTGCACAGCTTCACCAAGCTGTTTACAGCTACTAAGAAACTCTCTTCTAGTTTCCTAAAGGTTTTCCTTTTCTGTTCTCACCAACACTCACCTCACAATCTAGGTAGTTTGATGGAATGTTCACACATACAATTACAATAATGGTTTTGGGGTTTGGGATATTTAAGAGCTTGATACAATACACTGTGAAAACAATGATTCTAACAAGCTAGCACACACTCAAAAAGAGATCCCAGATTTGAACTTGAAGAAGCTTTGAGTGTGGGATGAGAAGGTTGATTGCTTTGAGAAGCTTGACTTTGTGTAGGTTGCAATAAACTCTCATGCTTTGGAACTTCAGAATGAACTCTCTAAATAGCCAAGGAAGATGAATATAGTCGTTAGAAACTTGAAGAGAGCCGTTTGGAATATCCAATGGTCCATAGGAGTGACTTGAAGTAAGGTACAAAAGTTGACAGCTTTTGAACCTTATCAAGAGTTGCTTTATGCTTTATCTGGCCATCTGAACCTTCTTGAGCTGGATATGTACTCTCCTAGTATCCTACTACACAGCTATGACTTGAGTTGCTACTGTTGGCCAACCTGGAACTGATTTAAAGGAACCTTCTCAAGCTTCCAAGGATGAACAAACACTCCAAATGTGGAAAAGGAATAATCAAGCATTTCCTCTTTACTGCTTGACACTTTCCAACACATTTATTATTAGATATCATCATTTAATCCAGGTGAAGAGCATTCAAGTAGAGTTAATGTGTTTGGATTGATTTTGATACGGTTTCCAGCAACCTTCTCAACATTCATTCCTCTTACACATCAACCTTCTTCAAATATGAACTTCTGCTTCTAAGGTGTTTGTGACTCAACCTTCTTTTGACTTCTCGTCAAACCTTTTGTTGACTTTTGGTCAACCTTCTGTTGACTTTGGTCAACCTTCTATAGATTTTGGTCAAACCTTTTGTTGACTTAATTTAAGCTTCTCATATTTTAACCTTCTCAAGGCTATTTTTACCTTTCCATTTTATCAACTTGTTGAACAAAGGTAGAGCCTTATTTTGCTATGTTAAGACACATGTTCTTATCACTTGGCAAACATTTTAGATCACACTTCATTAGAAAACCTAAATCTTACTTAGTTTGTTATCATCAAAACTTAGAATGAGATTCTTATTCCAACAATCTCCCCCTTTTTGTTGATGACAAATTTTGAGTAAGTTTTGAGTTTTCTATCATAAACATAGACAACTTTAAGCATGTTGTTCACATTCTTTTGTACATGTTTGGAACAATTATCTTAATAAGAATTTTTAAAACTTGTAGAACAACTTAAACATAGCAAAATGATGATTATCATATTTATGTCAAGCATTCAAAGTACAGAAATCTTGATAATCAATCATACACAATAACAGACAGAAAATTTAAAAACAGACATTGTTTGTGTGACTTTTTTCACAATTACATAATAAGATATCCTTCTAAAATAGGATGTCACATAAACCCCAAACTAGACAAGAACTAAGTAGCTAAAAACTTTCTCTATCTCTCCCCCTTTTGTCAACAACAAAAAGGAGGTAAACAAGAAATGAGAATGCTACTTGACTGGAGAAGAGCCTTCAGAAGGAATGGAGGAGGGAGTGGCTTGATGGATGACGTCTTCAATGAATTTAGGTGGTGGAAATGATGGTGGTTCAAGTTCAGGCATCATGGAGGGGACCACATTCTTGATAATCCATTCTTGATAAACAAAGTTTCTTTATGCTTCCATTCTGTTTTCCTTTTGCAGAATTGCAATGCACCTGAGGAGATTTTCCTGCTAAGCTTTCATTTGCTCCAGCTGCTTATCATACTTGGCACTCATCTTTCTCATCTCAGTCATGAGATCCTGCTTGTCCTCAGAAATGGGGGATTTTTCCTTTTCTACAGATTGTTCTTTACTAGGAGGAGGTTTGATAGACGAGAATAGTGGGGCATTCATAGTTTGAGTGGGCTTCTCTGAGGGTTGTTGTGAGGGACCAGAGGTTTCAGATGCATTTGGTGCAGATGAATTAAAGATAGGAGTTTTGATCAATTCTGTGAGAGCAATTGATGCAAGAACTTATGATTGAGTTTGTGGGGAGGCTCTTGGAGAAGCTTGTTCTGCATTCACTGGTGGAGTTGTAGGAGAGGTTTCCTTGTTGATATATTGAACAATCTCATGCACTGCTTGAGAGATTGGAGATAGATTGCCTTGATGAGGATCTTGTGGTAGATTACTATTATCATTCTCCCCCTGAGAATGATCCATATTTATGTCTTCTTGGGTCTCTGTTTCTTTCTCACTAACTTTGATAGTGGATGAGTCCATACTCAGGTCTTTCCCTTCACTTACCACTGGTTCAGCTTGTTGAGAGGCTTCAACAGTGGGCATATCAACTTCATGAGAAGGTTGATTTTTTGCAGGCTTTGGAGAAGGTTGTTGCTGAGTGACTTTCAAGTTTTCTTCAACAATGCCCTCATCATAAGAGGATTCAGTGTAGCTATCCTCATGTGAGGAGGCATGCTCAAATACTTCCAGCCAGTTGTAAGCTTCTTCATCTTCTATGTAAGAGTTTAGAGAAGGTTGAGCAGGTTGAGAAACTGGACTGTTCACATCTAACTCCCCCTGAGAAGATGCTTTCTCTGGTTCCTTGAGTTCATTGGTGGGTGAGATGGGTTCTTGTGGGTCATTCATGTTGATTTCAGGGATGAAAGGTGAATTTGGAGTTTGATTTGGTTCTGGAGTAGGTTCATTCATGGGTTCTTGAGTGGGTGCAGGGCTAGGTTCCCTAGAAGGTTCTGGAGAAGGTTGTTTAGCAGGTTCTGGGCTTGGCTCTTTCTCTGAAGATGGTTCAGTGATGGGCTCTATGAATGATTCTTTTATGGGTTCAGAGGTAGGTTCTGAAGAAGGTTCTGTGACCTCATGAGTTGACTCTAAGGGTATGTGTTGTGTTGAAATGAGGTAGTGCAAGTGTACACTGTCCAACAAGTAATATAGAAGAAGTAAAGTTCGTTCCCACAAGGATTAGCACTTAAACAATGCTTAATTTAATCAACAAATTAGTGATGGTAAACATAAAGTAAAGACACAAATATTTGGTAACAATCAAAACAATAAAAAGTAAAAAGGTAATAAATATCAGTTGATTGGAATAAGTTGAGATGCATTCACTTTCAGTAACTTCATTAAAATGCAATTAATGGTATGTTCAGTGCTGCAGCAGTAGGTGCTACAGCAATAGATATATTTTCTCAAATACTTCTCACTAGGGTTTCCTCGCAAGAGTTTATCTCTAGACCCTAAAGGAGTACGCCCTAGGCTGCTTAGGCACCCGCAGTATTCACCTTATGGAATATGCCCTCCTATCTCTAGGGTTTAAGCATGGAACACTAAAATCTCTTTTAATGCACACAATCCATATTATCTTGTGAGGTAAATTTATAAACCATCTCTGAATTCATAAATGCTACTTAGATTAGAGGGTCAATCCTAATCTAAGATGGAAATAGTATTGCACACAAGATAAAATGCTCAACACTTAAACATACTTCATTAATCACACAATAGATTCATTACATCAAGTTCAGCATCCCAACTATAAGAAATTAGCTCATGTTGAGCGTAAACAACAAAGGAAACAACTTAGACATAGAAGTAGAAGTCATATTACAATCTCAAGGAGAGGTGTTAAACTACTAGTTGTTGAATCACGAAGGTAACTCCAAAGACAGCAATGGAGGAACAATCTAACTCTTCAATGAGATTCCTCCGTGAAATTGTAGCTTCCAGTGTTGCTGCAGCAACTATTCCCGCAATTGATCTTTGAGTGGGCTTGAGTGTGCACGAAATGGTGGCTATCTCTATACCAGCCTTTTCGGCTTACCCTAAATGAGGAAGAAGGGTTCTATTTATAGATGAGGCTCATGATCCTAGGCAACCCTAATTTGGGAGGCGCCCTTTGTCCTTTAATGAGCCCAAAAAGTCCTTTTTACCCAAACTTTAAGGGCATCAGCGAATATTCCCTATCTGGCACGCACACCCACGCCTGATGATTACTGACACCTGTCCCTTCCTTGTTTTCCGTGTTTCCAACAGCATTCTCTCTCATCTTGCGAAATTTGGCATTGCTGCCACATTAGGTGTTGCAGCAATTAGGCAAACACATTAAACACACAATTGGGCACCAAAGTGCCAAATATAACAATTCCAAGCCTACACCTTAGACTACTCTTAAACTACCATAATTACCAAAGAATTACAACAAATGCTTGAGAATTAACAATGATTTAAGCTTGAAATAAGAGGTAATAACCATCATAAATGATAGTTATCACACCCCTAAACTTGAACCATTGCTTGTCCTCAAGCAATGACACTTGACAAAGACAAGCACTCTACTAACAAGTAAACCAGACAATTGAATTATTAAAAAGCATACAAATAGAATATCAAGTTGAGCATTAACTTTTAGATTGGTCACTCAATTGTAAGCCTACTGAATAGCAAGTTTCCAAGACTACTCCTGCTCAATAGTGTGTGTGTGACACTTAATTCAGTTCAGATCATAGCAAGGTTCAAAACTTCACTTAGCTAAGACTAGAGAGGGTTTCTTTTGAGATTGCCAAAGATGTTTCAACAGGAAGGGTAGACTAACAATTCAAGCACAGAAAGGGGGGATAAGAATGACAAAGGTCTTTGATGTAGCAGTCCAGAACTCTAGGCCAGTGCACTTATTACAACTTAACTTGGGTGCTGCAGCAACAGTTGCTGCAGCAATATAGACTTAAAACAGAATTTAAAAACAACTATTTACTTGACAGTCGTGTTGCATTGCCCTTATTCTTTGGATTTCTTTTTGATAGCATTTTTTTGCTTCCATTTTCTTTTTTTCTTTTTTTTATACTTGGGCAATAACAACATTTTTGACTAATTACAACATTGGTGCTTTATAACATAGCACAATACATTGACTCAATTTACTTCCTAAGCTAATGTGCACACGACCTAATTCCATTCCTTCATGCTTTGCCTTAGTATAGCTCAAAGAACCCCCAAACTTAGTTTCTTATGCTACCTTAAGTTTTTAGTAGAAATTTGGCAAATCCCTAGGTCTACCAATAGCTAGCTTAGTTTCAGATCATTTCTAATTCACCAAGTCCTATCTGAGTTTCATGCAAAAGTGTGGAAACAGGAGTAATTTAGTTAACTCACAAACAGGGGCACTAATCACTCAATTCTCACCATTTCATCACTAAGTCTTTGCTCAACTCAACTTCTAAAATTTAAAATTCATTCAACTAACTACTATATATGCTAATAGAATACATAGACTATAGGTTCTCCCCCCTACTTAAGACTTTGCAGTGTCCCCACTGCTTATGCATACTAAAGGGAGGCCTAATTCAAAGCAAAAACATAAAAACAACAAACATCTAACACAACTGTTGAGTGCTATCACAGAACAAAAGCACTCAACAGGTTTATTCCAGAGAATGCATTAAAACAGAATTGAAAAGACATAAACTAAAAAGATTAAGGTGCAGAGGCTCCTGGTTTAGCCCTTGGGCTTGTTCTTGTAGCTCCTCCTCTTTTTGGCTTTGGAGTATAAGGCTTCTGTCTTTTGGGCCTTGGGCTTATAACAGCATCAGAAGTTTCTGTTGCTGCAGCATCAGATTGCTGCAGCACTGGTGCTGTATCTGCAACAACACCACCAGCATCAGAAACACCTGCCTTCTTTTGGGTAGTTAATGATGCGGCTACAAGCTCAAGAGCTTCTCTTGCTATTCTTTCATCTTCAGCCTTTTTCTGCGCTTCTATTGCTGCAGCATTTGCAGCTGCAGCATCTGCAATTCCCTTGATCGCAGCAGCAATTGTAGCATCAGTTTGCGCATCTTCCCTCTCAATCACCTTAGCAGTATCAAGCTCTTCTCCCTTAGGCACCTCATCAAGCTTCCTCTTTCTTGGCATTCTCTTTGATCTTTGCTTCTTGGATGGTGTAACAGCAGTTCCTTCTTCATTACCAGCAGCATTAGTTGCTGCAGAAGGTGAAGTGACAGAAGTGGATGGCATTGATTCAGGCTCTCTTTCTTGGGTCTGGTTTATGGTGGATATGGGTGGATTTTCTGGTTGGTTTTCTTGTTGGGGAGTGGATTAGTCTGGTGTTTCAGTGGTGGCTTGAGTTATAGGGGTTAGGATGGGTTGAGAGGTTGAGGTGGAAGGCATGGTGGTTGGTTTGGTGATGTTGTGGGTTGGTGGTGGGTCCATCTCTATGTCAGTGAGGTCATCCCAATCAGGCTCTCCATCTTTACTGTTGCCTTCATCAGCAACAGAATCATCATCTTCACTGTCATCCTCCCTGTTCAATTGAGCCATAATGTCTTTGTTCTCCTGCTTCTCCCCTTCACTTAATGATTCCTCGTCTTCCGTTGCAAACAGATCCTCCTCTTCTTCTCCAACCTTCTTCTTGCCCTTCTTCACTTCTTTTCTTCTTCTTTTCTTTTCAACTAACACTTCATCTTCAATATCATCAATGGCAGCCTCATCAAACAAGGTTGCATCAATGGCTTCTTCATCTAACACCCATTCTGGGAAAACGGGTGCTTCAACTCCAGTAAACTCATTCATATTTGATGTGAATATAGCAGCCAACCATTCTTTTTGTTTCCTCATAAATTCCCAAACTGACCATTGCTGTAGCACAAATTGTTGCAGCATGGTGGGATCACCAGATGCTGCAGCAGCCTTTGCTTTAGCTTTCAGCACAGTTGGGAAGGCAGCAACAGGATACCCCTTCTTTTCTCCTTTGATTTCCACCCCTGCCTTCACACACAGGTCTGTGATCAAGCAAGGGGAGAAAAGATACCCAGCAGTCTTTCCATGGCAGACAAGAATCTCCCTGCTTATGAGTCTTCCCACATCAACATCTTTACCTCCCAGAATTGCATCCAGAAGCATCATTCTCTCTTTCTCAACGTTGGTTGTGTGAGAGGTAGGCAGCAGAGAGTGTTTGACAAAATTGAACCAAACCATTGCATCATGGTTTAAATTGCTTCTCTTCACCTTGAACTCATTGGCACTGTAGGGCTCCCATGGTGTGCCAGGAATGGTAATTGCTTTCTTCCCCCATTTATTGAAATTCTTCGCGAAGGTTAAGCCATGATAGTTAAACCCAAGCACTCGTTGATCACCATTGAATCAAACTTGACATGCACGCCCCTGACTTCTGCAAAATACTTGGGTTTCCCATCCTTTTGAGGTGCAATTCCTGCATAGAACTCTCGCACGACAGAGGGGAAGAAAAATGGTGGGTGCTGCACCAATTGCTCCCACCCCAATGCTTTCACAGTGGATGTGAACGCATTAGGGGCGTTTTGCAGCACGAACCCCCTTTCTGCCCAGAAGTTTATGGATTGAAACTTCTCTAAAGGTGCAGCATCAGCACCTTTGGTGTTCTTGCAATGGGCTTGGCTTGATTCCCCGCGCCCCATGGTTGATTGGCATTTTCCAGAGGTTTTGGTAGCACTAACTTTTGTTCTTGCCATTGCTAACACAGGTGTGGTTTGACGAAGAGAGATTGAGAGTGATTTGGGATTGCTTGAGTGGAGAGGTTACTGTTTAGGGAATTTGGGATTCATTTTCGCATGTAATGGTGAAGTGATGATGGAATGGAGGGTATGGGTGGTTATAAGGGTGAGGGAGAGACGGTTTTGGTAATTGCTAATCTCAATTAATGAGATAGTCGTTGAGATTAGGGTGAGGTGTATGGTGGAGGGTTAATGATGGGACGGTTAATGTGATTGAAAAGACGAGCCACTGACAACGCATCAGACACATGATTAACTGCCATTATTTTATTTTTTTTCCTCAACTGCCAATCACTGCTGCAGCAATGTTGCTGAAAGCAATGTTGCCGCAACAACTGCTGTCACACCCTCAAACTTCAAATTGCTCAGAATTAAATTCCTGCAAAACAAACAACAACAACTATTTTATTAGATAAAACTCTGGGCTGCCTCCCAGTAGCACTTGGTTTAAGAGTCCTCAGCCTGACTTCCCTCTAAGATTAGAGGTCCTTCAACTCAGTGGTGATTTTGCTCCTCACCACTGGTTCTCCATAGTATTGCTTCACCCTTTGACCATTAACCTTGAAGGTTTGCTTTCTCACATCATCATAAAGTTCCACAGCACCATGAGGATACACTTTCATCAACTTGAATGGCTCAGACCATCTAGACTTGAGTTTCCCAGGGAATAACTTGAGTCTTGAATTGAACAACAGAACTTGATCACCTTCAACTAGTTCCCTCTTCTGAATCCTCTTGTCATGCCAAGCCTTGGTCTTAGCCTTATACAGTTCAGAGTTCTCATAGGCAAAACGTCTCATTTCTTCCAACTCATTCAATTGTAATAGCCTAGCTGCCCCTGCCTTAGCATGATCAAAATTGAGCTTTTTGATTGCCCAATGAGATTTATATTGAAGCTCTAAGGGCAGGTGGCAAGCTTTGCCATAAGCAAGTCTGTATGGAGACATTCCCAAAGGAGTCTTGTAAGCAGTCCTATAAGCTCATAAAGCAACATCAAGATGATTAGACCACTCCTTTCTAGTAGGCCCTACCATTTTCTCCAACATTCTTTTGATCTTTCTATTGGATAACTCTGCCTGACCACTGGTTTGATGATGATATACAGTTGCAATCTTGTGCTTTACCCCATACTTAGCCAAGAGAGTTTCAATCAATTTGTTGCAGAAGTGAGATCTTTCATCACTGATTATTGCTCTAGGAGTACCAAACCTTGTGAAGATGTTTCTATGCAAGAACTTGCTAACAGATTTAGCATAATTGTTAGGTAAAGCAACTGCTTCAACCCACTTTTTGATACATAATCCACAGCTACAAGGATGTAAGAATTGCCAAAAGAAGGGGGAAAAGGTCCCATGAAGTCCATACCCCAAACATCAAGATAAATTGATTTGATATGTAAGAGTTCAATCTCTAAGATGTTGGTTAATGGCATTTCATTCCTATTTGAAATGTTCCCACTTCTTTGGCAACTATCACATTTTTTTACCAATTCCTGAGCATCCTTGAAAATAGTAGGCCAGTAATAACCAGACTGAAGCACTTTTGCTGCTGTCCTCATACCCCCAAAGTGTCCTCCATATGCTGCAGCATGGAATTGCTGCAGCACCAGTTGTTGTTCTTCATCAGCCACACATCTTCTTAACAGTTGGTCAGGGCACTTTTTGTAGAGGAAGGGTTCATCCCAAAAATATTGCTTAACAGTATGAAAGAACCTCTTCTTTTGTTGATAGTTCAGATCACATGGTACCACTTTGCTGACTAGAAAGTTGACAATGTCTGCATACCAAGGTGCTGCAGCATCTGTTGCTGCCGCATCAATAGCTAACAATTGTTCATCAAGAAAGCATTCCTTGATTTCTCCACTATGATTACCTGCACTATCACCTTCCAATCTAGACAAATGGTCAGCAACTTGGTTCTCCACCCCCTTTTTATCTTTAATTTCAAGATCAAATTCTTGGAGGAGGAGAACTCATCTTATTAGCCTAGGTTTTTCATCTTTCTTAGCAATCAAATACTTAATGGCAGAGTGATCAGTGTAAACATTTACTTTTGTGCCAACTAAGTATGATCTAAATTTATCAAATGCAAAAACCACAGCTAATAATTCTTTTTCATTGGTAGTGTAATTCAATTGAGCATCAATAAGTGTTTTGCTAGCATAATAAATAGAGCATTCTGCAGTTTCTGAAATGCTGCAGCACAGGCTTCATCAAAGACAATGGAGTGCCATGCTGCAGCAATTGACACAATGGCTTTGAAATTTTAGAGAAGTCTTTAATGAATCTTCTGTAGAACCCAGCATGTCCCAATAAACTTCTAACACCTTTGACATTTGTTGGAGGATGCATCTTCTCAATTACCTCAACTTTGGCTTTGTCAACCTCAATTCCCCTTTTAGAAATCTTGTGTCCCAACACAATACCCTCTTGGACCATGACGTGGATTTCTCCCAGTTCAATACCAAGTTGGTTTCTTCACATCTGTCCAGAATCTCTTCTAAGTTATCAAGGCATAATTGGAATGTTTCCCCAAAGACAAAAAAATCATCCATAAACACCTTCATAGATTTTTCAATAAAATCTGAAAAGATTGACATCATACACCTTTGAAATGTTGCTGGTGCATTACACAACCCAAATGGCATTCTCTTAAAAGCAAAAGTACCATAAGGACAAGTGAAAGTAGTCTTTTGTTGATCTTCAGGTACTATGGCTATTTGATTATGACCAGAGTATCCATCCAAAAAGCAATAGAACTCTTTTCCAGCAAGTCTATCAAGCATTTGGTCTATGAATGGTAAGGGAAAGTGATATTTTCTTGTGGCCTTGTTGAGCTTTCTATAATCCATGCAAATTCTCCAACCAGTTACTGTTCTTGTAGGAATAAGCTCATTCTTCTCATTAGCTACCACTGTGACCCCTCCTTTCTTTGGAACACATTGCACAGGGCTCACCCATGCACTATCTGATATAGGATACACAATGCCAGCATCAAGCCACTTGATAATTTCCTTTTTCACAACTTCCTTCATGATGGGATTTAGTCTCCTCTGCCCTTCAATGCTATTCTTAGCATTTTCATCAAGAATGATTCTATGCATACAGATGGTGGGACTAATCCCCTTTATATCAGCCATTTGCCACCCAATTACCTTCTTATGCCTCTTTAGGGTAGTAATGAGATCATGTTCTTGACTTTTGGATAGGTCAGAAGCAATGATCACAGGCAATGTATCATTTTCCCGTAAATAGGCATCTTTAAGGTGCTTGGGTAGCTCTTTAAGCTCAAGCACAAAAGGTTTTTCAATGGAAGGCAAATTTCTTCTAAGATTTGAATCCTCAAGCTCAAGAGATTCATACTGTATACTCCAAATTTCCTTCACAGTAGCCTCCTTATGCAACATACCTTCTTCCACAAGTTCACTTTTGTCAAGTTCAGCAAGAGCCTTCACCAAATGGTCACTTTGCTTGTGGAAGTGTTTCTGAACCACAGAATCAAGAGACACTACAAAGGAACACTCCTCAGTTCCTTGGTCAGGAAACTTAAGAGCATTCATAACATTGAACTTTATCTCTTGATCATTGACTCTCATAGTCAATTCTCCTTTTTGCACATCAATTAGAGTCTTGCCAGTAGCTAAGAAAGGTCTTCCAAGTATTATAGGCACTTCCTTATCTGCATCAAAATCTAAAATCACAAAGTCAGCAGGAAATACAAATTTATCTACCTTTATTAAGACATCTTCAATGATTCCTTCTGGATATGCAATAGATCTATCTGCAAGTTGGAGAGTAACAGTTGTAGGTCTGGCAATCCCTATACCCAACTGAGTGAAAACAGACTTAGGCATCAAATTGATGCTTGCACCTAAGTCACAAAGAGCTCTCTGCCAGTATAAGTTTGACCAATTGAACATGGAATAGTGAAACTGCCTGGATCCTTCAACTTGGGAGCTTGCTTTGCATGATCATACTACATTCCTCTGTCATAGCTACTTTTTCAAATTCTCCGAGTCTCTTCCTCTTAGAAAGCACATCCTTCATGAACTTTGCATAGTTGGGCATTTGTTGAAGTGCTTCTACTATAGGAACATTGATGTGAAGTTGTTTTAGCACCTCTAAAAATTTACCAAATTGCTTGTCTTGCTGAGCCTTCTTCAACCTTTCAGGAAAAGGTGGAGATGGAACAGGTTGATCAGCAACTGGTGATGGAACTAGTGCAGCATCAGATGCTGCAGCATCAAGTGTGACAGCATCTGTTGCCTTCTTTTTCTCATTTTTCTGATTTTTTTGGTTTATGTTGGTGCCATCAGTAGGATCAAGATCTCTTGCACTGTTCTTTTCCTTTTGATGTTGATGGTTCAGTTGTGGATGGTAGGGCTCCACTAGGTCTTTGGGTAAGAGCAGTGGCTATTTGGCCAAGTTGATTCTCCAAGTTCTTGATTGCAGCCCCTTGAGTTTGATACTGAGTTTTTGTTTCATTCATGAAAGCCTTAAGCATGGCCTCCATAGGATTTTCAACTGCTGGTGCTGCTGCCTTGGATTGAGCAGGGAATCCTGGTGGTGTTGCAGGAGCAGTGGCAGGTGTTGCATTGTTGCTCCATTTGAAATTAGGATGGTTCTTCCACCCAGGATTATAGGTACGAGAATATGGATTATTGTTCTTGTCATATCCCACATAGTTGACTGAAATAGGGTTTGCAGGACATTCTTCATACAAGTGGCCTCCTCCACAGTATACACAACTAGCAGAACCCATTGGTATTTGTTCAATTGCTGATACAGTAGTCTCTGGTACAGTTTCAGTTGCTGCAGCAGGTGTTGCTGCAGCATTAGTTGCATTCATATTTTTGATCATGTTGGACAAAGATGCAACTTGAGTAGATAAAGCAGTAACTTCACTCATTCATGCATACCAGCAACTTTCTTCTGAGCACTAACCCTGGCTGTTGGCCATTGATAACTGTTTACAGCAATGGTTTCAATAAGATCATAAGCATCTTGGTAAGAGCCATTAAGCAAGACTCCTCCAAAAGAAGCATCAAGCATCAGTCTAGTCTGAGGTTCCAAACCATTGTAAAAAGTTTCCATTTGAACAACCACAGGCAACCCATTATGAGGACATTTTCTTAGCAACTCTTTGAATCTTTCCCATGCTTCAAACAATGTCTCAAATTCAGTTTGTCTAAAAGATGTAATTTCAGTTCTCATCCTGGCATTCTTGATAGGTGGAAAGTATTTTGTCATAAATTTTTCAGCCATCTCATTCCAAGTAGTGATAGAGTTAGGTTCCAAGGAATTCAACCAAACCTTAGCTCTATCCTTCAAGGAATAAGGGAAAAGTTTGAGTTTAAAAGCATCATCAGTCACACCAGGGAGAATGAAATTACTACAAACTTCTACAAATTGTTTCAAATGCAAATGTGAGTCCTCAGTAGGTCCTCCACCAAATTGCCCAATTGTTTGAAGAATTTGAAACATCATAGGCTTAAATTCAAAATGAGTTGTGGCAAGTTCAGGCCTTACTATGCTAGTTTGCATAGTATGAGGGTCAAAAATTGCATAATCCCTCATAGGTCTGTCCCTGTCATTTGCCATGCCTATGACTATCTCATCCAAAACTTGTTGCACATGAACAGGTTGCTCACGGTGTTCAGTGGCAATTATGGTATGTCTGTCAGAACCTTGGTTACTAGGAGGTGGTGTTGCCCCATGATTAGAAGGTGGTGGTGTAGCCATATTAACAGCTCTACCCAATGAAATAAGTCCTGAGTGATCTTGATCCCTTCTCAAAGCCCTAAACAATCTTTCTATTTCAAGATGAAGTTGAAATTCTGGTGAACTGCGCCTGTGCATATGCTGTAGCAACAATTGCTGCAGCAATCTAATACTGAAATAACCAGAAACAGGACACCAAAAATAGCAACAAAAATCACTAGTTTGCCAATTAACTAAACAGTGTATTAAGCTATTTAATCCCCGGCAACGGCGCCAAAAACTTGTTGTGTTGACATGAGGTAGTGTAAGTGTACACTGTCCAACAAGTAATATAGAAGAAGTAAAGTTCGTTCCCACGAGGATTAGTACTTCAACAATGCTTAATTTAATCAACAAATTAGTGATGGTAAAAATAAAGTAAAGACACAAATATTTGGTAACATTCAAAACAATAAAAAGTAAAAGTGTAATAAAGATCAGATGATTGGAACAAGTTGAGATGCATTCACTTTCAGTAACTTCATTAAAATGCAATTAATGGTATGTTTAGTGCTGAAGCATTAGGTGCTGCAGCAATAGATATATTTTCTCAAATACTTCTCACTAGGGTTTCCTCGCAAGAGTTTATCTCTAGACCCTAAAGGAGTACGCCCTAGGCTGCTTAGGCACCCGCAGTATTCACCTTATGGAATATGCCCTCCTATCTCTAGGGTTTAAGCATGGAACACTAAAATCTCTTTTAATGCACACAATCCATATTATCTTGTGAGGTAAATTTATAAACCATCTCTGAATTCATAAATGCTATTTAGATTATACGGCCAATCCTAATCTAAGATGGAAATAGTACTGCACACAAGATAAAATGCTCAACACTTAAACATACTTCATTAATCACACAATAAATTCATTACATCAAGTTCAGCATCCCAACTATAAGAAACTAGCTCATGTTGAGCGTAAACAACAAAGGAAACAACTTAGACATAGAAGTAGAAGTCATACTACAATCTCAAGGAGAGGGGTTACACTACTAGTTGTTGAATCACGAAGGTAACTCCAAAGACAGTAATGGAGGAACAATCTAACTCTTCAATGTAGATTCCTCCACGAAATTGTAGCTTCCAGTGTTGCTGCAGCAACTATTCCAGCAATTGATCTTTGAGTGAGCTTGAGTGTGCACAAAATGGTGGCTATCTCTATACCAACCTTTTCGGCTTACCCTAAATGAGGAAGAAGGGTTCTATTTATAGATGAGGCTCATGATCCTAGACAACCCTATTTTGGGAGGTGCCCTTTGTCCTTTAACGAGCCCAAAAAGTCCTTTTTACCTAAACTTTAAGGGCATCAGCGAATATTCCCTATCTGGCACGCACACCCACGCCTGATGATTACTGACACCTGTCCCTTCCTTGTTTTTCGTGTTTTCAGCAGCATTCTCTCTCATCTTGCGCAATTTGGCATTGCTGCCACATTAGGTGCTGCAGCAATTAGGCAAACAAATTAAACACACAATTGGGCACCAAAGTGCCAAATATAACAATTCCAAGCCTACACCTTAGACTACTCTTAAACTACCATAATTACCGAATAATTACAACAAATGCTTGAGAATTAACAATGATTTAAGCTTGGAATAAGAGGTAATAACCATCATAAATGATAGTTATCAGTATGCTAGAGAGTTTTAAACCCATTTGTTTGATGCTTTTGGACCAGAAAATAGTCTTATCCCTAGTTGAAGGCTCCTTATCTAGTGATATGTCATTTCTTTTAAAGACATTTGTTAGGAACATGCCATAGGGTAGGGAAGATGTTTTCTTAAGGGTTTGGACTATGTCTGTCATGTAATTAAAGATAACATAGGGAAGGTTTATTGCAAGTTCTTGTAGAGATGGTAAACAACAAGGAGATCAGTGTTTTTTACCTTCTCAAAACTTCGTGCTCTTGGGACAAATGAATGTACAACCATGTTATGCATGATTCTAGCATGATCTTTGAGGGATAAGGAGATTAGATTGGCCTTGGGGTCCTTCATGACTTCCTTCAGAACTTCTTCCTTAGTTGTTTTATGCTCTGCATACCAGTCTTCTCCATAAACGCATGCACCATGAAAGGGAATTTCCAAAGCTTCAACTAACATTTTTTGAGTGACAACCAGAGTAGTTCCTTTAACTTTGGTTGTGAAACTCAGCTTGTTGCTGTTGATCTTCATGCAGCCATAGAATTCTCTCACCAGTCTAGAGTAGGTTGCTTCTTCTTGAGATATATAGGATCTTTCCCCAACCATGTTTTCCTATCTGTGGGTAAATATCCCATCCAGATTTCCTGAGTTCATCAACGAGATAAATTCTTCCTCTGAGAATACCTGTTCCTTCCCATTTCTCAGATTTGTAGGCTTTAGAAGGTTGAACTTCATTCAACTGTTGATTTACTTTGGCGGGTTCCACTGCCGATTTTCCTTTGGCTTTGCTTCTAATGGGAATTTTAGAAATTTTGGGCTTCTTTGATGAAGACTCAAAGATAGGAGAATCTTTTCTTTTGCCAATGGTGGAAGCAACAAGTTGAGAGATTGGGGTATCATCATCGGGAACGATGAGTGGTTCACTTTTTTTTCCACCAGGACCAGAAAATGGATTCCTTGTGCTTGACATGATCCTTGATGATCTGCGAGATGTTAATGGAGATGCTTTTGGTTGAGACATTTTTGTTTCTGGTTGAGGAGGATTCACGGGTGTGGGTGCAGAAGGTTGTATTTCAAAAACAGATATTTTCTTTGATGATTCAGGAACAGTAGATTTCTTCATATTAGGGGTTTTTGATTTCACCATTTTTATAGAGAGAGAGTGCAAAGGATGCGCGAATGGAGAGGAAGACTAATGATGTTTTTGGGAAAGGGAAGTTTTGAAGTGTTTGGTGAGTAACGAAAGTAGTCGTTGAGACTTGATGTAGGGGACGGTTTCAAGACGGTTTAACGAAGGAACAAATGGCATTTCTTCTTTTTTAAGAGAAACTAAACACATGTTGCCTTAGATTTTCCTAATTAACCTCTACCTTCTTCAGGTCTAATCCTATAGTCTACCTTCTCATGGCTTGAGAAGGTTGGGGTTTTGCCATTTCTCCTATTTTAGGGACATTCTATAAAACTAGTGGGGAAAGATGTGAGTGTGTTAGTGGGTGGTTAATGTGTTGGTGTGTTAGTGGATGGTTATCGTTTATTAGAAATTTGTACTTACAATAAGGGCATTTTGGTTAGAAAAATCTGACACCAAAATGACAGTTTTTTTTAGAATCCCCTTTATTAATAGTTATAGATGTAGAGCCTTTTTAATGGAATTAAAACTTTCTTCTAATAAAGGCTTAGTAAAAATATCAGCTAATTGATGCTTTGTATGAATAAAAATTATTTCCACATCCTTCTTTTGAACATGATCACGAATAAAATGATGTTTAATATCAATATGTTTTGATCTTGAGTGATGGATGGGATTTTTTGACAAATTGATAGCACTAGTATTATCACAGTAAATGGGAATATAGGAGTACCTTTTTGAGAAGTCCTCCAATTGATTTTTTATCCATAGAACTTGAGAGCAACATCCAGCAGCAGATACATATTCTGCTTTAGTTGTTGAAAGGGCAATTGTGTTTTGCTTTCTACAGGACCAAGAGATCAAGGATTCTCCCAACATTTGACATTGTTGGAATGAAAATCTTTTTCCATGTTTTGATAATACAAATTTAGTAAGACATTAAGATTCTTGTTAATCTTTATCTAACAAGTTTATTTCAAGTGTGAAGAACAAGCCTCAAAGATAGCAAAATGTGAAACTACCTTAAATTGAAAAGAACATAAAAATACGAAGGTAGAAATGAGTTGTGAAGGTTGAAGTATGTGAAGGTTAACATATGTGAAGGTTGACCAAAGTCAAATGAAGGTTGACCAAAAAGTCAACACAAAAGGTTGACCAAGTCAACTCAATATTGACCAGAATTCAAAAGAAGTGTGGCCCCACATTTATAAGTAAGATCCAGAAATGTGAAGGTTGAAGAACAAGATGAAGAACATAATATGAAGATCATGATCATCAAGCTTCTCAACGTGACAAACATGTTTGCTCGCATTTATTGAAAATCTGAGAGTTTTTAATGCTGGAATCTTGTAATAAGTGAAGGAGGAACTGCTTAATTATTCCTAAGCCAAACAAAAGGTGTTTAAGGTATAAAGGATGAGAAGCTTCGTGTACAACTATAATATTTGCTTTAAACTACAAACCAGCTAAGAGAAAACAACAGTGTCAGCTTGTGAAGGTTAAAAAGTTAGCAGAAAGTACAACTATCAGCTTGTGAAGGTTCAAAAGCTGTCAGCATTGGACCCTTTCATCTAGTCATTCCTATGGACCAATGGACATCTCCAAACGACTATATTCAAGTTTCCAACGGCTATATTCAGTTCCTATGGCTATTTAAAGGCTGAAATTTGAAGTCACAATTCATGAGAGTGAATTGGAACCTACACAATTAAAGCTTCACAAAATTTCACCAACCTACTCATCCCACACTCAAGTTACTCAAATCTGGGATTCTTTTATAGAGTGTGTGTTAGCTTGTTATACATTGTTGTAAACACTTAGTGTATTCTATTCTCAAGCTATTTAATATCCCAAACCCATACATTTGATTGTAAAAAGCTATCTAGTGAGTATTCTATCAAACTACCTAGAGAGAGGTGAGTGTTGGTGAGAATCTACTTGATAGAGGAATCCTTTAGGAAACTAGGGAGAGTTTTCTAGTAGGAAGAACAGCTTGGTGTAGTTGTGTTAGAGAGCACGTTGCTTTTGTGTGTTGATCAAAAGCAAGTGGTGTTGCTAGGCTTTTGTGTGTGATCAAAAGCTAGTTGTTGTGAAAGTCTTTTGTGGTTGAGCAAAAGCAAGTGTAAAGGCTATTTGGAAAATAGTGGAAATACTCACTTGGAAGTGGGGAGAGGACGTAGCCATTGTTGGGTGAACCTCTATAACTCTACTGTGTTATTTACTTGCTTTCCATACTATCTTCCAACTTGCATTATACTTGTGAATGTTTTCAAAACCCTGTGAAGGTTAATTCATTCAACCTTCACTAGGCAGTTTTCCAAACGAATACTTAATCTTTTCATAATCTGATTAGTTGGATTAAAACAACTCTCTTACTAACTAAAGTTTGTTTAACTTATCCCTATTACTCATTACTCATCAGACATTATATACATTGGTTACTTGTTTAAGAAACTAACTTTAACCTTCTCAACCCCAAGTTTGTCTTGAGAATATTCTGCTTGAGAAGGTTTCACGTACAAAGTTTTAAAAGGGTACACAATTCAATCCCCCTTCTTGTGTAACTTAGTCACTTCAGACATGTACCACTAGTACTCTTTCTATCAATCTTATCACCAGCATAATCAGCATCACAGTATGCAATTAGATCAAAATGAGTATTTTTCTTGTACCACAAGCCAGTGCTTGTAGCTCCACACAAGTATCTGAAAATTCTTTTTACTACAGTAAGATGAGATTCTTTTGGAGAAACTTGAAATCTAGCACATAGGCCAACTGAAAATACAATATCTGGTCTACTAGCAGTTAGGTATAAGAGTGACCCTGTCATACCTCTGTATTCTTTCTCAGATATTGATTTTCCCTTTTCATCCTTCTCAACTTGCATGGAAGGATGCATAGGGGTTGCCATGGCTTTAGCCTCATCCATTTTATATTTCTTGAGAGGTAAAAATGCCTTCATCAAGTTGCTTTATTTGTAAACCAAGAAAGAATCTTAACTCACCCATCATACTCATTTCAAACTCACTTTCCATGAGATTTCCAAAATCTTTGCATAATTTTTCATTTGTCGATCCAAAAATGATATCATCTACATATATTTGCACAATCAACAAATCCTTTTCAAGAGATTTTTTAAATTGAGTAGTATCAATTTTGCCTCTTGAGAAGTTGTTCTTGATCGAGAAGTTACTCAACCTTTCATACCAAGCTCTAGGAGCTTGCTTGAGCCCATAGAGAGCTTTAGTAAGTTTGAAAACATGGTTGGGTTTGGAGGTAAAACAATGTTTCTGAACACCCACTTGGTTCCTATGACTGACTGATATTTTGGAGGTAAAACAATGTTCCACACTTCATTCTTTTCAAATTGAGTAAGTTCATCAGTCATAGCTTCAATCCATGACTCATCTTGTATGGCTTCATTGACGGTTTTTGGCTCAATATCCGAAATGAGTGTCATTCCAGCAGCATTGTCTCTAAATGATGTTCTGGTTCTAACAGGATCTGAAGTACTACCAATGATTTGGTCTTGAGGATGGTGTACTACCATTCTCCAACTCCTTGGTAATTGAGAAGGCTGGTCAGAAGCTTGAGTAGCTTCATTTGATTGTTGAGAAGGTTGAGGAGTAGCTTCAATTTCATCCTTCTTATGCCTGTTTTCAGTTACTTGACCATCTTCTATGATTTCATTGACTTCATCAATATCAATCACTTCTTTTGCATTGTTAGTTTCACTAAAAATGATATGCATGCTTTCTTCTACAATTTGAGTACTAAAATTATATACTCTATAAGCCATAGATGTTCTTGAATAACCAAGAAAGACTCCTTTGTCAGATTTTGAATCAAATTTTCTTAAATTGTCTTTGCTGTTTAAGATAAAGCAAGTGCAGCCAAAGATACGAAAATAGGAAATGTTTGGCTTTCTGTTTTTCCAATTTTCATAAGGGGTTTTCTCAACAGATTTTCTAATGGTCACTCTGTTTAAAATGTAGCATGCAATGTTTACTGCTTCAGCCAGAAAATACTTTTAAATATTTGAATCATTTAGCATAGTCCTTGCCATTTCTTGCAAGGTTCTATTTTTTCTTTCCACAACTTCATTTTGTTGTGATGTTCTAGGGCATGAAAAGTTGTGAGAAATACCATTTTCATCAAAATAGTTTTGAAAAGAAAAGTTTTCAAATTCTCCTCCATGATCACTTCTAATAGACACAACAGTAGTTCCTTTTTCATTTTGAACTCTTTTGAAAAAAACTTTAAATGATTCAAAAGCTTCATCTCTGTTTTTCAAAAACAATACCCAAGTAAATCTAGAGTAGTCATCAACAATCACAAAACCATATCTCTTTCCACTAAGACTAGCAGTTTTAGTAGGGCCAAATAAGTCAATGTGTAATAGTTCAAGTGGTTTTCGAGATGCGATCATGTTTTTAGATTTAAAACTTGATTTGACATGTTTTCCATGAACACATGCCTCACACACTTTATCTTTTTCAAAATTTATTTTGGGCAGCCCTCTGACTAGTTCCTTTTTGGAAAGTTTTGAGATGGTTTGCATGCTTGTGTGGCCTGCTCTTCTGTGCCAAGTCCATTTGTCATTTTCAGAAGACATAAGGCAAGTTTCTTGAGACAAATCATTAAGACATAGGCTATATAGATTTTTGTTCCTAGATGCAGTAAATAAAACTTTTCCAGATGAGATTTCTTCTATAAAACATTTATCAGATTTAAAATATCACTTTATGACCACTATATCATAATTGACTAATGCTTAATAAATTGTGCTTCAAACCTTCTACATATTGAACATTTTTTATTTTAGGAGAAGAAGAGTTACCTATAGTACCTATACCTTTGATGCAAGCTTTGTCATCATTGCCAAAGACAACATAGCCTCCATCTATTCTCACCATAGGGAGAGATTTATCCTTTTCTCCTGTCATGTGCCTTGAGCATCCACTGTCCAAGAACCACAGCTTTTTTCTTGGATGCTAAGAGGCATTCCTGTTTCAGAGGTTAGTAAAATTTTAGGTACCCAAAGTTTCTTGGCACTTCTTGATTAGTTTTCTTCCAATGGAAATTTTTCTTAGCTCTGGAACATACAGAAAAATCATGACCAAATTTCTTGCAGTAAGTACATTTCAACCTTCTTTTTCTATTTCTCAAGATAGCTTTAGAATTTTGTTCATCTTATTGATAACTCATATTTATATGAGTTATTTATCCTTTTAATACTTAAATTCAAGTGAGTTCCCAAGTAATATATGTGTGTTATTTAGTAAATATTATGCTTTTATATAATAGAAAAGTTAGATGCTAATTTGCTGATATAGGGCACATTTGGTGCCCCTTGTGAATATTTTAATGTGTTTGTTAGTGTTACAGCGTTAAGCGCTATAGCGCTACATGGTGAGCGAGCATCAAAGAGAAAAGTTAAATTTTGGCGCCTATTGCTTTATGTCAAGTCAGCGTATCTTACCTCCTGCTGCACGGACTGACGCGGGCGCTCCCTATTGGCTAGCGTGGACACTTGGCATTTGTTGAGTGGAGAATAACTTTTGGTTGGTGAGACATGTCAAGTCACCTTTTTGATAAAGCTACTTTATGGGATTATTACACAAGGGATATCTTCATCTTCTACACACTTCACTCCTATTCGAAGTTAGAGAAAGTTTTTGGAAGAAAAACTTGACACACATTTCCTCCATTAATCCTCACCTTCATCCTTTCATTTTATTTTATTGTTTCCCATTTTCTTACATTGTGAGGCCATGCTATAGCATCACTAAGCTGTTCATGAGTTGGAGTCTACGGGTTGTATCTTTTGTGTCCGTTGGCTCTCTTCTTGTTTATGGTAATATGAGTATTTTGTCTTGTATTTTGTTGATGATGCTCACCATGAACTAAACACTTGTAGTTGGATTGCTTTAAGCTTTGTAATGAACCTCTAGTATTGTTAATATAACATTTGATGTTTTGCGTTTCAATCCTTGTATTCTAATGCTTTCAAACTTATTTTGGGATTGGCCACTTGAAATGAGTACATTCCTGGGTATAGAAATGGTCCATGATTCTAACTCAAGCGTTGATATGAATGAAAGGTTGTTTAAAGACATTTAAACCACTTTTGCTTAACTCTAGACATAGGGGAGTAATAGTTCATAGGGCACAAGCTGTGGGTTCTTCATTATACAGGGGTGGACTTATTTAGAATCTAGAACTAGGAGTCTTGTAACAAAACCCTGGCGTCAGTGACTGAAAGGCACAACATCATATGTTACAGCGCTTGACGCTATAGCGTCTAATGTTATAACGCCTTGCTTTTGGGAATTTACTTAGTAGCGAGCAGTCCAACTTATCTCTCTCATATTCAAACTCTTTTACTGTTTTCACACAACTACTTTACTTTATATGTTTAAAATCACATTACTTTTATCTTGCTTGCTTCGCTAGTGTTTTAGTAACTAAACTGTTACTAAACTTTAAAATTAATATCAATCCCTGTGGGTACGATCTCTACTTTATCATTATATTACTTGTTGCGATTGTGTATACTTGCACAACTATTTTACGCACAACACTTGTCTCTCTAGAGGTCTCTCTAAAGAAGGATTAACAGATAGGTGTAATTCTTTATTTAAAACTAGGATTCTGTCTTTGAGAAGGTTGTTTTGTCTCTCAAGTTCTGAAAAATCAAGGTTTGATTTTACAACTAGCTCTTCTTGCAATAGTTGGTGTTGTTCATAAATTAGTGTGTGCTGAAGAGTGTGAACTTTAGTTAAAAGTTATTCATTTTGTTTTTGAAGATCCTCATTTTCTCTCTTAGCATCATAGAGTTGATTTTTGAACATACCACATTTTCGGAGTAGTGTATTTGAATCAGTTAAAAGATTTTCAAAAGCATATTCAGTTTCTTTGCATGCAACACAACAAAGTGGTTCAAAAGTGATTAGCTCTTCTAGATCAGATTCTGCCATAATGCATGAGTTGGTTGATTCTTTGTCAGATTTTGGATCAATGCTTTGATGATCCTGAGAAGGTTCTTTTATGTCTGCCATGAGACACAAATAGACTATCTATTCTTCTTTTTCTGAGTTTGTTTCTTCAGAGTCATCCCAAGAAGCTAGTAGAGCCTTTTTCTTAGGATTGAACCTTTTGTTGCCTCCTTTTAGTTTTGGACATTCATTTATGAAGTGTCCAGGTTTATTCCATTCAAAGCATAGTGGAGGAGTCTTGGTGGAGCTCTCTCCTTTGGATGTATCTTTTTTGAAGAATGGTTTTCTGCTGTTTCTTTTGAAAGCCCATCTTTTTAATCTTCTGAAGATTAGAGCCAATTCATCTTCTTCATCAGTATCATTTTCTTCACTTTCTCCATTTGACTCATTTTGTGCTTTAAGAGCCACAGTTTGAGAAAGTTGAGGAGATTTTTGAGTAGCCTTGAGTGCAATAGTTTTTGTCTTTTTGGGATGCAGTTCATCCATGATTTCTTGTTCATGCACCTGTAAAGATCCCAGTAGATCTTCTATTTTGAGAGTTGACAAATCCTTTGCTTCTGTTATAGCAGTCGCCTTTGGTCTCCACACTTTGGGCAAACATCTCAGAAGCTTTCTGACTTTGGATTGATTTGAATAGGTGTTGCCAAGAGAGTGTAGATCATTTGTTATGGTTGTTAATCAACATCTCTGAGATCGTTTCTTGCTCTTACATTTTGAATGTTTCAAATTTATGGATTAGAAGGTTGATCTTAGCTACTTTGACTTGATCAGTTCCTTCATGAGTAGTTTTCAATGTATTCCAGATCTCTTTGGCAGTTGTTTTGCCAGCTACTTTGTCATACTCAGTTCTTACTAATGCACATGTTAGATAGAATTTAGCTTTAGATTTTAGAAGTACCATGCGCTTGTCATCAGTTGTCCAACTTTTTCTGGCTTTGGGAAGAGTTGTTCCATCATGAGAAGTTGTTGTAGGAGCAAATGGCCCATCTTCAACAATTCCCTAGAGATCAGTGTCTTGAGATTTTAGGAACAATCTCATTTTATCTTTCCAGTAATAGTAGTGTTCACCAGTAAATCCAGGAAGTCTGTTTGCAGAAGCTCCTTCAGGGAGGAACATAACAGAGTTTGGATTGTTCATCACTTCTTCTAGGATCTTTCCTCTCACACTGTGAAGTGTGCTCAGCCCCTAGAGGTGAGCTTTGATACCAATTGAAATGACTAAGTTACACAAGAAAGGGAGGTTTGAATTGTGTATCCTTTTTAATTTCTCAAACCTGCAACCTTCTCAACAGATTATACTCAAGCTTAACTTGGAGATGAGAAGGTTAGAGTTAGTTGCAGAAGCAATCAATACTTGTAAACCCTTAAAAGATAAGACCTATACTGATGGTAAGACAAATAAAAACTATGCAAGAGATGAGTAGGTTGAATGATGCAGTGTGTGTTAAAAACTGTCTTGAGAAGGTTGATGAATTTAACCTTCTCTTGATTTTAAAAACAATGCTCAGTGCAAAACAATTTAAACAATAATTAAGGAAAGCAAGGTAAAGGACACAGAGGAGTTATAGAGGTTCACCCAACATAGGCTACGTCCTCTCCTCACTTCCAAGTGAGTATTTCCACTATTCTCCAAATAGCTTTTACACTTGCTTTTGCTCAACCACAAAAGACTTTCAACAACCACTTTCTTTTGATCACCAGCCAAAAGACAAGTGTACTCGTGCACAGCTTCACCAAGCTGTTTACACCTATTAAGAAACTCTCTTCTAGTTTCCTAAAGGTTTTCCTTTTCTGTTCTCACCAACACTCACCTCACAATCTAGGTAGTTTGATGGAATGTTCACACATACAATTACAATAATGGTTTTGGGGTTTGGGATATTTAAGAGCTTGATACAAAGTAGATACACTGTGAAAACAATGATTCTAACAAGCTAGCACACACTCAAAAAGAGATCCCAGATTTGAACTTGAAGAAGCTTTGAGTGTGGGATGAGAAGGTTGATTGCTTTGAGAAGCTTGACTTTGTGTAGGTTGCAATAAACTCTCATGCCTTGGAACTTCAGAATGAACTCTCTAAATAGCCAAGGAAGATGAATATAGCCGTTAGAAACTTGAAGAGAGCTGTTTGGAATATCCAATGGTCCATAGGAGTGACTTGAAGTAAGGTACAAAAGTTGACAGCTTTTGAACCTTATCAAGAGTTGCTTTATGCTTTATCTGACCATCTGAATCTTCTTGAGTTGGATATGTACTCTCCTAGTATCCTACTACACAACTATGACTTGAGTTGCTACTGTTGGCCAACCTGGAACTGATTTAAAGGAACCTTCTCAAGTTTCTTAGGATGAACAAACACTCCAAATGTGGAAAAGGAATAATCAAGCATTTCCTCTTTATTGCTTGAGAGTTTCCAACACATTTATTACAAGATATCATCATTTAATCCAGGTGAAGAGCATTCCAGTTGAGTTAATGTGTTTGGATTGAATTTGATACGGTTTCCAGCAACCTTCTCAACATTCATTCCTCTTACACATCAACCTTCTTCAAATATGAACTTATGCTTCTAAGGTGTTTGTGAGTCAACCTTCTTTTGACTTCTCGCCAAACCTTCTATTGACTTTGGTCAACCTTCTGTAGATTTGGTCAAACCTTCTGTTGACTTAATTTAAGCTTCTTATATTTTAACCTTCTCAAGGCTATTTCTACCTTTCCATTTTATCAACTTGTTGAACCAAGGGGAAGACGAAAGCGTTTAGGGAGGTTCACTAGAAGGACATCAGGGTGAACAAAAGATCGGAGGTGTGTGAAATCTCCTGGGTCGACACCATGACCATGTCATAAATACCACATTCTTTCCAGTCAATGCCTTTATGTTCAACCAATCGGTTCACCCAGGCGTTGTATTCGGCGTTGCTCTTCGGCCATCCCCGGAGATCAATGAATTTTGCCTCGGCGTTGTACCAGGGAGACTTGAGAGTGAGGTCACAGGAATGAAACCTCTGTTGAAAGAGTGAGAAACCGTGGTCAGCATTGATGGCAGTAGGGCATAAGACAGACAAGGAACCGATGGAAGAGAAAATGGATGGGGTAGCACCCTGAGAAGAAGAAGCTTGTGTGTGGGCAACCATGATTAGTCGAAGGAAAATGGAAAAGGAAACACAAGAGGTTCTGTTGGGAGATAAGGAAGAAAGAGGGTGCAAAGGAACCTTGCACAATGGGCATGATCGCTATATATAGCCTTGGGGCGCAACCGGCGTGTCCTTGAGAACCGTCGTGCAGCCTTTTCGATTAACGTGAAGCACCAAATGTCACATAATGACAGTTAAGTCTCTTCAAACCGTCACATCAAGTCATATCAAGCGTTTTTTGTACCATCAGTTACGTTCTCGCGGCTATACGACAACAAAAAAAGAGGGGCAAAGGCAATTGTTAATACCCAAAAATAATTAAGTCGTGGGTCGAGGACTAAGGGAAAAAAGGAAAAAGATTAGGGCGCCGAGGCAGGCTATTAGACAAATCTTAGAAGATGTTTGCCAAAATAATGAACTCAAGAGAGAACCTCGAGGCAGATCATAATGTAAAATCCCTGAGGGAAGGGTAAGCCCGAGGGATAGTGAACGAGGCTGAGGGAGAGTGAGTCCCAGCCTATAGAGTACCACTGCCATAAGGGTTCGGTTGCCTATGTTTGTGGCTGCAGGCCGAGGACAAGGGTCAATCGAGGAATTGGATGGTCGAAGTAAGGCAAACTTGCTTGGAAGGCAAGAGAGAGGTGGCATGCGGACAGAACGTGGGAGCAGTTGAGGATAAAGCAAAGGAGCAAGGCCTTGAAAAGCGGAGCGGTGGAGTTTTGCCCCACTAACCGTGCTAGTGGGGTCGTGGGTAGTTACTCCATCTTTTGAGGGCTTAGGAGGAGTGTTACACGTTGATCTACAAGTGGTGCAACGGTAGGCAAATGTTGGCTCAGATAGTGGCCGATGAGGGCCTATGTATATATATAGGATGAGAAACAATTGTAAAGATACACAATCATCAATACAAAACTCTATTTTTATCAGTTTTATCTTCTTTTACTGCACTTTACTTTTATCTTTATGCATTAGGCCAGTAGATAATCCAACCCTCGCGTCCCATTCACTCAAACTGACCATTTCTAGAGGAGTCAGGAAACCCATAGTTAAGGAGCAGAGTTCCCTCCTCGACGCAATTGCTTGAAGAATAGAGGAATCAAAGACTGTCCAAATCTCTGACCAATCCCACGGCTAGGATATAAGAGTTTGACGACAACACCTTCTCACCCTTGAAGCTCTCTCTCCTTTTCACCCTCTCCAAACTCTATTTTTATGTTGCTGAAAATCAAAATGAAATAATAAACACTTCCCTCCAAATGATCCAGCTGTGTTATAAAAAGAAATGGGCTTAATTGGGTGGGTTTCTTTCATTTAGGCTGAAATAATGTACATGTAATTGCTAACAACACCCCCTTATCCTACTTCATTCAATTACGCACTAAAACTCACAATTATATGTTTAGATAATGACAACAACCAGATCAATCAAGTATCAAAACATGCAATTTCATAAAATTAAATAAAATAAAATTAAGCAATTTCCAAACATGTTCAATATATGTGAGCAACAACCAATGTAATAGCCAAAGTAATTATTTTATTAGTTTGGGTATTACAAGACGCAATTGAAGCGGAATTAAACACTCTTTCTAAGTGAAATGTTTTTGAATCTATAGTCTGAACACCTGAAGGTGTGAAGCCAGTTGGATATACATTAGTTTTTGTGCGAAACGAAATGAAAATGGTGAAATTGTGAGATACAAAGCTTGACTTATTGTTCAAGGATTTTTGCAAAGACTTGACATTGGTTTTGAAGAGACATATTCACTTGTGATGAATGCAAGTATTTTTTGATACTTAGTGCGATATCACATGAAGGACCTTGTTCCCAATCAGACCGACCGATATATTTAGGAGCTCGACCTTATCAGATTGACTGGTCAGCCATTATATTCTCGCTCATATCTGCTCGGCAAGATCTCCATTATGATAGTCAACACAGTTATTGAAGGATCCCTATAATTCCTCCATATATCATGTAACAGCCATAATGGTTATAATGTATACTCCATCCGTCTCATATTAAGTGTCGTTTAAGGTTATGCTCGGGTATTAAGAAAATGATTGGATATGCTAAATTTTATGGTAAAAAAATGTGGTAGGACTAAAACACCCTTACACTTTTCTTGGTTGGTGCAAGGGCACGGTTATTGATATTCTAAAGTAAGGGTATTGTTGGAAAGTAATAATAAATGTTGTATTGGGATTCTAAAGTGGCAGATAATTTGAGACAAAGAAAAATGGCAAACAGGACACTTAATATGAGACGGAGGGAGTAATAAATAGTCATTATGACCATTGTACTATATATACAACCCTTTAACGCCAATATACAGATCCAGAAGTGAAGATTTTGCCAAACAAAGCCCAACTATAGTCTAATTTTCTATAGGGTATAAGGGTATTTCTAACTAACACATCATCGTATCATAATCTAATTAAAAAAGCTATAAAACATTAACTCAAAATAAAACTTAAATCCATTTCAAAAATAAAACTTCAATTTAATCATGACTCCTAGTCTTCCCAAGTACGACACGTATTACGTATATAAGAATACCAAAGGCCCGCCAATAAAGCCATATTTCCGCGCCCACTACTCTTCTTCCCACACTCTCCAACTCAACCAACCACTTTCTTCTCGCCCCAAACAATGCATCCACCACCACCAGCACCAGCACCAGCACCGTCGCTCCCCGCCGTGAGAGCGCGTTGCTCCGGTTGCTGCACTTACATTGAAGCTTCGTCAGGTGTGGTAGAGTTACCATGTCCTCACTGTCAAATGCCACACTCCTTTGTCTTCGCGGTCGATCCATCCGCTGTTCGGATTCGCTGCTCAACTTGCAAAGCACTCGTTAATGCTCCTACAGATTTATCGAAGTTTCCTTGTCCTCAGTGTCGCGTTATGCTTGATGTCAATGTTGACGGTGAAGACGTCAACGAGGTTTTCACTCTTACTATGCTTTCGCTTACCTTTTTTTTTTACTGTACTGGATATTTTGATTTTGACCTAATTTTGAGATTTCGAAAAGTTTCTTCAATGAACTATGTGTTGCCGTGAGAATGGTTTCGCATTGTTTTTGTGATTTTGTTTTAATTGTTGGTGTTGACTTAACTGATGAATGTATCATTTCAAGGTTTTATTGCTATTGTTGTTATTTTATTTTTATATGGTTTATGGTAGCATTTTGAAATGACTGAGGTGTATTATATGATGAGGAACATTAACCGCAGCAATCGAATGGGAGGGTTCTGAGTTCAGGGTTTGTGATTTTGTTTTGAATAGTTGGTGTTGACTTCACTTATGAATGTATCATTTCAAGGTTTTATTGCTATTGTTGTTATTTTATTTTTATATGGTTTATGGTAGCATTTAGCAATGACTAGGGTGTATTATATGATGAGGAACATTAACTGCAGCAATCGAATGGGAGAGTTCTGGGTTTATGCATATGCAAACCGTTGATTTTGTTTTTGATAAACAGGACAGACGACAATGTTAGTTCCAGGGAATATACTAAAACTAGCTCAATGTTAGTGTTTTGGAGCTCTCTTTTTTTTTTTGTTGTTCTACATGGGATCATGCTTTTGTTTTGTTTTTGATGAAGAGGGGAGGGAATTAGTATAAATGGATTTTAATGCGTTGTAATGTTTAAATTATTTGTTGGTCATGGAGGGAATAAGGATGTTAAAGTTTAATACCGAGACAAAACCACCATCTTTTGCCTTTTCTCTGTATATAATGACACTGAATTTCTTTTATCTTGTTGAGATTTCCATGAAATTTAGTGTTTAGATGTAGGAGATTTAGAAACGCAAGTCCTATGAAAGCATACTAAAAAAGTAAGGTGATTAAAGATTGTATAAGCAGCATCCGCGGCAATGAATCTTTGCAGGCATGATTTAGTGAAGGATCATTTATTGAATTTAATGGTTTTAGGGTTCCCACTGTTTTATATCTTATTTTGCTTATAGAAGAATTCACAAGAGAGGAAAAAGTATAAACTGGATAAATAGGAATCCTCCTGAAGCTACAATCACAACAATGCAGAAAAGAACAATAAGTTAACTGTTTATTGCAACCATTGTCCCCTTGTCAGTCTAACCCAGAAACAGCTACAATAAATACATGAGCAGAAACCCAGAGAAAACAGCATGTTCTATCAATGTGTTGGAGAAGGACAATAAATCAGAAACTAAAAAATCAATGGATGATTTTGTCCTCTTCATTTCGTTAATTCTAACAGTTCAGTTATATTTTCTTCTTTTCTTTTACTTCCCATTGTTTGTGTTTATCCATTTTTTTTAAGGTTTGGCATCCCAATGAATCTTGATTATATATTTTTAATGTTTCCTGTCGTCGTATCTATTTTTTTGTTCTTCATTAAAAAAATATCAGCTAGTTGTTGAAGTGGAACGAGATGAAGATGATGGTGGCAAGGCTGGAGAAACATTTGCAGATTATGTGAGTTAAAGATACTTTACCTTGGAGTGCAATATATATTACAGTTTGTTTTGTTCAATTTATAAAATAGCACATTTCACTGGTCCCAAGGTTTCTCGTTATGCAGCGACCAGCAAAGATATCTATTGGACCTCTACATCCAGATCCCATTGTGGAGACATCTTCCTTGTCTGCAGTGCAGCCGCCCGAACCTACTTATGATCCAAAGATTAAAGATGATTTGGAATGGTCAAGGGCTTTGTCGTGCTTGCAGATTGAGACATTGGTTTATGCTTGTCAGGTTTGTTTCACAACATGCTTGAATGTTTGTATTAAATAATCATAACTTAGCTTTCATATGTCTGATGCTTGTTTCCATGGCAGAGACACCTTCAACACCTTCCCAATCGTGCTAGGGCAGGGTTCTTTATAGGAGATGGAGCTGGTGTAGGTAAAGGTCGAACAATCGCAGGGCTAATTTGGGAGAACTGGCACCATGGGAGGAAGAAAGCCTTGTAAGTTCAGGTCACAGATTATGCATGAAGTCATGGTTGTGGTATTAAAAATTGAGATCAACAATCACTTTCCTATGTGCTTAGTTGTGCATGCGTACATGTTTGTAATTTCAAGCTGCAGTGGGTCTACTCAATTTTTTATTTTTAATTCCCTATTCTATGTTTCACTGATCTTACACAGGTGGATTTCTGTTGGTTCAGACTTGAAGTTTGATACCAGGAGAGATTTGGATGATATGGGTGCAACTTGCATTGAGGGTATATTTTTCTGTTTTTGTAGCTAAAGTCCTACGATGTGGTTAACTTCTTTGACAATTTGATGCAATTGTCAGACTGTTAGTAGAAAAGAAATGTCTTTAAACACCGATGGAAAAGACTGCTTGCATTTTCTCGGATTCTTTATGGGGCTTCCTGGGATAAGATTCTTCATTGGGTAGCGCTTGTAATTGTTTATTCTATATTGCATGAATTACTATGCATTTCAATTTTTTTTTTGAATCTATCCAGTGCATGCTTTGAACAAACTGCCTTATTCTAAGCTTGAATCAAAGTCTGTTGGGGTTAGGGAGGGAGTTATTTTCATGACCTACAGTACACTCATAGCATCATCTGAGAAAGGTCGAACTCGTCTCCAACAGCTTGTGCAGTGGTGTGGACCAGGGTTTGATGGTCTTATAATTTTTGATGAGGTGTGCAACTTTTTTCAAAGGAAACTATTCCCACGGTTAAATTGTATTTCCAACATTTAGGTTAGAAGATATTATTAACTAATGATGTTTTGAGTATTTCCGGTATTAAATTTATATTTATTTACTCTTCATTGCTAAAGAGTGAGTGGCTTCATTACAGTGTCATAAAGCAAAAAATTTGATCCCTGAAAATGGTAGGAAGCCAACACGAACTGCTGAAGTAGTACTTGATATACAGGTTTGTTCATCTTGCTCAGTATCTTGTGGAATAATATTAGTGACTGCACTTCTAATAATACTAGTTGTATGTCGAGGTGAGCATTCATTGTTGCAAAGAGATAGTCTTATTATATGTAGTTGCTTTTTAGCTATTTAATCCTTCTTTTCTAAAATGTGAGTAATGCATTTTTCACTTTACCCAGTAAGAAAAGGTTTTTGTTTATATATATCTTAAATTTGCGCTTAGAGCCTAACTCATCCCCGTATAATCAACTTGTAAAGTGAGAAATGCCCAAGCCTTATACTTAAGGGCTATATTTGTAGTTGATGTGGGATTTCAACACACACTCTCACACTTAGGGCTGGACATTTGAAACGCGAACTGATACGGGCGGAATAATTGGGATCTCAAGACACTTAGGCAAGAGGGGCCAAAGTCTCCCTCAGTTCTGACTTCTGACTAATTTATTCACTTCAGATACCTTTGGCGGCTCGGATATGAAATCCATGGAGACGTAACTCCAAATCTGTGTGGAATTGGCAGCGGCTGCAGCAGTGCCGCTGGTGCAAAAGTTTGGATTTTGGTTGTTTGACATACATGACATGCAACTACAGAAGCCTTTGGATCCGTCATCATTTCCAATTCCATTCAGAAAAATATTGTAGATACCCTCTTAAAAGTTCTGAATACACCAACATGTCCCCCATAGCTGAAGCGTGAAATTCTTGTAGAATGAAAGGGATACGTACTGTATCACGTGGCAAAACCAAGCGGTCTCTGCAGTACAACTTCCCCTCTTTAATTTGATAGTTTTCGTGCCGTTGGGGTTCAGTTATCACCTCCTGCATCAGGTTTTGTAACCCTTGTTCAGTTGCTAATTCTTCCTCCCACTCTTTCCATGGTTGCATTTCTACTTTTGTGATTGCTTCATACATTATCTCCCAGGACAGCGTGTCAGCTACTTTATTTTTGACTCCCGGCTTGTACTGGATCTCAAAATCAAATCCCATCAACTTAGAGGTCCACCTACAACATTCCTCCCCCAATAAACGATGATCTGTCAGAAAATTTAGGCTGTATTGGTCATTCTTGATGAGGAATTTCCTCTCGTCAATTAATGTTTCCAGTTTTGTACCGCTACCATGAATTCACAATTTCCATCAGCTCTAGCTTGTAAATAGATTTTTGTTGAGCTCTTTCTGATAAGGTTTAATTCATGAATGCTAATGGCCTGCCCTCCTGGGGCAGAACAACCTCAATGCCTTTGCTTGATGCATCCGATTCTATTACGAACTGCTTGGAGAAATCTGGGACAATCGGGGGTGGGTAAAGCTGCCATAGCTGTTTTCATGTCGTGAAATGCTTGTTCAACTTCCTTCCCCCAAAGAAATTCCCCTATTATCAACAATTCTGTTAGTGGTTTCACCATCATGCCATAGTTTTTGACAAACTGTCTATAGTACTTGGTTAATCCAAGGAATCCCCTCAATGCTTTTAAGTCCCTAGGGATCGGCCACTTGAGCATATCATCAATCATCTTGGGATCCGAAGCGACTCCACTGGCTGAAATTACATGCCCAAGTTTCCTATTTATTTTTTTGTCAAATTCACTCCTTTTTATTAGCTACCTGCCTGCCGGTTCTCACACAACAATGTTAGTACTTTGGCAGATTGAACTTGATGCCCTTATAAATCCTTGTTATAGTAAAAAAAAACCAGTGCAAATTGTGACAAATACATGCATAGGACTTCATTCATTAGGCCTTGGAATGTAGACGGTACATTCGTGAGCCCAAAGGGCATCACTAAACTTCCATAGTGGCATTCATGCATTCTTAAAGCTGTGATACTAATGTCTTCCTCCTTCATTCGAATTTGATGGTAACCGGATTTCAAATTCAGCTTGGAAAAGATTCCAGCCCCTGCTAGCTTGCAAGCGATTCATCTATGATTGTAATAGGTACCTTATTCGGAATAGTGATTCAGTTTAAGGCGTGGTATCCAACACAATCTCCAGCTATCCTATTTTTTTCTTAACTAGAATAATGGGACTAACACTAGGTCAGATTATCCCAATTTGCAACTTATCCTTGATTAATTATTCAATATTATTTTTTTGGTGATGCGGGTACCTGTATGGCAGCCTGTGAGGTTCTCGGAATATATTGTCGAATTTTGTCAGTACTTCATAAATTTCTGTTGGAAATGCTTCCTTCTGGCTGTCTTCTTCCGCATTTACCATGTTGGACTGCACCGAAAACCTTTCACCTCCATTTCGAGCCTTTTCAAGGTGCTTTTTAGTGAGGCAGCAACTACACTCGGGGAAGGATCCCCTTTAATTGTGAATTTCTTCCCTTCCTTTAATTGTAATTATAACTTGTTATTTTATCATTTAGACATTCATGTATGATTTTAGTATTTTTTATTGTGGTTTTTTCAAATTTTTACATTGATTAAGATAGTAAATGGAGTTTACTGACACTTAACGAGTTTGCATAGACTAGAGGTTGACAAATTTGAATATAAATATTTTTCCATTTTGTCATTTTAAACTAGCGATTTTGATAAGGTTATCAACTCATTTTGCTTGTGAAAACCTCTCCATGGATTACTACAAAACCTAATTGTCAGGCTCAACTACGTCTCTTCTTGTTTACTGTGTCAATGTTCATTTTAAAATGAAATAATTATTTTGTGACAATTAGTTTGAAATCACGGATTACTACCTGTTCTTTCAACCTAATTGACAGGCTCAGCTACCTGAAGCTCGTGTTGTTTATTGCTCGGCTACTGGTGCATCTGAATCTCGCAATATGGCTTACATGGTTCGACTTGGTCTTTGGGGAGATGGGACACATTTTCGTGATTTTGGTGAATTTCTAGGTAATGTTCTTTCTCTTATATTTTCTTTTCTGGTGTTGGACCTTATTTCTTTATATAGTTGCTGCTGCAACCCTTTTAAGGAGATATACTTTTGTAGTTGATCATGTGTTTTGGTCATCCGGCATATTAAATTACGACCATTGCAAAATCTAGTTCAAGTTTTTGCATTGTCATTTTTTATTCTTATTTACATGCTACAAGTATAAATAATTACTCATTAATTTGTATCAATTGATATCTTGATATTTTAGTTTTATTGATTGGAAAAGATGATTGCTAAAAGGATATGTTTGAATCAAGATGACAGTCAGTAATATAATGGGTTGTTAGATTTATTTTTCATTTTTATTTTCAATTGATATTTTTATGTTATAATAAAAAACCACTTTACCCTCATTCTGTTTTTTAACACTTCTTTGTTCTAACAATTTCTTTACAAAAATTGAAAACTAATAAAATATAAGTTGGCAGTTTTGTTGTGACAATGAATGAAACATAAACCGGAAAGCAGCTTCTAGTATTTTCAGTTGTATTTTCCTCAATGCAATGCTGTTCAACAAATATTATTTTTAAACCAATTAGGACTGGAGGGATTGATGAGTTATATTTTTGAGTTATCTATGTTCAACTTACTGTTGCTCCATCACTCACCATTTTATAAATTGGTCATTATATCATTCTTTGCATACATGTCTTTCCTACATGTGGCCGTTGGCCCTCACCTTCTAATTGTTTAAAGTTAACATCTGAGTCGATGAGTCCAGGTGCTCTTGAGAGAGGGTTGTTGGAGTTATCTATGTTCAACTTACTATTGCTCCATCACTGAGCATTTTATAAATCGGTCATTATATCATTCTTTGCATACATGTCTTTCCTACATGTGGCCGTTGGCCCTCACCTTCTAATTGTTTAAAGTTAACATCTGAGTCGATGAGTCCAGGTGCTCTTGAGAGAGGGGGTGTTGGAGCTCTAGAACTAGTTGCCATGGACATGAAAGCAAGGTTATAATATTTCTACAAAACACACACACACACACACATCCTTATGCGCTTATATGTTTAGGAAATGTATATTCTTCTGCTTCATTTTTCTATTTTCAGGGGGATGTATTTATGTCGTACGCTTAGCTACAGCAGTGCTGAGTTTGAAATTATTGAAGCACCATTAGAAGATGAAATGATGGTATGACCCATTTGGTTTCATTGAGTAATTTTGTCCATTGAGTCACTGGACGTTGACTTAGAGGGAGTTAGAACAACCATGAGATCCTCCTCCATACCAAAGAGATTATCGTCGGACCCAAATGACGCTCCAACAGAGCTGTCGCCAGAGCCACCACCTCCTTCACTGCTGTTCGCACCGCCGGTCACTCCACCTTTCATGCCGGTTCTTGGGCCAGTGGCGCTCCTGTTTGCGCCTCCTGCTCCGGTCAAGCCAGTGCTGGCTTGTGTTGCCATTGGTGGCTATGTTGTCACTAGAGCCCATTGGGTATGCTGCCGATTATTTTGGTGGCTCACCTTAGGAATTTTTTTTCTGACCTTGATCGTTAATCCTAGTTTGCTGATACCATGTAATTCTTAGGGGTAAAACAACATATTTCTAGAAATAGGTTCCTTTTATAGGAGAATTACAATTAAAGGCAGCTCCTTAATTCTAGGAGTGATAGAATAAAACATTAAATAAGATAACGGAGATAAAAATAAAATCAAGTAAAATCAGATTTGGGAGATTCCAATATCTTCTACAGTATTTCTAGAAAATCTTTTCTTTTATGGTAAAGTGTTTAAAAGGTGTTTGTAGCCATCACTCCTTATATCCTATATATAGACGGATCATTACTGAGTTATAAGGAGCAGCAATGTTCTATTCTCCCCCTAATGGGCCACCAATGTACATCTCATGATCACTAGACCAAAAGCTGGAATAGTCAAACTGTGCTTCTTGCATGCACTGCCCCTAACCTAAGACTGTTAACAGATTGGTGGCCTAAAGATGTGCAAGCATCAATCTTTAGGATCTCCAAAAGCTGTATTTTTCCATATGATTATAAAAATTTCATTTGTCTATATTATGTGCACCATTCATTTGTCTTATGTGTTCAGTGTTCTCATCCGATGATGTGTGTTCTCAAATTCTTTTGAATTTAGTATTCTCATTTGATGATAATCTTATCAAAAATCTTAGGATGCCTATAAAAAGGCTGCAGAATTTTGGGTAGATTTGCGTGAGAAATTGCTGTCTGCCACCGACTTACTAGATGATAAACATAGTTTTAGACAACTATGGAGCTTATACTGGGCAAGCCACCAGGTATTAAGTCTATATTGGTGCCTAAAGATGAGTTCTTAATTTGTATTAGACATTTATTATTTACTGATTTTTTGTATATCCTTTTTCATCATAATACTGTAGCGCTTCTTTAGACACTTGTGTATGTCAGCTAAAGTCCCTACTGCAGTGAGACTGGTGAGACAAGCGTTAATGGAAGATAAGTGCGTAGTCATAGGTCTGCAGAGTACTGGGGAAGCAAGAACAGAGGAGGCTGTTTCAAAATATGTGGGTATTTAGGTCCTGCTTTTACTTCATATAAAACATTTTGTTTTCTACATTTCAGTTTCATTATGTGCGTTTTATTTGTTATGGTTAGGGCTCTGAACTTGATGACTTTATTTCTGGACCTCGTGAACTGCTGCTAAAATTTGTTGAAGAACATTACCCATTGCCAGAAAAGCCTGAACTTCTCCCAGGTATTTACAGGCCTTGTTTTGTTAGACATCTCTCATTTAATTTCATTATTTTGTAATTATTAGTTTTTCCATTCTATTATAGTAGAGGATGGTGTAAAGGAGCTTCAAAGGAAAAGACACTTGGCAAGTCCCGATGTTTCAGCGAAATCTAGAGTCAGAAAAGTAGCTAAATTGCAGCCTGGCAGTGAAGCTGAAAGTGATGAAGAATCTGAAAGTGAGTTTCGAGCAAGTTTTGATTAATCTTTTGAAACAATCATTCTGTGTTATGCTTCATGTGCATATGGCAACCCTTTGCTCAACGCATTAATTCAGAACTTCTCTCAGCCTTTATATGGGTGGTAAATGATGCCGATCTATTGTATTAGATGAAAAAAATTATTCAAATCATAAAACTAATATTATTTGGTTTTTAAATTTTATAGATGTTTTGTCATGCTTTTTCAATGAAAGAATTTTTCATAAGAGGATAAATGTGCATTGGGAAACACCATGGCCACTTGGCCACCGAGGAACTTTTTACCCTAAGTCAAGTTAGTGAAATGATTTTATAGGCCAAATTCTGTTCTTTGTAGTTGATCTTTCTGTATCATTTGAGTCTTCTTGCACATTTAAAAATCTATATTTTTTTCTATTTCTTTTATCTAAAACCCATAAATTCAATATGGTATCAAAGATGTTCCATCCTTGTAAGTGTATATCACTTAAGCTAATTGTTAGTGTGCATCAGGTGCTGAGTCACCTATTCTAGAAGAGTTTAAATATAAGCAATTCAGGTTATGTAAAACTGACTTCAAGTCAGTTAGAATTCTGTTAACACCAGTGCACATGTTAAGCACTGCTGAGTGTAGGATAACAACTTGTATAAATTCCCAGTTGTAACTGTTTCAGTTCAGTGAATGAATAATCAAAGAAACACTTTCACTCTCTCTTTCTATACTCTGTTTTCATTCAATTTACATGGTATCAAAGCTTTACAAACAGATTGGGGAGGGGAGTTTAGACCCTTCACAACCTACCTAACAGACCTAGGTATCATTCACAGAGTTATTTGCCCACACACACATCATCAAAATGGAGTGGTAGAAAGGAAACATAGACATATTGTTGACCTAAGCCTTTCCCTACTAAGCCATGCATCCCTGCCACTCAAGTTTTGGGACTATGCAGTCCAAGCAGCAGTATACTTAATCAATAGACAACCATCAGCACCTCTAAAACACATTCCTCCATACACTGCTCTCTTCCATAAAGACCCAAACTATCACTTCCTCAAAGTGTTTGGTTGTGCTTGTTTCCCTCTCTTAAGAGCATACAATGCACACAAATTTGATTTCCGAACCCATGAGTGTCTTTTCTTAGGTTACTCAACTTCTCATAAAGGGTACAAATGTCTCTCCCCCACTGGGAAAGTAATTGTATCAAAAGATGTCATTTTTAATGAGTCTAGATTCCCTTACTCTGAGTTGTTTCCCTCCTCAAAATCCAAACCTGTATCCTCTCCTGCTAGTGTCACCCTTGGTCCTCTTCCCACTCCCACTGAGTCACTTACAGATTCTGTACAGGCACATGATTCAAGCACTATTTCCACCAACTCATCACCCTCATCCTCTACTTCATCATCAGAATCCTCACCACCACCTACCACTTCCCCTACTCTCAATCCTACAAACCCTCAAGAACCAACCACTACTAACCAAGCACCAACAAACACTCACTCAATGCAAACTAGATCCAAATCTGGAATCCCTCTACCTAGACTACACCCCTCAGTTTTTCTCACTACCACTGAACCAAGAACAGCCAAATAGGCCATCCAAAGTCCCCACTGGCTTGCAGCAATGCAAGCAGAATTTACAGCCCTTCAAAACAATAAAACCTGGTCCCTTGTCCCATTGCCACCAAATAGGAAAACCATTGGTTGTAAGTGGGTATTTCGTGTCAAAGAAAATGTTGATGGATCTGTGAATAAATACAAGGCAAGGTTAGTTGCCAAAGGGTTTCATCAAATTCATGGGAAAGATTTTCATGAGACATTTTCCCCTGTGGTAAAACCAGTCACTATAAGGATTATCCTCACACTTGCTCTCACCTACAAGTGGCCAATTCACCAATTGGATGTGAACAATGCCTTCTTGAATGGTATACTCCATGAAGAAGTGTTTATGGAGCAACCATATGGGTTTATATCTACTGAAACCACCTAGGCACCTTCAATTGGATTGCCTTCTTCCAATCTACACAGCCCAACAAGTTTCAGCCTGAAAGGCCAAACAATTCGCCCTCACGTGCTCCATCTCCAACTCTGTTTCTCCGGTGTGTAAATACCATGTGCTGCTCTAATGAGGTCTGCTTATGTCGCTGTTTGTCTCACCTGGTTCGCCGTCCCTCCGGATTATGTTGGGTCCATTTTCTGCTCATGGGTCCTAGTTTCCGAATGTGTTTCAGGCCTTCTTTTGCACTGCCGGTATGTTTTTATGTCCCAGGCTGCGGCCGTCTGTTCGGCACGTCTTTAGTGCCCTGATTCTGTCCAGTTACTGTGCCCTGGATCTCCAAGGTCATTTTGTGGTTCTTCTCCGTTTCCTCCCTGATTCTGTCCAGTTAGTGTGCCCTCGATCTCCAAGGTCATTTGGTGGTTCTTATCCGTTTCCTTTTCTTTCAGTTTTTTCTGCTCAATTTTCTCCGTGTCCGTATCTGATTTGGGAGCACCTTTCTTTTCCTATCTTGAGACTCTGACTTGCTACTGCACTTTCTCTCTGATCCAGTTATGTGCACATTAGCCACCTCTGTTACATTTTCTGCCTCTGGTCAGTGCCCACTGGTTCTATTTATGATGTTGGCTTCAAAATGGAGGTTCTGCTTCTGGTTTGTCACTTTTGGTGTTATTCTAGTCCGGTTCTATCTCATCTCAAGCCTAACGACCAATGGTTGTCTCACTGGTCAGCTGTCAAAGTCACTCTTATCCTGGTATGCTTTCTGCCTTGCCCCAATTTTGTCTCCAAAGGTAAGGTTTTTAATCACCCATCTTAGCACTTCGGTAGTCCCGTTGTCTAGCCATTGTCAAGGCCTAGCTGCAGGCAACTGTAACAAATATTTGTGGCCTGTCCAACACTTGAGTTGAGTTGATTGTTTCATGGTTCTGGTTTGTCCATGACTCCCAAACAATGCTTTCAGTTTGTTCATTCTGATTTGTTCATGACTCTACAATAGTAGTTCTGGTTTATTTGTTCTTTATGCTACTTTTGTCGTGGTTTGGTTTACGTTTTGATAGTCAATTATGGTTCTGACACTAAGTTTGGCCCAATATTTGCTTATTTTCCTTTCTCCTGAGGTATACTTGTAACAAGCTTAAAGCGTAGTAAGCTTTAGCTTGAAGAGGATTGTTAGAATGTATGAAAATATCTTATCTTAGAGTACTTTGAAATATCTCATAGGATTAGATTTTTATGAGTTCGTTATTCAATTAGGATTAGGAGTCTCGTGTCTTATATCCCTATTAATGATGATCCGTGGTTATCCTTTATGTGTCATCTGAATATCATCAATCATAATCATATTTTAAAGTATTTGTTCTTGTATCTAAACCCATAACTTCAACTAGAAGTAATCAACTGTTGTAGCTTATGAGGAGCTTCTATAAGACGGCATTTCAATGATAAATGTCTAAATTCTCTTAGTAGATGGCAATATTCAGCATATGGTAATATGGCATGATTGATTTAAACATTGACTTGATGCAGCTGCCTCTGCTCCTGAAGCTTCTGATTCTGATTACGGACCAGAAGGGGATGAAAGTGGTATGTTTTCTTTTCTGTCTTGTGTTATGAAAGATCTTTCTCTTTTGTACAAATGTTGTCTTGGATAAAATATGTTTCCCCCCTTTTTGTTATGAAGACATAAAGACCTTGTTATGAAAAATATAAATACTTGTCATGAGCACCATTTGATTTAACCATTGGTTTGATGCAGCTGCCTCTGCTGCTGAAACTACCGACTCTGATTATGATGATTTTCAGACATGTGAAATTTGTAGTACTGAAGAGGTACTTTTGTTTAATTATGCTCTGAAAAGGCTTTCTTGAACTGTCTTGATGCAATGGCTGTCGGAATCACTTATTTTTCTGTGCAGGAAAGGGAAAATTTGCTGCAATGTTCCTGCTGTGGAAAATTAGTTCATCAATCATGCTTGGTTCCCTCAATCGGTGATTTAGTTCCCAAAGAATGGGTGTGTCATTTATGCAAGAAAAAAAAAGACGAAAATATCCCCGGAACAGATGCCAGCATAATTGAACTCCAGAAGAGGTTTACAACTTATGGCATAATATTTATCATTTTATGTTAGATAATTAGCTTCAAAACAACTATCAGGCACGATCTTCTAAACCGACAAAAATTAGAGCACATTAGTTAAAAACTGAAAAAAAAAGTATGGCAGTGGTGAATATTTTCATGAGCTTGGTGCAGATATGACACAGCTTTGGAGTGCAAGACAAAAATATTAGAGATGATTCGTGCTTTGAATCTTCCAAATAATCCCTTGGATGATATTGTTGACCAGGTAATGATCATTCGTTGATTCATCCTCACCTTCTTGGCACATTTCTACTAACAGCATTTTGTTAACCATGCTTATCAAGTGTAGTTGTTGGTCTTTGCCACCCACTACAATTAAGAAAGTAACTGCCATGAAAAGATGTCTGTTGGGGCATTTTTATGTTCTTTACAATTGATGCTAATGCCGACACTACAATTTTATTTTTAATGCAGTTAGGAGGCCCCGACAAAGTTGCAGAAATGACAGGAAGGAAAGGCATGCTTGTGAGGGGGGCCAGTGGAAAGGGTGTGATTTATCAGGCTCGTAATACGTAAGTTGTAGTGTCTCCCTATCTAGTTGCTACACATTATTTCATGCTAGCTGAATTAGCCGTGTTTTTCCCTATAGAAAAGATGTCACTGTTGAGATGGTCAACATGCATGAAAAGCGGCTCTTTATGGATGCTAAAAAGTTAGTGGCTATTATCTCTGAAGCTGGATCAGCTGGTGTTTCATTGCAGGCAGACAGAAGAGCGAGAAATCAGGTTATCAAACTGTTCGCAAAATATTTCCCCTCCCTAATATCAACAGCTTTTTCTTTCTTATTATTTTAATGTCTTCTGCAAATATTCTTCTCAGAAACAAGTGATTTTATATTCTTGATTGAATTTTACATGTGTGCTTCTTTTGCTGTTTTGTTTGTTTTACCTTTGCAAAACAGAAAAGAAGGGTTCATTTAACTTTAGAACTTCCATGGAGTGCCGATCGAGCAATTCAGCAGTTTGGAAGAACTCATCGGTCAAATCAAGTCTCGGCACCCGAATACAGGTCACTAGGCATTATCGATTAATCTAATCTTTGTATTATGGTTTACCACGTTTTTGCTTGCTGTCTTTGTTGTTGTTGCTTTATTGCTATAATGATCTGGAATCTGCAAACAATTAACAAGTTAAACATGAAGGTTGAAAAAAAGGATTTGATGGAGTTATTATGGGGAAGAGTAGAGAAAGTATAATTTTGTATGGATATATCATATAATTCAATGTTGTGAAAGAAGCTGTCTTCGTTATTTAGACTTTTTTTTCCTACTTGATGTTGGTTTGGATGCATTTAAAGTTTTAGTATATAAAATCCAAGGAGAATAGTGGTGTTTCCTCCTCTCTGTTTTTTTAAGAAGAAACATGTTACAAATATAAGCTTGGATTTTGGGCTAGGCCTATCTCAATTCCAAATGTTTGCTCAAGGGGTGAGGATTGTCCAGTCCAAGCCTTAAAATGGCTAGTTTGACCATATCTATAGTCGATGAGAAATGTCAAGATACCCAAACACATTGAAGGTGTTGGAAGCTGCAAAGAAGGCAGCTCAAGTTGATCGTTAACAGAGGATACATTAGGCGTAACAAACTCAATGCACATGTGTTTTATTACTAACTCAGTATAGAGGAATTACGTTTAATGTATCCTCTATTAATTCCTCTCTCCTGTTGATCAATGAAAACAGAATTACATTTTCAGAAATGTTTCAAGTTAGAATTCTCTAATTCTATCAGCCATATTGAATCATGGACAAATACGTGTGGCCAAATTATAGATCCAGTCATCTAGGATATGTTCTAATACCTTCTTAGAACTTGAGCTAGGCTCAAAAGCCAGGTCAAATTGTATGGACATACATGACATTCCCTTACCTGATGCTATCCTTGTTAGTCAAGTCTCAGACCGCACAGATAATATTAGAAGAACGTGCTGTCTAGCTTGGCCAAAGTATTATGTTACTGGTTTGATAGTATTATGTTTGTTAGATATTGTGTGAAATGATTGCAATGATAAGTGTTGTTGATACTGGTCACCAAAAAACAAAAGTGTTGTTGATACTTAGCTAGATGCTATACATGTTTGACCATTTTTATCCTTGTAAATCCTCTTCAGGTTACTATTTACTAACCTTGGTGGAGAACGCCGATTTGCATCAGCAGTTGCAAAGAGATTAGAATCCCTTGGGGCTTTGACTCAGGGCGACCGCAGGTAAGTTGGACTCATCAATTTTCTGTTTTCATTGAGCCAACACGGAAATTTTTTAACATATTAGCTGATGTTCCTGAGTACATTACAGGGCTGGACCATCATTAAGTGCTTATAATTATGATAGTGCTTATGGAAAGAGAGCTCTGATGATTTTGTATAAAGGCATAATGGAGCTGGTATTAAAATTCCATTGAAAATGATAAATTTGTATATTGAGACAATTAAAGTTTAATAGGAAATAAACGACTCCTATCCATCTACTTATAAAAGTTATTTTGTAGGATTCCCTTCCTGTTGTACCTCCAGGATGCTTATCTGACAGACCAGATACAATCCGAAGTTTTATTATGCAGGCAAAAGTTGCTCTTGTATCTGTTGGAATTTTTTGGGACACCATTCTTGGTAATTCGTTATTTTGCCTGTCTAACATTTGATTGAATAATTCTATAATAAAGATGGCATCTAATTAACCTATATCTCAGGTTTGGTTATTGACTGTTATACAGTTTATGATACCACATTCCTTGTGTTTTTCCTCATTATTAAATGTTGACTTCTTATGTTTGAAGATGATAAAGATCCGGGAAAACGTAGCCACATTAAAGATTCAGATATGCATGACGTTGGCCGATTCCTCAACCGTCTTTTGGGAATGCCTCCCGAGACTCAGAACAGGTTTGCAGTTTTTGAATTAAATGATTTGATACTACCAATTTCAGCATTATGTTCAATACACTATATTTTTGTGTATCACCAGGCTATTTGAGTTATTCGTGAATATCTTGGATCTTCTTATTCAAAATGCTCGTGTTGAAGGTAACCTTGACACCGGCATTGTTGAATTGAAAGCTAATGTCATAGAAATGCAAGGGACTCCAAAGGTTTTTACTTTTTTCATATGCTTCTCTCAGCCACTCATTTGCATATGTTACTTGTATAGCTAATATTAAGACTGGAGATAACTTTCCTTTGATGCAGACTGTCTATGTTGATCAAATGAGTGGGGCTTCAACTGTTCTGTTCACATTCATCTTGGATCGTGGGGTATCGTGGGAGGTGTGCACATTCTTTCTGACATATTCTAACTAAATTGGGCTTTACTGTAATAGACTTAATTTGTTCATATTATTTACACATCAGTTGGCCAATACCATGCTGAATGAGAAGCAAAAGGCTGGATGTGGTTCGGATAAAACTGGTTTCTACAAGTCCAAGAGAGAGTGGTTAGGAAGACATCATTTCATTTTAGCATTTGAAAGGTATCATTCCTGGTTTTTATCATAATTGATAGATTAACAAATTTAATGTGTGCATACTAGATGGTGATTGTAGATCAACCTTCTGTAGTTATTAGGAAAGACTCCTTGTACTCATTATATCATTATAAATAGTGTTCATGTGTGTGGTCATGACACAACACTTCTGTGCATTTCTATATGGTATCCGTAGTCAATAAGTTTGATTATCTGTAGAAAAAGAAGACACGATATTGGTCACGCAGTTCGGCCAATCTTTGCCTACGTCTGCGACTACAGAGCAGCTGTAGTTCCGTCTTATTAATTGTGTAATTGTTAATTTGAGTACAAGCACTACTGAGTTTAAATAGGCTACTTAACGGGCCAGGTAAATGGGCCGAATACATATATAAATAAATCTACTATTTACAACATATTTCAACACTCCCCCTCAAGCTGGTGAATGGATATCTATCATTCCCAGCTTGGATGTAAGTTCTTTGAAATGCTCTGTTGGCAAGCCCTTCGTTAATACATCTGCCAATTGGTGTCCGGAAGGAATGTAAGTTGTAGATATTAACCCGCTGTCAAGTTTTTCCTTAATGAAGTGACGATCTATCTCAATGTGCTTCGTTCTGTCATGTTGAACGGGATTATGAGCAATACTGATAGCCGATTTGTTATCGCAAAATAACTTCATAGGACCTTCAAATTGTATCTTCAAGTCATTTAGTATAATCTTCATCCACAATAATTCACAGATTCCTTGTGCCAAAGCTCTAAATTCAGCCTCAGCGCTTGATCGAGCCACTACATTTTGCTTCTTACTCCTCCAAGTAACAAGGTTCCCACATAGGAAGGTGCAATAACCTGAAGTAGATCTTCTATCACTTATTGAACCTGCATAGTCAGCATCAGTATAAGCTTCCATAGTTAGGCTCCCACCTCTTTTGAACAATAGTCCTCTTCCTGGAGAGGCCTTGAGATATTGAAGAATACGATCAACAGCATGCAAATGTCTCTGCCTCGGGTCATGCATGAATTGGCTCACCACACTGACTGCATAAGCCAAATCAGGTCTAGTGTGTGCCAAGTAAATCAATTTTCCCACCAATCTCTGATATTGGACCTTGTCAACTTTGGCACTTTCTTCTTCCAAGCTAATTTTGTGATTTTGCTCAATAGGAACACTTGCAGGTTTACATCCAAGCTTTCCGGTTTCTTTCAGAAGGTCAAGAACATATTTTCTTTGAGAAATAAAAATGCCTTTATCGGAGTAGGCCACCTCAATCCCTAGGAAATACTTAAGTTTCCCAAGGTCTTTCATTTCAAACACTGCTGATAATTGCTCCTTAAGTAGTTGTCTCTCAGCCAAATTGTCACCTGTAATAATGATATCATCAACATAAACAAGAAGTATAGTCAGTTTTCCATCTTTCGAATGTTTGAAGAAAAGAGTGTGATCTCCTTGGCTTTGCTTATAGCCTAAGCACACCATTGCCTTTGTAAATCTCCCAAACCATGCTCGAGGAGACTGTTTTAGCCCATATAAAGCTTTCCTTAATCGACACACCTTGTTTGTTCCATCTTTTGAACCAAATCCTGGAGGAATCTCCATATACACCTCCTCCTCTAAATCTCCATGCAAGAATGCATTTTTGACATCAAATTGGTTTAGTTCCCATCCGGAGTGAGCAGCAAGTGATAGTAAGATCCGAACAGTGTTCATCTTCGCCACAGGAGCAAAAGTCTCCTCATAATCAATGCCATAGGTCTGAGTGAATCCTTTAGCCACTAGTCTTGCCTTGTACCGATCAATAGTACCATCTGATCTGTGCTTGACTGTATAGATCCACCTGCAACCAACAGGCTTCTTGCCTCCCGGTCTCTCAACAATTTCCCATGTTCCATTCTTCTCAAGTGCTTTCATTTCCTCATCCATGGCTTGAACCCAATTTCTATCTTTGAATGCTTCTTGAACAGATGATGGGATTATCACAGAATCAACAGCTGAAATAAAACTCTGATGCTGCACAGAAAGATTTTTAGTGGAGACAAATTGAGAAATAGGGTATTTCGCACAAGACCTTTTCCCTTTCCTCAAAGCAATAGGCAAATCATCTGTATCAGTGTCACTAGTGTCAGAACTGTGGGAATCACTAGTAGGAGGGTTAATTTCAGTACTTACCTCCGGTTCAGGCAATTGAAGTTGTGTCTGGGGCAGGTCGGGCTTACTTCTTCTCTGATACACCAAAGTTGGCTCACCAGCTTTAGCATTTGCTGGTGCCGAAGATGATGGTTCCTGCAAAACAGAAGATAAAGGAGGGACCAAAATAGAAGTAGGTGACTCAAATTCGGTATTTGTGGAAGCAGGATCAATAGTAGAAGGTGAGACAGGAGTCACATGCGACTCAGGGGACTCAAATGAAGGACTTGTGGATGCAGGACAAGTAGGACCAGTAGTAGGACAAGTAGGACCAGTAGTAGGACTTAAGACAGGAGCCTCAGGTAACTCAGGTAGGACCAGAAACTCGGACTTAGATTCCAAATAATCATGAATACTCTCCCCCTGAAGCTGAGGACGAGTGAAGTAGGATACATTCTCATGAAACGTGACATCTTTAGAGATAAAGTACTTACGACTAGGAGGATGATAACATTTATATCCTTTTTTGTTAGGAGGATAACCCACAAAAATACATCTGACTGCACGAGGGTCCAACTTACTTCGATGTTGTTTGTGAACATGGACAAAAGCAACACAACCAAACACTCGAGATTGAAGACTCTGCAAAACATGAACAGAAGGAAACCGTGAAGTCAAAAACTGAACAGGACTAACATTACCTAACATTGGTTTGGGGACCCGATTAATCAAGTAGGCAGCAGTCAGTACTGCTTCTCCCCAGTATGAGTTGGGAACAGCCATTTGGAAGAGAATGGCTCGAGCAACTTCAAGTAAATGACGATTCTTTCTTTCTGCGACACCATTTTGTTGTGGAGTGTCGACACATGTAAACTCATGAAAACTTCCTTGTTGACTGGTAAAATTTGAAAGACTCTGATTGGCATATTCCTTGCCATTGTCAGAGCGAATTCTTTTAATGCCTTTGCCAAATTGTGTTTGCACCATGTGATAAAATCTGATAAATAATTCTGGTACTTCTGATTTATCCTTCATCAAAAAAATCCAAGTTGCTCGAGTACAATCATCAATAAATGACACAAACCATTTAGCACCCGAAACATTAGAAATAGGTGCAGGTCCCCAAACATCAGAATGTATAAGATCAAAAGGTTCAGCACTTTTAGTGGAACTAAGAGGAAAAGAGACACGATGATGTTTAGCTAACTCACAAACTTCACATTTAAAAGACTCAACTGAATGATGTAAAAATAAGGAAGGAAACATAGACTTAACTAAAGAGAATGGAGGATGACCAAGACGTTTGTGCTGAAGCCAAATTTGTGCGGCAGAATGAGAAGACTCAGCAGACTCGGTTTGCAAGCAAGAAGCCAACACCTTCGAACAATCTGGTTCATCAGATAAGTAGTATAGCCCTCCCTTTTCCTTAGCAACTCCGATTATCTTCCCCGTGGTCAGATCCTGAAAAACACAATAAGAAGTGAAAAAGGTTACTTTACAATTCTGATCACGAGTGAGTTTACGAACAGATATTAAATTGTGAGAGAGTGTGGGAACATGTAGCACATCCTGTAATTGAAGTGAAGATTGCAAGTTAATACTCCCAGAGCCATCAATACGGGCATAAGAACCATCAGCAATTGTAACATAACAATTCTTCTCAGAGGAGGTATAAGAAGAAAATAAACTCGAATTGAATGTCATGTGGTCGGTAGCACCAGAATCCAAAATCCAAGCATCCTTAGGGATTTTACCGCAAACATTGAAAGATCGGGAGCATACGCTAATACCGGTCGTTGGTAGAGAACAAGACTTACTGAGAGAGTAAAGTAGAGCCTTCAAACGATTCACCTCATCCTCGGTGAATGATAAAGAGTAATCAATAACAATATTATCAGACATTTTGAACACCGGTCAAGAAAAACAAGCACGAAAAAGGAAACAATAACTATTCCCGAAGTTGCAAAATAACCGTATATAACACCAAAGGTGCCGGATGTGATTAAACACCCAAACCAACTGGAAAATTGAAGGAATATCCCTCAAAGTGAAGACACGTGCTGAAAAAAGTCTCAAACGCAGCAGAGGGTGCTGGCCAGTAACCAAAACAGAAACGAACACCAAAGAGGTGCCTTCAAAGTGACTCACAAGCCAAAAATGTCAAAAACAAGATTTGATCCCTCAAACAGGACCAGAAAATGCCGATCTACAAACTGTTTCAAAGAGCCGTCGCGAAAAAATCAGCGCAGGGCGGCGCGTGGGGCCCACGCGCCCGTAAGGTCGCCGGAGTAAAGCTGCGCGTGGAGGCGCGTCGGAAGGCGGACGGCGGAGAAATTTTAAGGGGTTGGTCGGTTTTTGATTCCGGTTCTGATGGTATGGGCGGTGAAGAGATCGGAGCACGAAAGAAGGGCGTTTATGTGTTTTTTTGGCGAAACAGTTGAAAAACGGGTCCAAAAAATTGGAAACGGGTCAGAACTGCAATTAAGGCAGTAATAGTGCAAAAAAGAGGGCTGCAATGAAGGCAGGGAAGGGTCACAATGAAGGTGACTTGGGTTTGCCGAAATAAGGACGGCTAGGGTTTATGCGGAAGCAAGGCCCTCAAGAACGAGAGCTCGTGATACCATGTAGAAAAAGAAGACACGATATTGGTCACGCAGTTCGGCCAATCTTTGCCTACGTCTGCGACTACAGAGCAGCTGTAGTTCCGTCTTATTAATTGTGTAATTGTTAATTTGAGTACAAGCACTACTGAGTTTAAATAGGCTACTTAACGGGCCAGGTAAATGGGCCGAATACATATATAAATAAATCTACTATTTACAACATATTTCAACATTATCCATAATGTGTCCTATTTCTTGTGGCCTCTGTATGAGCTTTTTTCCCAGTAATGAGCTTTCGTACTGCGAGAACATTTTTTATTTTTCTCATTGTTTCTTGCCAACCATTGTCCTCGCCCATTCCAGTGCGACCCATGATCGGAAACACCCATTGACAGGTGTGCTTCCCTTTGAGTTTACAACCATCGTTGTTGCTTCTCCAATTGCTACAGCACAGCTGCCATGTGCCGCCATAGACTTTGTGCATGAAACCACGCATCGTTCCCTAGATCCTTGTGTGACAGCGCGTATACACGTCTCTGGCCACTGGTTTCCACCTTTGGTCATTCTAGAGCCCCCTCTCACATTTCGACTTTCGAGGTTTGTTTCGTCACTTAGTGGTTTTTCAACAAAATTCTCTCACCATTCAAAGAACATGTAACCAAAACCGACTCTGCATCCGCTCTTCTTCCACTATGAGTTTCACTACTGTTCCTTTGAGTCCATGCAAAAAATTGGTGGGTGCTGCCTATTATGTAGGCTAGGCGGCTCGTGCTGAGCTTTGGTTCGAAGACCACGGTCATGAGGATCATTATCTCAAACAGTCCAAGTATATTCCCACCAAGGATCAAACACATCGGAAACAAGTTGATACCTCCCAATGCAATGTTATTTGGTTTTTAATACATGCAAAACTTCATATGCAATATTGCTCCTTGAAGACATACTGCAATTTCTTGACAAAGGCGAAGAAAACTTATTCTAATTACATTAATTGTCTCTGTGAAGAAACAAGACATGGATATGTCGAGCTATTTGAGTAAGCTTGATAGTTTGATTGCTGATTTTGATTCACTACTTGCTTCGCTGATAGTGCGGAAAATCATGTTGAACAACGTGGGAAGTTCTTCACAATCAAATCCTGTCTAAGGGTTTTCATCACTTTGGCACTTACCAATTGGTTGCCTATCCAACAGATTGGTGTCAACAATCCATTTCTCAATGACAGCTTGGAGAGGATGCTTATGTGGCTCAACCTCCAAAATTTAGATGAGCCAATTCGGGACTGGTGTGTAAGTTGCAGAAAGCTATCTATGGCCTCAAGCGAGCACCTAGAACATGGTATGAGAGACTCATAAAAGCTCTCATCAGTGTTGGTTTTAAGCAAAGCACATGTATCTCTGTTTATTCGTGTTTAAAAGTACCAGATACTGCCTCTATGTTCTAGTTTATGTGGATGATATTCTGGCTGGTGCCTCTGTCCAACTCATTCAGTTTTCATCCCCAAACTTTTCTTTTGCTCTTAAACAGATGGGAAAACTGAACTATTTTCTAGGAATTGTTGTAAAACACATTCTCAATGGGCCTTTACTGTTATTGCAAGCTAAGTACATTAAATATTTGTTAGTGACAGCTGGGATTATCAAGGAAAAGAATTTCTACTCCTCTGCCAAGGGGTATCAAACTCTCCAGACTTGGTATTGGAGCCTTCTAATACATCATTGTTACAAGACCATAAATTAATTTTTAATTTGTCAGTTTATGCCACAACCTGTGGCGGACCGTTGGAAAAGAGGAAACTGAGTTTTACACTGTCATAAAGGGAATGTTAGAGTGTACTACTAGTATATGATATCTATTTTTTGGTTCCGTTATATGCAATACTTAAAGCTTATATGTCTGACTGTACTCTCTGTTGCCTGTGATTACACCTATATGTTAGATAGTCTGTAAGTGTTTACAGCTCAATATTGTCAGCTTCTAAGCTTAACTGACTGAATGTACTCTTTAAGGATGAGTTCATCAACTCATTTATGTAGGATAACAGAATTCCAAAATAGTCTCTCTCTCTCTCTCTCACACACACACACTCACACACACAAATCAGATTCTAACACTAAACCCTAAACCCTAAGAAACCAGTTAAATTTAAAACAAAATACTAGCTTAGAGGCTGGAATTTTGGTGATTCTGTTCTATCACATTTGTACTCCATTCATCCTTCCTACTTGAATCCTACACTTTCCATTTCCCTCTGTTTCAGTCATTTTATATGATGGATCCTAGATTTTCACCTCAAACCTAGAATTGGCAGACCGTCTGCTAGATTTTACATTCCATATACTTTCTTCTGCATCTATTGAAATGAATGTCATTTGCTTCCAAAACTTTCCTTCACAGCTTTAACTGTCCATTATTTTCTTTCTTAAGACTCCAACTCGGATTATAATATGTACGAAAAATATGGATTGTGACAACTTTTATTGGTTATGTTGAATAAACACGTATAACACTGAGATAAAATAAAAGGATAAGGGCTCAAATAGATAAATATCTTTTCAAATGGCACGTAGAAAGGATCAGAGATGATAAATTTCTTCTTAGTATCTCAAGATGCATGCATTCCCGAGACAAATACATAGAACGTCTTTCCTCATTTTGTTTACTGATGTCAACATATTTGTTCTTCTTTCTGTTCCAGTTCTGCTTCAGCTATGTATAAGATAGTTCGTCCCCCTTACGGAGAAGCTTCTCGGTATGTATTTCATGACACTAGACCTTTTAGTTTAATTTTCTTGTTTAACCATTATTTTTCTACAATTGTAGGGAGATGCATCTTGCAGAATTAACAACAAAATATACAAAAGTTTCATCTTTAAAGGAGGCTCAAATTGGTTGGGAACACGATTATGAAACTTCATCTAAACAGGTATATATCCTCCCTATGCTTGAGGGTTGAGATGAATGATCAAGTGTTGCTTGTCACTCCTTCCCAGCCAGTAAAGAACATAACCTAGTTCACAGACCAACAAACTGTATCAAAATTTGTTTTTTTCTAGATAATACTCCTAAAGATCGAGTATTTTTTCCAAAACTACCCCTATATGAAATGGTACATGATTAATGCGTAAGAAATAGGTGCGGCTTGTTATTGTAAACTCACTTTAAGTAAAAAAGAATATGGAAATTAGCAATTAGCAATTGGTGCTTTAGAAGATTGATGTTTGTTTCTTATAATTTGGACAAAAAAAGGACCCTAGTGTTCCATATAATATGGACTAAAGAGAAATTAAAAATGGATTTTTTATTACTAGTCAATGGTATGATATTTAAATAATATAGTTTCTTTATCGATTTCCTTATTCATCTACTCACAAATTACAACCCTTCTAGGATCAACGGACTTTTTATAGACCATAGACCAGTCCAATTAGACAAATGCTATTCGCCACTGGGTGTCTTCTCCCCAAGGTGCCTCCACAATGGCAGTTTATTATTTACAAGCACTATCCTTACAAATCCATACATGTACTGCTTACTTGTCCAAATGTCGTGCCATCATTTTATGTACAGTTACCTACAATCTGTACTGCTTATTATTCAGCCACTTTGTACATAGCTTTGTAACAGTCAATTGCTCCTCACTTTGCTTCGGGATTAGATTCCAAATTTTTGTCATCAATTGTCAAATAAAGTTAATGTACATGGCAGTTTATTATTTACGAGCATTATCCTTACAAATCCTTACTTGTACTGCTTACTTGTCCTATGTCGTGACGTCATTGAATGTACAGATCCCTACAATCGGTACTGCTTATTATTCAGCCACCGTACATGGCCTTGTAACAGTCAATTGCTCCTCACTTTGCTTGGGGATTAGATTCCAATGTTTTGTCATCAATTGTCAAGTAAATCTAGGAAACTCACTTAACCTTCCCTAACTCTCTTCAGCAAGTTAAATTACCATTTTTGATGCATCAAGTAGCTGTTATAGTGTGGCCTTAGTAATACTTTTCTGTTCTTTTTTCTCTCTAATCTAATGTAATTTTCCAGGAAAAAATTAAATGACCCTTCAGTGTGAGTCATTATTGTGAACTTGTGACCTAACTGGCACATACAGAACTGCACCGTTGGATATTTTTAGTGCTTGCACTGTAAAATTTTATTTGCTACTAATAGCATTTTATGACACCATCTACTTGTGCATAATGTGCCAAATGCATATTAGTATCCACACTTATTTAGACACGGGATGTGCCAATATGTAGTTTTTTTGAATTCACATTATCTTACATTTTGATTTCTTACTGTTGTCAGTGCATGCATGGTCCCAATTGTAAGGTCGGTAGCTTCTGTTCAGTTGGCTTAAGACTACAGTTAGTAAATGTCTTGGGTGGCGTTATTCTTCCTGTTTGGGGAAGCGTACAAATGGCCGTTTCTAAGCAGGTATTTCACCAGCTTATGAAACATTTATAGGAAGGGACAAATATTTTGCAGATTCTAAAATTATGAATTCATGTATCGACTTGTTACTTTGTTCTATCCTTTAGATATGATTATTTGAGTTTTGAATTGTTGAGCTTTGCAGTGTGAAAATTGTATTAGGTAGCTTTGATTGTGTATATCCTAAGAAGCCCCGATACTTATACGATAAGGATACGATACTACACAGATATAGGGATACAATTTTTTTAAAAAAATCAAGATACGACACAGACGCAATCGTATCGGGTGCGTATCGTATCAGATACGTATTGACATAATACGTCTCCATTTTTTAATTATAACGTTTCATAATGTATATCATGATGCAATCAACTTATTCCGTCTTTCACCAAAAAGGTGTTCATAATTTAGGCCTCTGGTAGGTTGTTTTATCGTTAAGCATTATGCATTATTTTGAATCTGATTATTATTTTCTCATTTAGAAGACTTCTAACTGCAAATAAAATTCTGTACAGGCCCCACAAAGACATAGGAGGTTACGTGTTGTTCGAGTAGAAACTACATCAGATAAACAACAGATGGTTGGGCTTCTTGTCCCCAATGCTGCAGTTAAAACTGTGCTCCAAGGTTCTTTCTTTCTCTCTCCAGCCCTACCATCTATTCTTAAAAGCACACCGGCACACTATCTACTTGCATTCGTGATTTTCTTTAATGAAAAAATGGAAATATTTCTTATTAATCTTTTCATTATGTTCATATTTTTAATATGAAAGAGCACTCACTATATATATATATATATATCCTTTTTTTGGTTGGACATGTAGTGTTTGACAAAGTTGCCACTAAAAGGTAGAATGAGTTTCTTTTTTAAGAGGGTGTTCTGCAAAATTATTAACTGCTTTGAAACCACTAAAACAGGTTCAATAGATAGATAATGTTCAAGCAATTGCGTGTGACTAAATTTTAATTATTTTTACTAAGTTACAACGATGGCGAAGAGTTTTGGACCTATTATTTTTTAGCTAACTACGCATCCTCTCATATTCTCAAATGCAAGCTTTGTCATGTCATTATAGCTGTCTTTCCTATTCCTAGTCCACACAATTCTGTCCGGATGATGGCCTAATTCATTTTTTTTTCCCAACGTGATGCAGATACTAATATAAATTTGCTTTTTGACATATCTTTAGGTTTGGCATTGGTTCAGGAAATCGATGATTGACCTGAGACCCCAGATTTCTTTCTTTTTTTTTTTGAAGTCCACAAACTGTTTTTTGTTGGAGGAAAAGGCTTCCGCTTGTTGCCAGAACTTTTTGGAAAGAAAGGACTCTTCTCATTGGGATGCAACACAATTGTGTAGTCTCCTTTTCAATCTTTTGGTTATATCACCCATTTTTGTAAGTAATTCAACATTGTTTGAATGTAAGGGTGATCATTGACCAAGGGAAATACAATAGAGACGGCCTAGCTGTCAATTTGGTATGAACTTGATTCTGTCAGATGCTACACATTATCATTAAAATCATAGATAGATAAAATACATATTTCTTTTGTTCATTACTTTGTCCCAAACTCAAGAACTTGCAAACAAACATAGATTGTGTTTCTGCAAATCAGCACACAAAAGGAGCGTCGACATGGTCGTCGCTGCAATAAAGTCCGGGCTTCTGAGTGTAACCCTGCCACTTAAGCTTCTTCGTAGCCTTCAGAACAAGCTCTCCATTCGAAATTACACCATCAGTCTCCTCAAGTATAACCTGTATTGCATTACTAAAAGCCCCATAGGCTTCCTCAGGATTTCCATTAGGACTTGCATCTGCAGAAGTTTGATCAGTCTGGCAACCGCTCAATAGAATTCCTTTCTGCACGTTTTCCATACGTGCTTTCACGACAGGACTTTCGAGTTCCTCATCATTCTCATTTAGCTTATGTTTGAGAAGCTCTTGGGCAAGATTGTTCACCATCCCTAAGACATAGTTCATGAACTTCTTCACTTTAGGACTAGCATTTTCTCCGAAGATATTAAATAGTGCAGATCTTAGTTTTCCAATATCTATATCATCTTTCCCAGTTTTCTGCTTTAGTATGTCAATAAGAGTTGATAGAGACAAAGACCGATTCTTCACATGATTGGAGTCGCCATGATGAAGTTCAACATGTCTTTTTGATGGAATGTCGATATCACGAGACTCGATGGTATCTTCTACAAAACTGTAAAGAAACTTTTTGAAATCAAATCCAGAGCCTCCATCCTTAGTGCTATCTCCTATTTGCTCCTTAGTATCTTCAATCAAACCACCACTGTGACAGGAATCTGATACGATAGTCATCTTACAACCCCTAGGGACCTTTTCTACAAACTCCCTGAAGTCTTCATCTGTTTGGTGTGAGCGCATGCAGAAATAACTGTTAGCATCGCTTTGCAAAGAACTAATCCAACTTAGTATCTTTTTTGTAGAAAAATGTTTTTGCTTAGTAATATGGTGTTTTTTAAGGTGAGAGATCAACTAAGTCTCTCGTTGGTGTATATGTCAAATTGACTGTCAGATATAATATATAATGAAGAGTGGTTGAGATTGTACATGAAATTTCATCCATTCAAAACCTTTTACACTACATCATACGGTCAATTTGACTGGTACACTGGTGAGAAGAAACCTAGTAATAAGTAATATACCTAGTCACTTATTAATATATATATATATATAGTTTAATTTTTTGAGTTACAATTATATATAATTTTCTACTCCTCAAGAATCAGATAATTCTTTTATAACATTTTTATTATTATACTATAAATTTTCTTATAGTATAATCTATTAATATTTGTTATTTCTAATAATATTTTACAACTTGGAAGGGTTAATTTTCCTGGTTTATGCATATTTATAATTTTAAATATCTTATCTATCAGATATGTATATTATTTTTAATTTTAAACTTCGATATATACCAATTTTGCTCCAAAAAACTACAATATATCACTCTGTACAGTAGTAGTAGTAGTAATTATAGGAGAGGACAACAAGCACGTAGCTAAAAAACAACAGCAAAAAGAACATATAAGGAATAAGTTTAAGTGTTAACCTGTGATGAGATTCATATCAGTGGGAACAATGCACTCATCATAGCCAGTGTCGTCGTCCTCCCATGTATCAGCCGGAAGCCGGGTGCCATGGCCGCTGTAGTGGACGAAGAGCACATCGCCAGGCTTCGCCGATCGAACCAACCTAGACATGGCAGATCGTATGTTCTTACCAGTTGGTTGGGTGTAAGAGTGGTCTGTATCAATGAGAACAGTGATATCATTCTTTGAGAATCCATATTTGTGAATGAGGCACTTGTGCATTCTCCATACATCGTTAACGCACCCTCTAAGTTCAGCTTTTGTTCCTGGATAGTTGCACCCTATCAACACTGCCCTCTTAGCCATTGCACCCACCTCTCCACCCTCTATGTCTCTCGAGCTAAGTAACTATATATTTTTATTGAGAATTTCGAAGTCAATATATAGTTGATTTTATCTGTGAATTTTGAAGGAAATGAGTTTGTAGGTTTGTATTTTGGTGTTACTTAATTAATTACAACAACCAAAATTAATTTATTAAGATTTTCTTCTTTCTATGGATATTGCTTCCATTGTATATATGGTAGATCCTGAAATTGCATTTTTAATGTTTTATTATAAAAGCCATTATATTTAAAGGTCTGGATTCTCATTTGTTTATAAAGTGCAAAATATCGCCGCCATCTTTATTCTTTTAATCGCATTAAATATAATTATAGAAATTATATATAATTAATTTCTTTTTAGGTAGTATTCTTTTAATGCGAAAATTTTTAATTTAATTTCTAACTTCTTTTTTCAAAATCCAAATCATATATAATCTATTTCTTATATGGAGAGGATCTCAATCCTTAGGGACGATGGGCGCGCATTGTAATTAAATATTGAGAAATGTTAAATAGTACGAGAAATAGTTACAAGCTCGAACATGTAGGTTTATTAGGGCTTTATTCGATCAAATACCACCTCGTATACTTTTGACGAAAAAGATAGTCGTCGTGCCATATATCATTGCTCTTAAATTCTTAAAAACTCTCATGCCACATTATTGAAGTTTAGTAATAGATTTAATATAATGTGTTTTAAAAGATTATTCTATCTCTATTGTCAAAAAAAATTATTCTATCTATATATATTGTTTTTATGCAGAAGAAACTTTTTTCTATTTATCTAATCATTTTGGAGGCTTTTCTTTGACAGCATCTAATCATTTAGGAATTCAAAACAACATTAAATTAATAGTTTTGAAACGGATAAAGAATGTGTTAGAAAATTTAATAATAATTTTCATTTTAAATAATTAATTAATTTAAAATTGGGAGGTATAACGCTTAAAAAGTATCATAGGTAGTAATTTGGTATTGTGTTGAGTTTGGTAATCTACATATACATATTAATTACATATACCAACAACGGTTTAAATTGTCAAAAAAAACAACTGTTTAAGGTCTAAGTTTGTTATTATATTTAACTTATCAATTTTATTAGTGTACAAAAAAACTAACAAGCAGAAAAAACAATTTCTCAGAACACAATGGAAAGACAAACACTCTCAAGTCTCAGCGACCAACTAGCTATACCAATTTATTTATACCCCAAATGTAAAATTGGAACAATATTGAAGCTAACCACACATTAAGTATGACACCAAGGCATTGTTTGTATAAATAGCTTAATTAAATGCTTATAGCATAAACATTTGTCATATAAACGTTTATGTATAAGTTATTTCTATAATAAAAAATAAAACATAATCAAACTGTTTTGATATAAGCTATAAGTTGTTCTTAATAACTATACCGGTGAACTTATAGAAGCAAGCTGAAAACAGCTTATGAACATGTCGTAAGATATTTCCATAAGCTCTCTTAAATGGTATCTGATAATGTATTTTCATAAACTCTATCAAACAGTATCTCAATTCCTCAAATAAGTCATCCAAGCAAGCAGACCCAATTAAACAGCATTGACATAATTGCAATTCACCCTAATTTCTCCTTCATTAGGCCTAGTCAAAACTTGAACATTCCCAAGCTTCACCATAGAAACAGCAAACTGACTATCAAAAAGAAAAGGTTGAGTTGCCAATGCTTCAACAAAAGGAGCTGTCCTCACATCTGAATACAACAATTGATCAGTTGTCAACAAACCAACTTTCCTCTTAAGATTTCTATAATAAGTTGTATCAAAACTCCTTGGTGTTATAACATCAAGGTGCACCAAATCCATAACCCCTTTACACCTTTTCCTCAATAAATTCAAGTAATAAATGTTAAGTGAAGGATCAGGTTTTTTACTCCCATTGAAGTTGTAAAGTCTATCCATAAATGAATAACAAGTGCTTCTTCCTATTGTATGTGAACCTGAGAGTGTTACTAAATCTAACATGTCAAGTCCTCTTTGTTGGAAAAATTGAAGTAAGGATGTTATGTTTTCATGTCCTTGTGGAACTAAATTTGCCTCTTTTGTTAAGGAAATTTTGCCGTCTTTTCGACCAAATGGTACTTCCCAAAATGGTCCTCCTGCTAATATTGTTGCATCTCTTGCTGCTGCTGTGAGAATGTCAGCACATGATACTGTTTTTGGACACTGCCTTTCTAGCTCTGATTTTATGTCATCAATTAATTGGAAACCTCTTAGTGTTCTGCTTTCAAATGCTGTTCTTTCACTCCCTTTGTGGTTGAGCAAAATTGATGCATCACATCCCTGCATTTTGATCAATTGAATTTGAAGGGCATTATAATAGAATTAAGCAATTTAAATTATTCACATCCACATCAAGGATCAATGTTTGTAATTGTAATTTTAAACCATAATCAACAACTTAATAAACTTCGCGCGATTATTGCAAAGGTTTTAAATTGCAGTCGCGTCGCAGTACTTAATAGCGTTGAGAATCGCTATCAAACATGACTGATGCAACCTTTATCATGGCTGTGTTGCGATTGCATAGACATAAAAATTCTTGATGTCGTAACCCAGATTGTGCTCGTGGTCGTGAATCTTTATTTAAAACCTTGTTACATTTTTTGGTTAGAGGTCTTTGACCCCGCTCAAGTGTCTAGGGGAAATGGGTCCTGTCTAATCCAGGTAAGTAAAGTTTGGCTCCAATTTTTTCCATCATCAGGGATCGAACCCGGGTATTAGTCGAGTCCGTCCCTTTAGATGTAGTGCATTAACCACTCGCACACAAGTTTGGAATTTACAAAAACAATTGTTATTGTAATCATAATTTTAAATAAAATTTTAAGGGAGAATTGTTGTATCAGCTCATTGCAACAAATAACTTAGATGCTGGATTTTAACCATTGACAATTTGACAACAAGAGCCAAAACTTAACTAAATTAAATAGCAACATTGTATCAAAAAGTAAACCCCAATTTTTTTTCTTAATAGTGCATTATGTATGTGTGACAGCTAGAAAGTTAAAGTGATGCATGAATAAAGATGCATTTAAAGAGACTAATGTAGAAAACACATAGTCAAAATTTAAAGAGAGACTGAGTTATGAGAATAATTACTCTAATAGCACAGTCATGGAAATGCAAACGGATGATAGCTGGGGCCAATGTAGGATCCTTCTTAACCCAAGCAGCAACTTTTTGTGAGATAATTGCTTCAGCATTTGGACATGTTTTATGATAATGACCAAAAGAAAGCAAGTCTTCAGGACGTAAAGGTATCAATGATTTCTTAACCACATTTCCTTGTGAAGAAAGACCATAGATAGTGCTTATCTTCAATATAATCAAAAGAAGGAACAAGGAAAAGTAATAGAGCTTCATGTTTCTTTAGCTTGTAGCTAGCAATGTTTGATGAATTTTGATGAGAATGTGATGCACGTATTTAAAGTAGAGATATTTTTTGATAATAAAACGTGGTTAGCACTATCAATATACCAACGCGTTGATGTGGCACAATTGTGCTGTGATCAAGCTAGAAGAAGATTTTACTTGGTGAAAAACTAAGCAGGGATGTTGAGGTCTGATCATGTGACAGCTGGCTTGAATTTAATTTATTAATTTATAAAGTCAACCAGGTGTTTTATTAAATTCAGAATTTTCAATGATTGTATTGTGATTGAAGGAAAATTAAGTAATAGTTTCATGATCAAATTGTGAAGGAATTTTTGTTTTGCCGGATCCTGGTTAATATATTATAATATATGTATTCTAACTTAAGTGAGTGTCTAAAATGTTTAAGTAAACATTTAATTAGTTCAGAAATTGAGAGTCATCTTGATTTCATTTATTTTAGAATAGTTTAGGATGAACATGGGATCAGCAACTAATCAATACAAATATAGAGAAATATTACTTCAAATCAAATTGGGACTACAAATCAACAACAATTTTGTTGGTTAATACAATTTAGGCACGTAGTTAATGAAGTGTTGAACTTGATTAATGGATATACTATAGTGTTGCAACTCATTAATCATCAACTAAATTTCATTAACTAGGAATTTGAACGTTATAAACCACAATTTTTAAGTGTTCAAATATAATCTCATGAGAGGAGAGAATTAGTGAGGTGGAATTTGGGATTAAGTAGTCATAGTTTTTTGTTATAGACCAAATAGAGGATGCAGGAAATGTCAGTTTCAAGAATTTAAACTCTAGACCTCATTCATTAAGCTCATTCATCAAGCTCCTTCAATCTCTTAATTCACCAACTGAGCTAGTCTCACCTTAACTCGCCTCACTTTAGTAGGAGGTATTCTCTTCTACAAGAGTATCATTTATCTTTTGTCTTTTGTCATTCTTCAGGCAGAATTACTCTCCATCCATAGTCATTTCTAGTCGCTTTTTTTAACAACATTTATAGTCGTTTCTTTGCTCTTTAATTTTAGTAGAGAGGCTTTAATTTACTCTTGGATTCCAATATCAATACAATCGGTGTCATTTCTGTTTTTTTTTCTAGGGGTCTTTGACCCCCTCCGGTATTCAAGAGAAAGGGGCCCACTAAATAATCCGGAGTTCGGCTGAGAAATAAGTAAAGTCTGGCTCCAATTTGTTCCATCGCCGGGGATCGAACCCGGGTACTAGCAGAATCCACCCCTTAAGATGGAGTGCATTAACTACTTGCACCCAAGCTTAGAATTATTTCTATTTCTTTTTTACTTGCTGGTTCTATTACTCTCCTTTGTTATGGCCGGCGAGGATTTCACTGAAGGGAAATGTGACATAAGAGAATCCAATAAGCATCTTACACAAATTTAAACTAAAATGGTTACCTTTTTCTTAAAATTCAGTTAGTCGTTTGACTTACAGTCCAATAAGCATCTTACACAAAAGCCAGGAGAAAAGTAAAACATCTCTAGCAATATTTTTTTTATTGAAGAGGGCAGGATATAGTCCTGTTCAGCTGAGTGACCAACATCAGTTCCTTATAAGAAATGACAAAAAAACCGATTTTTCTCGTCTCATTAGTCCAAAATGAAATTCATTTATCTCATTCTGAATGAACTACCATAAAAACCTTCTGTGACTCAGACCAACTACATAAAAAAAGAATTACAAACAAATTCCTTAAAAATGGAACCAAACATGTTTAGTTTATTTAATTGAGTTGATGAACCGGAAGATCCTTGCTTTCTTCAATTAAAAATGGAATTGGCTTTGTTGGGGCAGGCAATCTTCCAATGCTATCAACTTTATCCTTTTGCTTTGGAGGAGGTCTAGCTGCTTTAGGCAACAATCTTCCCTTCTTCTCAAACCATTCAGGCTTCAGCAGTGCCCTCAAGCCCAACTTATTGTAATATACCCTTCTTACAGACCCACCAGCTGCTTCAACTGCTTCCTTAGCCCTAACAGTAACCCTTGATACCTGCAAATTCAGCATGTTAAAACATATCACTGTTTTATGCCTAAAGTTTTTTTCTTACTGTGAAAGAACTATATACTTTAGAATTTGAAAAGACCAACTTTGTATCTCTTTTTCTAATTGACAAATAAAAGCCTAATATGGAACCATAATCTCAGAGTATAAGAGTTTATTTATTTATTTATTTGAAAGTACACAGTTAATGAAAATTGGCATTTAAACTTTGAAGATGATAATTATACCTACTTTCTTCAAAACAACAAAGTCAAAGTTACACAACCTCAAGCCAATAGTTTATTCTTTAATCCTTAGATAACCTTCAAACTTTATACCACTACAGTTGCCAAGGTCAAAACCTATTTAAAGACAGAAGAATGCAGGCTCTCAAGCCGGCAACTAAATAATCATAAAATATATAACAACGGAGAGAATGATGATTAGTTGTGACTTTATGACCGATTTCACAATCGTTATGTTAGTCCAAGATGAGTTCAGAAACTGTGAATTTTTTTTTCCAGTTTGACTTAAAAATCCGAGAGCATGATCACTGTCCTCAAAACACGTATAGCCTTCGAAGTAAAGTATACCTCTAGATGAATTGGCCACAAGATCTTTTCAGAACCACGTCCCATCAATCTTACTCCATCTTTAATTTGCTTCCCTAGTACCCCTGCATCCTATGGTAACAATAATGACGAGAAGAATGAGAGGAAGCACATGAAGCAAACAAATCCAATTGAAGTGAGGAAACAGTTACAAAACCTTGAGTGTTTTCATTGTGATCAATTCAGAAGAATCTATCTTCCCTGCATTGATAAACGTTGCTATTTTTCCCAAACCTATTGGCTGCAAAATACAGAAATAAAACAAATAACCATGGTTACTTGGCTTATGGCTACACTATCAGATAAATGTATATAGACATTAAACTAAACTAACAAATACTAACAGCTTGCTTGATTACACTTTCAAAAACACCTTTCTGTTTCTCAAAAATTAGCCAAGAACAAATTTGTTCTTTCCTATATTTTTAAAAATAGAAAACTCTTTATAAAAGTGTAATCAAACAAGCTCTAAATTATGCACAAACAGATTAAATTTAAAATACAAAACTCAAAGAGGTCACTAGAATACGTTACTCAATCCCCATACATCCAAGGAATCAAATCTATCCACCAAAGCGAACTCCAACATTTGAATTATACCTTCGCATTCTATATCAACAATCACATATAAACAGTAAAAATATCTGTAGCACCAGATCGAAAGCGTGTCGGGTGTTCAATTTCAAACTGTCACATACGTAGTTACATTCAATCACTTCTATTTTCTCAAACTATTGATCCTTGAACACCCTACAAACTCTATATACCATTACATTCAATCACATGTGGTTATAGATTGAAGGTGTGATAGTGCGAGTGTCGTGTCCAATGTTCGCATCTGTGCTTTACAGATCCATTGAATCCAATAACGTATAAATTTTGACATGAATCTTCTGTTAAGTTAGCAATAACTTTTAGTACAGATCATAGTTGACAATGCAATTGATATACATAAAAAAGAGTTTTTTATGAATCAAAACCAAATCAGTGAGCAATGAAAGAATAAATACCTGAAAAGTGAGGCTAAATGGATTCTTAAATCCACGTTTAGGCATTCTACGACGAAGAGGGGTTTGACCACCTTCAAACCCTAATTTAACACCTTTTCTAGCTCTCTGACCCTTATGACCAAACCCAGCAGTTTTACCCTTTCCAGACCCAATACCACGACCTCTCCTTATCTTCTGTTTTCTCGGAATATTATCTCTCAGATCATTCAAACTCAGAAGACTGTAAGCCCTAAATCCACCTTGAAATTGAAAATCATTCAATGAATGATTAACTGCTGCTTTCTGAACCACATTGAGATTCTGCAATGGGTGTAACTGAATGGATTTGTTGTGAATTGAGGTTCTGATAATTGAAGATGAGAGAATAGAGAGCCCTCTTTTCAGCATTTTCTTCTACTGTAATCTTTAGCTAGCGAAGAGGATAGAATAAAATTAGTTATCAACAGTGGTGTTTTGCGGCTTTATCGCGTCGGAGCATTAGGGTGTTTTCCGGCTAACTGCTTCCTCCGTTAACGTTTTCCGTCGTGTTCTAAATCTTGTCGTTCAGCCCTTGCGAGTTCACCCTGCGCTATTTTAGGGTTTCTCACCACATCTTTTTCTTTTGTTTAAAATAAAATGAAATGAAAGGTGTTTTATTTATTTTTTGGGTAAATAAATGAAAGGTGTTTTAGGAGTTTATTTTATTTTACTTTTTATTTTTGTCTTTATTTTTTACATATTAATTAAATTACTTTTAGTTTTATTTTTCTCTATTATTTAATAATTAAATTATGATTTAACTAGGGGTATTGGCGGTGGGTTTCGTTCGACTTTGAACCAAAAAAATCAGTCGAACTACAAAGCGACAACACAGACAGTTTTGTTCAATTCAATTGGCTTCCTTATAAAAATCGGAACCAATTCGGTTTGAATTGATTTGGTTCGATCAGTTTTTTACGAGTCGGAAAACAAATTTTATTCTAAAATTGAATTCAGTAATTTCATTTTTTATCCAAATATTAAAGAGTAAAATAATAATGTGATTATTATTATTTTATGACATATAAACTACTAAACTTAAAACTTAAAATGTAGTAACATAAAAAGTAGAAGCTGCAGGAAAAACTTAATATGCAAAAATAGTATAAGTAACAGCTTACAACATTATATTTAGTAATTTTATTTTCAATAATGCTATTAAGCCCAAAAAAGGGACAAATAAATGGGCAAATATACGGTTCTCAATACGAATCCGTATCTATCAGTTTAAATTTGGTTTTTATATATTAAACAACTAAAATATTGATAATTATTTTATACTAAAATAATTAAAACAATAAAACAAAACCCTCAGCTTCTTCTTCTCTCTAGCGACAAACTGTGAGTTTATTCTCTCTCAACACTCAGCTCGTCCCTCAGCTCCGTCTCAGCTCGTCCCTCAGCTCATTTACACCTTTCTCTGTGAAACCCCTCAGCTCCGGTACAACTTTCTCTGCGAAACCCCTCTGCGAAATCTCTCAGCCCCAGTCTTCTCCGTCGGACGTCTTTGTCTCCAGCAACCATCTCAACAACTCAGTTTCCATATTTTTTCCTAAACTCAGTTTCCACCATTGCTTAGCTTCTTCTTTGTCAAGGAGATTTCTGTCAGGTCAGTGTCGTCTTCCTTCTTTGCGATTCATTTTCAAGCATTTTGCAAGCTCAGGTATTTCTTTGATTTTCCTCTTCATTTTCTGCTAGTTAATCCGTTTTTCCTTTTCGTTTCTGTAACCCCTGTGGGTTGATTTCCTAGTTGTAGTTTTTTGCTTGTTAATAGCTTGGTTTGGGCCTACAATGGTTGACATGGCCTTATAGTTCTATCTTTCAGTAATTTGTGGCTTCTATTTCTTCTGCATGTTTGTTTGACCAGAAAAGAAATGTGCAAGACATCTAAGCATCGTAACAGACACCTAGATGATTTTTAACAGAGTTGAATAAAATTGTCTAAAAGGTCAACATTGCTAACATTGCTATCAGAGCGCATTTCTAACATGAATTTGGCAGTAAGTACTGGTCTTTGCGGGAATTCGATGATTTAGTTAGTTTGTTAGAGTAATTTGCTTTATTTTTGGCATTCAGCATTTGATAGGATTTCTCAATAAAAAAAAAAACTTTTGTTTGTTTTAAATTATTGAATATATTAGGACTAGATTTATGATCCACATATTGATCGGAAGTTTGCAACATGGTGGGCTAGGCGTCGGGTCCAATGCGTTGGTGGGCTAGGCGTCGGGTCCAATTATACAGGGTGGCAGGTTGAGGAGCACCAAACCCGTCGGGCCCAACCTGTTTTGCCACCCTACATCAAGTAAAGCTATACACCAAACCCGAGTTATACAGGGTGGCAGGTTGTAAAGCTATGTAATTAATTGGTTTAAATATAGGGTTTGAGTTGAGAGAAACAAAAGAAAAAAGAGAGAAAGAAACTCGTAAATATGTGAAAATGAATTATTTTTCTGAATTGTATTTTGCTGAGTGCTAGGCCTAGACTTACATACCACATAAGTTAGTTACAAAATTAAGAGTCGCTAACTAACTCCTAACAGCTGTCGTTAACAGAAATAGAGTAAGACTAAGGCCAAGACTATGCACATGCTTAGACAAACTCCAAGCTAATACACAAAAAACATAAGTATATTTTTATAACCACCACCACCCCCTCCCACCACAATAAACTCAGGGTAATCGAGCACAGCTGAACTAGCAGAGTTTGTCCCTTAATAAGTTGAATTCGAGCTCAAGAAGGGCTTGGTGAGGATGTTAGCAGTCTGATCCTGAGCGTACTTATAGTGTTTAGTTGCTGTTCTATGTTAGTCTTTTATTTGATTGCAAGTTTGCCTTTGGGGCAAGGTAATCAAAACCGGACCGGACATTGAACCGGAAGAGGTAGCGGTTCAGGGGTTCTTGGGTTTAACCGGTTGAATCGGGGGTTGAACCGGAATTAATTAAATAGATTATTTAATATATTTTTTACAATATATAAAGGATAAAAAACAAAAAAGAATCATAATATGACATAATAAAACTATAATATTCAACAATCATAGATAATTAGATATTATAATGTAAATACTCTCATAGTAATATTAGTGTACACATTTGTTTTTTAATTATTTATTTATTTATTACATCAATTTAATTATAAAGAATGATAAAAAATATCTCATATACCAAAAATCAACATCATTTATCATTTTTTTTCCAAAAATCAACTTGGTATACCATTTTTTAAGGAAAATAAACCAAATCCGGTTTTCTGCACAGTTCCCCGGTTTTTGGCCGGTTTCCTGTCCGGTTCCCGATTTTTAACCGGTTATCCAGTTCAATTCCCGGTTTTCACCCCAGGCGGTTCTGGGGTTCATTTGGACCGGATAGGGGTCCGGTTCCCGGTTCAACCGGTTGAACCGGCCGGTCCGGCCCGATTTTGACAACCTTGCTTTGGGGTATTCTAAATGGGAAGAAATGTGATTTTCTTTGTTGGCATAAGAATGTTGATTTTGATTGCTGTTTGAAATATGGGTTTTAGGTGGCTAAAGCATAATTGCTAAAGCAGTTCCATTTGAATCTGTTAAGGAAGTTGTTTCTCATTTTGGAGGAGTTTTTGAGGTATATCAATCTTGCTTTTATTTCTGTTTTACTGAAACATTCCTTATCATTGATTGTGACTTGCAATTTATGTTACTCTAATATACGTAATGAGTGGTTGGTTATGATTTATGAAGTGTATTATTATTTATGTTGCTGGATAGTGTTACGTGATCTTTTATTGATGAAGTGTATTTGGATTTCTTGCACTCTCCTAAGTATCATAAAAGTTGCGTTCTGTGAAGAGGATTTACAGAAAAACACGGCTACTAATTGAAGAAGTAACATGTAATTAGGTCGATAGATTTGTTGGGCAATTTAATCTATCAGATATCATTGAGACACTTGATAATAGTAGTTGTAGCAAAATGACAGACAAGAAATTTAAGGTCATATAACACAAACACACAATTGAAGTGAAACTGCTACATATGGTTTATGCATGAACGTGAGTTAAATCTCATCATTCTGTATTTCTAAACACCTTAGAAGCAATGTTTTTGGTGTGTGTCTTGATTGTGGCTATACAGATTTTTTGTTTATTCAATTAACAAGTTAGCTATAGTTTATATTTGAAATGTTGCACTAGAAGCTCTGAAGTTGGATGCTTTGATTTTGATTTTAGTGATTGTAAGGGCTTCTCTTGTAAGTTATATTATGAATTCCTAGTCTTTATGAAGTACATATATAAGGGCTTCTCTTGTAAAGTACTATGTTCTTGAAAGGAACACTGTTTTTATATGAAGTACATTAATGGAAATATATATTTTTTCATAGTAAACGTATAGTAACGTTCCATTATGGGAAGGATGAAAGCCAAAAATAATACGAGTGATAAGACAAAAGAAACTGAGGTAAGTTTGTTTTCACATGGTTTGAAAGTTTTTGCAATTGTCCATAAGTTAGTCATGTATCATAATTCGTTCTATAATTGAGTATAACTCCGTGTTCTTGTTGTTGTGTCTTAATTGATGTAAGCACATTGGAACTGCATTTCGATGGACGAGGTTGACCCACAAGGAATTATTGTATCCATTGATTTAAAATCCGCTTCAAATTCTTTTTCTGCTCTATTTCTGAGAGCATTGTCATATTGTTTAACAAATTGACCAAGACTTGTTGTTGAATTGATATATCCATCAAAGAAAGCATGTATGCTCTCATTGCGCAGTGTCGTTGACATGCCCGCCCAGAAGCTTTTCCTTAACAATATCGGTGCCCATCTATGTCGCTCCTTCATTATACAACCCACTTAACCAATCGTTGTCTTGAAGCTCAAATTTTTCTATGAAGGAACACCACTTATCTTTAAAATCAACTACGATGTAAGTATCATAAACTGCTTCTTTCATGGCTGCCTTTATCTTCTTATATTGACCATATCCATTGAGTTTTTCCGGTATTTTTTTAATGATATGCCATAAACACCACCTATGGCGAGTCGAAGGGAAGACTATCTCAATGGAATTTTTCATAGCCACGCATTGGTCAATCACAATACCCATAGGCACCTTTCCAAGCATTTAACGAAGCCACAATTGGAAAAGCCAAACAAATGAGTCTTTGTCTTCACCGGAAACTAGGCCACACCCAAGTAATGTTGATTGACCATGGTGATTGACACCTACAAACGCAGCAAAAGGCATGTCATATTTATTGGTCAAATATGTTGAATCAAATGTGACCACATCTCTAAAATATTCATAAGCAACTCTACTTCTAGCATCGGCCCAAAAGATATTCTTCACATGAAAACCCTCGTCCAAATCAATATCATAGAAGAAATCTGAATTTTGTTCTCTCATTTGATAAAAGTAACTAATCAATGCCTTCCCATCACCTCCTTTTCCAATTGAACGCCTTTCCTTGTTGACATAATTCCTCACGTCCTTTTCACAAAATGGTACATTTTCATGCCCTCCCACATCTGTAACAATAGATTGGAGTGTTTTGTTAATCCTCACTCCCACTTCATCATTGAGTTGGATTGTTCTCTTCACATGCAGATTTAGTTTCTTGTTAAACTTAAACAACCTTGCCTTTATGGGGCTCATCTCGTGAGAATGGACACCTTCAAATTTTCTGACTTTCCATGTCCCATCGCATTGTAACTTGAAAGCTATCCTGACAGGATAATTCTTCACCTTAGTCGGAAGTGTTTTCAATGAACATGGAATTTTTGACATCTTTTGCCCTAGACCCCGCTCTCGAGCATGCAAGAGTAATGTAGTTGATTTCCCCATCATCTCCCTTTACTGATATTCTAATTTTCCATCCAAAATCTTTTCTTAACGCGTACTCACCATAATATGATTTCCCAATGAAGCAAAACACATCCCAATTGCAGGCTCCCAACGTGCATCCTCATCGTTGGAGTCGTCAACTATTATACCTTCACCATCGGCACTACCACCCTCCACGAATGTTGTCGCACTATCCATGTTTTTCAAAACCTAGGTGTGACGCCAACACTGCACAGTTAAAGTCAACATTATTTAATAGTTCAATCAGTAGACAACCTCATCATCATAAAAATTATTTCAATAACTCAATCAATACAAAAAATATATACTATTAACTAATAATAGTCACACTAAACTACCATTGAAATGAAGACACACAAAGTGCTATTCATCGAGTTGATATTATAATATTTAATCTATGTTCTAATTATTGATCCATAAAATATATAAATAAAACCCAACCATAACTTATAAATGAAAAGTATATTTATATAGTTATATAGCTAGAGAGCTATAGAAAGGAAATGTAACAAACTAATGAATTAACCTAACAGAACTTATGACTAACTAGTTAAGTTTTCTAACTTATAACTAATTATGACAACTAATAGTTAATATTCTATTGGTATTATAATAGAGTAGTTAACAAACCTCGAAAGAGAATACAACACCAGGTTCCAGACCAGCTTCTGATTTCATAGTCACCCCATCACATACAATGATATGCCTAACTTCATATCCTTCTCCAATGACTGAATTTAAAATTTTAGTGTTGTTCCCAATAACAACAGATTATCCAATGACTGAAGAAAAGAATTTGTCAAAAAAGGCAACATGCAGTAAATCGAAATTAAGAAAGTAGGTAAAATTAGTTTTGACCCTAACATCCTAAACACAAGCTCAGAAGAAGTAATCCAGAGACACCTCACTCATTGGTTTCCAATTTCAAGCCACTTAGTCATAGGCTCACGACATAATAATCAATCAAACTAACAATCAAGTAAACTAACAAACTAACAATCAAGTAAACTAACAAACTAACAAACTGTAATTAACAATCAAGCAAATCAACAAACTACCTATTATCAACTAAGACACACTGTTGAGCGAGAGAGAGAGAGAGAGAGAGAGAGAGAGAGAGAGCAACAAGTATATGAAAAAGTGCTGCAACTAACTGAGAGAGGAAATGAAACTAACTAACTTAACACGTGTGTTAGTGTGAGTAGATTAAGCCGGTTAATATATAAACACATTCAAACCAAACAGAACAAACCAGTTGATTGAAAAAGCGACCTAAACACATTCAAACCAAAGTGTGTTTTTGCAATTTTCTACTTTGTTTAGATTTGTTTGAGTTGGTTTTGATTTGGACACTCTTACCAACAACACTCTAACACTCTTCTTCCTACTCTCTCAAAAATTTCATGTAATCATTGAGAAAGTGTTGGAGGGAGAGCGTTGTTTGACTAAGACGGGGAGTGTAAAAAATATTGCTGTTGACACTTCTCTTTAACTAATAATAATAATAATAAAGTTAAATATATTTTTGATCCCTACAAAATTTGAATTTTTGTTATAATACCTAAAAAAAATTACCTATGTTTTGTCCCCAAGTTTTTTTTATCAATTTCAATCCCTCATGTCTTTTAATAGTGCTTAGAAGCACTATAAAAAACCACTATTAAAAGTCATGAAACACTATCAAAATTCATGAGGGACTAAAACAGATGAAAAATGTGGTGACCAAAAGTAGGTGAATTTTTTTTTGAGAAAATAAGACCAAAAAACCCAAATTTTATAGAGACCAAAAATATATTTAACTCTTAATAATATTAAAAAAAACTAATAACAGTCATCCCGCTACACACTATATCGTGGGGATGACAATGAGCATCCTTTGAGAATAATATCGTCCTCTTATACATCATCCATGGGGATGTCAATGAGCATCTAGTGGTAGAACCTCTTATACATCATATTTTTCTTATTTTCAACATTTAAACTCCTCCCACCTTTTTTTATGATCATGATCTCCCTAGACCCTCCGGCCACTAAAGAGGATCACTCATTAGTTGTTCTACAACTATCTAAAAAACCTACACAATTACACTCGTTTTTTTATAGAGGAAAATTGTGTATTCAAGGTACACAAAAACCTATTTAAAAACCTCTACACTCAACTAAAAATGGAAGGTCAACATCAATGCACCAAAAGTAAATGAACAAAATCAATAATCCTTAAAACGATACAACCGAGCCATTTAGATGATAATTGGTAAATTTACACAAACAAATTACTCCTATCCCCTGAAAATACAATTATTGGGCTCCACACACCACCCATAGAATAGGCCCTGACTCGACTTAGCCTTAGCCAAAAATCAATTCCACTAGAGAAACTTAATTTGAAAGAGGGCCTCAGAAAAAGATCTACATGTTTGCTAGGGAAAACAACCCCATTTCTACTTTCTCAAATCCCCCAGAGGACCGAATGCCAAATCATAATAATCTCCTTTCTACCCATACTAATATTAACCCCTGAGTAAAGAATCAAGAATAGAGTTGAAAGATTAGGTGGAAGCACCACTACCAACCCCAGCCATCTAAAGACTAAGTACCACAATCTCTCGGAGAAAGGACAACTCAAGAACAAGTGTGATGCCGACTTTGAAGGTCCCCCATAGCGAGCACGACCAGTAGCCGCCAAATCAGAAATAACGTTCCTCCGAAATAGATTCTCCCGAGTTGGGAGCCTATTTAAAAGGAGACGCCATGAAAAAGCAACAACCTTAGACGACGCTAGACTCTTCCATTGCTTATCCAAAGCGAAAGACATAATCGCTGTCCTCAGCTCCAACATTGGAAAACCATGAAGTAACAGTTGATAAGCTGAGTTAACAGAGTAGACACCATCGGTCGAGGCCTCCCACAACCACCTATCCTCCAAAAAAGAGAATACTATCGGGGAGATCAGGTCCAAGAGGTCGCCTAGGAGGTCGTCTTCCTAAACAAAGAAAGACATCCTCCTACCGAGCCTCCACACCCTACCACCACCCCACGACCCTCTCACTTCATCAACACTACAATCCTTTTGGGTGGAGATAGAAAAAAGCCTCGGGAAGACTGCCTTAAGGGGGCCTCATCAACCCAAACATCATGTCAAAAACTTATTGTAGCCCCATTGCCAACCTTCTTTATCACTTCGTCTGAAAACCAGTCAAGGCCCACCCCCACCCTACAAATATCCTTCCACCACAGATAGGAGAAATATGGGGGACTAATCGAGTTCAAAACACTGTTACCAATAACTTCACTCACATACTTCGCTTGGAGGACCTAGATCGACAAAGAGTTATCTCCAAGACCATCATCCTTTTCAGGCATACAAACTTCTGACCACCTCAACCATGGGATATTACCCCCACGAGCCCCACCCGACAGGAAATCTCTCTGAATCTTGACTACCTTTTTCCACACTTTGACATGCATCTTTAAGAATGACAAATAAAAGATTGAGATACTACTTAACACTAAGTTAATAAGGGCAATTCGCCCACCAAAACTCACATACCTATTACCCCACCCATTTAGTCTTTGCTTGAGAGTTTCAATAATTGGTTGCCACGTCGGCAAGCGCTTCGACTCGCGCACCGATAGGTAAGCCAAGATACTTAAAAGGGAGGGCACTGATACGACAATGAAAAAAGCCCACAGCCAAATCAAGGTTGTTTGGCGTTGATGTGGGACAATATTATGGGTATGGGAGCTAGATTCCTCAATTGTAAAAGGGGCGCTCTACCCCTTTTAAGTACCTTGGTCTCCCGGTTGGGGATAAACCTCGTAGGGTATCTACTTGGGAGAATAAGCTTGAGGTGTTAAGGGGAAGGCTGCTAGGCTGGCAACACAGGCACATTAGTTTGGGTGGCAAAAGGTCCTAGTCAATGTTGTTCTAAGTAGTATTCCTCTTTAGATCGTATTAGGCTTTGATGAAGTACATCACTTATGTACTCTTCCAACATGTACTCTTCCACTATTTTATTAAACAATCCTATAAACCAACATTTTTTATAATGAAATTTTTTGTAACCCCTGACCTTGGGTCCTAGATCCGCCGCCGATTGTATTTATTTTAATTGCTAAGAAGAATAAAGTAATATTTTTTATTTTCACTATTTCTAAAAATAATATTTAGTTAAATGTTTCTTAATTGTAGTAGTGGAGATAAAACAAAGGGAAAAAAAAGTAAACAATCTCTTGTTTTTTAATCCATTAAAAAGTATTTTGGACTGTAGTAGCAAGAAGAAAATTCTGAGAAATGCTTCCAAACTAAAGCATCCCCATAAAATTTACATTGTATCACTTTCAAATTGCCATTTACACAAACCAAATATTGTCTTGTTTGTCATTTAAAATCAGAACCAGAGCCATTTCCTAGGACAACCGAACATAATGAAATTTCAATTTTACAAACTATAAATTTTGTACATAAATGCACACAACAAATACAAACCAAAACAACAAACCCTTCACAAAACCCCCACACATTATGATAACATTACTTCAAAGTTCTAAGCTTTGCAGCAAACAAATTTCCCAATTCCTTTAGGACTAGCAACTCCTTCACCACCTTCTTCAGAGATCTGAACCTCTTTCTTATGATGCTGCTTATGCTTCTTCTTAGTCTCATCCTTAGGCACAATTATCTTCAACACCCCATCATGCATTGAAGCCTTAACATCATCAACTTTAACATTCTCAGGTAATCTGAATTCCCTTAACAAAACTCCATTGTTCCTTCTTTCTCTACAATGCCACTTAAGACTCTTCTCTTCATTTTCTTCTTCATCTTGTTGTTGTTCTTTCTTCTCTGCTTTGATACAGAGTACTCTGTTTTCAGGCACTTCAAGGTTTACATCCTCTTTGGTGAAACCCGGAAGATCGATTTCAAAGATGTGGGAATCACGGGTCTCCTTCCAATCCATTTGGGTGTTCGATTCATATCCCGTTGATCCATAATTTTCGTTGAAGAAAGCTCTGAAGTGATGAAAAGGGTCGCTTTGGTTCAAAAACAGAGTATGAAACAGAGACATTGGTGCTTTTGTATTATCGTGATGTTTTCTCTCTTTGTGTTGAATCTAGCTTGTGTGAATTTTGGTGTGAGATAATTTGTATATATAGGGTGAAGTTGCAGGTTCTTGAAAATTCTGGATTTGAAAGGAATCAATGATTTTTTTTAAGAAGGAATGTTGCGCTTTGTTGCTGTTCATCGGGGTCAGAGGAGTGTGGGTTTCGTAAAGTCAAATGCTGAAGAGATAAGAAATGTCTCGTAGTTACTAGAAAAGTTGGAAATGGAAACTTTATGTTATTGTTTTTCCAAATCTTTAATTATGATAAAATTGTTAGGTCTTTTTCTTCATTTTGTTTTCGTAACGTCTCAAACTCACAAAATAATTAAGATGTCGTTTACTCCCTTTCTTTTTTTTTCAGATCATGATATCTACTGTCGAACGCATATCTACTGTCGAACGCAATGACTAATTGTCCCGCTGAATTGGAAGCACCTCAAAAGGTGGGACAGCTGTCCCAGAGATTTAAAGTTGTTTCATACCCAAGACGATGATCCGTTTACTCCCTTTCGTAAATAAGAAAACACGGGAAGAAAAGAAAAAATTCAAGTTGGACCCACAAAAAGTCAATCTTCCGAAAATGAGAAGAAAAAAGTGGATTCCTAATATAAATTACCAGAATATCCTCTCATATTATTATATTTTATTTATTTATTAAATAAATAATTTTAACAATATTTTAAATTTATTTAGCCTTTTTTAATCTAACATGTCTATTTAATTTATAAATAACTACTTTTGTTACGAAATAAACTAGACTATTATATTATAAACAAGACTATGGCTCTGTTTGGTAAAAAATAGCGGATAGCGAATAAACTAGCGGATAGCTTATAGCGGATAGCTGATAGCGGATAAGCTACTTGATGGCGAATAAAGTGTTTGGTAAAATTAGCGTTTGAACTAGCTGATTAATGTAAAATGACATAAAAGGACATGTTTAGTTAATAGTTAAATTTATTTAATCAGTACAAAATATGCATAAATTATGTTGCTTAATTGTGTGATTAATAAATTTATATGAAATTCTAATTTATTTTTTCGTTAAAACTCATGATAGTCTAATATATTTATTTACTTGAAAGTCTAATTTATTTAGTTAATAAATAAACTAATTTATCTATTATCAATTAATTATTTATTTTAACAAGTGAATTTCATTACTTTAAATTTATATTTTATATATTTGTGTGTTAAGAGAAAAAGTTCCCTCACGCGGTTCGTTCTTGAAGAAACAAATATGAAAAATTTGGAAAGTAAAAAAAAAGTAGAAACTAATGAAAAAATGTTCATGGGATCAACAAAACGTCAAATGTAAAAAAAAGTAGAAAGTAAAAAAATGTGAGGTGAGAGTGAGGTGGCGTAGGTGAGTTACAAATGAATATAAGAAAATTTATTTTATAGGATAGAGAAGGAATTTTATTAAAATAATGAGGGCAAAAGTGACTAAAAAGATGAGACGCTATAAGCTATAAGCTCAAACGCTACTTCAAGTAGAGTTTCAAAAAACGCTATAAGCTACCCCAGAAACGCTATCCGCTACTACTTACCAAACACCTCTAAATTTTCCCATCCGCTATAAGCTAGTCAAATCCGCTATAATCTAGCGGATGTGACTTGCCAAACAGAGCCTATATCAAAAGAAGAACAAGAGAATGAGAGGAGAGAAGATAGAGGTCTTTGTATTTCTCTTCAAGTGTGTCAATACACATATGAGATAGGCTTATTTATAGGGTAGAAGGGAAGTGAAAGATCAACCTATGAAGAGCCACTAATAAAGGTGGTAATCATAAAGAGTAGTGGAAGAGTAGTGGACATCCATATATGTTGGGGTTTCGCAAGATCACCATAAAGATGACATAACCTCGAAGCGGAATAACCCCTTGCCAAGGAACACGTAAGCACAAAATTTTCACATTAGGTTCATGTGTTTACCTTTTGAAGCGAAGAGGAGACAACGGGGACGACCACCAGCACCACGAAATCGCAGCACCTCTACTCAGTCCATGCAAGTGAACACCTTCGGAGTTCCGTGCTAGCAGCTCTTAGAAGAAGGAGGCAAAAACTCTCTAGTTAGGGTTTGATGGAGTACATCACTTATGTACTCTTCCACTATGTCTTGGTGGGCCTATTGGGCTTCGTACATTACAACCCCAATTCCCTTTCTCCTTCTTTGTTTATTTAATTAAATCATATTTAATTAAATAAATCTCCAATTAATCACTTTATGCGTGTGACCCTATAGGCTTCCAATAAATTGGTAATAATATTAAATTAATAATTACATATTATAAACAAGGCTAAATACCTGTTTTGGTCCTTTATGTTTGGGCGAAGTTTCACTTTCGTCCTTTATCTTTTTTTTGTTCCGTTTTAGTCCTTTATGTTTCATTGTGCAAGAAAGTGAGGGACCAAAACGAAACAAATTAAAAACTGAGAGGGACCAAAATTAAACCAAACAAAAAAGCAGAGGACGAAAATGAAACAAATAGTGCTAACGGTAGGGACGAAACCGAAACAAAAATGAAACATAAAGGACTAAAACGGAACAAAAAAAAGATATAGGACGAAAGTGAAACTTCGCCCAAACATAAAGGACCAAAACAGGTATTTAGCCTATAAACAATGAGCGGCATCTAGCAATGTATTACTGCTACCCAATTTATGGAAAAATTGGCAATCCAATTATTACCTTCCCGCGACCACAAATTACCGTGCCGTAATTGTCCCTTCACCCAAATGTCTTAATTGAACACAAGGCATAATTAGTGTCATCCTTGTTATGTTCAACTATTTCTTTCTCGATCCCCGAGTATACGTCCAATCACTAATGGGCCCAATATCTCATATTGGCCCATTAAGGCATGGCCACGCATATTTCACGTACCGCTCTATCGAGAAGCCTGAGACATAACTCCTGTTATGCAGGAGGGATGAATTCTATCTACATCACTCACACCCCTCCACATGATTTATTGCAGGCCCAATAACCACCGTTATGATTGTCCTGTTACAGACAATGTTTGATGGCCTTAAAGCCTACAACGCTTCATGTAGGGATCGTAGTGACTTCAAGTCGAAGGACTACTCACAATGGTCGCATGAGAGTAACTAATGACACTTGCATAACTGTTATGTAGTAATCTCATAGCGGGTCAATCCAGTACAAATATTACTCCTAATACTTATACCTATGTGAAGACTTGATATCTCATATCCATGACCCGTGAGATATGGTCATCAGTCCACTCACATAATAGTCTCGATGCATTACTGTTGTCCTAATTAATAGTAACACTCGACTACAGATACTTTAAGAATAGTGTCTTTATGTTCAATAGGGTCTCACGATTAAGTCACACTTAATAATCAATTAAACAGATCAACTATTCTAAGGACTTTATTATGCTCTAAATAAATCCACATAATAAATAAAATGCCTCATATCAATATAAATAATAATAATAAATGTCATGATTCAAAAACAATAACCAAGGAAAAACTGTTGGCCTCTAGGGCTAACTCTAACAATCTCCCACTAGCACTAGAGCCAACTAGGCATACTCCTAACACCCATTGATCTAGTGTGACCATCATGCTTCTGCTGAGCAAGTGGTTTTGTCAGTGGGTCTGTAACACCCCCCTTTTACTATTACAATTAAATAGACAATTATCAGAGTCACCTCGAAGGGCGCTACATTTTTTCACCATTTTTAAAAAAGGAAAATCTCCAAAATAATTTATATAAAAGAAATCACCAAGCAGCGGAAATATTAACCAGTTTAAACATCTCCAGAATTAACAATTAAAGACATCTCCAAAATAAATTAAAACAATTTCCAATAACTAAAATAATAGTTCAAAACGATAACTAACGACTCCCCGGTGCTACATATCAGAGCTGACACAGACCCAAACGAGAGAGGAAGCAAAACCTAGCAATTCCTCCACGAGCACTAGCGATCACCTGCAGCGTTGCCGCATGAGAGCAACATTCCAAGCAGAAGGGGTGAGTCTAACAGAGATAATAAGCAGATGATAAAAATATGCTAGCATTAGGTAACTACAGCAACACAATACGATTACACCGTATCACAGCACCAGATACCAAAGGAAAAGTCCATTTGAAAGTGAACCACCAAAATTATAACATTCATAGACAATGGGATGATATGCAACCCCTCCAGTGGGCATATGCATGCGGTACCGATCACCAAAATGAGCCACGACGGGCATATCACCAATAAACACCAGAGGCAGAGCCTATATCACCAAAACATGCATATGTTAATGCGACACCATGATTATGCACCAACTCACCATAACAAGTATTTAAAATAAATACTATATCACCAGAATCAAAACAAATGATTTCACCAAAAATAGCACCAAGTTGTAGCATCACAGCTACCACTAAACTCTCCTGAGCATACCAGCACCGCACCTGAAATATTAACGCCAGATGGCTCCACAACGCGGACATAACGCACGCACACCACGCACAAGACTGGCGCACAGCGCCTAGGCACATCGCACCTACTTCAGCGAATTAATTAAAATAGCAAACGACATCGGATTTCAACAAATAAATACTTGTTGGAAAGCCCTATGGGTCTGGTTATCATCCCTAAGTTCAGTTTTTGAAGGAGAGTGTCCAATAGGTACAGTTTTCGAAAAGCACACAGGCTAGTTGCAAAAGAGGACAGTTTCTGTCCTTCAAATTCAAGCAATTCCAAAGTGACCAAGACTCAATCAAATTGCATGAAACTTGTGCATAAACTGGGGCAAATTTTGTCTAGTTTTCAAAGAAATTGGATTCGTTCGAAAAGGAGTTCTTTTGAAAACGTGGTAACCAAAACACTGACCCTGTGTCCAGATTGTTTCCAGAATCTTACTCTAACTTGTGGAATTCATATCTCGAGCTACACAACTCTAAACGCACCCAAACCAGTGCCAAATTAACAAGCATTAAGTCTATTTTCCAGAAAAATAAACCACATAATTTTTCGGTCAATACAACGTTCCCAGTCACCGAAATACCGAATCTATACCCAAATCGTTTCCAGAATTTTAACCTAACTTGTATCGCCTATAACTCGAGCTATACAACTCCGAATTTAACGAAACCAGTGCCAAAACGACCGGCGTTAAGTCTATTTTCAAAAACAATCAACCTCATAATTTTTGGATCAACCAAACAGCGCCAGTTTTAGAAAAACCGAACCTGTGTCCAGAATCGCTAAATTGCCAAACACCAAACCCTAACGGCAACGACACCGCAACCACCACAACAAAAACGACAATTCGACAACGCGACAACAACAATCAACCACGCACAGCAACAACAAAAACACGAACAATAACAACACCATCATCGTGATACAACAATCACGCAACAACAAATAACGAAACAAATCACAATAACGTGCAATAATCATCAAAGCACCAATCTCAACGAAAACACGATATGCAACGACACGAATAATTCAACAAAACCCTAGACTACCCACACATAATTATCATCAACCCATTATCAAGGTTAAGCCCACCCTTACCTCAACTATGGTGGCGCAAACTCCCTCCTAGCCTCGTTCCTCGATCTCCGAATACGGCGACTCCCCCAAACTGCAGCTTCAGTGCGAAGCCAATATCTCTCTCCTCAGAACTCGTTTCGAAGATCCGAACGGTGAAAGTGTAGAACTATATCTTACGAACCTGCTGCCCAAAAACGAAGACGATCCAACGGTTAACGAAACCGGAATCGCAATTTTACGGTGACAGGTTTGAGAAAAACGGGAATTGTTTTCTCTCTTCTTTTCTCTCTCTTTGGTGGCTGCTCTAATCCGAAATTCCTCTCTCTCTCAACCCTAAATTAATCCTCTCCACTTATAATAAGTGAGAAACATAATGGGCTAAATTATTTGGGACTTTATCCACATAGGAAGGGAGCCCAATGCTATTTTTAACTAGCCCACAACACGTGATTATCATCTAACTCGTTTTCAACATAGCTACTACGCCCATAATTTCAATTCTTACAATCATCCTACGGCAATCCAACTTCGAAATAATTTGATTAAATTTTAGGGCGTTACAACTCTCCCCCACTTAGAATATTTTCGTCCTCGAAAACGTACCTGATTCAAACAGCTCCGGATAGGACTCTCGCATCTTGCTCTCCAACTCCCATGTCATGCTTTCACCAGCAGCTCCTAACCAGACCACTTTTACCAGGTTTATCTCTTTGCCACGTAAAGTCTTCACTTCACGATCTTCAATTCGCACAGGCATTGTCTCCACAGTGAGATTATCCCGCACATGCACATCATCCATCGGAATCACATGGGACGGATCCGAAATATACTTCCGAAGTTGCGACACATGAAATACATCGTGCAAATTCGAAAGATTAGGCGGCAAGGCCACCCTATAAGCAACATTACCAATTCTCTCAGTGATCTGATACGGTCCAATGAAACGAGGAGTCAACTTCTTTGTCTTCAATGCACGCCCAACACCAGCCATAGGCGTGACTCTCAAAAACACATGATCACCAGCTTGGAATTCTAAATCCTTCCTTCTCTTATCATGATAGCTCTTCTGTCTACTCTGCGACGCTTTCATTTTCTCACGGATCAATTTCACCTTTTCAGTAGTCTCTCGAACAACCTGGGGTCCAAGAACAATACTCTCCCCAGATTCATGCCAACACAACGGAGTCCTACATCTCCGACCATACAATGCCTCGAACGGTGCCATCCCGATGCTAGAATGGTAACTATTGTTGTAAGTAAACTCAATCAACGGAAGGTGAGTATCCCACGCACCTCCCTGCTCAAGAACACAAGATCTCAACAAGTCTTCCAACGACTGAATGGTCCTCTCTGTCTGCCCATCAGTTTGAGGATGATAAGCTGAACTCAACCTCAATTTAGAACCCAACGCTTCTTGCAAACTCTTCCAGAAATCAGAAGTGAACCTAGGATCTCTGTCAGACACAATGCACAAAGGAACACCATGCAACTTCACAATCACCTGAATATAAATCTCTGCCAATCTCGACACCGGATACGTGATATTGATAGGAATAAAATGAGCAGACTTCGTCAATCTATCCACAATCACCCAAATCGAATCGTGCCCCCTCACAGTATTAGGTAACCCTATCACGAAATCCATAGAAATACTATCCCACTTCCATTCCGGAATCTCCAACGGTTGCATCAACCCAGCAGGCTTCTGATGCTCAACCTTCGATTTCTGACAAGTCAAGCAGGAATACACAAACTGCGCCACATCACGTTTCATACCAGGCCACCAAAACATCTTCTTCAGATCCTGATACATCTTTGTAGCTCCCGGATAGATACTCAACTTACTCCTATGACCTTCTTCTAAAATTGCTCTTTTCATCTCCTCATCATCAGGAATGCAGATTCTTCCACGGTACTTCAATACATTCTGCGCATCCAACTCAAAGTCTTTATTCTCGGATTGATCAATCCCAACCATCAGGTCAACTAATTTAACATCTAACTTCTGAGCTTCTCGAATGCTAGCCATGAATTCATTATCAATCTTCAACATCCCCAATCTGACACTCTGAGGCGTCACTTCACAAACCAAACTCATATCCCTGAACTGCTCAATTAATTCGAGTTCTCTAACCATCATTGCTGACATATGCAACGTCTTTCGACTTAAAGCGTCAGCTACCACATTAGCCTGTCCCGGATGATAGTTCAGGCTAAAGTCATAGTCTTTCAGCAACTCCAACCATCTGCGCTGTCTCATATTCAACTCTTTCTGATCAAACAGATACTGCAAACCCTTATGATCACTGAACACCTCAAACCTCGAACCATACAGATAATGTCTCCAAATTTTCAACGCGAACACAACTGCAGCAAGTTCTAAATCATGGGTAGGGTAGTTCTTCTCATGAGTCCTCAACTGTCTCGATGCATAGGCAACTACCTTACCATTCTGCATAAGCACACCTCCCAACCCCATCTTGGAAGCATCACAATACACCACAAACGACTCTTCCGGATTAGGCAACGTCAGAACAGGAGACGTCGTCAACCTCTTCTTCAATTCTTTGAAGCTCTCTTCACAACAGTCATCCCAGATGAAAGCTTTACCCTTGCAAGTCAACTGAGTCAACGGAAGTGCCAACTTCGAAAATCCTTCTATAAACCTCCTATAGTAACCTGCCAGACCCAGAAAACTTCTAATCTCAGTAACTGACTTCGGAGACTCCCATTGTAACACGGCATCAACCTTAGACGGATCCACGGCAATTCCATTCCCCGAAATAACATGACCCAGAAAGCTAACCTCCTTCAACCAAAACTCACACTTAGACAGCTTCGCATATAATTTCCTGTCCCTCAGAATTTCCAATACCAATCTCAGATGTTCTGCATGCTCCTCTTCTGACTTAGAATAAATTAGGATGTCGTCAATGAATACCACCACAAACCGATCCAGATACTCACGAAAGATACGATTCATGTACTCCATGAACACTCCCGGCGCATTAGTCACACCGAAAGGCATCACGGAATACTCATAATGCCCATAACGGGTTCTGAAAGCTGTCTTCTGAATGTCTTCGTCTTTCACCTTGATCTGATGATAACCCGATCTCAAATCTATTTTATTGAACACCTGAGCACCCACTGTAACGCCCTAAAATTTAATCAAATTATTTCGAAGTTGGATTGCCGTAGGATGATTGTAAGAATTGAAATTATGGGCGTAGTAGCTATGTTGAAAACGAGTTAGATGATAATCACGTGTTGTGGGCTAGTTAAAAATAGCATTGGGCTCCCTTCCTATGTGGATAAAGTCCCAAATAATTTAGCCTATTATGTTTCTCACTTATTATAAGTGGAGAGGATTAATTTAGGGTTGAGAGAGAGAGGAATTTCGGATTAGAGCAGCCACCAAAGAGAGAGAAAAGAAGAGAGAAAACAATTCCCGTTTTTCTTAAACCTGTCACCGTAAAATTGCGATTCCGGTTTCGTTAACCGTTGGATCGTCTTCGTTTTTGGTCAGAAGGTTCGTAAGATATAGTTCTACAATTTCACCGTTCGGATCTTCAAACGAGTTCTGAGGAGAGAGATATTGGCTTCGCTCTGAAGCTGCAGTTTGGGGGAGTCGCCGTATTCGGAGATCGAGGAACGAGGCTAGGAGGGAGTTTGCGCCACCATAGTTGAGGTAAGGGTGGGCTTAACCCTGATAATGGGTTGATGATAATTATGTGTGGGTAGTCTAGGGTTTTGTTGAATTGTTCGTGTTGTTGCATATCGTGTTTTCGTTGAGATTGGTGCTTTGATGATTATTGCACGTTATTGTGATTTGTTTCGTTATTTGTTGTTGCGTGATTGTTGTATCACGATGATGGTGTTGTTATTGTTCGTGTTTTTGTTGTTGCTGTGCGTGGTTGATTGTTGTTGTCGCGTTGTCGAATTGTCGTTTTTGTTGTGGTGGTTGCGGTGTCGTTGCCGTTAGGGTTTGGTGTTTGGCAATTTAGCGATTCTGGACACAGGTTCGGTTTTTCTAAAACTGGCGCTGTTTGGTTGATCCAAAAATTATGAGGTTGATTGTTTTTGAAAATAGACTTAACGCCGGTCGTTTTGGCACTGGTTTCGTTAAATTCGGAGTTGTATAGCTCGAGTTATAGGCGATACAAGTTAGGTTAAAATTCTGGAAACGATTTGGGTATAGATTCGGTATTTCGGTGACTGGGAACGTTGTATTGACCGAAAAATTATGTGGTTTATTTTTCTGGAAAATAGACTTAATGCTTGTTAATTTGGCACTGGTTTGGGTGCGTTTAGAGTTGTGTAGCTCGAGATATGAATTCCACAAGTTAGAGTAAGATTCTGGAAACAATCTGGACACAGGGTCAGTGTTTTGGTTACCACGTTTTCAAAAGAACTCCTTTTCGAACGAATCCAATTTCTTTGAAAACTAGACAAAATTTGCCCCAGTTTATGCACAAGTTTCATGCAATTTGATTGAGTTTTGGTCACTTTGGAATTGCTTGAATTTGAAGGACAGAAACTGTCCTCTTTTGCAACTAGCCTGTGTGCTTTTCGAAAACTGTACCTATTGGACACTCTCCTTCAAAAACTGAACTTAGGGATGATAACCAGACCCATAGGGCTTTCCAACAAGTATTTATTTGTTGAAATCCGATGTCGTTTGCTATTTTAATTAATTCGCTGAAGTAGGTGCGATGTGCCTAGGCGCTGTGCGCCAGTCTTGTGCGTGGTGTGCGTGCGTTATGTCCGCGTTGTGGAGCCGTCTGGTGTTAATATTTCAGGTGCGGTGCTGGTACGCTCAGGAGAGTTTAGTGGTAGCTGTGATGCTACAACTTGGTGCTATTTTTGGTGAAATCATTTGTTTTGATTCTGGTGATATAGTATTTATTTTAAATACTTGTTATGGTGAGTTGGTGCATAATCATGGTGTCGCATTGTCATATGCATGTTTTGGTGATATAGGCTCTGCCTCTGGTGTTTATTGGTGATATGCCCGTCGTGGCTCATTTTGGTGATCGGTACCGCATGCATATGCCCACTGGAGGGGTTGCATATCATCCCATTGTCTATGAATGTTATAATTTTGGTGGTTCACTGTCAAATGGATTTTTCCTTTGGTATCTGGTGCTGTGATATGGTGTAATTGTATTGTGTTGCTGTAGTTACCTGATGCTAGCATATTTTTATCATCTGCTTATTACCTCTGTTAGACTCACCCCTTCTGCTTGGAATGTTGCTCTCATGCGGCAACACTGCAGGTGATCGCTAGTGCTCGTGGAGGAATTGCTAGGTTTTGCTTCCTCTCTCGTTTGGGTCTGTGTCAGCTCTGATATGTAGCACCGGGGAGTCGTTAGTTATCGTTTTGAACTATTATTTTAGTTATTGGAAATTGTTTTAATTAATTTTGGAGATGTCTTTAATTGTTAATTCTGGAGATGTTTAAACTGGTTAATATTTCCGCTGCTTGGTGATTTCTTTTATATAAATTATTTTGGAGATTTTTTTTGGAATAAATGGTGTTTTTTTTTAAAATGGTGAAAAATGTAGCGCCCTTCGAGGTGACTCTGATAATTGTCTATTTAATTGTAATAGTAAAAGGGGGGTGTTACACCCACCAACTGATCCATTAAGTCATCAATCCTCGGAAGCGGATACTTGTTCTTAATAGTCACCTTATTCAGCTGCCGATAGTCTACGCACAACCTCATACTTCCATCTTTCTTTTTCACCAACAACACTGGAGCTCCCCACGGCGACACACTTGGCCTCACAAATTTCTTTTCAAGCAGATCCTCGAGTTGCTTCTTCAGTTCTGACAATTCAGATGCAGACATTCTATACGGCCCGCAACCCATTTTCAAACTTGATGCATTTGGAGAATTCATCACCAGCCTCACCATAATGTGGATAGAACTTCGCCAATTCAATGAACTTGGCAGCATACTCAGTCACCGACATATTACCCTGCTTCAGCTCCAGAAACTCAATCTCTTTCTTCCCACGGACATCTTCAGGATAATACTTTCTCAGAAATTCTCTGCCGAACGCAGCCCAAGTGACCTCTTCATTCACAGTCGCCAACCTCTGCCTCACCTCCAACCACCAGTCATCAGCCTCCTCTACCAGCATATGAGTACCATACCTGACTTTCTGCGCCTCAGAGCAATCCACAACACGAAAAATTCTCTCCATCTCTTTCAGCCACGCCAAAGCACCATCAGGGTTATACTTGCCCTTAAAGGTAGGAGGATTCTCCCTCTGAAACGTAGCCAAACTGCGCGACCCAGCATCACCAGCAGCACATGGGTTATTCTCCACAGCTTGAGCCACAGCCTGCAAAGCAGCAGCGAGTGCAGAATCGTTCCGTCCTGCCATCTCAACCTAACACTGCAACAGAAACTATAACCAGAAACGAGTAACAATTACTCAAGTGTTACTCGACTCGACGACTCGACAACTTGGCCGGACAGACCGAACTGCTCTGATACCACTAATGTAACACCCCCCTTTTACTATTACAATTAAATAGACAATTATCAGAGTCACCTCGAAGGGCGCTACATTTTTTCACCATTTTTAAAAAAGGAAAATCTCCAAAATAATTTATATAAAAGAAATCACCAAGCAGCGGAAATATTAACCAGTTTAAACATCTCCAGAATTAACAATTAAAGACATCTCCAAAATAAATTAAAACAATTTCCAATAACTAAAATAATAGTTCAAAACGATAACTAACGACTCCCCGGTGCTACATATCAGAGCTGACACAGACCCAAACGAGAGAGGAAGCAAAACCTAGCAATTCCTCCACGAGCACTAGCGATCACCTGCAGCGTTGCCGCATGAGAGCAACATTCCAAGCAGAAGGGGTGAGTCTAACAGAGATAATAAGCAGATGATAAAAATATGCTAGCATCAGGTAACTACAGCAACACAATACAATTACACCATATCACAGCACCAGATACCAAAGGAAAAATCCATTTGACAGTGAACCACCAAAATTATAACATTCATAGACAATGGGATGATATGCAACCCCTCCAGTGGGCATATGCATGCGGTACCGATCACCAAAATGAGCCACGACGGGCATATCACCAATAAACACCAGAGGCAGAGCCTATATCACCAAAACATGCATATGACAATGCGACACCATGATTATGCACCAACTCACGATAACAAGTATTTAAAATACATACTATATCACCAGAATCAAAACAAATGATTTCACCAAAAATAGCACCAAGTTGTAGCATCACAGCTACCACTAAACTCTCCTGAGCATACCAGCACCGCACCTGAAATATTAACACCAGACAGCTCCACAACGCGGACATAACGCACGCACACCACGCACAAGACTGGCGCACAGCGCCTAGGCACATCGCACCTACTTCAGCGAATTAATTAAAATAGCAAACGACATCGGATTTCAACAAATAAATACTTGTTGGAAAGCCCTATGGGTCTGGTTATCATCCCTAAGTTCAGTTTTTGAAGGAGAGTGTCCAATAGGTACAGTTTTCGAAAAGCACACAGGCTAGTTGCAAAAGAGGACAGTTTCTGTCCTTCAAATTCAAGCAATTCCAAAGTGACCAAAACTCAATCAAATTGCATGAAACTTGTGCATAAACTGGGGCAAATTTTGTCTAGTTTTCAAAGAAATTGGATTCGTTCGAAAAGGAGTTCTTTTGAAAACGTGGTAACCAAAACACTGACCCTGTGTCCAGATTGTTTCCAGAATCTTACTCTAACTTGTGGAATTCATATCTCGAGCTACACAACTCTAAACGCACCCAAACCAGTGCCAAATTAACAAGCATTAAGTCTATTTTCCAGAAAAATAAACCACATAATTTTTCGGTCAATACAACGTTCCCAGTCACCGAAATACCGAATCTATACCCAAATCGTTTCCAGAATTTTAACCTAACTTGTATCGCCTATAACTCGAGCTATACAACTCCGAATTTAACGAAACCAGTGCCAAAACGACCGGCGTTAAGTCTATTTTCAAAAACAATCAACCTCATAATTTTTGGATCAACCAAACAGCGCCAGTTTTAGAAAAACCGAACCTGTGTCCAGAATCGCTAAATTGCCAAACACCAAACCCTAACGGCAACGACACCGCAACCACCACAACAAAAACGACAATTCGACAACGCGACAACAACAATCAACCACTCACAGCAACAACAAAAACACGAACAATAACAACACCATCATCGTGATACAACAATCACGCAACAACAAATAACGAAACAAATCACAATAACGTGCAATAATCATCAAAGCACCAATCTCAACGAAAACACGATATGCAACAACACGAACAATTCAACAAAACCCTAGACTACCCACACATAATTATCATCAACCCATTATCAGGGTTAAGCCCACCCTTACCTCAACTATGGTGGCGCAAACTCCCTCCTAGCCTCGTTCCTCGATCTCCGAATACGGCGACTCCCCCAAACTGCAGCTTCAGAGCGAAGCCAATATCTCTCTCCTCAGAACTCGTTTCGAAGATCCGAACGGTGAAAGTGTAGAACTATATCTTACGAACCTGCTGCCCAAAAACGAAGACGATCCAACGGTTAACGAAACCGGAATCGTAATTTTACGGTGACAGGTTTGAGAAAAACGGGAATTGTTTTCTCTCTTCTTTTCTCTCTCTTTGGTGGCTGCTCTAATCCGAAATTCCTCTCTCTCTCAACCCTAAATTAATCCTCTCCACTTATAATAAGTGAGAAACATAATGGGCTAAATTATTTGGGACTTTATCCACATAGGAAGGGAGCCCAATGCTATTTTTAACTAGCCCACAACACGTGATTATCATCTAACTCGTTTTCAACATAGCTACTACGCCCATAATTTCAATTCTTACAATCATCCTACGGCAATCCAACTTCGAAATAATTTGATTAAATTTTAGGGCGTTACAGGGTCTGCTATGTTATCCAAGGTAGGAACTCTGCAAATCTTCACATCTCCTCTATCGATGATCTCTCGAATGAGATGGAAGCGCCGAAGTATATGCTTGGATCTTTGGTGAGATCTAGGTTCTTTAGCTTGCACGATTGCACCATTATTATCACAATAAAGGTCAATCGGGTCAACAATGCTAGGAACAACATCAAGTTCAAGAACAAACTTCCTGATCCAAACCGCCTCCTTTGCTGCATTGGAGGCAGCTATATACTCAGCTTCTGTAGTAGAATTAGCGACTGTCTCCTGCTTCGAACTCTTCCAGCTCACAGTACCACCATTCAAGCAAAACACAAAACCATACTGCGATCTTGAGTCATCTTTATCAATTTGGAAGCTAGCATTAGTGTAACCCTTTACAGAAAGCTCTTCCTCACCACCATATACCAAGAACGAATCCTTAGTTCTTCTCAAGTACTTTAGGATGTTCTTGACTGCGGTCCAGTGACTCTCACCGGGATCTGATTGGTACCTACTCGCCATGCTCAATGCATAGGAGACATCTGGTCTAGTACATATCATAGCGTACATGATAGATCCTATTGCCGAGGCATATGGTATCTTACTCATGCGTTCCCTCTCATCTGATGTAGTAGGGCACTGTCCTTTAGACAGATATACGCCATGTGACATAGGTAGGAGTCCCTTCTTAGAATCATACATATTAAAGCGCCTAAGCACTTTGTCAACATATGTACTTTGACTTAGTCAAAGTAGCTTCAGAGATCTATCTCTATAGATCCTGATTCCTAACACATAGGAGGCTTCACCTAAGTCCTTCATTGAAAAACAATTCCCTAACCATGTTTTTACATTCTGTAATGTAAGGATATCATTTCCGATGAGTAGTATGTCATCCACATACAAGACCAGAAATACAATTGTGTTCCCATTAACCTTCTTGTAGACACAAGGTTCATCTTCATTCTTGATGAAGCCAAGGTATTGACCTTACCATCCATGTCAGTCTTTTTTTAAAGACCCACTTGCACCCTATGGGTTTTATCCCTTCAGGTGCATCAACCAAGGTCCAAACTTGGTTAGTGCACATGGATTCCATTTCGGATCCCATGGCTTCAAGCCATTTCTCAGACTCTAGACCATTCACAACTTCTTGGTAGGTTGTGGGCTCATCTTGATCCATGAGTAGCACATCACCTTCCTGAGTCATGAGAAGTCCATATCTCTCAGGTTGATGACGTGGTCTCCCAGACCTACGAGGTTCTTGTGCTACCTGAACAGACGGTTCATCCGCAACTTCTTAAGGTGTCTTATCTTGTTCCATCAATTTTGGTGCAGTAGTTTGTGGGCCTTGAATTTCGCCAATTTCTATATTCCTCCCACTGGTTTCTTTAGAGATAAATTCCCTTTCTAGGAATACTCTAGTTCTTCCAACAAACACTTTGTCATCAGAAGGAAGATAGAAATAATATCCTTTGGTTTCCTTACACAAAAATACACTTATCAGATTTGGGTCCAAGTTTATCTGAGATTAAACGTTTTACATAAACCTGGCATCCCCAAATTTTCATCAAAGACACATTAGGTCTTCGAGCAGTCCATATCTCATATGGTGTCTTTTCAATTGCTTTAGATGGAACACGATTAATGGTGAAAGCTGTAGTAAGAAGGGCATATCCCCAGAAAGAGTCATGTAAATCTGACTGACTCATCATTGATCGGACCATGTCTAACAGGGGGCGATTTCTCCTTTCTGAAACACCATTCCATTGAGGCGTTCCGGGAGGAGTGAGTTGAGATACAATCCCAAACTCCTTTAGATAGTCATCAAATTGTTGGCTTAAGTACTCACCACCACGATCTGATCACAGGACTTTAATACTCTTTCCCAGTTGGTTCTCCACTTCATTCTTGAACTCTTTGAACTTTTCAAAAGTTTTTGATTTGTGTCTCATTTGATACACAAAACCATATCTACTGAAGTCGTCAGTAAATGTGACAAAGTAAGGAAAACCACCTCTGGCAGGTTTGTTTAGTGGGCCGCATACATCACTATGTACTAAGCCCAAAAGATCAACTTCCCGTTCACTGTGACCAGTAAATGGGGCTTTAGTCATCTTCCCAAGTAAGCAAGATTCACATACTTCAAATGATTCATAATCAAATGAATCCAAGTATCCTTCTTTATGGAGCTTGGAGATGCGTTTCTCACCTATATGGCCCGAGCAGCAGTGCCAAAGGTAAGTGGGCTTCAAATCATTAGTTTTTACCCTTTTCTTATTTATGTTATAAACGGGCACATCTTGATCAAGGACATAAAGTCCATTGCACATAGACGCACTTGCATAAAACACATCATCCAAATAAATTGAACAACATTTGTTCATAATGATAATAGTAAATTCTTTCTTGTCCAAACAGGAAAGAGAAATGATGTTTCGGCAAATGGCTGGAACAAAATAACAATTATCAAGTTCCAAAGAAAGCCCAGAAGGTAAAGTCAATACATAAGTTCCTACAGCTAATGCAGCAACCTTTGCTCCATTTCCAACTCGTAGGTCGACTTCACCATTAGCCAATGTCCTTCTCCTTTTTAGTCCATGCACACTTGTACAAATGTGAGAACCACATCCAGTATCTAATACCCAAGATGTAGAAGTAGATAAATTGACTTCTATAACATAAATATCTGATAAGGAAGTCTCACTTCCTCTCTTACGCTTAAACTTTTTCAGTTAATTTCGTTCATTTTGAACACAATTGAAGGTAGTTTCCGATAACTTTTCCTTCTCAAGGATAGTTCACAGTGATATTGGGTTGGTTGTGTTTGCAGACAAGATGATCTAAAACAAAAAGCAGATATAAGTATCATGTAATATATTTAATAGGACTTTATTAAATACGCTCCCACTATTTTACTCCAAACCAATAACCCTCATCATTGATTCAGAAAATCCCGTTGGAAGATTTTCTAGTGAGACCAAGATCCATATTTCACCTTATTCTAAGACAGTTGGGTGAGCAACACTTGGATCAATTGGGTGAGACACCTTATTCAGAACTCGGCTATTTAGGTAGGAAACTCCTTTCCAATTACATCTCATGTAACTCTTGGATCAGTTGGGTGAGCAACACTTGCTCAAATCCATCTTATGAATTTAAGCCCAACTCCTTTGCCTCTGGGCCCATTTCAATCTTATTGAATTCGACCAAGTTAAGTTATACCCAATGGTTGGCAGTCAGATCTTATCCTATCGCGCCTCACCGATATAGAATAGTGTACTCAGCTTTGGCATGACCCACAGTAGACGATACTGGCCTTGACGAGTTCCACGCATCGGAAGGCAATAAACTTAATATTTAACTTGAGGGATTTTGATTAGGCGATCTCACTGACTTTTATGTTAACATGCAACGCGTCTCTCAAACATGTTATATAAACATACATCTCATACACATCATGCATCACATACATAAAACATACAAGATACGGTGGTACGGTTATGGCCTCCTAACACCTAAGAATTAAATAAACTATTTTATTACAATTCTTTGACCCTCGTGTTAGCTTCACAAGCTTCTCCCACTGGCGTCCACGCGTGGTGTTGTCTCCCGCCATCGCAAGCAATTACAAATTATTTAAATAAATAAATATAAATTGTCACGACACGCAAGCCGTATTTAAATAAATAAATCACGACACGCAGGTCGTATTTAAAATTGAATAAATAAATACCAAACTGCTAAGGCCATAACCATACACCGTGTTAAAATAATATCATAACAATAACACTTATTATTATCAATATTATTATACTAAAATTAAATAATTAATTCAAATAACTAAACATATCCTCGTAACACTTTAATCAAGCAATCAAGAGGCAATAAATTATCTATAAATGCACCATTGATTATCGAAATTTCTTACAGGATAGTATTGACAACAAAAGAGGACCTTTGAGTCTTAAAAGGCAAAACTGATTATGATCAAACATATTTGGAAAATCATGCTAATAATTTTCAATAAAGATCCCACGATTATAGGAACATGATTTCACCAAATCATAAAACACAAGTATTGGACGTGCGTGTACTGACCCAACCCCATGTTTTTTTTTAATCATTATTATTTTATACCTTTGCAAGTCAATATCTCATATATATTGAATAAAACAAAAAGCCTAGTTTGTTTTCAAAATCACCAAATCGCAAAAGGCAAAAAACAATTGCAAAGGTCTTGACCATAAAATTTTCACAATGAACGATGATGCCTTCAAACGAACTATTCGTAAAACCAATCAACATTCATAGTCGCACATACATGTAGTCAAATAGACCATATAACTCTTGAGATCAAGATGACTAAACCATAACACACACATACGAATCGTATTCATATAAGCATGATAGAAACAAATGAACACGTTAAGAAAAATGGCAACTACGACCATGGCTCTGATACCACTGTTGGGGTTTCGCGAGATCACCATCAAGATGACATAACCTCGGAGCGGAATAACCTCTTGCCAAAGAACACGTAAGCACAAAATTTTCACATTAGGTTCATGTGTTTACCTCTTGAAGCGAAGAGGAGACAACGGGACGACCACCAGCACCACGAAATCGCAGCACCTCTACTCAGTCCACGCAAGTGATCACCTTCGGAGTTCCTTGCTAGCAGCTCTTAGAAGAAGGAGGCAAAAACTCTTTAGGGTTTGATGGAGTACATCACTTATGTACTCTTCCACTATGTCTTGGTGAGCCTATTGGGCTTCGTACATTACAAGCCCAATTCCCTTTCACATTCTTTGTTTATTTAATTAAATCATATTTAATTAAATAAATCTCCGATTAATCACTTTATGCGTGTGACCCTATAGGCTTCCAGTAAATTGGCAATAATATTAAATTAATATTTACATATTATAAACAATGAGCAGCATCTAGCAATGCATCACTGTTACCCAATTTATGGAAAAATCGGCAGTCCGATTTTTACCTTCCCGCGACCACAAATTACCGTGCCGTAATTGTCACTTCACCTAAATGTCTTAATTGAACACAAGGTATAATTAGTGTCATCCTTATTATGTTCAACTATTTGTTTCTCGATCCCCGAGTATACGTCCAATCACTAATGGGCCCAATATCTCACAGACAATGTTTGATGGCCTTAAAGCCTACAACGCTTCATGTAGGGATCGTAGTGACTTCAAGTCGAAGGACTACTCACAATGGTCGCATGAGAATAACTAATGACACTTGCATAACTGTTATGTAGTAATCTCATAGCGGGTCAATCCAGTACAAATATTACTCCTAATATTTATACCTATGTGAAGACTTGATATCTCATATCCATGACCTGTGAGATACTACAGTCCACTCACATAATAGTCTCTATGCATTACTGTTGTCCTAATTAACAGTAACACTCGACTACGGATACTTTAAGAATAGTGTCTTTATGTTCAATAGGGTCTCACGATTAAGTCACACTTAATAATCAATTATCAACTATTCTAAGGACTTTATTATACTCTAAATAAATCCACATAATAAATAAAATGCCTCATATCATTATATAAATAATAATAATAATAAATGTCATGATTCAAAAACAATAACCAAGGAAAAACTGTTGGCCTTTTGGGCCAACTCTAACAATATATTCATAACACTCCCCCTTGATGCGAATCAATATTACACTATGTAAAATTGCATGTTCCATGTAGAAATTAGAACTTCTTATCTCATAAGTATTGGTCATATAATTAACTTTAGATGTCTAAAGAATGGTTCTTCAAGACCATTTTATGAATCAATGTATTTTCTGCGATAACCATTATCAATTCTAATAAAATATCATACTTATCAGATGCTTTCAAGGTAATCCACATAATGACCTCTTACTCAAATTAGTGAGCAAACAATCTCACAAACCTCCGGTTGTGAGTTGAAGACAAATATATATATATATATATATATATATATATATTCTCTAGTTGATGCATCAATTAAAATCACAAAAATGTAAATAGTCCATGTGATTAGTGTACTCGTTTACAGATATCACTTTATATAAGTTCTAGAAATACGAGAGACTTATTCTCTCAAACTGTCAATTTCCTTTAGGAACTAGTGAACACAAAAATTAGTAGATTGAAGAAACTGTCGGCTCTTCAATACAGGCTCACATAGAAATTTTAACCATTTTTCGCATCATAATATTATCGGGATGGCCCAACCGTCTTGCCAACAACAAAATTATCATGATATGTAAACTTCTGGTTTACAACAACATGTGCTTCAATTGCACATATATATAAGTGTAGTACAAACTAGAGGAAAGCAGATAACTTTTCCACTACACATGTTTTATCCAAAGTATATATGTCTCTTTATATAAAGATATTTAACATCCCCTTCATTTCTTGTTTCAATATGCTCTTCATTTGGACGAATATCCTTAAAACTTAATACATTTTTATGAGACTTGAGAGATTATAATATGATATCAATGTGTTAATATGGTATCAATGTGTAAAAAAATTGTTCTCTAGGTAATTAAAAATACAGCAGCTCTTCCGGAGCTTTCAATTACATTTTGCAAACTTCTGGTTGCAAATTGATAACAAGTACACATGCTACTATATGACTTCTGGTCATAACTAGATAATGTAAATAATTTAATATAAAATGCATTCAAACAAATGCCAAATAAAACTCATTATATTGAAAAAAATATAGTCCTTCAAAAATACCAATATGAAATGTCATTGCTACTTTAGGATAATATTGTTAAACGTATGTTAAATAGTAAAACTATGTCGACTACTAAATAATGTATTATTTTGGCTGCGCTCATATTTATTTAAACAAAAATAGTGTATTAAACTTTAACCATTCAAATTACAAAATATAAAATTACTAAGTATGCGTATAACAGAGATTACCATCTATACACAAAAATTAGGGACACACAATTTTTATATAAACAAAATTGTATAAACCACACATTCGAGACACACAATTTTCTTCAATAAACAAAACAATAGAAACTATACGTACTACTTTAATTTAACCTTGATTTATTTACCCTGTTCGCAAATCATAGAAATGCCATTTTTAATAGGTATGATCCTTGTCATTTCATATGTGTTATAACATTATGGTAACATGAAATTACAAGAAGATAATAAAAGGGAAGAATGAAAAATAAGAACATAAGAATGTCTAGTTTTGTAGTATCTAGTCATACAATCAATTCTTCTTATTCCCTTTTTTCCATGGAACGTTTTTATTTGGAATTCTAAGCATAAGAAAGAAGAAAAGTTACATTTTTCCATAAGATATTATACCATTATTAGGAATAACAAATGTCATAATCACAAATGATACAAATAACACTCAAATAGGATAATAATAATTCACCACATCAATGGTCATCACCACGATTTTTCTTGTACCGAAACTACAATGTGAATCATTCACTTCTTGGATTGAACTTAAATTCATTGAGTGGTTTGTAAGTATTATTTTCAATCACCATATCACATAATCTTGATTCTTAATATTTTTGGAAATATTTTCTCATTTTGATAATTCATGAGACTATTTGAGACGTAAATTATATGTCATTTCTCTTGATTTCCTTTGCTTCAAAAGATACTAAGATCAAATAGATCTTATAGATTACAATCATCGTGTAAAAGTCGAGTTCTTCGAGAACTCGATCACAAATCTTTCATATATGATGCTAAAAAAAATATACTTTCTAATCAATTTTTCTTCAAGAACTATACCACAAGTTTTAAACATTGACGAAAAAAATCATGCTCAGAGCAATCCTGGAAAGATACTAGATTACCAAATCATTAGTTCTTCAGGAACTATAACATAATACTTCTTCAATGATTATCAAGAAAAACCATACTATGAGCAATTATTCAGGGATATTTGGATATTAAAATTTTAAGTTCTTCAGGAACTGTATCATAAATCTTCATAAACAATGATACATAGAAACAGTTATTTGTGCATTCCTTCAAGGATGCTTGAATAAAAGATTTATTGTTCTTCAGGAACTATATATATCACAAGTTTTCATCAACATTAATGATAAATAAATACAAGATGAGGTAAAACATAAAAAGTGATAAAATATAAACAATATCACTAATAAAAAATAATGAGAAGAAGAAAAGCAAGAAGAAAAAGGAGAAGAAGAAAACTTATTATTGCAGTAGAACCTGAAGATGATTATGCCGCACCTTCAATAGAGAAAGAGAACGAGATGATTATGCCATCAATCCTATGGTAGAGCTTCGTGCTGATAACGTGTTATGAAATAAGCAAGACTATCATATTATAAAGAAGACTATATCCAAAGAAGAACAAGAGAATGAGAGGAGAGAAGATAGAGGTCTTTGTATTTCTCTTTAAGTGTGTCAATACACATATGAGATAGGCCTATTTATAGGGTAGAAGGGAAGTGAATGATCAACCTATGAAGAGCCACTAATAAAGGTAGTAATCATAAAGACTAAATAGTCAACTCGTTTTTTATTTCTTTTTTTTTTTTATCAAACTCGTTTTTTATTTCTTTTCTCGTCTTTTCCCTTCCTTTCTTTTTCCTTCTTTTCCTCTATTTTTAGTAGTTGTTTTTTACTAAAACTATATTTTAGTAGTTTTTTTACTAAAATATATTTTACTTCCGGATTTATCGTTTAGGCCTAAATCTGGAAGTGATTTGTATTTATTTTAATTTATTTTTTAATTGTCATTTATATTAATTTTTTTAGTTTTTTTTGTAGTGGTGCACACTAGAGTCTGGGGCAGAATCCCATGCGGATCACGAGGCTTGATATTGCAAGGTGAGTCGTCACGGTCGGCTGGTGGTGGTGAACCGGAAGAAACTCCGGTGAGTAAACGCACTCGGGTGAGAATAGTCGGTCATGCTTCTAACCTGCATAGGCCTGTCCGAGAACGAGAGGGCGCTGACCGTACTGATCATGATGAGGACCAGGATCACAGAGTGGATTATGACACTCTTGATCCAAGCAACTGAATGATGGGTCCATCTGGAATACCGCTCAGTACGAAGGTTACGCGACTTTGATCCAAGTAAAATTTGTTATTAACTATCTTTCTATTTCAGTTTAATTTTTTTAATATAATAGTTAATTTATATTATTATTTCAGTGTTGGATCCTCGAATATTTTCCCACCATTGGCGATCGCATTGACTTTGGACATTCTAAGAGGCCACGTGCTGGGAGGTGGAAAAATAAAAAGAATGACAAGCTTAAACTGCCAAATTATCGAAGGATGCTGGATGCCTTACAACCCGAGCATGTCAGATGGAACCCTCGAAATAACCACAAGCAGTTTCAACCTGTTCTCGTCAAACTCTTAGGTCCTGGCCGTGGTGTCGGCCAGAGGTTTGGACAGTCTTTGATTCCTCTTTTCTTCAAGCAGTTGCGTTGAGGACGGAACTCTACTCCTCAACTATGGGTTTTCTGACTCCTCTAGAAAGGGTCAGGCAAGGTGAGAAGGGACGAGAGTGTTGGATTATACTACGGCTAATGCATAAAGTAAAATAAAGTAAATGCGATAAACGAAGATAAATTGAAATAAACGTAGAGTTTGATTTATTGATGTGTGTCTTTTACATTTCACTCTAATACTATATATATACACAAGCCCTCGTCTGCCACTATGTTAGCCAACATTTTCCTACCATTGGATTGATCTAAGATCAACGGCTCTCATTGCTTCATAGGCCATCAACGAAGCGAAATAACTACCCACGATTCCACTGACACGGTTAGTGGGGTGAGTGCTCGTTGCTCCACGTTTTTCGGCCTCGCTCTTCCGCTTGAACTTCAACCATTCCCACGTTCTATCTTCGTGTCGGGTCTTGCCTTCCAAGTAACGCACGCTCTACCTCGGCCTTATGCTCGGTTGTCCTGGCTCACTTTAGGCAATGATTAAGGTGTCCTAGCCACCTAGGCCTTGGCACTCTATAGGCTGGCGCAATCACTTTCCCTCGGCTTGGCTCCTTGGCCCTCGGGCGTAGCCCTCCCTGGGGGGGTTTTGTCACTCAGCGTGCCCCGAGGACCTCCTTTTGGCTTCACTCTTTCTGGCAAATACCTTTTCTACCCTTGTCGTGTGGCTTGCCTTCACACCATGATTCCATTTTTTCTCTCTTTGCCCTCGGCCTACGACTTATTTATTTTTGAGTGTTAATAGTTGCCCCCCTTTTTGTGCTGTCGTGCGGCCTTGAGGACGTGATTGACAGTACGAAAACCCTTAAAATGACTTGAAGTCACGGTTAGAGGGGACATAACTGCTGTTACGTGCCACTTGGCGCTTCGTACGAATCGAAACGGCTGCGCGACGGTTCCCAAGGAGACGCCGGTTGAGACTTCTTGTGAGGCTATAAATAGCCCTCACCATTACCCTGTTTAACAATGTCAGCCAATTAGTGGGACAATTGATACATGATGTCGTGTATCCCCATATCGTTTGATGCTGGATAAACGACGTTGTCATGACCACAGGTTGCTCTTCGTGCTGAGGGGAATCGTCGTTAGACACAGCATTAACCACCAGAGGGGTTATCCCCGAAACAATTATTGGCTCAGTGTTTCTCATTTTCGGAACAGTTACCTTTTTTGATGCCGATGTTGGCTCCATACTTAGGTTTCTGCCGGAGCGTAAGTGCATACGCCAACTATAATCCAGCCCAGGCGAATCAAATGGAGGCGTTTGCTCACCTTTTCCTGTCCCACCGGACGAGCCAATTTTTGTTGTCGTCAAACTCTTAGGTCCTGGCCGCGGTGTCGGCCAGAGATTTTGGACAGTATTTGATTCCTCTTTTCTTCAAGCAATTGCGTCGAGGAGGGAACTCTGCTCCTCAACTATGGGTTTCCTGACTCCTCTAGAAAAGGCCAGGCAAGGTGAGAAGGGACACGAGTGTTGGATTATACTACGGCTAATGCATAAAGTCAAATAAAGTAAATGCGATAAAGGAAGATAAATTGAAATAAACGTAGAGTTTGATTGATTGATTTGTGTCTTTTACATTTCACTCTAATGCTATATATATACACAGGCCCTCATCGGCCACTATGTTAGCCAACATTTGCCTGCCGTAGGATATTGATCTAAGATCAACGGCTCTCATTGCTTCATAGGCCCTCAACGAAGCGAAGTAACTGTCCACTATCCCTCTGGCACGGTTAGTAGGGTGAGTTCTCGTTGCTCCGCATTTTCCGGCCTCGCTCTTCCGCTTGAACTTCAACCGTTCCCACATTCTATCTTCGTGTCGTGTCTTGCCTTCCAAGTAACGCCCGCCCTACCTCGGCCGTATGGTGGCTCGGTTTTCCTGGCTCACTTTAGGCAATGATTAAGGTGTCCGAGCCACCTAGGCCTTGACACTCTATAGGATGGGGCAATTACTTTCCCTCGGTTAGGCTCATTGGCCCTCGAGCGTAGCCCTCCCTGGGGGGGTTTTGTCACTCAGCGTGCCCCGAGGACCTCCTTTTGGCTTCACACTTTCTGGCAAATACCTTTTCTGCCCTTGTCGTGTGGGTTGCATTCACACCATGATTCCCTTTTTTCTCTCTTTGCCCTCGGCCTACGACTTATTTATTTTTGGGTGTTAACACAACCGTATCACCCGACTGTGCTTTTTAGAGGATTTCTTCCATGTGATGACATTGTTGTGCCTTACATGGCATACATGTGTTTATGGCAGTTTGGCTACATCTAGGACATCTCAGATCCCCCGATTGTGGAGCGTGAAAGAGGTCAAGCGGTGATAACGAGGTGGCTACTACACCTAGTAGGTTCAGGGTGTCACTAGTAGGGCTACTCAGACCACGATCCCGGGTGAGTGCCATAAGGATTGGTGGCAATTAAAATAAAAAATATGTATAATAATTAAAAAAATAAGTTATAAAATACATAATTAGCTAATAACACGATTTAATTTATAAAAATACAAAAAAAAAGAAAAGAAATAACCACATGCTGCACATATAACTTCTATGCTCCTTCGTGAGCAAGTTTTCTTCTCCAACCCTAATCTGAAAATAGAAAATAAAGATCACAAGAATTAAAAATTAATTGCCAAAACCCTAAAAAATCTCTATAAATAGAAAAAGATTTTCAGAATAAAGGGACGGGGAAAAAATTCAGAAAAACACCAAAATGATTAGCTTTTCATCCTGAAAACCTAATCAACAAAACACCCAAAAATTCTGAAGCAAGAAAAGCAAAGGGCGGCAATAGCAGCAGTGACAAAGGGAAATAACAAAAAACTAGTAGATAAAAGAGGGGTTGCGGTTTGAGTAGCATAGACTAAAAGAGGAGACATTTCTCAGAGGCTTGAAACTAGGTTGGCTTTTATCTTTATTAGTTCTGGAAACATATGAAATATGCTTAATCTATTTTTTTTAGCAAGTAGATTCATGTACACTTAATTCTTCTGTATTTTTACTTTTTCAGTAACTGAAGCATGAATTATAATCTATCATAGGTTTTTTTATAAGCAAAATATAAATAAAAAAATCAAATACAGTAAAAATTAAAAAAATACTTTTTTCTATAAGCAAGATGATAAACTAGCAAAATATTTACTTAAAATAATTGTAATATAGGTTGAGATTTAAAAAAAAAAAAATAGAGAGCCAGTAAGAGATGACAAAAGAGTGGAAGAGAAGGACACTTAAAATAAAAAAGGACGAAAAACTTATCTCCGGCTACCCTACGCGGTGCTGCCGTCGTTGTCACTGTCGTCACAACCACCACTACTGAACACCAACACCAAGTTCGTTGTCCTGGTTTCAAGCTCACCGTAAACCACCGGTCCCAATGCACCTCCATCCACAGCGTTCATGGTCGATTCGTCCGGTGCGTCCTCCCCTTTGACCGCTGCCCTCCCTCTCTTCTTCTTCTTCTTAAATATCTCTCTCTCTAAGGGTATGTTTGTCTGAGGTGAAAGAGGGAGGAGAGAGGGATCCTTTCATCTTTGGTTGAGGGGAGAAAGAGGGAAGAGAGAGTGAGGGATGATTGTTTTAGTGTTTTTTGCAATCTCTCCAATAGTGGGAAGAAATTGGGGGAGAAATGACTCAATAATTATGCTTTTACCATTTTAGCCTCATTTTATCACCTCAATTTCCTAATTCTTTTTCATTATTTAATTAAATTAAATAACTAAAATAAATATTTAACTAATTAAATTAAATGATTAAAATAATTATTTAGCTAATTAAAATACATATTTTTCTATTTTAATTAAATAATTAAAATAACTATTAAGTTAATTAAATTAAAAAATTAAATCAAACACATAAGGGTGTTTTTCTCATTTCAAAACTAGTATTCTTTCTCTCTTCTCTCTTTCGCTCCAACAAAACCAAGAGACACAACTCTCTCCCCTATTTCTCTAATATTTCCCTTAAACCAAACAACACCCCTAATCTACTCTATTTCTCACCTCTTTCTCTCTGCCCTCACTCTCTCTTCTCTCTTTCTCTATTCCCTCTTTCTCTTCTTATCTAAACACACCTTTACACAGCTGATAAAAGAGAAAAGAAAGATTAGGGTTTCATCCAAGTGATAGTTCCCTTATATACCCCTCTTATATTTTTTTATTTTTTATTTTACAAATAAAATAAAAAAATTAGGTTACTTCCTGCACCACCTGTGTTTTAGTCGCACAACCCCTACCTGCTTAAGCCCATTAGTAGGTCAGAGTCAGACCAAAACATATTTCGTTTATTATTTATCTTTAAAGGAAAAAACACAATCCTCTTTTTACAAAATATTAGTATTTTACCCGTGCATACGCACAAGTGATACTGTATGGTCAGTGTATTACTATGAAGTCATATTAGTAATTTGGAAAATATTTATAAGTTGTGAATAATGTCCAAAATGTATGATTTGAAATTCAAAGTGGAATATGCATCCCGTTGACAATCAGAATTGCATTGGTTTATAATAATGTATTTGGACATTAGAGGTAAAATATGCATCCCCGTTGGCCCTCCCGTTTGCATCCCCGTTGGCCCTCCCATTGGCACTCCCATTGGTCCTCTCGTTATGTCTCTCGTTGCCACTCCCGTTGCCTCTCCCGTTGCCTCTCCCGTTGCCACTCTCGTTGCAGCTCCCATTGCCAGTCTCTCGTTGTCGCTCCCGTTGCCACATTTTAACTTATATTTTTCTATATGATTTAATATTAATTAAATCATATTCGTTTAATTAATTTCTTCGTCGCTCCCGTTGCCACGTATTATAACTTTTTTATATAATTTAATCATATTCTTTTAATTATAAAAAGTTATTTTGTAATTTTTGGTAGGGGTTAATTTTTTTTTTTTACAATTCTCAGTGGTTAAATTTAATGATTTTAAGAGAGAGATTATAGTACATTGTAAATTTTACTATAATCTCTCTATTAAAATAAACCTCCAAAAATCAATTTAGATTATTTTTGTAACAAAATAAAATCTTCTTTTGACCAACGTTTTCATTATATAAAAAGATAAAATTAAAAATATTAATTAGAAAACACCCAACACACAGATATTTTCTACCGAAGAACTGTGTAGCTTTTGATTCTTTACCCAGATATACGTAAGAGCAGAAGGGGGCCCACCTCTATCAAGTGCAGTAATAAATACCTTTTATAAGTATTTTTTTCAAAATTGTTTCTTTCCTATTTCTCAAAAAAATAACAAAAAATAATTAAACATTCACCAAGTCATTTTTTCTTTAATTTGCAAAAAAGGGTAAAATCAATATATTTTTGAATTATCAATTTTTACGCATTAATTAGATGGTAACCTTTGTTAATAAGGATGTCGTGGGGTGTTAACCTCTTCCTCGCGCATAATCGACTTCTGAACTCGTATTTGGTTCGTAAAGACCCTTATAGGGGATTTCTCAATACTTGCCCCTTAAACCTAAACTTTGATGGCGTCTTCATTCCAAAAACTTTGAAGAATCGATCCCCAGATTTTTCGGTCGCTACAGTAGAGTAGGTGATCGAGTGTTATTTTTACCATAACATAGATGACGCCTTTGGAAATTCAATGTAAGGACGAGTTTAGTAAAACTTTTTGTGAATGCATTTTTTTTTGGAAAATAAATCCATTTGAAAAATATGGTATACTCTATTTTTCTAATATCATAAAAAAACACACGAGAATGAAAATTGAAAAATCAAGTTTATAAACCTTTTGAAGTCAATTTTTGATTGGCAATGAGATCAAACGATTGGGATTATAAACACCACTGCCCCCTCCCATTAAAATTGTATGGTGAGAGCGATGAGATGAGATGGTTAATACTAGTAAATAGAGTTTCTCATTTTAAAAAAATGATATACATTAACCCTTTCACAAAAGGCTTTTGTATACATTAGTAATGAATAGTAGGAAGTAAGTGAAGTTTTTCAGTCTATTATATAATAATTCTTTAAGGCTAAATAACACTTTTGGTCATTTATCTTTGCTCTAGGTTTCACTTTGGTCCTTTATCTTTTTTTTTAGGTCCGTTTTGGTCCCTCATCTTTTATTTTCGTTTCATTTTGGTCTCTGCTGTTAGTTTTTCTTAACAGACGCTACTCTAACAGTTAACTGCTGACGTGGCGTCTTATGTGTCACTGCTGACTTGAAATTTTTATATGATGTGGCATAGAAGGGACCATTATGAAACTTAACAGAAACATGAGGGACCAAATTGACAAAAACACACAAATATGAAAAATCACCCCCAATCTTCATCTTCTTCTTCTCCAGTGAGGCACCACCCCTCCAGCGAACCACCACCACCCTCTCCTCCTCAGTACACCACAACGGTCTCCTCCACCGCCTCACCACCACGAGAACACCAAAATAGAATCCTAAATCCCAATCTTAAATTCCCTCTTTTCTAGTTCCAAATCAAACCTGAACCTGAGTCCCAATCTAAACTAGAGTTAACTGATCTCGCCGGAATCGCTTAGATCTAAACCGCCATCGCAGGAATCCAAGTAAAGTTTCAATTTTTCCTCCACCTCCTCGCATTGTTGTCCTCTTTTTCGAAATGGGTTTCTGTTGAAACAATAATTCGTAAATTGGTTTGTTTTAGGTTCGATTTGGAACTTGAAAAGAGGGAATTTGAGATTGGGGTTTAAGATTGAGATTTAGGATTCTATTCTAGTGTTGTGGTGGTGGAGGAGAGGGTGGCGGTGGATTGAGGAGGAGCGGGTGGTAGTGGCTCGCCGGAGGGGGTGAAGGCCCGCCGGAGAAGAAGAAGATGAAGATTGGGGGTGATTTTTCATATTTGTGTGTTTTTGTCAATTTGGTCCCTCATGTTTTTGCTAAGTTTCATTTTGGTCCCTTCTATGCCACATCACATAAAAATTCCAAGTCAGCAGTGACATGTAAGACGCCACGTCAGTCGTTAGTAGTTAACTGTCAGCGTGGCGTCCATTAAGAAAAACTAACGGCAGTGACCAAAATGAAACGAAAATGAAAGAGGAGGGACCAAAACAGACTAAAAAAAGATAAAGGACTAAAGTGAAACCTAGAACAAAGATAAAGGACCAAAAGTGTAACTTAGCCAATTCTTTAATAATGAATAAGTGATTTTGAACAAATCAAGAAACCATAAAAAGATAGGGGCTATCCCAGGCTTAAATGATAATATTGTATATTCTATTCACATACTTGGAGGATAGCCCATACGTTATTATGTTATTATTATTATTTTTTGGTGAACTGGAGGGCTTACAGCCCAAAAAACAGCAAGGCCAGAGGCCCAAAAAACCACAAACTACACACAGTCACTACAACAAAAAGTAGTTTAAGCAACGGCAAAAAACCGTGGCCAGAAGTGAAAAAACCGTGGCCTGAACTTTAGGCCACAGTTTGGCCACGGTTTTTGAGGAGTTGTCTAGGTGGCCGTCGCCTATTCCTTTAGTCCACGGTTTTGTCACATTAGGCCACGAAATATTAAAACCGTGGCCGGAGTTATCAAAACAGGCCACAGTTTATTAGTTTAGTTTCCGGCCACAGTTTTCAATTGGCCACACATAAATAAGTGTGGCCTATAAGTTTAAGCCACGGTTTTCATTTGGTCACACATAAATAACGGTGGCCTATAAGTTTAAGCCACTATTATTTAAATCCAGTTTTTTCTTTTTCATGCATTTGGAGGCAACGCATTTCCAAATTTTCAAAGGTAATAATATCATTACAAATCATTCACCATGTCAATTTCATAACTCTAAGAAGTAAAAAGAATAGAAATTTAAATTGAATCCAAGAAATATAAAATAATGTTTGTCTTCTCTAATTAAATCAAAATCCAAAAAGTAGTCTTCCAAAGGCTTCTTGTAGCAAACATTGCTCTTCAATCCAAAAAATAGTCTTTACCGCTTGTACCATCATGCTACTCAAGATCTTCAAGATCTCCTTTAAGCTCATCTCTATTCCTGACCTGTAAATATGAAAACATTACAAAAATTACATATCCAATAACTTCTCTATTCATGAACTTTACAAACATTGTAAAGATCAACTCTGTTTCAAATATATTCACTACAGAATGCTGTTTAAAAGGGGAAAAAAATACAAAGGCATAGGAGTATTCCACATTCTATTACCACTCCACATTCATTTATTTCCATCTCTTCCTAAAATGCACTTTCTTAACTATTGGTTGCTTCACAATTGCTATTCCATTGACAGCATGGGAGTACTCAATCACCTCTTCCATTAACACAATAAACACTCAATTTGATTTTATCTCAGTATCATCACATGTCAACATTTTAGCAAGACCAAAGTCACCTGCATAAATACACTGCATAAGGAAAGGATAAACCGAAATGAGACACAACTTAAGAGATGTTCATAGTCCAACCAGATTACTGATGTCCAAGTACAGTGTGACTGTGTGAGGATAGAATTAAGAAAGCCATTACCTAACATATATCTTGATCTTTGGTCAAGAATATATTTGAGAATAATATGGAAATAAAAAATCAATATAAATTGGATACTTGAATATTTCAGATGCAGAATATGCATGCAAGTAATCAAGTGCCATCAGCAGTTGAACAAGCTACTTGCAAACCCTCTGTGTGAAAAAAGTTTATATTAATTAGTTTACCAAGTATAAAAGGCTTTCAAATGGGAACAAATATCATTCACGCCAGGTTTGAAAACAAAAGGAGTTGCAGCGAGAGACACCAACCTCTTCAGCAAAATGAATACCATTAGCCTTTTTAATGGCTTCTGACCTGTATAGCACAGAAATTATAGAGGGATCATATAATCAGCGTTTAAAGCACACAGATGTTTCAGATGTTCCGAGTTCCTCTAATATTCAAATTTTATGAGAATCACAACTTACATATCTCCTCCTTCACAATAGCCAATGATGATACATACAAAACAACCCTGAAAGTGAATGTACCAGTCACAAATTTAAGAATTACAAACTAATCAAGAACTATAAAATCAAATACCATGTTACGAAGGAGGTCTTAGGTGTCCACACTTTTTTAACTGTCGTCTATACTGCTTTAAACCGTGGCCTAACAGCAATTTAACGAAACTGTGGCCTAATATCTATCTCATTAGCCACACTTGTAAACGCGTGGCCTATTCCGTGTTCAAAAATGTTGTAGTGAGTGTGCCCTGGAGCCCATATCCATCCTAATAAAAGAGGAGAGAAATGAAGGCTCGCTGGAAAAAAAACCTAAAGTCTTCAACACACTCAACGCTCATCCTCGCGAGAACATCAGCGGTGGAGTTGGATTCCCTGAAGACATGCACCCACTGGATCGTCATATTTGCCGGCGGAAGCTTACGAATACTGTCGATTGATGGATCGTTATTATGTTATTATTCACATAATGATAATGATACTGGTTTTTCTTGACTCAATAATGGCACTTCGTTAAGTGAAATACGTAATTTAACTTGTATGTATGTAAGTAGGGAAAAATCATTATTTACTACTCTTATTAATTCAACATATTATGTTCATTTAAAAAATTAAAAAATAAATGTTGGGTTGTCCCGCCAAGCCAATTTTTGTGCAGGTCTTTGGTAATTAGTAACTGTTTATGTGTAATAAGTATGGAACCCTAAAGAGGAGGTAAATTTTGAATTTGTTGAGAGATAGTGAACCAACCTCCTCTAATGTGTGGAAGAGGTCATTTATGGTTAGGGTTGAGGCTAGTTAACAAAGTGAACAGTTGAAGGTGTCCTTCTAAGGTAAGTAAACACGCAACATCAAGCAATTACCTTTGGTCTCCTTGTAAGGCGATGTCGTGCTTGAGCCTATAAAAAGTAGAATCTGAACACTCAAACCGACACCATCTTATTTTGCATGTGGTGATTTTTCTACGATGACGAACGACAGTCAATGTGGTATCCCTTGAGTGCTGGGTGCAAAGGGTGTTCATTTGTTAGGGTTTAGAGAAGTGTTTGTGTGAAAGAAGTTATGGTAACTAGGTGTATTTATAGTGATTTTCGTGGGATATTGACTATTGATCAAAAGTGTCGATAACATCAACGCTGTCAAAAGCATTGGCGATGCATCAATTGGAGATTCTGATATTCGACGCGGTAATGCTAGAATCATGGCAGAGCATGAGATCTCAATAGCTAATAAGGTATGGAGTTTTGCTAAAGGACATCTTGGGGTGATTGGCAAAAGCAAGGATGATTTGTATTTGGGCAAATTAAAAGAGATGGAGGTTAGGGACCAGATTGCAAAGGGAAGGAAGGGGAAAAAAGAGGTGTCTCAATGAAGGTTGCAACTTTAAATATGAGAGGGTGGGGGGGCGCCGCAAAAAGGAGGCGCCTTAAGAAATTGATGATGGAGGAGAAAATAGACATGTTCATGATACAAGAAACAAAGTGCAGTGATCTCACCAAGAGAAATGTTAGCAGCATTTGGGGTGTCTCTAATTTCGATTGGCTAAGTAAAAACGCAAATGGTCAATCGGGTGGGATGCTAACCGTATGGCAGGCAGATATATTGGACCCTACGTTTACTTTCTCAGGAGAGTTTTTCATCGGTTTATGTGCAAATGTAAAGGGGAAAATTTGTTACTTAGTCAATGTGTATTCCACTTGCAACTTGGCGGGAAAGAGAAGACTATGGGAAAACTTGAGGCGATTGAAAGGGGAATTCGAAAAGGGGGAATGGTGCATTGCGGGGGACTTCAATGCAATTATCTCAAGAGACGAGAGAGTGGGGTGTGTTGCCATCTTAAACAACAATGAAATGAGAGAATTTGAGACATTTATTGAAGACATGGAGTTAGTTGATGTACCGGCGTTGGGGAAGAAATTCACATGTTTTGGTGCCGACGGGAGGGCAAGTAGGCTTGATAGATTCCTTGTCACCGAAGGGTTGATCTTGGCTTGGGGAATTAGCACTCAATGGATTGGAGATCGCGAAATTTCAGATCATTGTCCGGTGTGGCTCATAACTTCAAAATTAAATTGGGGGCCAAAACCATTTCGGTTTAATAATTGTTGGTTGGAACACGAAGGTTTTAAAAGTTTTGTTAAAGAGTGTTGGGCATCATTCCGGGTTACGGGAAAAGACTCATATATTCTAAAGGAAAAATTGAAGTTGTTGAAAGAAAAACTTAGGTGTTGGAATCGTGAAGTATTCGGCATAAAGGACCTCAACATTGATAAGATAGTAAAGGAGTTGAATGATATAGAAAAATTGGCAACGGAAGGAGGTAGTGTGCTTGATGTACAACGCGCTCAATTGAGCAATGAGTTTTGGAAAGAGATACATGCAAAAGAGAGCTTGCTTGCGCAAAAATCAAGAGTAAAATGGTTGGCCGAGGGAGATTCTAATAGTAAATTCTTTCATGCTTGCATAAGAGGGAACCGGAGAAGAACTCAGTTGCTGAAAATAAAGGTCAATGGGGTGTGGGTGGAAGATGTAACGGGTGTGAAAATGGCGGTAAAAGAGCATTTCCAAAGCAAGTTTGTTGAAGACGATTATTGTAGACCAAGTTTGGATGGCGTAGGTTTTAATCAAATTTCGACGGAGGACAATACTATGCTAATGGCACCATTTTCCGTGGAAGAGATCAAGGAAGCGGTGTGGGATTGTGACGGTAATAAGAGCCCGGGGCCGGATGGATTTAATTTCAACTTTATGGAAGCTTGTTGGGATATCATTGAAACCGAGATGGTAAACTTCTTCAAAGAATTCCATAGGGAGGCAAAACTTCCAAAGGCGGTAAGTGCTTCTTTTCTTGCACTCATCCCAAAGAACAACAATCCTCAAGATCTTAGTGAGTATAGACCGATTTCTCTTATCGGAAGCCTATACAAGATACTTGCTAAGGTGCTTGCCGGAAGAGTGAAGTTAGTATTGAAAAATGTTATTTCGGATTGCCAAAGCGCTTTTTTGGCGGGTAGAAATATCCTTGTTGGTGTGGTGGTGGTAAACGAAGTAATGGATATGGCAAAGCGGACAAAGGAGAAATGCGTAGTGTTGAAGGCTGATTTCGAAAAGGCCTATGACTCGGTGAGTTGGGCCTACTTGGACTACATGTTGGGGAGGTTGGGCTTTGGGGAGAAGTGGCGTACGTGGATGAGGGTATGTGTTTCATCTAACTCCATCTCGGTCTTGATAAATGGGGGCCTATCCGATGAATTTGTAGCGCACAAAGGCCTAAAACAAGGCGACCCTCTAGCTCCTTTTTTATTCTTGATAGCGGCCGAGGGGTTGGCGGGTCTTGTAAGGAAGGGGGTGGATTCCAACAATCTAAATGGCTTTAAAATAAATGATGATCTATCGGTCAACCTACTTCAATTTGCGGACGACACGATATTCTTTTGTGACGGTGGGGAAAAGAGTATTTGGTGCTTAAAGGCAATTCTAAGGAGCTTCGAGATGGTTTCGGGACTCAAAGTCAATTTTGGCAAGAGCAACGTCATTGGCATTAATATGGATGAGAGAGTCATGGAAGGGGTGTCTCATTTTCTTGCGTGTAACATAGGCACATCATCTTTCAAATTCCTAGGGATCCCCATTGGAGCAAACCCAAGAAAATCGAGTACGTGGCAACCGGTGATTGATTCCATAAAGGCTAGATTAAACATGTGGAGGAGTCGTCAATTATCCATTGGCGGTCGGGTAACACTCATCAACTCAGTATTGGCTTCCTTACCATTGTATTTATTTTCTTTTTATAAGGCACCAAAGAAAGTACTAGAGGAGATAAAAAAAATTCAAAGGAGGGAGAGATAGTAGGAAGATGGCGTGGGTGAGGTGGGATGTCGTTTGCTTACCGAAGGATAAGGGTGGTCTCGGAGTAAAAAATTTGGAGGCTCTCAATATTGCTCTCTTAGCAAAATGGAGATGGAGGGTGTTGGCGGAGGAAAGAAACTATTTATGGAAGAACGTTCTTGTGGAGAGATACGGTTTGTGTGGGAGATGGCCGAAGGAAAATGAATATAGGAGGGGGTGGGCGAAACACTCAATTTGGTGGAGAGATTTATGCTTGTTAGGTGAAGGAACAAATTTGGAAAAAGAATGGTTTGATGATCTAGTTAAAATAAAATTGGGCAAAGGAAATTTAATGATATTTTGGAAGGATTGCTGGTTAGGAACGAAAACTTTGGAAGGTCTTTTCCCAATTTTGTTCAGCTCCTGCACAATGCAAAATGCTACTGTTGAAGAGATGGGGGTTTGGAGGGGTAATCAATGGGAATGGTGCTGGAATTGGGCCGAACAACTCCCTGCAACCGAGGCACAAAATCTGTCATACCTGAAGGAGGTGCTCTCGGGTTTGGCTCCAGTTCAGCAGGTGGCTGATTGCTGGCGCTGGCTGCCAAACCCTGTAGCTGGTTTCTCGGTAAAAACATGTTACGCTGTGCTGGTCTCTTTGTTGGCAGGTTCAGGTGCTGCTGGAGGCGAATCGTTTATCGCGGCGTGCTCGAAATTATGGAGGAATGATGTCCCTTCAAAAATGCAGATTTTTTCATGGAGGGTATTGCTAAATAGAATCCCTTCACGCGAGGCACTTCTAAGGAGAGGCATTTTGCAGCAAGAGGCCGATGCATGCTGCGTTTTTTGCTGCAACGAAGTCGAATCAGTTACTCATTTGTTTCTACAATGTAATATGGCGACCTCGGTTTGGCATCAAATTGAGACGTGGGTTGGGGATACGATTGGTGGCGGTGATGACATGGTGGAGCACTTCATGAATTTTGGCAAGTTGGTGAAGGGGAAAAAGCGTCGGGGTGTCAAGCATCTCATATGGATGGCGACTATTTGGAAAATATGGATGGCGAGAAACAATGCAATTTTCAATGGAGTCTTGGAATCTCCTTCCGAGATAGTTATGGGAATCAAACTATGTGCTTGAAGTTGGTTCAAAGCAAGAAAAGGAAGAACTTGTAGGATAGAATGGTCGGATTGGTACCATTGTCCCATAGGGTGTTTCTCTCTATTGTAATTTGCTCTTTGATGACATTGTAGAATTGGGGTACTCTTTTTCCCTTCGGGGGTCTTTTTCCCATTGGGTTTTGGCCCTCGAAGGTTTTAACGAGGCCCCCTAGGTGTAAGGGGTTGGTGTACCCCTTGTGCGCCCCTTAATACATTTACTTATCTAAAAAAAAACAGTTTCTCATTTAAAACAACAGATAAGCATTAACCCTTTCACAAAAGACTGTTGTATACATTAGTAATGAAGGGAAGGAAATAAGTGAAGTTTTTGAGTCTATTATATAATAATACATTAATATTGAATAAGTGATTCTGATCAAGAACAAGAAGAAATGATATTATTGCATGATTCCATTCACATACCGGGAGGCTAGCCCATATGTTATTATGTTATTAATGATACTTGGGTTTTCTTGACTCAATAATGATACTTTGGTTAAGTGATCTATATATATAACAATTGAGAATGAATCTCATTAAATTCATCTCCACGTGTGTCGTCTTCTGAGTAATTTGGTAATAAATACTTCTTTGTAATTAATTCTATTCATGAGTAATAAATACTTCTTACCAACACAACAAAAAAATGCCTCCATAAGGAATGTTTGATAGAATAATAAGTACGGGTTCTCATACTACATAAATAACTCAAGAAAATAAAAAATGTAATATTTTGAAATTAAAGAGATAATGAATAATTGAATGAAATTACTATATGATAGGAAATTAAATTGATATAAAATGACATGTTTTAACTTTTTTTTGAAACATACTATATTATTAACTATTTAAATTCTCAGAAAATATAAACTATCATAAATTACAAATAACAAAGAACTTAGATATTTATAAAAAACGGGTTCGTGAATTGTTTAGCACATAAAATAATAAATTGAATCAAATATAAACATTTTTAAAATATAAAAATAATAAATTATTTTTTTAAATAATTATGATAAATTGTAAACGATAACTTTAATCCGGTCTGTTACTTTGGAATTACTATATAAATAATATGTTTAGAATTAGTTATTTAAAATTTTACAAAAAATAAGCTTTAAAATGATAAAATAATACAATAGATATATTCGTAACTGTAGGATAGCAAATAGGCAAATATAATGAATTTCACAGGCATATAAATTCATGTCCAGTATGAACTATGATTTAACAGAAACATATCAACATTTTTTAGGAAACAATTTTATTTCCTGTTTTTGATAGCAAAGATTTTATTTCCTGATACCCCAATTTCAACCATTTCTAAATAACTTTTTGACTCCTTCCCCAATTGGTTCTCTCTCACATTGTTCAGACAAACTTAATATTTGGGTTTAGAATTTTCAATTAGCACTCATTTGATCCCTCTCGCTTTTCATCTCCATTGTCAACCATGGGTGGACATGGTCCCTTTTATACAGTCTTCCACACTCCTTCAACACCTATATTAGAAATTTGAAAAGGTTTCCTTTCTATGTTATTCGATGATATATCATGACCTTTTTTAGGTTCGATTATTTATTTTTCCTCTTCTTCTCTTCTATGTATCTAATTCTCTTTTATCACTTCAAGGGTTGAACCCACGATGTCATTTTATCATTGCTGACAATTGTAGGTCATATCGCAATGGAAATTTGCAAAGGCATACTCACGGGACTTTGCAGAGGCATACTCTCTTTGTCACCTCTTTTTGATACAAGTTTGTGGCTTTTTGTTTCAAAGATGAGATATGTTGGTCGTTTTTGCAACAATGAGATTTGCAGAGTCGAGGGCTTCTATTTTGAGTGGCTTCATTATTGACAAACTTAAAATTGTTTTACTCCTCTATTCAACATGGACACTATATTAATATTAAAAATGAAAGTTTAGTTTGGATGTGTTTATCATTTGCGAGTATTTGAGTGTTATGATATTTTTCAATCCTTGAAAGTTGCAACTGTTTTTAAGATTTACTCTGGTTTATAGTATTATAGGCCTCATAAAAAGGATGTTATTTAGAATACTATTGAGAATAAGCAATCTTGTGGTTGTCATGCTTACTATTACATCATGTATCTTGGGTAACATGCACCATCATGCCCTCTCACTGTCTATATTTCTTTTTGTACTTATGAAACTGTGTCCTGAAATTGTATCTTGTGTTATGTTTGTACTTATGAAATTGTACCAAAAGTATGTTTTCATATTTTTACTCCAGTATTATTGCTTTTTGAAAAACAAATTCTTATAAACATTTGCGTATCACATATATATTTTGAAATTATATTCCCTTTAGTTGTGCGAAATGTAGAAATGCCATTTTTATTGCTTTTTGAAAAACAAATTCTTATAAACATTTGCGTCTCACATATATTATTGCCAAAATATCCATAATCTTCATTGTCCTTTCTTTTGGACTATCACTATAGAGCTGAATATAAATTTATACATAAATGACATATTTTTATAAATAAGTAATAATGTATAGAGAGAAATACTTAAGCAAAGATTAATTAATTTTTTGAATTGTTTTATTTGTCAAACTTTTAATAATTAAAACAATTGAAATATAATTGTTTTGTAAGGTTTGATACTACATATATTGTTTGTTATATTTAGAATTTATTTTATCTTTAATTAGTAATTAGTTTATGCTTTTTTTTATTGAGAAAAAGTGAGATAAGAACACACAACCATTATATGAATCTATATCATGTCCAGAAGTCTAACATAATACCAGCGCCTTTTCATCCCTTTTCTCCTAAGCATCGTGTGATTGAGGACTGAAGCCCTTAGGTTCCCAAAAGATTTCGCATTAAATATTTTTCAAAAAAATAATGTGTGTTTTGATAAATAAAAAAACATGTGCGTGCAAATGTAGTGGTTATATAGGATCTCATATAAATATTCATAAGATTGTCAATTTAGACCTAATAATATTGATAATCTTTTTAAAAGATGATGTATACCCGTGCGAGTACGGGTCAATTATTCTAGTATATGTAATTTAACATGTATGTATGTATGTAGGGGAAAATCATTATTTACTTCTCTTATTAATTTAACATATAATGTTCATTGAGAAAATAAAAAACTAAATGTTGGTTGACCCGCCAAGCCCATTTTTGTGTAGGGCTTTTGTAGTTAGTAACTGTTTATGTGTAATAAGTATGGAACCCTAAAGAGGAGGTAAATTTTTAATTTGTTGAGAGATAGTGAACCAAACTCCTCTCATGTGTGGAAGAGGTATGTATATAAGAGACATCGAGGCTAGTTAACTAAGTGAACAGTTGAAGGTGTCCTTGTAAGGTAAGTGAACACGCAACATCAAGCAATTACCTTTGGTCTCCTTGTAAGGTGATGTTGTGCTTGAGCCTGCATAAAACACGATCTGGACACTCAAACCAGACACCATCTTCTTTTGTGGTGATTTTTTCACGATGACAAACGACGGTCATTCTGGTATCCCTTGAGTACTGGATGCAAAGGGTGTTAGGGTAACTAGGTGTTTTTATAGCAATTTTCGTGCGATATTGACTGTTCATCAAAAGTGTCGGCAACATCAATGCCGTCAAAATTGTCGGTGGGATATTTACCGTTGTTCAAATGTATGTCGGCAACATCAAGGTCGTCATGTTATGTGCCATATTTCAATTTGATCTTTTAAGTATTTTGTTTAGTTTTATTTTGGTCCTTTTGTGGTGTTATATATTGAGTGAATTGAACCAAAAAATAGGGGACCTATTTGAAACTAAACAACAACTTAGGGACCTATTTAAAACTAAATGCAAACTTAGAGGACTAAAATGAATCGGCTAAAAATTACCGCCACGTCATTTTATTTTGTTTTTTAGGGGAAAATATATAATTGAGTTATTAAAAAAGAAATGTAAAAAAGAAAAATCGAACCGTGTGGTACTATTTTGTGTCACTGTCTTATGGTGATTGTGAAGGTGGGTCCCTTTCATTTTTAGCATACTAATTGTTTTGTAGTGTAGGTGATCAAGTCTTATTTTTACCATAACAAAGATGATGCCTTTGGCAATTTAACGTAAGGATGAGTTTTGTAAAACTTTTTGTGAATGCATTTTAAAAAAGGGTATACTTTATTTTATTTTTTTTCTCGAGACCAGGGTATACTTTATTTTTCTAATATCATAAAAGAACGCACAGGAATGACAACTGAAAAATAAAGTTCATAAACCTTTTGAAGTCAATTTTTTCAAATATAATTGTTCATGAATTGTGAAGTTTGTTATATCAAATGATTGGGTCTTATTTACCACTCTTATTAATTTGGCAAAATTACACTAGGGGACCTTTAACTTATTTATTTGTAACAAGTTGGCCCTTTAAGTTTCTTTTGTAACAAATAGGCCCTTTAAGTTACCCGACGTTGACACCGTTGGCCCTTTTAGTAAAATGTAATATCGTTCATTACATCAAAATACACCAAAATATGTTTGTTTGCATCAAAATACATAAGCTAGAGTAGTCACAATATATAAAGTAGCATTACATCAAAATATATAAGCTAGAGAAATCATTAAAAGGGCCTATTTGTTACAAAAAAAACTTAAAGGTCCAACTTGTTACAAATAAATAACTTAAAGGTCCTCTAGTGTAATTTTGCCTATTAATTTAATATCTTATGTTTATTTAAAAATAAAAACCTAATTGTCGGACTGACCCGCCAAGCCCATTTTTGTGCAGGGTTTTGGTAATTTGTAATTGTTTATGTGTAATAAGTATGGAATCCTAAAGAGGAGGTAAATTGGTGAGATATAGTGAACCAACCTCCTCTATTGTGTGGAAGAGGTATGTATATAAGAGACACGGAGTTCATTTGTGGGTGGGGTCGAGGCTAGTGAACAATTGAAGGTCTCCTTGTAAGGTAAGTGAACAAGCAACATCAAGCAATTACCTTTGGTCTAGACACTCGGGCCAGACGCCATATTCTTTTGTGGCGATTTTTCCATGATGATGAACGACGGTCAGTGTGGTATCTGTTTAGTATTGGGTGCAAAGGGTGTTCATTTTTTAGGGTTTACAGAAGTGGTTGTATGAAAGAAGTTAAGGTAACTAGGTGTATTTATAGCGATTGATCAAAAGTGTCAGCAACATCAACGTCGTCAAAATTGTCGGTGGCATATTGACCGTTAATTAAAAGTGTCGGCAAAATTAATGTCGTTAAATTTGTCAGCGAGTATTAACCTAAAAAATTAAAACCCATTCCGGATTTATGTTTTATACATAAATGCAGAGTTAAAAAAAGCTCTTTGGATTTATGTCTTACACGTAAATGCAGAATGGAAAAAATTACATATTCTAGAAGTATGTGTTGAGACAAAAATCCGGAATAGTTCCAGATTTATGTCTAGCGCATAATTCTGGAATTTTTTTTAAAAAAAATGCAGTTCCAGATTCGCTTATGTAGATAATTCTGGGAAAATTGTAAATTTTGAGGGGTATTTTGGGATTAAAAAGAAAATTGAGGGGTATATGAACTAACATTTGGGGGGAGGGGGGTACAAAAATCGCTATTCAACAGAGTTTGACCCGTGGATAATTGAAGGGAAAATAGTAAGCCGATGCGCTTGGCCAAGAAATAAATAGGTCCAACTAACCCAAGATGTTGATTGATTCTGTCTCTAAGTGCTGGAATAGAAATATTCTAAAACTGTATCTGGAGCCTGAGTCTGCAATTGAGACTCTTAAAACCCCTCTTGGGTGGCCTAGTCTTGAAGACACTCTTTTTTGGCCTCTAGAGAAGAATGGTTGGTATTCTACTAAGTCAGGTTACAATTGAGTGTGGAAGAAAGCCTATGTCACAAATCCTAGACTTTCTAGATCATTTTTGCACTCTTTAGACAGCTGGAAAGGGACGTGGGGAGCTAAAGTCCCTGAAAGAGTCAAGCATCTTATTTGGAGGATTAAACACGGGGCTATTGCAACTAGGCTCAATCTAAGTATCAATCATATAGCAACTGACTCTGTGTGCCCTATCTGCAAGCAAGAAGAGGAATCAACTGAGCATCTTTTTCTTCTTTGTCCATGGACTACCCCTTTATGGCGTGGGTTACAAGTCTGCAGTGTTCCTACCACTCAAAAATGTTTCATCTATGGCTAGGTGGTTGGAGGGAATTTTAGAAAATGACAATATCCCTAAATCTCAGAATACATTGCCCTTAACAACTATATTCTATGCCCTTTGGTTCATCTGGAAGGCTAGAAACACTATGGTGATCGAAGGTAGAAACCCAAACCCAACCCAAGCCTTAATTCAAGTGAACCAGGCGACTAATGAGTTTTTAGCTTGCAAAACCCAACCTAATCCTAGCAACAGCTGCGCTAGTGGAGTGTTGAAGAGCTCCACTAGGTGGAGATCCCCCTAGAGAAGATATGATTAAAATAAACCCTGATGTTTCTTTCAATCTAGCTTCAGGAGCTGGATCTAGTGGAATTGTGATTAGAGATAATAGAGGGTGATTGATTACGGGAACTACCTCTCAAGTCTTTACAACTTCGGCTTTGATTGCAGAATCCCTAGCCCCAAGGGAAGGTGTCTCTCTTGCAGCAACATTGAACATCAAATCCGTGGTTGTGGAGTCTGATTGCAAAACCCTCGTAGAAGCATGTAGAGGCAACATCATCAAAAAGGAAATAGAGCACATATTGAAGGATATTCAGAGATTAAAAGAAGAATTTACCTGGATTGGCTTCCTTTGGACTTCTCGTGATGGCAACGTAGTAGCTGACACGGTTGTGAAGCTCTCTACGAACCATCAACTTCCACCGAACTGGATGATCCAACCTCCTAGGGCTCTTGCAATGCTTATCAATTCTGAAATGACGAGTAATTGAGAAGATTGGAGTGGTTGAGGCGATGGATTAAGATCTGGAGCTATCATTGAAGTCTTTGCCTAATTCGTGAAAGCAGTTTGATTCTCCCTCTCTCTTCTGTTATTGTGTGTATTGGACCTGAGTCATATGTTGTTTGATGGGCTTGATTTCGTCTGGGCTGTTTTTGTGGCTTTCCCAGTTTATGCTTACTCCATGTTTTCCCTTAGTTGTTAGATCTCTCCGTGTATTTTTTTGGGTCAAATGTGTAACATTTCATTGAAATTGGGCAAGGCCACAACATTACACACAACGTGTGAGCATCAAGCTTACAAGTAAGCAACGAGCAAGTCCGAAATAGGACTACAATCAGATCAGGTATATGTGCAATCTCCTAATAATAACCATTAAGCCTAGAGTAGTACCTGAGCAAACTAGAATCTTAATGAAACTACTTAAAATGAAACATAAATGAAACTAATTAAAAGGAAACATGCACGCACCCTAAACGAATCTACTGTAGCCAACTATCAAAAATATGACGCAAAATCCTAAACCACACCGTAGAGCCACTGCCAACAATGAAAGCTACATCCAAACAACCAGCTCCACCACTGAGAAAGCACGAAGCACCATGAGTAGCAAAGACAAATCCCACGCAGTTGGTGTAGGGGGAGAAGCGGTAAGATCTGAAACTCTCCAAATTTGAAGGCCATATGGCCCCGAGGACACTGCCTTGAACCCATGGAGCAAAAGAGAAGGGCGAAACCGATTGAAATGATTCAGATTCCGAGACGCAACAGCACAAAAAGAGTTGTTAACCTCCAGCGTTATCAACAACCAGCAACCACCAAATCAGCTCCACCAGAGAGAAAACGCACAGGCTCTACAGAGTAGCAACACAAGATCCGACGAAGTTGGAGCAGGAGGAGAAGCGGAAAGTCCAGAGTCTCCTCGTATTTGAAGGCCAACTGGCCTCGAGGAACACTACAAGAAAATCTGTTATTAGCGAGGGAAATTAGCGAGGGAAAAACAGTCCCTCGCAAAAACCAGATTTAGCGACGGAAATAAAAAAATTAGCGACGGAATTTGAATGTCATCCATTAGCGACGGAAATGTTGGCATTAGCGAGGGAAATTTCCCTCGCTAATTGTTTGGAGGGAAAATTCAGAATTTGACACGCGAATCAAGGAAATTAGCGACGGAAAATAGTTCCCTCGCAAATTAAAGTGGTTTTTAGCGACGGAAAATAGTTCCCTCGCAATTTTTTTTAATTTTTTTTACTTAAATCCGTCACTCACTCACTCACTCACTCACTCACTCACTCACTCACTCACTCATTCACTCACTCTTCTTTCTCACTCTTCTTCTCTCCTCTTCACCTTTCCTCTTCCCTTCCTCTACTCCACACAACCAACCAACCACCACCACCACACAACCAACCAACCACCCTCACTCTTCTTCTCTCCTCTTCACCCTTCCCTTCCTCTTCCTCTACTCTCTCTCTCTCTCTCACCTATAAACCCTAACCCACCACCACACTACAACAACCACCACCACACAACCACCACACAACAACCACCACCCGTGACACCACCACCACCACCACCACCACCACCTTCTTTCCTCTTCCTCTCTTCTCTCTCTCTATCTCTCTCTCTCTCTTACACAATTTCCACTTTCACTCTTCTTCTCTCCACCTTCTTCCACCACCACCACCCACGACACCACCACCGCCCACGACACCACCACCACCACCACCTACGAATTTCTTTCCTCTTTCTCTCCACCTTTCACCACCACCACCACAACAACAACAACAACCACAAAAATAATAATATAATATAATTTTCATTAATAATATAGTAAAAAACTGATTTAAAAAAATAATATAATAATAAATATAAAAAACAAACCATTCAAATTAAGACACGTGTCAGTCAGAATTTGAACAAATTTTGAGGCAACATTAGCGAGGGAATTAGCGAGGGAAATGTCCCTCGCTAATTAGTGAGGGATTCAAATTCCCTCGCTAATTGCATTAGCGAGGAAGGTATTAGCGAGGGAACTGGTCCCTCGCTAATTCCCTCGCAAATGACCATTAGCGAGGGATTTTGGTCAGTTTGCGAGGGAAATTTCCCTCGCTAATCCCTGATTTTTTTGTAGTGGAAGCATTGAACCTGTAGAGCAAAAAAACGAAGGTAGGGCAGATTGGGGAAACAGATTAAAACATGACGAGAAGACAACAAAGGTGGGATGGGAATGGTTGAAACGATGGCTACAGAAGAAAGAAAGGGGCTGAGGTGAGAGTCACTTAGGGTTATAGATGAGAGTGACAGAGGGCACATCGGTCAAGTGGGTCTGGTGGGGGAAGTGGTGGAGCCAGGGTAGCAGATGGGGAACTGGACGGGTCAGGTGGGTGGGGTGGAGGACGAAGTGGTGGCGATCGGAGCTCAGGCTGGCAGATCGGGAGGAGTGCGACTGGAGAGCCTCTCGCACTCAAAGCTTGGGAAGGAAAAGTGAAATACCTTGCTGCACAGAGAGCAGAACACATGTTGGGCCGCTGGAAAAAACCAGAGAGAGGACTGCTCAGTGGAGGCACCGGAAGAAACCCTAGCAACAGGGAGGCGCCGTTTGGGAGCCTAACAAAAACCCTAGCGGACTAGGGAACTAGTGAAAAACTATAAAGAAGGTTTTGACATGGACTGATCTCTCCGTGTATTAATCGTTATGTTATGTGTTTGTGTTTAAACTTGGGTTAGGCTGGCTTGCTGAGGCCCACCCATTCCTTTCCCTATGTAGTGGTTTTGTGGCTTAGCCCAATTATTAATGAAACCATACCACTTGATCAAAAAAAACTAACCCAAGATGCAGAAGGGGTTGTGCGAAATGAATTTCAGGGGTTCACGAAGTAAAACATGGTAGAATCGGTAAAACGTGTGTATGTAATAAAAGTCCAAAAATCCATATTAATGTATTTTTATATGTCCATAATCATTACGATCACTCTCATAAATATGACAATATAATATAGCGAAATAATGATTAAATAACACCATTATATATTACTATGAGAAACGCAATTTATAACATGCATAAATCGTAAGGGTTGGCTCAGTTGGTAAGGGACGTGAGTTCAACTCCTGCTGTCAGCGTGAGGACCTCTTTGATGGGTGATCAAGAGTTGTGATGGGTGATCAAGAGTCTTGAGGTCTGTCCTGACCTTGGTGAGCTCTCGAGCTCAACTCATCTAAACTTTCTTTGTACCAAAAAAAATTGTGAGATTTTGAGGTGTTACATTTAGTATGAATCTTTATAGCTATGTTTTAGCTTACACAAACTGGCTTTATTTTATTTTTTTGATTAATAGGAAAGAAAGCTTTATTTTATTTTGATATTACTAGGCAATTAAATTTGCTCTGTTGCACTTAATCACATAGTCGCCCTTTGCAAGTTAGTGATTAATTATTAATGTGAGAACGTAGGATAATTAGTGGATCTATTGGATAGATAGTCGCCCTTTGATAGTTTTCCAATTGGTTACTACTTCGAACTTTAAGTTTTTCCAAAATTAAAATTTTTTTTCCTGACCAAACAAGGTCTTAATAATAAGAAAAATATTATTAGATGTTAATGATCAAAGGGGCAATAGTATGACTAGGGGACTGTGATATGGATTTGGTTGATTCCATAATATATTTTTGAATAAAAAATACAAAATAAACAAGCAAATGGAGTGGCAAGAATAAGGAAGAAATCGTCACACTCCACAAGGGAATGATATATAAGATCAAGGAAGAATCCCCACAAGAGGTAAAAGCTCTTGATAAGATTCAAGTTTAGTTCTAAAAAGAACCATAGAGAAACATTTTCTAAACTCACACAAAAACAAGTGCATTTTCCTTCAAAGTTCTCCAAACGAGGCTACAAAAGTTTCTTTAATGGTTGTGGATATGCTAGCTACATATCATGCACATCATGGCGTCTGAGCCAAAAGTTCATACACAAACTCAAACATGGTCTGAGCCAAAAGTTCATACACAAACTCAAACATGGTCTAATGTCAGCATAAACTAAAAACAAAATCCTAAGTATGATTATTACATCTTAAAAATAAAAGAAAGTTCATTCTAATTTTAATAAATTAAATTCTCTAGATGTTCTTACAGCCCACATCAAATTGATCAGAGACACAATAGTGTGAGTAAGCGACATATAGGCTATGTTTGGTTAAAAAATAGCGAATAGAGATAAGTAATGGGCACCAAATAAGTTAGTTTATTATGGATGAAGTGATAATGATAAGATAGCGGATTGAATTAATTAGAAGTGTTTCGTAAAATTAACAATTAAATTGACTTATAAATATAAAATGACATATATAAATGGACACAATCAATGTTTAAAATGAGAGTGAATATTCATTTAATGGATGATAAATAATTAAAGTGAAAAGAGTAAAAATGAATGGAAAAATGAAACGCTATAAGCTATAAGCTCAAACACTATTTAAAGTATCATTTCAAAAATAATTATAAGTTAGTAAACAAACACTAGAAACTAATTATTTCAAACACTTATACAATGAGTTTATCCGCTATAAATTATCCGTCATATATTAGCAGATTGATATTACCAAACAAAATCATAATTGACCTACTTAATAGTTGAACCTACCACTCAATGTCGATACAAAACTGCCACACAACTATATATTTAATTTTGGCCTATAGTGCGAGACAAATGACAAATTTGGATAAGATAGCATTTGTTTCTATTTGTTTATTAAATTAATGAATTACCATAAATGAAGCTACTAGTTGCACCATGGCTTGTCTTCATAACCCTACCCCTCTCTACTTGTGTTCGTTTTAATTAACAACAAGAAGTGGTCACATTCAAGATGGACCAAAAAACATAATGTCAAATAACCTTTAGTCACGTCCACTTACATGTGTTCCACTATTAATGCTCTAGAATATGTTATCAGCTCTCAAATTTTATTTCAATTATATTAGTAAAAATAATTAATGTTTTTCTTCACTATAGTAAAAATAAAGAGTTCAAAACTATGTGTACCTGGAACCTGGCTTTTTTACACTAGTCATAAGGAATTGTCTAGAAATGAGGAAGGAAAAACAATATAAAGTGAATATAAGATTTTTGATGTTGGAGAAATTAAAGGGAAAATATATAGGAACACAATGGTCCAGTTATTTATTGTATGTGTTTCAATTAGGCTTTGGTTGTCATCCTCAAGACAATGATGAGACGCATGGCATACATGTGATCCTATCTTGCAAAACAAAAACAAGTTCCGGAGTCAAATACCACATTATTTGGAACACCTCACATATATTAATCATGGTCCTAAACGGATCATATTCTTTTTTTCTGGTATAAATGTTATCGAACAATTTACCATGTATATCATTCTCACAAATATCAAAAGTTAATAATCGATAGGTATAAGTAATATTATTCCCCTCACTTTTTTATAAGCATATATACTCTCACTGAAATATGAGTATGTAAGAAAGTAAGTACTCTCTCATTGCGCCGCCGCCGTCGGTGTAGTGGCGCCAGATTCCCCGGGAAGCTAACGGTGCGGCTGACGTTCTGTGTAGAATGAGCAATTTGCAGTCTAGGGTTTTGGCTTTTTACGACTTGGCTCCTGCTTGTATACGCTCCATCTTGGAGTCTGATTTGGGCCCAAGTTAATCCTCTGGCTTGATTGTTGTGGGCCTTTGGCCGTGTCTTTTGGGCTGTGAGCCCTCTTTTATCACCAAAAAAAAAAGTAAGTACGAACTATGAAGTATTGCATAAAATCCTATTCTCAAATGGACTAACATAATGAATTTCCTTTTCCTATGCTCTCCGATTCTTTTGATGCTGTTTCGGCTTTCATATGAGAAATGTTTGATATATTGGTTATACGTACATGATGTTAAAGCACCACAAAGTCTCGTTAAAACTTTATAATACAAACTCTATTTGGGAAAAAATAGTGTTCTTGCTCGTTGTATCATAAAGAAATAAAAAAGTTAATTACAAAAAAGACCATTGGGTACGATATTTTCATGCTATTTGTTTCATTATTGCGCAAGACTCCAAGGCGTGTATAACACTAAGTTTTACGTTCAATTAGCCCCCCACCAATCACTTTAGATTGCATGCAATAGAATGACCGGCGAATCCCCTTGGGGATGCAATGGAGTTCATTGACATGGTTTGCACACCCACACCAAGCGCATCGTCAATAGTATTCACAGAACAATAGTTCCTTAACTTCAATTTGAGCATAAGAGAAGAAATAGAATGATTTGGAATATTGAATTTGGTAGAGTTTTGTCTTAGACATGAACAATATATATGTACTTTCAACTTGTAAAATTGTTCTATATATATAGACTAACTCATACCATTTGGTGAAGATAAGTATCTCCCCATTTTGAGTCACCACTCATTGACAATTGTCACACTCATCCATGAATGAGTGCATCTCTTGACTACAAATTTCATGAAAGAACACAACCACTAATGAAAGTCACTAAAGAACACACTTTTAGAATATGAAACATCGTGTTTCTCTTTCACTTTAGTGTTATTGGATTCCTATTAATTTGGAAATCCCCCACAAAAACATTAAAGAACCATCGTATGAAGGTAAATGCATCTAATGCCCCTAGTATGATATTTTTTTTGGTTTAAAGAGAAACACTCTAATGCAAACCCTCCTTAGGGATAAATCATCAGAAGAAAAAAAACACTCTATCTTAAATTAAAAAAAAAAAGTAGTACAAACAGCACTGAGGGGGGACTAGGCCGAAACCCTTGCCATGAAAAAATACAATCCACAGAAACAGCGCTACAGCAAAGATGAAGAAAGCCAATGAGACCAAGCCCAAACGATAAATTGTCTAAATCTGAAAAAAGGAAGACCTTGCCTATTACGACAAAAGTCATCTAAGATGAAGCTCGGAGGCAAAGTCCACCAAGTATAAGTTCTACTAACTAGACCAAAAGAAACTAATTTATCAACGCAACTATTTCCTTCTCTAAAAATATGAGAGACAATAAAGTTCATATCCGAACAAAGCTTCAAGGTGTTGCCCCAACGGTTTCTCAATCCCTAGGGGACAATGCCAGGGTTCTTAAAAGTAGCAACAACAGAAGAGGAATCACATTCGAGCCAGATTTTGCGCTAGCCCTTATCATAAGCAGTCTCAATAGCTATCATGGCTGCCAAAAGCTCAGAATCAAGGGCAGTGCCATTGCCCAGAGAAGACGTGAAACAACCAACAATAGAGGCCCTGTAGTCTCGAAAATTTCCACCACAAGAAGAAGGCCCAGGAGAGCCTTTAGAAGCACCATCAGTGTTACATTTGACCCAACCACAGAGAGGGGCTTTCCAATCAACTTGAATAATCTCTTGAGCTCTCCTAGGGTTGCCTGTGAGATGGAAATATTTTAAAACAGAGAGCTCAACCACAGTGTTGTACATGTTGTCATGCGAGGAGGAACCCGAGAGAGAAGTAGAGGTCTTGATCTGATGAAGAAGAGATTCAATAGGAATAACTTTATCGTCAAAGCGTAATTTATTTCTGCTCAACCAAATGTTGGATAGAACATGAATAACTGCAACAGCTAAGACATCTAAGACTTGATCACTCCAAGAACCATTCAGCACAGAAAGAAGAGATAAAATACTAGAAGTATCAATAAAGCAATTGATAGAATATTGGAGCCAGTGCCAAATTTTTTGGGCAAAAGGGCAGCTAAGAAACAAATGACTAGTAGATTCCTCATTCTCCACAGTGGCAGCAAATGGAGACCATAGTGCAACCACGCTTTTTAAGGTTCTCATCTGTAGGCACGCGATCATGGGCAGCTCTCCAGAAAAGAAACGATTTTGAAGAAGGAACAGACGGTCGCCAAACCTCCTTAGCCCAAGAGACAACCACAGATCTAGGATTAAGAAACTCATAAGCTTCTTTAGAAGATAACAAAACTGAAGAAGAATGGTCCCAAGCTAAAGTATCTCCAGCTGCAAAGCGAGGAAAAGGTAGACTGATAATTTCTTGATAAATGGATGGGCACCAAAGTTGAAGCTCTGCAGGGAGATGCCGGTTGGAGTCAATGATATAATCACTGACCTTCGAAGTCAATAATTTTTGAACCTGCAAAGGAAAACTTAACCCCAAGGAGATCGGCTTAGAAAGCCATTTGTCAGTCCAAAAATAAATCTGGGAACCATCACCAATATTCCAAGTAGAGTTAGAAAGAACAGTGAAAACATTGGCACGAAGGGCGGGCCACAGAGAAGACCTCACATAATAAGAAACTGAAATGTTCCTCTTATAAAACCTGGCTCTAATGAAATTAGTCCATTGCCCTCTAGAGGAGAGCATGTCAAAAGCAAGTTTAGTCATGGAAGATTCATTAATAGCACGCAGAGAGCGCATCCCAAGACCCCCTTCCTGAGTGGGAGAACAAACTTTGGACCGAGCAACAGTCGTTAGCTTTTTTAAATCTGCATTTCCTTACCAAATGAAATTTTTTATCCAGGTATCCAAAATTTTCAAAAGTGAAACTGGTGAAGCATAAATGTTGAAGCTATATGTGAGCATGCCTTGGATAACAGATTTCATCAGTTGAACTCTCCCCATAATGGAGAGAAGGGACCTTTTCCAAGTGGACAACTTAGATTTAATTCTGTCAGCAATAGGTCTAAGTTAGAGAGCTTTAGGACGCCCTTTAAAGATAGGGACCCCAAGATAATTAAAGGGAAGAGTCCCATGAGAGAACCCGAGAAAAGACTTCAGCGAAGCACACCTACCAGCAGTGACAGCTCCAGAGTAAAACCTACACTTCTCAAGACCAAGGAGTTGATTTAAAGCTTCACCATACTGGGTGATAAGAGACATCAAGCTAGTAATACTTTTTTTGTGACCACTACAAAAAACCAAAATATCATCCGCATAAAGAACATGAGTAGGAGTCTGAAACCCCCTCGGACTAGGCATAGAACGGAGAGCTCCCGAATTGTTCAAGTGAGTGATACCCCTGCTAAGAACATCCTCTGCAATGCAAAAGAGGAGGGGGAGACAGGGTCACCTTGTCTCACACCCCTTTTACAGGGGAAAAACCCCCCCACAAGATGGCCATTAACAGAGAAAGACAGATGAGCAAATGCCAATATCACTTTTATCCAATCACAAAAGGTGGAGTTAAAACCAAAAGCAAGCAAAACTTTGAGTAAAAAATTCCAATCTCTAGAGTGTCAAAAGCCTTTCTAATGTCAAGTTTTAAGGCAACATTTCCACCATAAGATTTAATGTCAAGCATACTAACGGCTTCAGAGGCAATGCAAATACAATCCTTAATATGACGATCTTTAATAAAGTCGCGTTGCATCTCAGATATGATTTAAGGGGCAATAAAAGCTAACCTGTCAGCCAACACTTTTGTAATAATTTTAAACTGAAAATTAGCAAGAGCAATAGGCCTATAGTTTTCAATTTGATCTGCACCAGAGAACTTAGGGATAAGAGCAACGATATTGGAATTTAAGTGAGGTAACAACCAACCTTTCTTAAAAAAGTTAGTAACTGAGTTAAAGACATCCTGGCCAATGTTGTGCCAGTATTTTTGATAGAAAATACCACCAAAGCCATCCGGACCTGGAGCACCAAAAGCATTCATAGAAAAAACAGCAGATTGAACCTCTTCACAAGACGGAAGCGAAGTAAGCATAGTATTATCCTCATGGGTAACAAGGGACGGAATAACTCTATCAATTAAATCGTTAGAAATACAAGAGTTATCAGTTGCATAAAGATTACTAAAATAACTAATGACCAAATTCTCAATATCATCTGGTTGATCAAGAACTAAATCATCCGTCCTGAGGGTTTTCATTTGATTGGAAGCCTTTTTTATCTTAGCAACCTTATGAAAGAAAGTAGTGTTTCTATCTCCTACAAGGAACCATTTTACTTTAGATTTTTCAAGCCAAAAAACTTCTTCATAATTCAAAGCTTGCATTAAGTCTAGTTGGGCCAGAAATTCTTGATCATGAAGCTCATCACTGTAACCATTTGAGGATATGGACTCCTGAATTCTATCTACTTGAGCAATAGCATCATCCACCAAAGCATGAACATTACCAAAAACTTCCTTGTTCCAAATCTTTAACTCTTGTTTAAGAGCTTTTAGTTTGGAAGAAAGAATAAACATAGGACAGCCTGTGACAGGTTTATTCTAAGAAGTTTCCACTACCCTACTACAATCCGGATGATCACACCACATAGATAAAAATTTTAAAAAAAGAGGGATGAGTAGTAGTACCTTGGTTTAGAGTGAGGAGCAAAGGGTGGTGATCAAATTGAGACTTGGGCAAGGTGCAACAAGAGATGGAGTCCCAGAAATCGAAGCAAGCGTCATTACAGATAGAACGGTCCAAACGCATCTCAATATGAAAACTACCAAGTCTACCATTATTCCAAGTGAACTCAGCCACAAGTAACCACATGGGTTAGCTGGAAAGAATTTGACCAGATTTGGAAGTCATCACAGGAAGCAGCCAGGGGAAGTTTGTCACCTCTCTTTTCATGAGAACCAAGAACAACATTAAAATCACTGATAAAGGTCCAAGGGCCAGTGTGGTAGATTTGAACGTTGGAAAAATCATTCCAAAGCCTTTTACGAGCTGTGTAAGTAGTCGCTGCATAACAAGCAGCCATGTATATAGATTCATTTCTTTCTTGAAGGGAGAAAGCACAATATTGAGCACCTGTAGAAAGAACCACAGAACAAAGAGGAGAAGAGCAAAGACACCAAAGGTTAGGGATAAGGGTGCCTCTGTCGTTAGTTGAAAATAAAGTAAGATCACCAATAGGCGACCAAAAAATAAGCAGGAATAGAGTTAAAAGACACTAACGGTTCTTCAAGAAACAAGTCAGGTTTGTATCTTGAGCAGAATTTTTTCAAAACAAGCCTAGTATCTACATTACCTAGGCCTCTAGCATTCCAATAAATTAATTTCATTAATTAAAAGGAGGGAGAGACATCACTGCTCTGGGTGATATACTTAGCTGGTCGCACAATGAGTCGCTTCTGGTTACGAAGCTTACGCTTTTGAGACTTTGATAAGACTTGTGTGAATTCTTCTTTCGCTTCTTGAGAGATAGGGTCATCTAAGTTATTTTCAGCGTGAGCACGTCATCCCAAAACTTACCAACAATTCTGAGATCTTTAGAGACTACATTATTAACAAGAGACCACATCCTCTGAGGCAGAAGCATGAATAATAGGGGAGGCTGGAATCTTTTCACAGTCACTGTTACTCGAATTATCGTGCAGAACAATCTTTCCCTTTAAGATAGCAATTTCTTCCAGGGTTCGTTCTTGAAGAACCGGATCAAGAGAACGAGGGAGACTAGCGTCAAGAACCTCATCAAGGGGAAACTCGGCACTGTGAGGTACTAAAGCAACACCAGTGACTTCGTTGTCCTTATCGACAATGCCATTATCAACAATTTTAGTAACTTTAGGGACATAAACAAACTTAGATTTAATCGGAGCAGCTCGATCTTGAACAGTCTTGGACGAAGATGCCCCATTACTTGTCAAAGGAGCACTTGGCGGTGACAATTTTAAAATTAAAACGGTACTACAATCTTCCATGTTATACCAAGTATAAGTTCAAGTATAAGTTCTTTAGGTCAAATTGACTTAAAAGCAATTGATGCCCCGTTTTAATTTTAAACAATTGCTTTAATCAAGTCAATTTGGTCAATTTGGTACTACAACCTTCCATCTTATACCATCAGGTATAAGTTCTTTTGTATGAATTTTAGTCTTGGGCGCTACCCAACTTTTATGTTAATGAATTAATGGAGAGAGCTTTCCAAACCCAAAAAATTTATAATTAAAAATCAAAATTCATAAATATGAAAAAGAAAAAGACAGAAATACTGACATATCTATAATAGTATAACAAAACAACTGTGCTCTCTTGTGTAGCTCGATAAAGAAATACATACACGTACGTAGGGGTAGATAATTGTACGTACAAAAGTCTAAGGTACAAATAATAATAATGCAGCTAAGCAAGGGAATTGTACCTTTTGAATTTGCCTTTTTCTTGGATCATGATCACACCATAAAAAACAAGGTAATTATGTAACATCCTTTTTGTTTTGAGCAAAGACAACTAAATATTCCATAGAACATAATCCAGCTCTACATGCATGTTGGACATCCAACATTGCCAGCCCCAAAGGTCTGCATTTGTTCATATGCCATTTTCTTTCTCTCACTCCCACAATTTGCTATACAGTAGATATTGATGGGTGCATATGCATGTGTTTTATTCTCTGGTCTGGTCATCTCAGCTTTTACCCTAAAGGAATAAAATATCAAAGTCATGATGATATTATTCACCTCCCATACATTATACCATGCTTCATTAACATGAAAACTCAGGGATAATAAAAAACATTCTCAAAAGAAGTGAAAAAGCACCCTAGGACAATTAATAAACATTTATAATGTTTAACTATGTAACTGCATGAATTGCTTTATCAAACAACCTTAACAACCTTTTCTTAATTAAACTCTTGTTGTTTACTAGATTTGGGTGATTAAATAAAGCAACTTATATATACACTTAGCGATTTAAAGGATATCAAAAGAGTTTATCCAAGAGCACTTGATTGAGATGGTAGCTAAGGGTCTCTTCTAGCTTAACCAAGTTTTGGGTTCGAATCCAGCCTTAGACATGCAGCAGTGTTAAATCTCTTATAAGGGAGAGTTTTGCCGCCTATTATAGTCTTACTCAGCTCGATGGATTAGTCTCTGCAGTTATATGTAGAAGATACCCGGTTTATACACATAAAAAAGAGTTTTTTTTTGTTATAAAATTTTTAGGATGATGAGATGGTCCCCGGTCAAAGGAAGAGGATTGCGTCTACCTCACTCGAAGGGAATTACGATGATTAGATGGTACCCGGTTTAAGCACTTACCATGTTCGAATTGTGGAAACCAAAGTTTCTCGGCCCCCTCCTCTAACTAAGTAATCATTGATATTTGCGTATAAAAAATAATTTATAATTCTGTCAATTGAGTTTTGTGTGTAGTAAAAACTATATTTATAGTGTAACATCTAGACATAGATAATTTATTTTTCACTATTCATATAAATTTAAGATATGGCGTCATAATATTTATAGCGTAACATCTAAATCTAAGATATAGACATACTAGTGGAAGCATTTAATATAGCATTGTTAACAAAGTGGAGGTGGAGGATTCTGACGGAGGAAGGAACTCCCTTATGGAAGGAGATTCTAACGGTAAAATATGGTCTAAAAGGGAGATGGCCTACTCCAAATGAGTATAGAAGAGATTGGGGAAGACATCGTTGTGGTGGAGGGACTTATGCCAGTTAGGGGAAGATGCAAAACTGCATAATGGTTGGTTCAATGATCTCATACACCTAAAATTGGGAAGAGGCAATCTAACGAGATTCTGGAAGGATAGATGGTTGGGTACTGAGAATTTTTTTGAATTGTTTCCTTCAGTGTATAATGCTTGCAGGGTAAAAGATGCGCTAGTTGAGGATATGGGTTGTTGGGATGGAGGTGGTTGGCGATGGGAGTGGGATTGGACGTTGGAAGTGCCATCAACGGAGTCACTTAATGTGCTATATTTAAAGGACATGTTACTAACAGTTTCGCTAGACTCTCTGTCGCCCGATCATTGGCGATGGAAATCAGATATTGCTCGCGGTTTTTCGGTAAAAAGTTGTTATTTGTGGCTGGCTGATTTTTTTACAGGTGTAACAGTGCCAAATCACAGCAATAATTCTGTTGTATGGTCGAGACTATGGAGGCAAAATGTCCCTTCGAAGGTGCAGATCTTTGCTTGGCGGGTGATGCTTGATCGTATAGCAACGCGAGATGCCTTGTTTCGGAAAGGAGTGTTGCAAAATGAAGAGGATAGGCGCTGCGCTTTCTGCTTGCAAGAAGCCGAGACTCCCGTGCACCTGTTTCTTGTTTGTATTGTAGCAAAGACGGTTTGGAGAATGGTGTTTCGTTGGTTGGGAGCTGCCCAATTGCAGGAAGATGACTTGGTTACTCATTTTATGGAGTTCGGAAATTTACTAAAAGGTAGGAAGTTGCGGTGAATAAAACAAACTATATGGCTGGCGGTTATTTGGAATTTGTGGATGGCCCGGAATAAAAGAATTTTCAAAGGGGAGGTGGCTTCAATTTCTTCTGTCGTTGCGGCTATTAAAGACACTTCATGGGGCTGGTTCAAAGCTAGGCAAGGGAGAGGCTGTGAAGCTGGATGGGAGGACTGGTATAATTGCCCAACTGGAGTATTGAATTCGTTGGAACACCCTTGTATTCTGAATTCTTCATCTGTTAATAGTTTATAACTTTAGTAGGGGGAGAAACAGTGGGTTAGATTGTTGTTCCCACTGTAGTGCTTTTTGCACAAGGTACTCTTTTTCCTGCCTGAGTCTTTTTCCCAAAGGGTTTTGGCTCAGGGAGGTTTTGAGGAGGCCCTCCCCCTTTTCTTCTTTTGCATTGTAAGGGTTGGGCACCCCTTGTGCTCCCTTCAATGAAATTTATTTATCTAAAAAAAATGGTTAGCATCATAAAATTCATGGCTATAGTCATGGGCTAAAAGATAACATAATTTTCTTGCGGAAAACACAATGTAAAAAAATCATAGAATTTTAATTTTTAATCCAAAATAAAAGTTAACAAATGTGATAATATTTAATTAAGAATTGAAACGAAATAATTCACATGGGATACTTCTAGGAAATTATCATCATGTGCCTCTTTATCGATGAAGACAATGAGGAGAATAATCCTTACACGGGTTGATAATTTTACAATTAAAATTGACAAAGAAAAAAAGTTGTGTTTGTTCCAATTTGAACACAATAATTCAAATGGAAACCTCAAGGAAATGAGAATCATGTGATTTTATCCTAAGACAGAAAAACAAGATTGATTGGAACAAAAAATTTGCAAAGCGTGTATTGTGAACACGCATGGCATTATAGTTTGAGGATTAATCTCGTCATTATGCATACAGAATTTCGAATTAAAAACATTAAATTGACATATTTTTATATATATATTTATCTTGGCAGTCATTATTAATCAACAATTATTGAATTTTAGGGCCGGTTTGTAATCACATTCACATGGGATGTCTAGGTCGTGGGCCAAAAGTATCAACATAGTCTTAGCCTAATTTTGGAAAGGTGGGTTAATTATGTGTAAAACCTATCTATGTTTAACAAAATAACAATGAGATATTTAAAGGTCAAACAGAGCAATCCTAAAGAATTGGCTAAAATGCTCTGCTAGGGTTCTGACAGCCGTCGTCGCTACCTTCGGCTCCCTCTCTCTCGTCGAGGCTGATCTTTGATGCAGTAACGACGTTCTGAACGAACGAAAGTTTGACGCAGAACCGGTGTATTGAATGAAGATCATGTTTTGACTAATACCCTAGAGTAGCTTGCCCTAAGTGGTTTCTCTCCACTGTGAGAAGAGTTTTTCCCTAAGTGGTTGTGTTTTATCACTCTTACGTTTTTCTCGAAGATTGTTGTTCTACGATCACCATGGATGTCCCGTTGGAGGGAGAAGACGGCGGAGGAGCAGAAGATATCTCGTTGTGTTTGATAGGTCGTTTCCTAGTGGACCGCCCCATTAGATTCCAAGTGATGAAGGATAGGATGGCTGGTATATGGCGCCCCCTTGGTGGTATTCTAATCAGAGAAGTTGAGCCAGGTCTGTACACATTCCAGTTCTATCACCATGTTGATGTTCAAAGAGTCCTTAAAGGTGGTCCTTGGTCTTTTGACAAACACCTCCTCATCTTGAGCACTATGCAAGTTGGTATCTTGCCCAACCAGATGCCTCTATTTGCAGTCCCATTCTGGATTCAGGTTCACGACCTTCCCCCTGGTTTCATGTCAGAAGCTGTAGGTAAAAGTTTGGCGGCATGTATGGGCGAATTGCTAGAATACGATGCCAAGAATACGACTGGATCATGGAGGTCTTTCATGCGCCTGATGGTGTTGCTGGATGTTCGCAAGCCACTGTTGAGAACCAAGAAGATCAGAAAGGAGGGTGGGAATCCTGTCATTGTCTCTTTCAGATATGAGAAACTTGGAACATTTTGTTACTTATGTGGTTTGCTTGGCCACAATGATGACTTTTGCCCACTCTTGTTGACAATCGAGACTGACACCGGAGAGCGTGGCTGGGGACCTGATCTCCGAGCAGAAACTAGGATGAATAGCGATGGTGGTGGTGCAAGGTGGCTGCGAGAAGAGGTGGTGGCTGGTGGAGTTAATGCGCAGCGCAATAGTAGGCGCAATCATTGGGTGCAACCGACCATTAATTATCCATTTAATACGGCTGGGGCTGTTTATGATAATTCCTTAATCTCGCAAAACATGGTGGAGGCTTTTAAGAATCCTGGTAAACTATTTAAATGCAGCAAAAATTCGGTTGTAGCTGGTAGTAGTCGTAGTGAAGATTATGCAATTACACCAGATGCAATAATGAAAGAAAAAGAAGGAAGTGTTGAAGACATTACTGAGGTTGAGAAAAAGAGACGTAGAGAATCCGAACAGTCGTGCATGGATACTCAAGTTACTACATATGACCAAGGCCATGCAACCAACGCTGAGGTTGCTCCTAAAAATGTTGTACAGTTAACGGTGGGTCCTGGCAAGCAGGCCTGCCAGGAGCAATGAGTATTCTTAGTTGGAACTGCCGGGGCCTGGGCAACCCGAGCGCAGTTTCGTCCATTCGTGACCTCGTCCGGACGTACCAACCGGATGTAATTTTTCTGTGTGAGACATTGGTACAATCTAGTAAAATTGAAGCTATTCGGATTCATTTGGGTTATGATTATTCTTTTGCAGTTAGTAGCATTGGTAGGAGTGGTGGTCTTGCCATCTTGTGGAAGCAACCTTTCGGATGTGAGGTTATTAACTATTCCCAGCACTATATCAACATTAAGGTGTCTAATGGCAACCGTCCTCTTTGGCGCCTAACTTGTTTCTATGGATGTCCTGAAAGTGAGAGAAGAAGAGAGTCCTGGAATATATTAAGATCTCTTGCTACGGATACTACTCTCCCTTGGTGTATTATTGGGGATTTCAATGACTTACTCTCTAATGATGAGAAGAGGGGTCGGTGTGACCACCCGTTGTGGAAGATACGTGGTTTTCGTGAAGCGGTGTCTGATTGTCACTGAACGGATTTAGTTTTGGAGGGACACCAATATACTTGGAGTAAGGGTAGGGGGACCAATGACTTTAAGGAGCGCAAGCTGGATAGGGTGATGGCCTCTTATGATTGGCTACAAAGTTTTCCTCATTATAGACTATGTAACACAGTCACTGATCGTTCAGACCACAGTCCTATGTTGCTCCTTCTTTATGGAGAGGGACGTAGAAGACGACGAAGAAGTTTCAAGTTTGAAAACTCTTGGTTGGAGGAGGATAGAAGTGGTAGTTAGAGGATGGGATATTGGTGCTGGCGCTGACTTGGTGAATAGACTTAGAGCATGTACTGAGGAGATGAATGTATGGGGGAGATCTCTTAGACTTCGTTTCCGTGGAGACATAGATCGGTGCAAGAAAGAACTAGAATTTCTACGTGTGGATGGTAGCGAAGAGGCTTCCATAAGGTACAATGATGTGAATTCGAAGCTCTCTCGGCTTCTTGCGCAAGAGGAAGCTTTTTGGAAGCAAAGAGCCAAGGTCTTGTGGCTTAGAGAAGGTGACTCCAACTCACGTTTTTTCCATGCAATGGCCTCTACTAGGAAAAAACAAAATGAGATCAAAATGTTGACTAGAGATGATGGCACACAAGCAACAAGTCAATAAGGGTTAGCAAGCCTTGCACGTGATTATTTCGACAATTTATTTCAAGCGAATCCTTCATCTTTTGCGCCTATTATTGAGGTAATTCCCACTATTCTATCACTTGATGATAATGAGACCTTGCTGCGCGACTTCACAAAGGAGGAGTTTGGCCAAGCACTCCAACAAATGCACAAGGACAAGGCTCCAGGCCCCGATGGTTTGAACCCAGCCTTCTCTACAAAAGATTTTGGCATCTTTGTGGTGATGAAGTCTATCATGCAGGGCTTCAAATGCTCGAGCAAGGGTATTTTCCTCCTCAGTTAAATGATACTAATGTTGTACTTATTCCTAAAAAGCAAAGTCCTACTTCTATGAAAGATCTTCGCCCTATTTCCCTTTGTAATGTTGTTTACAAAATATTGTCTAAGGTGCTTGCCAACCGCTTGAAACCCTTACTTTCTAAATGTATTTCCCCTGAGCAGTCAGCTTTTGTTGAAAATAGATCCATTTTGGATAATGCTATGACTGCCATAGAAACTATTCATCACATGAAATGTAAGGTTAGTGGTAAAGAAGGGGAGGTGGCTCTTAAAATTGATATCAGTAAGGCCTATGACAGAGTTAGTTGGGAATACCTAAGGGCTGTCCTCTTGAAGATGGGTTTCAATAATAGATGGGTGGGTTGGATGATGATGTGCCTGACTTCTGTTGAATATCAAATACTTGTCAATGAGGATAGTGTTGGGCCTGTGAACCCGGGGAGAGGGTTGAGGCAGGGGGACCCTCTATCACCTTACTTGTTCATTATTGCTGCTGAGGGGCTTACTAGACTAATTAGAAGGGCGGAAGGGAGAGGGGACTTGCATGGCGTCAAAGTGTGTAGGGGCGCTCCGGTCCTTACACATTTGTTATTTGCTGATGATTGCTTTCTCTTTTTCAGGGCTAATGACAAAGAATGCAGAGTGATAAATGATATTTTGGCTTCTTATGAGCTAGCATCTGGTCAAGCGATCAACAAGCAAAAATCTGAGATCTTTTTTAGCAAGAACACTTCAGTTGAAGCTCGGGTATTGGTTTCTAGTGAGCTGGGTGTCAACTAATCTCTTGCTACCGGGAAGTATTTGGGCCTACCTTCTATGGTCGGGAGAAAGAAGAAGGCTATTTTCAATTACCTTCGTGATAGAGTTTGGCACAAAGTTCAAGGTTGGAGTGGAAAGCACTTGTCCAAGGCCGACAGAGAAGTCCTTATTAAATCTGTGGCCCAAGCCATACCCTCTTATTGTATGAGCACATTTCTCATTCCCACCTCTCTTGGGGAAGAAATGGAGTGCATGATGAATTCTTTTTGGTGGGGTTCTAATAGAGCCCAAGGGAGAGGTATTAATTGGAGATGGGAAAAACTGGCCATGAGGAAAGAATATGGAGGGATGGGATTTAGACATCTTCATACTTTTAACTTGGCTATGCTAGGGAAGCAAGGTTGGAAAATTCTTACCAACCCAGACGCTATTATTTCAAGAGTCTTCAAAGCTAAATATTTCCCTAGTGGGGACTTCTTGGGGGCATCTATTGGCCACAACCCAAGTTTTGTATGGCGTAGCATCTGCGCTTCACGGGCTATAGTCAACGGAGGTTTGAGATGGAAAATTGGTAATGGCTCCAAGGTTCGAATTTGGGAAGACCCATGGCTTAGAGGTAAGCAAAGTCCTTTTGTCACTTGGGGTATGCAATCTAATCATAACTTGCACTTTGTATCTGACATCATTGATCCTAGCACAAATGGTTGGAGAGTGGGACTTATTCAAGAGACGTTTAGTGTGAACGATGCTAATGCTATTTTGCGCATGCCAAGAAAGGCGGCCATTGGTGATGATGCGTTGGTGGGGGAATTTAGTAGAAGTGGAGTTTACTCGGTGAAGTCCGGTTATTATTATGCAATGGAGCACCTTCGGAATAATTCACATCTTCGGGTTCGAGGTAATTGGTCGGCAATTTGGTCTCTCGAGGTCCCGAGTAAATTGAAATTTTTAATTTGGCGTATTGTGCGCGGGTGTCTTCCAACCCGTGAACGCCTCCTTGCGAAGCGAGTCAATTGTGTCCCTCTCTATGTCCTATGTGTAATGAAGTGTTTGAAAATGATTGGCATGTATTTTTTGGCTGCGTCAAGGCACGACACGTATGGGAGCATGCTGGTTTATGGGTTGTGATTGATGAGTTATACGAGAATGTGGAGGGTACGGCTGAAATGTTTTTTAATCTCCTTGAAAAGCTGGACAGCAATTCGAAATCTCTCTTTGCAGCTGGTATATGGTGTATTTGGAAGAGGAGAAATGATATGGTGTGGAACTCAAGTGAACGTCCGATCCCCATTGCTTTTCACGATGCACGCAAGGTTGTGGTTGATTGGTGCTGCAACCAGTAGCAACGGCACCAGCAACACGCGCAACAGCAGCCACAGCGTGCTGCCAGTCACCAGCACTGTGCCTCCAGCGCGCAACAGCAGCAGCAGGAAGTTATTACAGCCCCTGTTCGGTGGGTAAAACCGATGCTAGGACGCCTAAAATGTAATATTGATGGAGCGTGGTTTGAGCAACAATCCCGTTGTGGTTATGGAATTTGTCTCAGGGATAATTCCGGGGTATTTATCGGTGCATTAACCGGCTGGTATGACGGTTTCTTGACTCCCTCGGAGAGTGAAGGTACAGGCCTCTTGGAGGCATTGAAATGGTTAACACATATGAACGTTGCAGGAATTGATTTGGAGCTTGACTGCAAAGCTGTCGTGGATGCTCTTCATGGTGGACTCACATCCTTACACGAGTTTGGTTCAATTATTTCTAGTTGTAAGCATTTATTCCACAATTTATCTAACTGTTCCATCAGTTATATCCGGAGACAAGCCAATTGTGTGGCCCATAGCTTAGCTAGGGCGGCTCAATCTTTTGCTAATCACCAAGTGCATGAGATTACTCCTCATTGTATCTCAACTTTGCTAATGAATGAAATGGCTTAATTGTGTTTGCTTCAAAAAAAAACAACAACGAGATACCTATTACCAAAAAAACAATAACAATGAGATACCATTACACCAACAAAGGTTGGTCCGAGCGGTAACTGAGCTCAGATTCCATTTTCGAATATTAAGTATGACAAAAACTTTATTTGGAGAGAAGAACGACACTAATCGACAAAGACAAAGCCAAGTATAAATACCCGTGGTTAGTCAGGTTCCTCGACGTAAACTAGTCACCGACAAAGCGGATAGATACTGCGCATAAATAACACGGTAAAAAATAACAATGAGATTGCGATGATTCAAATGCATCAAATAAAACTATCTTGTTTTGATAATGAATATCAAGAATTTTTAAAATGAAGATATTTTAGAAAATACTTTACTGAGACTGAATTTAAAAAGGAATTTCAATTCTTCACTTTTTCAGCCTATTTATTCAGGAATTTCAATACTCCGCCGCCATTTTAAGCCTAAAACATATTTAAGCCTATTTTTTCGTTGCTTCAATTTACTTTTTAAGCCTAAAACATAAGCCTATTTAAAAGGAATTTCAATACTTTCCACTTCCCCGCCATTTTTTCGAATCAAATAAATAGGCTTAAATATGTTTTAGGCTCCCTGCAAATATAACGTGTTTTGGTGTTTAAGTCCCTGAATTTTTTTTTTAGAAAAAACTCATTGCAAAATAAAGTATTTTTTATTTTAGCCCTTCTATTAGTCAAACGTTACAAAAAAAAGTACATGAGGCTAACAATCTGTGATTTGACATTTTTTCTTTTCTATTATTTTAAATGCTGACTGATTCATTGACTCAGCAATAAAATTTTAAAAAATTAAACGCAAGTCGTGGCGTTCTGTTCATCTTCTCACTCTTCATCTCCTTCTCTATCCCACTCCCTTCATTTTCTTCTTCGTTAAAGCATCTTCTTTACTGCTACAAAAACTAGAGAATCATCTTCTTCGTTAAAGCATCCTCTTCGTTGCAACCATGGTTTCTTCAAGAAAGTTAAGAACAAAAAGGAACTGAAAGGATGTGAGGATGGGGGTTGTGGCTACAGTTCATGGTCATAAACCTTCATGAATTTGAAGAATTTGAATTTCAAGGGGAGATGGTGGTAGTGGGGGTTGTAGGGAAGGTGCAAAGCTGAGAGATGAAGATGAGTTGTCCTTCCACATAAGTAATTAAAATAATTAGAAATGGATATTAATGACAACAAAGCTTTTAAAAAAAATAGAAATGAAAAAAATTACAAGTCAGCACTTTGTTAGCCACGTGTACTTTTTTTTGTAACGTTTGACTACCAGAAGGACTAAAATCAAAAAACTGTATTTTGCAAAGAGTTTTTTCTAAGAAAAATAAATTTGCAGGGGCTTAAACCAAAACAGACTATATTTGGAGGGGCCTAAAACATATTTAAGCCAATAAAATATTAATAATTTGAGGGACTAAACGATAATTGTTACTACCTTAATATGATACACTTAAATGCTAAACTCATTTGTAAAAATTCCCACATTCGAAGCTCAGGATCTGTTAGTAGAAGTTAACATGGGAACAGAAACGGAACCAAGGATGACCAAAATTAGTGGTATCCCAAGCGTACAACAAAGGATCTGTAACACCAAAATATTTCTAACATGTAGATATACTGGAATGCACAACTTAACCATAATCAAAGGACACAATCCCTGTTTAGATATTGAACATAGCTAAATTTTTGCAATAATAACAATTATCATCATGCAGCAACTTGTATTAGATCCTCTGAACTTAAACATAGTTCATAACCTAATAGGATAACAAAGTCCTAATGTTCAATATCTTAACCAGGAAACGAAAATGGCTTATACAACTCATTTCATAAACAAGTTACATAACCATAACAGGGAAAACATAATCAGGGGATAAGACAACAAGTCTTCAACATCTCCATAGACACGCCACCTACTCGTGTCGTTTCGCCTTCTTTTTTCCCGGTTTCTCTGTAAAAAAAACAACACAAATGATAAGGTGAGATAACAGTGAGTTCTGCCGTGACCCCTAACATTCACTCGGTTCCATTTTAAAAACCTAAGTATTAGTCGTTTAATTTATAAACCACTAGCTTATTTTATTATCCGAAACACCGACTGCCATCAATTGCTAATCCCGGTGAATCGTGTAACTACATTAGCACAACATCGGCCGACAACAATTGCTTACTCCCGATGAACCCCCGCTAGTACTTTCCCTAACGGATACTGCGCCTAGGTTAAGGGCTCATGACCTTCCCCGTCTAGTATGCTATCCAATGGGTCGTCACCCAAATTCGATATAATCTATATATCGTACCCGCATTGTGCCGCCTTATAAGTTCGATATAATATATATATATATATATATATATATATATATATATATCTTATCCACATCAATCATAGATGCAATCAATAGAACATTTAGTTCGGTTTTATTTTCGAAAGCATGTGCTCACACGTAGACTACATGTCGTTCAATTCAAAACATTTGTAGTTCGATACAATTTGATTTAAAACAGCCCAAATGATGAGGACATGAAGCACCAAGATGCCATTCAAAGCTTAGGAGGTCCGATGACTAGGGCAAGATCAAAGAAAGTCCAAGAAAGCTTAGTCCAATTCATAACTAAGGCTATTGCAAAAGAGGGCAACAATGTAATTGCACCGAAAACCATGCTTGTCATACAAGCTATGGAGGAGGCGCAATTTGCATGACAAAGGCCCCAAAGCTATTTCATTTTTATTCAATAAAAAGTGCATGTGACCAATTGATTTATTTGGGACCAAGGCACCAAGTTATTTCATGTTAAGTTAATTTTTTTTAGTGTGTTTAATCCACTTCAAGTGGTCTATGTGTGGAACATATTTTTGTGAGTTGATGGAGTCAACAGACTTGCTAATCAAGCAACTTGCTAATCAAGAAAGGCAAACTTGCTAACCAAGCAAACTTGCTAATCAAGAAAGGCAATAAGAGGAGAAAATATTACAAGATCCAAGACATTTATGGCACATCAAGACAATCAGAGCAAAAAATGAAATAGAAGATCCTAATCATTAATTGTGCATTCAATGCCAAATCAACTACGATATTTTCTTAAATTGTTTTGTCTAGTATTCTTGTAATTGTTGAATACCCTTTATTTTTTCCTTGTATTAGCAAGCACCTCCCTTATTATAGATAGGGAGTATAAGTGTCAATGAAAAGGGAGAAAGACTTTATCAAAGATTTTGAGTTCATACTCTTTGGTTCTGCATTTGACCAGCTTATTCGATCTTATCAAGAATTCCTTTTCTTGTGGTGATCCTCACACTCATAGGCTTATCCTTGTCTTGGATTAGACCAAGGTGGCGCCCCTAACCTAAACATCATCTTCTTCACGAATTCAAAAATCAATTCATTCTTCTCGTTAGTCTTAAACTGTTCCTAAACTCCCCATCCCAAAACCCACAAAATTCTTCACTCCCTTTCCCCATTATTCATCATTTTATATCCAAAAACACAAAAATATAAATTACAACCAGAATCCACATTGAAAATCAAAAGAATGGCCAGTTTCCACAATAAGGAGGCCATCACCAAACATAAGCGATTTGCCATGTTTTACGGTTATATTATCAATAAAGAATCGATTTGAGGGCAAAACAGGTAAAAATGAGTGGTCTTGACTGATGTTGCCACGGCCAGCCGTGTGAGACAACACGGGCCATGTGAGACAGATTGCAATAAAAGTGTGCAACCTGAAACCCACACGGCCCGTGTGGCTTCATCAGTAACCCTGTTTTGCTGTTTTGGTTTCGCCTTTCAATCCAATTCGATTTCGTTCGTTTTTCCAATTCGTACCAAACATCGAAACAGACATTATAACCACAACAAACAATCAAACAATTCACCAATCAATCCAACAATACCAATCAATCATCAACATTATGAAATATTGTTTTCGAAACTTCAAAAATACGAGATTTCATCAAAATATCGTTTTCTACTCAAAAATTCTTTCGAAACCAAAATACCGAATATAACCAGTATATTAAAACAATCACAATCAAAATATAGAACCCTAAACGTGAGTAAAACTCACCGATCGTGATGAAAATCACGTAATACCGAGACTTTGAAGTTCTAACTACTTTGAAACTTCACGAACTCGTCCCGAATCGTTCAACACTTCAAAACCGAAAATTGAGCTACCCAATTTCGAACCAGCAGCTGAACTACTCTAATTCTTCCTTCAATTCACAATGTAACTTCAACTCTACACTCAATTCAGCTTCAATTCAACATGCAAGGCTACAAATTCCTCTTTTATCCAAGTTGAAGCTTCAAGTTTCAAAAATGGTGGAAATGGAAGGATGAAGAATGAGATATCAAATTTGGTATCATTGGAAAGAGCATGAGAAATGAAAGAGATTGGTGTATAGAACTCTTACATGCAATAGTTTATGATGATTTCCTCTTCTTCCTCTTCCTTCTCTCTCTCTCTTCGTGTCTCCTCTCTCTCTCTATACTCTCACTTCTAACTTTCTTAATTTTGCTGAAAATGAGGGGTGGTGTTTTGTTTTTGTGTTTGGGTGTAGTTATGAGCCGAAGGTCAGCATTTTAATTGAGTGTGAAGAGACTAAAATACCCCCGCTCACTAATTCTAACTCAAAACCCATTTCTACCTAATCAAGTACACAACAATTCGCATATTTCAATCATGTATATAATTAACATACTTAAGTAACTATATATATATATATATATATATATATATATATATATCGCTTCCACACCTCTAACATGACTATGACTCGATTTATTATTTATTTGAATAATAAATCGCTGGTTAATTTTGTAAATCGAAATTAACAGAGTTAGGGAAGTTACAGGATCAGGTGGTGAGGTTGATTAAAGAGTACCGCGGCTGTTTCGTATGGGATTACCATGAGATGTCAGGCTTGGATAGAGATTTGGTAGTGTTACCAAGTGGCTTCAGTCTCAAGAGGGGGGGTGAATTGAGATTTTAAAAACTTTTCCCCTTTTTAACAACTTAGATTAATTTTCGCGCAGGTTTATGAAATGAACGAATTAGAATAAAGAACAGTAAAGCACGCACAAGATTTATACTGGTTCGGTCACCTCCCAGTGACCTACGTCCAGTCCTCACAACCCTTTGTGAGATTTTCACTATCAAAACAAAGCTTTCAATCGGGTGCTTTAAAACCCTTACAGACACAGGCACTCTTCACCTAGGATACCCCACCTTGTGCAAGAGCCCTAAACAACAATTACAACAAGAGATACCCCACCCTTGTTACAATCAAAAACCCTAGAGAGATACCCCACTCCCTAGTACAACCAATTGAGAACAAGAGATACCCCACCCTTGTTACAATCAAAACCCTAGAGAGATTCCCCACTCTCTAGTACAAACCAATAACAGTTTTAAAAGAAATTACAATGAAATAACAAATACCTCTGAGAAGGTGAATATGACAACTTGAAGAATCCCAACCTAACCCTTGAGAGAGATCAGCTCAAAGTGATGAAGAACGTGAAGAATGAGTGTGACAGTGAGAGAGTTTGCGTTCTTCTCTTTAGAATTGTAGGTTGTTGATTTGATCGTAAAACCTAGATCCTATTTTTAGAGTTTGTAGAAATATGACCGTTGAAGCAATTTTTAACTCTATTTAGATAAGTGAAAGATCGATTAATGACTTGAAAAAGATAAGATGAAAATCGATTATGTGCTTTAAAAATTATAGGTGAGAAATCGATTTCTTGCTTGTGGGAACAAGTGAGAAATCGATTTTGTGCTTTAGTAAAGCAAGTAGATAAACGATTGTTGGCTTTATAAAAAGAAGGAAGGCAGGTAGACAATCGATTTTCCTCTTTGATATACAGGTGAGAAATCGATTGTTTGGTTAAAGAAATAATAAGGGAATCGATTGTTTGCTTAAAAATAGGAAAGTTTCACAAAATTAGGAAGCCCATAATCGATTGCTAGCTTTAAAGCTAACAAGTCATGAATCGATTTTGTGCTTGCAACAAACAAGCTCAAAATCGATTCTTTGCTTTAGAAAACAAGTAAGGAATCGATTCATTGCTTCTAAAACCAAGTCCTTTATGAATTTAATCGATTGATGGCTTTAAATAATGAGAATGAAATCGATTTTGGCTTAAACAATATGAATGAAATCGATTTCTTTACTTCAAAAACAATTTCTTTTAAAAACACTAAGCCATGAATCTATTTCTTTCAAAAACAACAAGTGCCTAACCTATTTATCAATTGAAAACATATGTTAGGTCCATTTGTCTGAGTGCTAGTGTGTTTAGTGATTTGAGCCGATCTTCAAAAGCGGTTTACAATTCATTCCTAAGACACGACCCAACTTCCTAGGGACTACTACCCTTGACACACTTACTTCTTGAGTTGGTTGTGCCTTGGAGTTCCATTTGTCACTTTGTCTTATATTACTTCATCATCAAAACTTAACCTGCAACACAAGATATCCACATTCTCCCCCTTTTTGATGACGACAAAATTTTAATTCATCTCAAGTGGGAGGTTAGTTCATCAAGCAAAACAATACGCTAATATTAAAGATATGTATCTAGACTCCCCCTTACTTGATGCTCCCCCTATCTAAATGCAAAGTGACAATACAATACACTAATATTTCTCCCCCTTTTTGTCATGATCAAAAGGGTTAACCTGCAACACAAGATATCCACAGGTAGAACATTGGTTGCCTTTCAAGGACGGATGCAAACCCCATACGCATCCACCGAGGAGGTTCAATCCTCAACTAATGTCGCAGATCAAAGCTGAGATAGAATGGCTAGTAAAGGCTGAATTCATAAGAATCATTTGGTATGTAGAATGGTTGTCCAATATAGTACCTGCATTAAAAAGAATGGCCAAGTAGGGTCTGCATTGATTACAGAAACCTGAACTTGGCCACTTCCAAAGATGAGTATGGTATGCCAGTGGTCGATATGCTAGTCGGCGCCGCGACTAACAATGTCATCTGGACTTTTACGGATGGTTACTATGGGTATAACCAAATCTATGTAGTCGAGGCGGACACCCATAACCTACTTTCAAGTGCCCCGGCGCCCAAGGCACCCATGAGTGGTTGATCATGCCTTTTGGCCTTAAAAATGCGGGAGCCACCAATCGAAGGGCGATGAACATGCCAAAGTATATCAGCACACACAAACAACACCCATAATTGCTATGTCTCTCTGTGTTTAAAATAGAGCACACTCATATCTATTTAAAATAAAATAAGAATCAATTACATTTAAGACTCAATAAAACTAATTGATACTAATAAATACTAATTGATATGGAAAATCATATCTGCTATTCTAACAGATACTAATAAATGCTAATTGATATGACAAATCATAACTTATATTCTAAAAACTACCAATATAAGAAGGAATCTAAAACTAATTAAAAAGTTGAAATGTGAATAAAAAAACATGGGAAGGTCCACCTCTTATGACAATTTTGGCATAAGTGTACAATGAATCTAACAAATATTAATAAATGCTAATTGATATGACAAATCATAACTTATATTCTAAAAACTACCAATATAAGAAGGAATCTAAAACTAATTAAAAAGTTAAATGTGGATAAAAAACATGGGAAGGTCCATCTTTTATGACAATTTTGGCATAAGTGTACAATGAATCTAAACTGGTCTGATCTAAGTCTGCCAATTATAACTACTTAACGCTATTTTAAAAAGAGTGCTTTGTGGTAATAACCTCAAATCAACTTGGAATCTAAGTTCAAAAAAATATATAAAATATGGTTAGATGTTTATGGAATAGTAAAAGAAAGTCTAGTTTATATTGGGATCTGTACAAATGGGACAATAGATTAGTGAAAACAAATCCATATTTTGATTTCCTCCACCGAATCATTGACTAATAACAAACCTTGACTTTGATGTCAGTTTATCCCTTAGTTTTGAAGTAAGTATATTTTGGTTCACTTGCTCCTTTGGAATTGTAAAATCTATCTACTATATCTACTCTAATCTAATAAAATAATATGCTAGCACTTTTACTTATTTAGACATCTTTAAATTTTGACTTTTGGCAAAAATTAAGGGTGAAAATGTCAATTCACCACTAAAAGACAAATTACACCAGTTTTTTGTCAGACAAAATAGAGAGAAACAAAAATCTGACGCGCACAGAAAAAAACTAACGCGCGTAGGCAGAAAAAAAGGACGGAGTTAGACAAAAAAAAATAGAGCATAAAAAACTGACACAAAAATAAAGCACTAACATGCGTCAGTGAGGGGAGAAAGAGAAGAAAAAAATCCTACTATTTATAGTATCATTTTTTTGACAATATACTATTTAGTATCTAATTTTTTTATTAAAAAAACTACTAAAACCAAATAATTTAACCACTAACAATTGTAAAAAAAATTAACCACCAAATAAATTTTCAAAATCACTTTTTTTAATAACTTAATTAAAATGATTAGATTAATATCAAATAATAATAAATTTACTATTTATTATGATCTACTAAAACTACTAAAGTCAATCAATTTAAGCATGACAAATTGTCAAACAAAATGTACCCACTACCAAAAATTTCAAAATAACTTTTTTTACTAATTTTTTTTCGGTATTTGAAAGAAATTAATCTTTTACTATTTACTATTCTCAACTAAAAATACTAAAACAAATCAATTGAACCACTAAAAATTCTCAAAACAATTGTAACTACTAACAAAAAATCCAAAATAGCTTTTTTTTAATATTTTAATTAAAATGAGGCAACGAGACCGACAACGAGAGAGGCAAGGGGAGTGGCAACAGGGAGCAGCAACGAGAGCAGCAACAGGTGCATATCTGCTTATCGGGAAAAAAAAAACAGGGTGCATATCTTACATTAGTTCTCATTTTCTTTTTTCTAATTTTTACTCAATTATTAATATTAAAAGAATATACTGACTTTTTTACCGACAACGGGTGTGGCAACTGGAGAGGCAACGAGGAGCGGCAATGAGAGATTGGAAACAAGATCGACAACGGGAGAGGCAACAAGATAGGCAACGGGAAGCGACGACGAGAGACTGCCACCGAGATCGGCAACGGGAGAGACAACATGATAGGGAACGGAGAGCAGCAACGACAAACTGACACGGATATCGGCAATGAAAGAGGCAACGAGATAGGCAACAGGGAGCGATGGCACAGAGTGGCAACGATGAGCGGCAATGAGGGCCATATCTTATATTAGATCCCTTTTGTTTACTCTATTATTAAGATTAGAAGAAAATATTAACGTATTTTAACTTTTTGCAAACGAATATGATGAAATTATATAGAAAAAATAAGTCATATGTGGCAACGGGAGCGACAACGAAATTAATTAAACGGAAATGATTTAATTAATATTTAATCATATAGAAAAAAATGAGTTAACATGTGACAACGAGAGCGTCAACGAGAGACTAATAATGGGATCGACAACGAGAGTGTCAACAGGAGTGGCAACGATAGAGGCAACGAGAGTGCCAACGGGAGGCCAACGGGGATGCAAACGAGATGGTCAACAGGGATACATATTTTACCTATAATCTCATTTTCATTTTTACTCCATTATTAACATTATAAGAAATACTGACTTTTTTTAAACTTTTTCAAACACGACTATTTTAATAAATTTGAAAATATAGCCTTTTATCAAGTTTTTCTTTTTTTTTTTATTACATTTTCAAACTTTCAACGTATTTATAATTTCAAAGGAAATTATAACAGATACAGTATCACCTGTGCGTATCCACGGGTAAAATACTAGTAGTTGAGTAAAAATTTAACCCATAGCTTTTTTTAATTTTTTCCATTGTTGACTTGAAAAGATCCATGCAAACATGAAAGGGTGTCTAGAGCTTTGTGACCTTTTTCTTCATTAAAAATGAAAATTGAGACTTGAGACCTTTTATCTTATCTTCACTTCACTGGTCTCTTTTTCTTATAAACTTTGGTCCAAATTTTTAGACTTAAGAAAATGACATATGCTTCTTTTTTCCTTTTTGCTTTTATTATAGACGAAACCTTGCAATTAGTAGAGCTGCAAATATGAGATATCTTGTAGCTAGGGATATATCTTTAAGGGAAGGGACCACTTTTTGGGCATTAACAAATTTTGAATCCAATAAAGAAGTATATAAGCAATGTCATGGTTTTAAATTACGGTTGCGGTTACACATTGATGCTCGATATTGTGAAAAATTATTAAAAAAAATGTTACAAATGCAATCACAATTGCAGTCGCGATATGATGGCTGAGACATCAAAAACGTTGATATTGCGGATCCAATTTTAAAACTATGCTATGGATCATATCTTTTGTTCTGAGGTCGGACTCGGTGAGTGTTGGCTTGGTAATTCGTAGTCGTCCTTGTAATGAGATGCTCCACAAGTCGATCCGACGTGGGGGTGTTACCTGCTCACACTCTGACGCTCAAGCCAGTTCAAAGGATTTTAGTGTCAGGTAGAGACATGTGTACCTAGTGCAATAAATATGGTCCTATTTATAGGTGTTAGGCGTGATGTAGTGCGTTGGATGAGAGGCGAGATCTAAGTCGTTAGATGGAGGCGCATAATCTCCGTCGTTGCTAAGTCGGATGACACAGATCGCCAATCGCAACTTCGCTAAGCATGCTTGGGCCGTCGTGCTAGGCTCAAATCCGGATTGGGTCGCCGTCCGGTCCGAAGCATCTTTTATTAAAAAAAGGAGTGAGGACCATTAAAGAAAAATATATGAAACTATGTTTACAAGTAAAACACATAAGGCAAAAGCTATACAAATATAAAATATCAAAAAATAGAGAGAAAAGATATCATTTTGTAAAGTATCATCAAAACCCCACAAAAAAGTTTCACACATGACCACCTCAATCTCTCTTATTTTACAAGTTACACCACCGTTTCAATCCCAAACTCTTAGGTCCTTACTTTGTTCTCAGTGCTCACTTTGTATAAAGAATCCCATGTGCTTTTTCTACCCTCCATATGCTTCCACTCTCTCATGCATACATACATGATACATACATATACATATAGGTAGAAAGAAAAAGAGTCTGAGATTCCATACGGATAAAAGGAATGGTCCCAATGATTGCCCTTTTTCTTCCATTTTTACCTTTCTTATCCATCACTCCAAAACTACAAAAAAATAATCCTTGGGAACGCACATATCTATTAAATAGAGGAAATAGCTAGGGAAGTTATTTGTTAAGGAAAACATGGTTTATGGTATAATATCTCACCCAACGAATCCTCTTTCAAGTTTCCTTGATTCTCTCTAATATTAAAACATTATAACTTTAAGAGTTTAAATCTTAAATGATTTCGTATTTGACACGTCACAAGTTCGAATTCTAACTAGTTTTTTTGGGTGAGTTAAATGTAAATTCTTTGTAAGTGTTATTAGAAATTGAAAGTATTTTTTGCATTGCACTAGAGTATCATCTCATCATCAAAAATGTTGTTCTAGTGCCGTAAACTACTTTGGGACACAGGGTCGAATTCGGTGTTGGCCAGTGCAAAATTTGCTCTTAAGCGTCAGAACACTTCGTAGGTAGAGATTAATGGTCTGAACCAACCGAGCGGTTTAACCGATTAAACCATGAACCGATACTATCTACAGTTCAGTTATTTGAGCGGTTCAACTTGGTTTCATCCCAGTTAAAGCGGTTCACAACGATTGAACTATGAGCGAGAGGTCTCACTGGTTTGATACCCGTACTGATTTTAAAATCATTTGTCGAAACCTAAAGAGCATCATCTCCTCACACAAAAAATGGGCATGCACCATCGTTGTAAACCACTTTTACACTATCATTCACTGAAAATTAACATAGCAAAATAATAACCTCTCTAGTTGGATGTCAGTATAAAATTGATTTAAGCCAAAAGGTACATGTTGTTTAACCTCTAATATTGATTCTAATACAAAAGTTCATATAAATTAATAAGAGTTATAAGCTTTGAAAGATTGCCAAGTGTCAAAAATGAGAAGCAGTTGTCAATTCAGACCTCGTGGTTTAGTTCGCAAAAAGTAATACCTCTCACAAGAGGTTGTATGGCAGATCCTCACCTCCCCATGTTACAACCTGTCCCTACCTTCCCCACCTTTTATAAAACCTCACTTCCTTCTCTTCCCTCTCCTTCACTCCCTCATCACAATTTCCTTCATTTCCTTCTCTTTCTTCTCATCATTCTCCCATTCCCTCCCTCCAAAATGTGTACCTCTAAGACCAAAGTAACTGTAGGAATAGAATCCTCCACCACCACCACTGTGGCTAGAATCAATGGAAGACCAGTACTTCAACCAACTTGTAATAGAGTTCCAAATCTTGAAAGAAGAAACTCTATTAAGAAAGTTACACCTAAATCACTTTCACCACCACCACTACTTCATAGCAAAACTACACCACCAATTTCTCCAAAATCAAAGTCACCTAGGCCTCAAGCAATTAAGAGAGGAAGTGATAATAATGGATTAAACTTAAGTTCTGAAAAGATTTCAATACCAAGAATTCCCTTAAAAACTCCAACTATAGAGAGAAAAAAGTCTAAGAGTTTTAAAGAAGGGTCTTCTTGTGGTGCTTCTATTGAAGCTTCATTGAGTTATTCTTCTTCCTTGATTACTGACTCTCCAGGGAGTATAGCTGCTGTGAGAAGGGAACAGGTTGCACTGCAACAAGCACAGAGAAAAATGAAGATTGCTCATTATGGTAGATCAAAGTCTGCTAAATTTGATAGAGTTGTTCCTATTGATACTTCAAATACTCTTGTAGCAAAGACTTGTGATGAAGAGAAGAGATGCAGCTTTATTACAGCCAATTCAGGTAAATATTTTCATGCATATTCTTATTCTTATACCGTACTTATTTAGAAGAAAAAATTGTAATTTTAGGTTCATTAAATAACTGATGTTTCTGGTCTATATGACTAATCGTGTCTATAATATAGATCAAATATTCAATAAACGTAAAACCTTACTTTTTTTTACTTTTTTTATAACTATTGCAGTTGTGATTTATCTAATAACAAAATGTGTTGTTCCTTTTTTATGAATAGATCCTATCTATATTGCTTATCATGATGAAGAATGGGGTGTTCCAGTTCATGATGACAAGTAAGCCCTCCTCCACTTCTCTCCTTTTGTGTCACACATAAGGTTTCAAAAATTGGTTAAATACCGCAATTTGAGCCGTTACATCAGGATTTTTAATGTCTCTGCTACCATAATCAAAACTGTATTAGTCATATTTGACTGCAATTCTTAAAAATATCAAAAATTGCAATTGCAACCATTACTGTTACCATGGTTCTAAATTACGGTCTGCAATCGCAATTTAACAGTTTTTGAGGTCTACGAAACTGAATTGCAACCGCATCGACCATATTTTTCCACAATATCAAGGATTGCAACGTAATTGCAGCCGGAATTTAGAACCATAACTGCGACTAAAAATCATGCAACTATAAATTCGCTGAGACAAATGATTAAGACTGACAAAAACTCAATGTTGTTTATACAGGATGTTATTTGAACTTCTAATTTTAAGTGGTGCTCAAGTTGGATCTGATTGGACATCAACTTTGAAGAAACGCCTAGATTTCAGGTTGGATTCTGATAAAAGTCATTCATACACATAATTGCGTATGCATTTTCTTTTGTTTTGATCGAGGGAAATAATAATTTATAATTATGTGCACTGCAGGGCTGCATTTTCAGAATTTGATGCAGAAACTGTAGCAAACTTGACAGATAAGCAAATGATGTCTATTAGTTCTGAATATGGTATTGATATGAGCAAAGTTCGTGGAGTTGTGGACAATGCTAACCAAATTTTGCAGGCAAGCAAGCTTTATTAACCCTCAAAAACTGTGTTCTTTTCATCATTCTTTTTCTTTTCTTTTCATATCATGTCCCCTAAAATAGTAGTAGTTTGAACTGGCTTAGGTGGATATATTCTAGTTCTAGTAGGAAAAAACAGAATGGTTACACTGTTAAAGAATATTATTGGTAAAATGTTTTCATCTACTTCTCATTATTTTCTTCTTTAATTCACCCCTTGACAAGATAGTTGCAGACAAGTAAGATCCAATAAGTTAGAAGTTTTAATTCTTGTCCCCACATGAGTTGATTGGTCTCTGCCAAATTTCAAAACATATCAATATTGTCATTTATTGTAAAATTTGAGTTACTGTTCTTTGACACCAGATTGCAATTAATTTCAAACTGAGTGTTAATTGATAATGCAGATCATGCAGTAAATATCTTTATGCTTAGATATAATCATGGTCCCAAAATATGTTAATGTATGGATTTAATCTCTCTAAAAGTTTTCGTCAGTATTGTCAAAAAAAAAATTCGTCAGTTTTTGTTGCTGCATATATAAAACACAATAAAAAATAAGTCTGAGTCGTAGAATAAGTTGTTCTCTTTAAGTTGTGCAGCAGTCTACAGCCCTGTCGTCTCTAGGATAAAACAGTTCTTAATAAAAATATTAGTCCCTCACGTTTAGAATGTACCAGCAATATTCTTTGTTTCGGGATGAGTAGGGACTAATGTTGGTACATTTCCAACAAAATGGATGAAAAATTTACGAAATTTTTTAAGGAACCAAATCTAAACATTAAAATACTAGGACTAGGATGAAAACATATTAAAGTTATATATTTACTTAAGTGTGTGCTAATATTTACTTTGAAAAATTGGCTTTTACAGGTTAAGAAAGCATTTGGTTCATTTGACAAGTATATTTGGGGATTTGTGAATCATAAACCAATCTCCACTCAATACAAATTTGGGCACAAGATACCAGTGAAGACATCAAAATCAGAGAGCATAAGCAAAGACATGGTGAGAAGAGGGTTTAGGTTTGTTGGACCAACAGTGGTTCACTCATTTATGCAAGCAGCTGGACTCACCAATGACCACTTAATCACTTGCCACAGACACTTACAATGCACCTTATTGGCAGCCTCGAATTTCAACTGAGAAATAATAAGAAGCAAGCAAGAGAATGATTTGACCCCTCACATGAGCTGAAAAAAATAATGTGCTAACTATATAGTTAATCTTTCAGTTAATCTTTGTGTATATTATATTAGATTTTTAGGCCTTTAAAAGTTTTTTCTGATTTGTTGTGAGATGTGTTGTGAGGATTTTAATGATAATTTGTGTGTGCTTTTTTCATTAGCAATGATTAAGAAGGAAAAAAAAAGTGATTATGTTATTAAGTGTTGGTGGGAGTGATAGGGAACAGTGACCATGTGCATGTGCAATTGGGAAGCAAAGGCATGTGTGGGTGTCAGTTTGCTTTATAGTCCATGTGACCCATCACAACTTTGCATTATTTGTTTCCCTTTAACAGCCTGTGTTGCATACTTGTAGAAGACTGTGTAGGGACCACTTTACCCCTCCTCTCTCATTTTCCTTCTCTTGCTTTGTTTATCAGTTTGTTGTATTCTCTCTAACTTTTTGGCTTGGGTTATATATATTATGCCCTCTTCTAATTTGGAGTTGGTGTGGATGTTTTGAGTGGCCTTTAATACATCTGTCATGTGCTTCGGTACTATTTCATCACTAATATTTATATGCTTTTTCAAAATGTTAACTAGATAAGATAAGTATCTTCTCCCATGTGAAAGAAAGAGTATTTTTCACTAACTTGTTGCTTCAAAACATTCAATACTTTTTGTGAAACTCATGGCTGTCACTATAGTTGTGGGAGCATTTAACATATGGTTACACATGCAGAGAGGGAATTGCTATTTGCATATGAGATTTTGATAAGAGAAATGCACTAACAATAACTTTGTGGACTAAAGAGATAATAGAATAAATGGTCTATTAATGTAAGGTAGTTGACATACCAAAACATGTGAAACAGCATATATATATATATATATATATATATATATATATACACACACTAGAACATTGAGGAATTCTCCCCTTGTTATTATAAGGTATAAAGCAACTTCATGATACATGCCAACTAATTAGTTTTGTAAAGTAAATACACATAAATAAATAGTTGACTTCTCTCCCTACACATACATATACATCTATTTATCTATGAATTGTTAAGGTAGTTTAGTGGTTACGAGTTAGTTAGGATAGTATATAAGCATAAATTGTATCGAATTAATTATGATCATATTTCTCAATATGAATTCATTTGAGTTTTACTCTCAATCAAGCTCTTAAGCTTTCTTTTCCTATGAGATGAATCTTCAACTCTTTGATTTTGTGATTTCTAGCATGGTCGGCCTATAGGATACTATTTTCTTTTTTGGCCGACCATCGTAATTAAGACATTTGACTCTCACCCTAGTAGCATTTTGGTGTATTTCCAGTTCCAGAACTTCGACTCTTTGGACCGGTTATAGACTAATCCTTGGTTTGGGGCTTAGCATACTATTTTATATTTTGGTCGACAATCATAATTAAGGCCTTTCACCATGGTTCTAAATTGCAGTCAGCAACCACAATTGTGGATGCAATGATCATATTTTGCCACAATATCAAGGATCGCAGTGTAACCACAACCTCAATTTAGAACCATGCCTTTGACCATCACACCCTAGTAGCAATTTGGGCATTTCCCATATAGCTCCAACTCATAAGCTCCAACTAAGTCAATCACACTCATAGGCGAATATAAGACTATTTGAATTCAAATCATTATAAATGGTTTCTCTAACAAACACATGAAAAGAAAAGGGGGAAATTCCATGTTATTTTTTTGTCAATCCAAATGCAAATGATTTTATCCCCCATAATGTCACAGACATTTCAAATCTTTCTAGCTATGCTCAGGGGTGGACATCGGTCGGACATGGACGGGTTCGGGCCCAAAACAGTCCATCCGACCTTATCCACGGTTGACATCATAAGGCCCACATCCGACCAAATTTCTATTCGGTTTCTTCGGGTTCGGTTTCACGGGTTATGTGGGTTGGTCGGTCGGAGAAGGCGGTTGGGAGAAAGCAAGCAGAACTTGTCTTTTATTTTCTCTGGTCATCTTCCTCAGTTGCTTCTGCATTTTCCTTCCTCTGAGTATTCATTTTAACAGGGACGATGAATAGTATCATTTTACTTTTTGAGTTATGTGCTGTCTTTTAACAAGGATGCAGAGGCTACTTTTTGGATTTGGAGATGCTAAAAATATTAGAATAATATCAAAGGCTACTATCTAACTGAGTCTACTTTTTTTTAGCTTGCTTTTCTCTCTTCAAAACCACTTTTGCACACATCACTTAAATAAACTAGTCACTCAATGTTATTTGGTCGGGTTCGGTTACCAATGGTTACAGTCTTGAAATCCGAACCCGACCATTTCAACCCATTTGGAACCGTTGTTACTTAGTTGGACGGGTTCGGTTTGCCTTGACACACCCGTAATGACAGTTTCCACTGTCGGTTTGTACGGTTTCGGGCGGGTTGCTATTTTGTGTCCACCCCTAGCTATGCTGGGATAACATTCAAAGTCTGCAGAAAATGATAAGCCCATGCCTCTCACATTCCCTGTGATTCACGGAACCATCATTCTACATTGCTCTCCTTTAATGTTCTTTCTGAGATTTTCTAACTCCCAAGTGAAGTTATTATAATAAAAGTAAAGACTTTTTTGCTTGCTTATCTGATCCAATAATTGGATTGTATGCAATTAGGTTGCAAGCACAAGAGAAAAATAATTAAATAGAAAAAAATTCGCAACTTTACAAATCATATTAAAGTATAGCACATCGTATATTTGAAGGAGACAAGGGACGCAAAAAATTCGCAACATTGATCAATGAATAATGTTTTCAAATTTTATGATTTCCCATCTTCATGCAGAAGCAATTGACAATTTGTAAGCGAATATAACACGACTTTGTATATTGAATGCTATGCTATTATTCCACCTCGGAAATGTAATTGACTCGTTCATAGGGATGACAAAAAAAAAATCAGTACCTGCAACTGCAAGTACCCAAGGAGAAGATTCGTCATGAACACGGAGAAGGGCTAAACGGGTATTAACCGAACAAACTCTGCCTGTGCAAATTGATTTCCATTTTCAAAATTGTTAGTTCACAAATTTGTTTAAATTTAATATTCAAATCGGTATTTTACATCAGCGATACTGTATTGTTTATGTATTTCTATTAAGTCATAATAGTTTTTGAAGTTCTAATAATGTTTGTAATTTATACTTTTGAATATAATTTCACCAAAAAAAATCTTTACATTTGAATGGCATTTTAACATGTTATTAGTCTACATAAAGATAACTATTGGCATTTTAGCATGTTATTAGCCTACATAAAGATAAATAGTTAGTAATTTGTAAGATAGTCATAAGCTGTTAACAATATCCAAAATGTATTAGTTTAATTTGAAATTGAAACCAGAGACTAGGGGTGTTCGCGGTGCGGTTTGGTTCGGTTTTGAGACAAAAAGTGAACCGAACCGCAAGATAAAATTGTATGCGGTTTGGTTTGGTTCGGTTGACTTCCTAAAAGAAAACCAAACCAAACCAAACCAAACCAATGCGGTTTGAATTGGTTCGGTTGGTTCAGTTTTTTCCAAGATAAAACATAATTTAATATTAAGTTAAAATTAACTAATATAAAAAATGGCTAACATAAATCTTTAAGAAAAAATCTACTCAAATATACGTAGTATATAAATTACTCGCTTTTAATTCTTTTAAGATAGCTAAGACAATGTTTAAAATAATTTGAATTAAATTCTTTGTTGTAATTTTTAAATATAACATAATTGAATTTAGGCTAGTAAGTGAGTGAGAGTTGGGTTTTAGTTGTATTTGGGCTAGTAAGTTAGTAAGAAAGGTTGTAAGTCAATTAGCCTTAGTGTTTGGTTTGGTTTGGTTTGGTTTGGTTCGGTTTCTGTAATCAAAACCGCGAACCAAACCGAACCGCGTGGTGCAATGAAAAAAGAAACCGAACCAAACCAATAAGAAGCGGGTTTTTTGGGTTTTCGGTTTGGTTTGGTTTGGTTTGCGGTAATATGTCATATATCATAGGACTGCAATTTATATTGACTGAACAAAGTAAAAGAAATTGACAATCAGCATTACAGGGTTCTATAATAATGTATTTAGTCATTAGAATACAAAAGTGCTTCACCTTTAGAGCACATATGAATGTGGGTTTTGACAATGATTCACAATGTTAAGAAAAGTTATTGTAGGAAATATTGAGGGGGAAGTAGATATAGTTAGAAATATAAACACCAAAAAAATATATAGTTAGAAATATAAGGTAGAAGAAGAAGCTTTGACGTGGCAAAAGTCACTGCCTTGAAAGTAAATTTGGGTGGACCTCTTGTACAACTCAATATCCGGTTTGCTCCCCAAGGTTTTCACCGCATCGTGTCTGGACTTGTGCACTTGAGACCAAAATCACGTTTGGAGCCTCACAAACAATGCCCAAATGATGAATCTCTCCCAGATGGCTCTCAATACAGAAGGTTGGTTGGTAGGCTTCTTTACCTTACCATTTCTAGACCAGATATTTGTTTTGCTGAGAACAAACTGAGTCAGTATATGTCCAAACCCACCACTGCTCATTTGGATGTTGTTGTTCATTGCCTCTTGAGATGCCTCAAGGGAACTCTAGGTGCTGGTTTATTTTTCTCTGCACAGTCATCTATGGCTCTCAAAGCTTACGTTGATTCTGACTGGGGAAGCTGCCCAGATACAAGAAGAAGTACAATAGGTTATTGTGTTTTTATAGGTGATTCCTTGGTGTCTTGGAAATCAAAGAAACAACGGATTGTCTCTCGATCCTCTGTCGAAGCCGAATATCGTTCATTAGCTAGTGTGGCTAGTGAACTTCAATGGCTACACAATCTTCTACTTGATTTTGAAGTTCAAACAGGGTCTGCAATTGTTTTCTCTAACAGTCAGTCTGCCAACCATATTGCATCAAATCCTACGTTCCATGAAAGGTCCATACATATCGAAATTGAATGCCACTTCATTAAAGAGAAGGTTCTCTTAAATATCATCCACTTGGTACATGTGAAATCACCTCATCAGCTCGCAGACATACTCACAAAACCTGTTACTGCTACTTTGTTTCACAGCTTATTATCCAAGTTTGACATTCACAATATGTACCTTCCAACTTGGGGGGGTATTAGAACTAGTGTTTACAACTACTATTTATTATTGTACCTGACTCCTAACACGGTAGCTTAGTTAAGTTAAGCCTAGTTAGTCACATTAGTTAACTTCCTTTTTAGTTGTTTAGTCAGTTAGAGAGCAAACTAAGTCTGTTAGGATGTAGATTGGATTCTGTTTTAGTGTAACTGAGAGTATATAATCTCTCACTCTGTTGTAATTATTATTCAATTTCAACGAAGAATTTCTTCTCGAAATTTCTCTGATTCAGTGTTCAATAGCATATGAAACAATAATGGGAAACTGTCTTCTAATCATCTTGAATGGCCAGGGTGATTGAGAAGGTGACATTGACATTCTTGGAATATAGATAACATTTCCAATGTTCTTACCTAAAATTACATTTGCTCCAATAACATGATTTGCAAGCTTTGATACCATCAGTCTTGTATCTTTACACAAACCTTCAGATTGGTCTAGATTCCTTAATAGCATAATAGGAGTTCCAACCTTTAGTTTAGTTCTATGATTCTGGTGTTAAAACTTCTTTAGCTTCACTTTGATGAGTGTCTGACTTATCAATTGAATCAGAACTAAGGTATTCTTTCTCATCACCTATATGCCAAAAGAATGAAAAAATTATTAAGACAAATGTTTGAAGAAATTTCTTTTGTAATGGATGGAGTTATAAGATGTTTCTCATTACCTGGAATCAAGTTAAGCAAGTATGTGTTAATCTCATCAACTGGTTCAATTGTCGAACCTAAAATAGCTCTTGATGTCAAATACTTGTCATTGGTGTAATTCTCCAACAAATTTGGATAAATGCCCTGTACTATAGCATGTATTGGATCCTCAAAATCTATGATTAATAATTCCTCAGGTATTTGTATCTCGACATACCCATCATTTGGCTCATTTATTTTCCCATTTCCAACATCCAATATCCATTGGGTAAACTGTCTAAGTTCTGCTGCACATTGAGCATCCAATGAATGTTGGAGACACATGTTTTTTGTTAGAGTAAGTATTTGGCAATGATCCCATATGTATGATGCATTTATTGTGGCATGAACAACATCAGATTGAGTTCCGTTTGGGATGACTGGTAAAATCTGGCGGAAGTCTCCTCCAAAAACCACAACCTTTCCTCCAAATATTTTAGAATTATTCCCACTACCACTCAATATGTCTCTGAGTGTTCTATCAAGAGCTTCAAAACAAAATTGGTGTCATTGGAGCTTCATCCCATATTTTCAAATCAGTTGATTTTTTTTAACTAAGCATGGTCACTCCCTTGATAGATATTGCAAGTTGAATTATCTAATGTTGGGACTGGTATCTTCAATTTTGAGAGTGTTGTCCATCCCCCTGTAATAAAAGAGCGGCAATTCCACTAGATGCAACATTTAATACAATGTGACCTTCAGATCACAATGCAGCTAATAAGGTACTCCACATGTAAGTTTTCCCAGCTCCACCAAAATCATGTAAGAAATTGACACATCCTCTTTTTTTCTTCACAGCTTCAACGATTGTGTTAAATATGCCTTTTTGCCCATCTATTAAGTTTGGGACATATAGAAAAGCATGCCTCATTAAGTGAATGATAATGATATTGCAGTCATGATATCTTATTGTATAATTTGGAATAGTAATTGAGGGATTTTGTTCCCTGTGAGAGAATATATTCCGAAATTCCTCTTTCAACTTAGGTTTATCATAATCAAGCTTCTCATAAATGAGTTGATTTTCTACTTGCTCAGTGACATATCCCTCTGGGTATGACATGCTTCCATAATCCTTCAAGCTCTTTCTACTATTTTGCAAAAGTTTTTCAACTTTTTTGCAAAAGTTTTTCAACTTCAATTAAGGTTAAGTTCTTGATTTCATGATCCCCAAGTTGTAGTTCTGTGAAAAAAGTAAATATTACATTATTGTTATGGAAATGTAGAAATGATGAACAATAAAGGTGACTTAGCCTAAAGATGTTACCGCTATTACTAGACAACCTTCTTCTTTCATAAAGTATGTCATTTGAAAAATATTGTCATGTTTTGTTCCATACTTTATTTGGTCTATTAATATAATTTGCTAACAACATGGGGTAACAAAAAATATCCTTAGATACCTGACCCTCACTGATGTGCTTCTTTGATAGCTTTGATATATTCTTCATCATCTTGAAGTAAGCCCGACGCGGAACATGCTTCTTTATAGCTATCATGTGTTTTGTCACCATTTCTAATGTCTTCATAGGAAGTGGTCCTTTCACAACAGTCAACAACATTCTTAAATAAAACAATACCCTAGTACTTGGGGGCACCCAATTGAGTCGACCAAGAGTATAACCTGTATGTCTTGGTTTCCAACATCTTTTGCTCCATTGGTAAACAAGCTTAGAAACAAATCTACTATAAGTCAAAGTTTTGGCATCGGGATAAATTTTATTTGCCTGTAGCCATGATGTGAACATCGAATCTGTAACCTGATGCTGTTTGGAGTCGTTCGTCAATTATGGTGGTATCATCAAAATATACACTTTGTTCACCATCAAGATGGAACAACAACCTTTCTACAGTAGGCTTTCTTGCATGTATGGGAAATGATAGAATTCCCCAAATGGCCTCACTCGGTGATACATATCGACAATCAAGGTACTGCTTACTTTCATCAACATTTCTACCATTTGAATCTACCTCGTCTTCAGACGAAACTATAGTAGCTGTAATCCGATCATACATTTTATTGATGTACTTGAATAAGTACTTGATAGATGTACTTTTGTTGCACCATTTCATGTTGATATGAGCATGATAAATCAATAATAACATAGGATTATGAGAAATAACGTGTTGATTCGTTAGCATATACCATTATTTTCAATGGTAAAACCATTCATTCTTCTTTTGTAAACTGGGTATCCATCCTTGTCTAGAACAGTGGACTCTCGGTAAGGCTTTGGGTAAAATTTAGTGCACTTTTCATCTTTCATGCAAGTAGAAGTTGGGTTAATCCTCCCACATGGACCATGTGTCATGTGACATTTGACTAACTTGTACAACTCACTTTGATCTTGCGGACTTGGTATTTTAGCTGAAATTATCTTGCCAATATCCTCTGTTGTGGGGTATATATTTCCTAGATGTATGAAGAAAAACCAATATATGTGCATGTGGTAATCCCCTCTTTTGGAACTCAATTGTATACATATCTCTTAAGAAACCATAGAATATGTAGTGTATAATTAGAAAATAAATAATTTATTGTGTATAAATTTAATGAACTTGGTTGCTAATTTAGAGAAGTACTTACAGGCAACAACCCTCCCTAAAATTTGTTTCTTTGTCAAATATGCCATTATCTCATCAACATTGATCTTGAATACTCTTGAGATGAGGCCGGGACGATCATTGGGTTTTAGTTTCATGGGGCTAAGTATTCTTCGAATTTCAGGCCAATTAGGGTTACATGTGAAGGTTATAAACAAATCTGAAAAGCCAACATTGTCGCAAATTGTCATTCCATCAAAACAAAGTCGATCCATACACCTTCGGGTTCCAACAAAACTTAAAGGTAATATGACCCTTTTGCCCTTTGTAGAACCTTAAGTGTTTTGTTGATCTTGACATTCATTCAAATTGGTATACTTATCCACTCGAAGCTTTGATCGATTAAATCTTATGAATGATAGCCTCTCAGATTCAAGCATGTTGTTTCCGTCAACAATAAATTGTTGAAAAAGTCTCCTTGACCGTAGTAATGTTTGGGCCTCTGCATCTCTAGATTGGATCTTAAATGAGAGACACTCCCTTATTGTTAGACGATTTCTTTTGGTGTTTTCCTCAGGTGCCTCTCTATGCAAAACATCTTGTCTGTAACCATCTTAACCATAGGGAAATAAAAGGGGATACTGATACCCAAGGTAGCTTGTGTGTAACTCGTTTATTCTTTGTAGTTGACCACTTTGATGGTGCATTATAATATCTCTTTCGCTTGTTGTGTCAACATCACCCACTATGAGAGCAACCACTTTAGATACATTTGGTATATTATATACTCTTCCATCGGTAGACCTATTAGATGTTAGTTTAAGTTTCATAATGTGGCCCTAACCTTCTCTCAATCTATCTCTCGCGATTCTAAAGGATATTGCAATGGTATTGTGTTGATCAAGCATTTCTGTTAGCTTACGACAATCTCTGTATCAATATTTTTGATGTCCTTAAAAAGTAGTAAGGTGTTATTCATTGTAGAAATGGAATGTTAGATAATTAGGAAGTATAATGTGTAATGCTCAAATATCTGAAAGCCCCAACTCTGTGTTGAATTTCATTTTCTATGTCGTAAATATAGATTTGTGCAAATTTTGGTGCATTTCCTGGCATAGGAAGTAGGCTACTAATTCTATGGCATGTTTGACCGTGAATCCTATTATTTTGCAGTCCTCTACCATTATCAAGTGATCTGTCAGTCTTTGTACCTGGTGATGTGAAAGCAAACATCATATTGTAGACACATATAAGTTGTTGGTCATTTTTGCTATCTTCGAAGTGATTCCCAAATAATAGATGTTAAAGATAATCAGGAGGTTCTTTCAATAAGGGTAGATGTTGTTTGAAAAGGTGATGCGCAAGTGTACACAATCGCAACAAGTAATATAGTAAAAGTTGAGATTGTACCCACAGCGATTCATATTAATTTTCAAGTTAAATTGGTAGCTCAACTAGTGAGACATAACCAAGTAACAATGTTTTGATTTCAATAATGTAAAATAACCGGAAATAAATAAGCTAGTCAAGATGGGTTGGAAATCAGGTGAAAGAATAGTTAGAATGTTTTTCACTAAGTAGGTCACTTTTAACAATATTATGATATATACAATGCTATAGCAACTTATGTGTGCCTTTCTGTCACTAACGCCAGAGTTTCATTACGAGGAACTTATGTCCAAGCCCTAAATAGGATCACTCATGTATGCTAAGTACCTACAGTATCGCCCTATGGACTATACTTTCCTATGTGTAGGTCTAAGCATTGAATGATAAAGTTTCCTTTGTTAAACACTCACCCACATTCTTGAGTTCTAATGATAAACTATGTCTATATTTATGAATTTATCCACCTTAGTTAGCCAATTCTAAAATGAATTTGAAAGAATTGTAATGCAAGAACTAAAATGCAAACATCAATATATAACATAAAACCATTAAAAGATCATTACAAAGATTACAGCATCCCAACCAAAAAAGGGTTTAGCTCATGTTGAACATTACTAAAGACATACATACTAAGATGATAATCATGTTCATATTATTGAAAACACAAAGGAAAAGAAAAAGAATAAAAGATACACTATTTAAGTTCCTTTGCATGAGTCAGTTCAGTTATGCTGCAGGATCACCTCCAAACATTCCTTGTGCAGAATGTATTTGCGAGAAGTTAGAGGAAGAAGGCGCCAAGATCTTCCTCTTCTTTGAACCAGTTAAGAGTGTTGTTTTTTTAGTGATAAAAATCTCGTTTCTTTAAATGAGAAGGTGGATGGTATATATAGGTTCCCTTGACTGAGGTTTCTTCATGATGAAGTTACTTTGAGTTGAAGTTATTTCCACTTGTATCTACTTGCCTCAAAAAATTGGATTTGATCTCTCAACAACTAAAAAGGGGTCATATAGTGAATGGACAAGTGTCCCTAAAAAGGTGCAAGTTGCAAGCTATGTTGTCCATAGAGTGGCGCTGATGTGATCCACTTGCGCGACTTGCTTCACTTTTGAATTTTAGCTCATAGTGATGTCAGCAGGATAATGTTGTGGCATTTTAGGTCGTGGCATAGAATGCTGTATCAAGTGTCGTGGCATCATATTTCGCAGCATTGAAAAAACGCATTAAAGCACCACAAAATATCCAAAAGCACCAAGTTGTTATCAAAACATATCTTAACCCTTAATGTTATATTTTCTTATGTATTTGATTATTTACATGACAATATTACTGAGATTCTGCAATAATTTAAGTCTTATAAGCATAAATAACTCTTACAAAAAATAGTTATCAATAGCTGAATCTTTCCGTTCCCACAACACAATTGACCTTTTGGTGTTGCATCATGTCTACATTTTCCAAACCTTGCTTGGTACTACATCTTAGCACCACAATGTTGACACTTAAATAAATGATCTCCAATGTCAAAGTATCCTGCACATAAAGAAGTTGTAAGTGAGATGCTATATTATATAGCACATAATATAGTAAGCTGGACAGTAAAGAGCATTAAATGCTCTACATGTTATAATTAAATGACTAACATAGCTTACTCATTATTGGTACAATCTGTTATAATTAAGAGCAGAGGAATAATTCATTGTCAATGACATCTGCTGAAGGTACGGACCTTCAACCATCCCAACCTTCTTTATGATTCTCATCTGCTGGAATTGTTGTGGGACGGCAGTTATAAAGGACTTGCAGACCTTATTAGAGTCTTGAAGCGAGATTACTCTACCTCCATGATAGCTCTTCTTGAGACTCACATTAGAATTGGTCCTCCCCTTCCCCAACCCACACACCCCTCTCTTCTTGAATACACACTCAACCAATCTCACCCCACAACTAGAACAACAACGGTGTGATACTACCCTTCGCAAGACACAAAGACACACCTTTGCGCCACTGCGACACAACACTAGATTGGATTTCACAATCATTGATGCCTGATGAAATGAAAATGTCACCTACTATAAAAATGACACATAGATTGGATTTCACAAATGTATTCACAATTAAGGAAGTATGTAATTCCTTAATTGAAAAATGTTAATTTTGTAACTTTCTAAATTGTTAAATCTAATGTTTTGATATGTTTAAGTGTTTGTAACTCGAGAAGATTTGTTAAAAAATGTGTCTGTCCATTCAGATTGAGAGCAAAGCCCTTGAAAATGTGATTGTCCATTTAGTTTAACGAACGACACAACCTATGAGTGGTGCAAGTTCACAGTCTTCCATTATCTACATTACTTCTGCAGGTTGTCCAATGTCTTCCAGCTTTGAACCATGGTTTACGACTTTAAGCAATCTGCGATCGTGAAAAATATAGCGCCTTAAAAGTGAGTCATTCTCAGAACCTCCCGGAAATGGTCCCTTGTCACTAGTGGTGGGTTGTTCAGATGCATGTTGTTGGGGTGCATGATGTTGATGGTTAACATCCTCAGCCTGTATGCGCTCTTTATGCGATCAAGTTGCGAGTCTCTTTCGCGGTTCGCATTCCTTTCTTTGTATGTCTATAATTACTAGATAACAATCAACAAGTTAAATAACCAACCAACAAGGTTCATAGGAAAAAATGAGAAAAAATTGAATTACGCAACCACACATTCAAATTCTGGACGTGTAACTCATTTAGATATCTGGAAATTCAGTTTACGGAAGTGGAAATAAACTACGAGTCTTGTAACTGCATTTTTGGAGGTCTAATTAATTTAAACATCTAATCAATTACACACAAGATTCTTTTGCGGAAATACTACCCCTCCTTAACTCCCCTGCGATCCTAGTGGATAGAATACAAATCTCCTTTGGTCTCGATGCCTATTCCTCAAACTGTTAGGCTACTCCCGGGACTTCATTTTGTTGAGGCAAAATCCCAAATTAAGTTTTGATGATTAACAAACCTCAAATGTGAGAAGCTTAAGGTTTCTGATTTCATATGCTAATAATGTTCTTTTTGAGTGTTATATAACAACAGGATTATTAAAGCAAATCTCAAAAAGGTATATGCTTATGAGAAGCATTATACATGAGAAAACTAGAAAGAATATCGCCCACAATAATCTAAGGAAGAAATCTTCTCTTGACAAAGATTTAAACATCAAGACCATATGGTAAACTTGAGAAAGATCATCTTGAGAAGCTTCATTTATTCTTGTGGCAATATGAGAAGGATAGCTACCAAGGATCAACCCAAGAAGAGTCATGACAGAATCATAAAGAAGATGAGAAGCATTAGATGAGAAGAGTCATCACCCTGAGAAGGGTCATGATGAGAAGAGTCATGTTGAGAAGGGTCATACCATGAACCATCATCAGGAATATCAACATGAGAAGCATCAACATAAGAAGCATCAACTTGAGAAGCATCATCATCTGTCATATGTGAGAAGAGTCATTGTGAGAAGGGTCATAAACAACTGGAAACAGCTGTCTTCTGCAGAAACACAGCTGTGTTGTGTAGACAGCCCATTACAACGGCTATAAATGACTAGTTTCTTCACCAACGACTCTAAATCTTGGACCAGTGGTTAATATACATAATTTCAACTATAAATCAACGCTCCTGGTCGCCATTGATCCTCATGAGAGTGCATTGAGGCCTTAACTTCCAACCTTCTCAAGTATCAAAGTTTTCTCTCATCCATACTCAGCTGCACCAAACCAGAAGGGATTCATCTGATCTCTGAGTATGTATTAAGTCTTGTGTTGTTGTAATTATTGAAAACTCCATTTGTATCAACCAAGCTCTAGAAATCCCACAAACCCTATCACTTAAACAGATACCTTGTAGGGAACCTTCTCAAGTGACATGTTTCGTTGTAGGACTTGAGAAGTGAGTGCTTCTGTGTTAGAAGCAGTCTAATAGATAAGGAGAAGTCTATTAGAGGTGTTTACAGTAGGTAGAGTTGTATGAATAAAACTACCAAGAGTTCTTTTAACCTAGGAAGGTGTAAAAGGTGTAAACTATTTTGGAAAAATAGTGGAAACACTCACTGGATGTGAGGAGTGGATGTAGCCCAAGATTTGGGTGAACCACTATAAATCACTGTGTTATTTATTGCTTTACAAATCACTAATTTGCACTCTGTGAGAAAACTCTCCATAAGGAGAAGGTTTATGAAAACTGAGAAGAGTCAGTCTTGACCCTTCTCTGTCAATAAACTGGTTTTGTGAAAACAAGCATGGTTAACCCTTCTCACTCTTCTCCTTATGTGAATGAATATGAAAACTCTTGAAAATAATCTCTTGACAAATTACATCTTCATCACCAGCTTAAAACCACTATAAACTGTCAAACTGCTTTACTGTCAACTCCTTCATATAGTTGAGAAGACAGAGTAATCACTGTTCTCTGCTTACAATCTAAGTTAAGAAGAATTGTTTTGACTCACCCTTCTTAACACATATCACTCACTATCCTTTATCTACATCATACTTGTGAAGAAAGTTCTCTCATTGCAGGTCAATTTTAAAAGGGTCACAATTCCAACCCCCCTTCCTTGTGACATTATTGACTTCACATTTCTCACCTTTCGCATGATCCACAATGTATGATTCCTCAAGATAGAGAAGCATGAACAAAATTTTAGAGAGGAGTTTCTAGAGAGAGAGAGGGGTGCGGAGGTTTGGTAAAGTGGAACATCGTAGGGCATTTATAATGGTGTAACTTGATCTTTACGTACCACAATGCCTGCAACATCTTATGACGCCATGCACACGATTTCACTCTAGTGGCGTCAACTATTCGTATCACGATGGTTATTCGTGTCGTGAAGCAAGTCAAAGTCAAATTTTTGATTGTGCTTTCCCATTCGTTTAACGCCTGTTCCAATGACAATTTTAGGACCAGTCACACATATTAAACATTAAATATCTACACACACATAATACTTAGTTACGTGATGACCAAATAGATATTAGGAAAGATGAGGTGTTGCATTGCAACCTTAAAATAAATTTTGTCCTAAAAATTTTGGTGATTTCAGTTATTTGATTATCACCTCGCAAATCGTGCATTTGTTCCTTAGAAACTCCCTAAAAATTGCATGAAAGGTTTCAATGATATGCCACTAACTTTATTTGGTACAACTAAGCAATTTCGTGGTAGATGAAGATACTAAAAGTCCAATTTAAGTGGCGTAGAGTCCCTTTCTTATACTAGTGCTTATAGTTATATTTTCCTCTTTTTGTATGTACTTTAATGTTATGATTGCATGAGAAGTGTTTGGGTGTCGTAAGGTTACTTATAACGATGATCACTAATTACTAATGGTGATGCTGATGGATCCAAGGGCAATTATGGGGGGATTTCAAGCTCCAATATCACGACGAGGATGACACTGTAACACCCATTTCCCAAAAACAATTCAATAAAGAAATTTGCAGAAAAACTAAGGACCTTGTTGAAATAAGTTAAAATAACGTGAGTAAAATAAAACTTTGAAAGGTTATCATATTGTATTTGACTCGTATTATTCACATTGGGAAAAGGCACCACGTGCATCTTTCTTTCTTTACATGTACAGTGACTTATAGTAAATTTCGCTTAAATAAAATTACGTTGAAATAAAACCCATCATCCTGACATCACTCCTAGTCAGATCCTGACACCATAAAATCACAATCACAGGGATATGAGAACTAGCATCACACATCCAAGAACATCCCTTTGAACTAAACCTTTAGCCAAGACACATAACTCGTCACAATTATCTGAAAAAGTTGGTTGTAGTGAGAATCACGTTCAAGCCATATTAAGACCATAAGGTAAACGTCAAGGCAGACACTAGTTTTATTTAATTTAAGCACAACTATAAATTCATATAATTTTACCACGCGACACTATAGGTACATGGTACCATATCACTAACTCAAACCCAATGACACTGGATCGCCTATCATGGGCTAAGAAAGATCGCTTGAGTACCATTCTCACCTCTCACAGGCTAGGTATAACTCAAACTGAAAGATGTTGTATCAGCTTCTCACTGGCTAGATATAACTCAAACTGAAAGATACAGTATCAGTCTCTCACATTCCTGATATAACTCAAACTTGAAAGATATTGTATCAGCCTCTCACAGGTTAGATATAACTCAAACTGAAAGATACTATATCAGCCTCTCATAGACTAGATAACTCAGACTCAAGGATATCATATCACAACACACACAACCACATATCACAAACACAATCATAGTGTAGTCAAAACATCAAATGAGCACCATTCTCACCTGTTACAGGCTAGGCAGCTCATCTCAATAATATCAAGTCATAATCATATATCACATCGCATAAAAAAGTAACAAAGTCATACACGATTTACGCACACCTTCAATTATTCAAAATTTATTAAATTCTTCAAACCTAACAGCGTACCTTACTTATAGGCTCTTTAAATCTTCCTTAAGGCAATAACATGCCTTTAGATGATTTCTGACATTTAATATATATCAACTTACAACTTTAGTCTCAATTTCAATACATGACCAGAACACTCAAACAATTCAATTTAATCAATTTGTATCAATATAATGACGATAAAAACACAGACTATAAGTGAAAAGTACAATTGACAACATTCAAACAAGCATGGGCATCAAAACAACATATCATGTATGACATTCAAAATACTCAGTAACACCACAAACTCATAATTTTAATAAAAGCAAATGTGAGCCAATAATATCCACGATAAGCATATATGCAAGCTTCGTCAATAAGAATTCAATTATTAATCATATATTTTAAAACAATTTCTTAGGTGTTGGCCTCATTATATGAGGCCATGTGCATATATAATTAGGTGTTCAAGGGATTAATGGAAATCCCTACAACCTTAATGATACCCAACGGCCCGAATATAACCCGAAGATCATCCCCGTACCTGGTGTGACGACCTCGTACGATACAAAATCAAATGGTATTTCGGCGTAGAAGTCCACACGACGAACAAGTTGATATTTGAATTGTTCGGCAACAAGGTCATAGGGCTAACAAAATACAACGACGCAGTGGATTGATGGCAAATTCACTGTAGTACAATGAAGAGTAGTACTTCCTATAGGTTTTACGAGATGAATCCAAAAATGATATCTATTTTTGGGAGCGATAATCATAATAGCCTGAATCAAAGGAACACAGTAACTTGAATGGTTTCAAAGTAGACTTCCTACATGTGAGTCATGCCTCCAAGTATAAAGGGACATGAGGAATTAAATTCCCAATAATTACGAAACATGAAATTTTGAAAACACCAAATTGAAAGTCAAATCATGGCTTAGCATAAACCATAGCTTAGCGTGCTTGTTTGTGGTTTGAAAGTCAAACCATAAAATATGAACAAGTATCAAAAGGTGAGGAATATGGCTTAACCATTGAGTATGGACCATCGAACTAATCAGAGATTTATATCTCAACAAACTAAGTGACGCGCCTTTACCATATGTCCAGATTTAATATTATAAAGGACAGATGAAACACTGACTCATGACATTTGAATGAGAGGAATATTTGAGTGGTTAATAGAGATGAAACACTACACGTGAATTCAAGGAAAATTAGTGTCTTCGTAATTGTAGGTATCTATTGGCATATGGGATTGCGGCTGATCCTTGAAAGAAGGGAAGGAAGAGAGGGTGGGAATTAGGTTAATTCTAATTACTGGGCTTCCTTTTAAGGGTAAGTAGGGGGACCCCAATGACTACCACCACAATCATGACCATGTCTTACTTTCTCATGTTATACATTTTCGTGCTTTTGTCCAGACAGGTAGTCATTCTTGTGATTATAGTCTATGAAATAAGGTCAGATGTTGGAGGTCTTCGATGTAACATCTCATACTTTGTAGATCCTTAATTAACTTTATCATTATTAGTTAGATAGCGTAATTGCCAATAACTCATAATTCGGGTCAAAAGCTATTCTGCGAGGGCAAATTACAAAAAACATAATATGGAAATATCCCATGTCATCTCGATGCGATTAGAAGACAACAAATGGTCCTCAAATTGTAATGATGATTGACAATCGAGTCCATAAAATGTTTACAAATGAAAAGAGAATGTATAGTCTCGACATGATGAGCTCGATTACCCCACTATAAATACCTCTCATCTCACCATTTTCACCCAAAATTTCATGTCTGGACTCTCTCTCTCTCCTCTCTCTAATTCCCGCTAAAAACAAGTATGCCCTTTGTGACACTCTTGACCCCAAAATGTCTTTTAAATAAACAAATTGAAATTGGTTGTTATCAGTTTTAGAATGAAAATACAAGTTTAAAAATTCATCTTTCACATGGTTAAGAGCATCACATGATTCCAAGCCAACCCCCTCACTCCACGACATGGTGACTCAAACTCAATGAAGCCAAGCCAACTATTGTGAAAAAAGGTGATGTGCAAGCATACACAATCGCACAAGTAATATAGTGAATAGTAAGAATCGTACCCACAGATATTGGTATTAATTTTAGAGTTTAAGGTATCAGTAAAATAGTGAGGGAAACCAAGTAACAATAGCAAGTTATAACAAATCTCTCTTTTTAAATGCTAACCTGTGTAGCAGCCAATGGAAGCGGGAAATGAAATTTTTCATACAACCATTTACGTCCAATTGCAGCATCTCAGGCGAGAAAAACAACTTGTTGCATGCCCCTACGTAAGTTTTCCTCCAACTTTTTATATCTACATATCTACTAAATGTATAAAATAGGCATCTATTAAGTTTGCAATTACACCACTGTCATAGAAACAAAGCAAATACTGTCATAGTTTAAGCAATGGGCCACTGCCATAGTTTAATTGTTTCACGGAACTGTCGCACGAAAGGACATGGAACAGTGGCTACATTGGAAAAATGTGCTTCTCTTCAATACATTTTGTTTTATGCATATTATCCTACAACTAGAAATTTAAACATTAGGTGCACCCAACTAACTAAAGTACACCCACCATTAATACATTTGATTTTCTCATCCCATTTTCAAAATAGAACTACTCTATTCCCTCTCAAACATCTTTCTCTTTCTACATTTTTCTTCTCCATCTCTCTCTCTTCTTATTTCGAAATTTTTTTGGCTTCTCCTTCTTCTTCCAACTTCATTTAATCTCGGCTAACATGTTTTCTCTGCTTTTCTCTCTTATAACAGTAACTTGAAACAAAATTGCTACAACTTGGTTAGAGGTCATTCTGTCTTCATATTTGTGGTTAGTTGTAGTTATAAATATTTCAATCTCATAGCTACTTCAACCACATTGTGTTACTTTTGCATTTCTTTTTTATACTCTCTTCAAGTTTTGAGGTTTTCAGATTCAGACCACTTGGTAAGGGCCGGGAAAAGGTTTCGGCTCAAACCTTACACTCTACCTTCATCTTCTTCAAAGGTAAGAAGATTATTCTTTTTTGTTGACTATCAAGTAACAAGCTTCTACCAACAATAAATTAAAAATGCTAATGTATCTTACAAATTGCTATCTATATATGTTTCACTTTTCCTACCTATATTGGTTTTCTTTTCCTATCAATAAAGTTGTTTGTTCCTATCAGTGTTAATGTGACTGAAATGTCATCTTACACTTTTTTGACGTCTTTTGGATTTACATTTTCATTTGGAACAGAATTTATTGTTGTTGTGTCTTATATTTATAACTATGAGTAGCAATGTGGCTCAAAAAACATTCAACGATTATATGGGGAAAACACATTTTGAAACTATGTTTTTCATTTCTATTTCTTATATAAAACTATGTTGCTAACTAGCTGGTGTGCCTCTGGTTCAGAACTTTATTCTTCTACAAAAATTTCACCATGAAAAATCAAAATGCTATTCTTTATTATCATTTTTATATTTCCTTTTCTAAATTTTTAGTAAGACAAATGGGAAAAACTAAATAAATTTTTGAAAACATTATATTGTTCATCTCTAAAGCCTATATCCTGTACTTTCCTTACCACTATAAATACCTTTCAATCATATATTGACTATAACGGGCGAGTTTGACAAGAATTTGCAAATGATTTTGATCAACTTATTGCCATGTCCTACTTGTTCAGCAAAATATCCCACTTTATTGTTCAACCAATACAGTCCTTTACGTGGGGTCAAATATATCTGTTCATTAGAAGACTTTCGTTACCCGTTAGTGCAACACCCCCATATAACACCTGGTAAAAGCAAACAAATTGGCTCATTCCAACTGCCACTTGATTATTTTCCACATCTGATAAAATATAAATACATTGCCAAAGTGACGCACATATAAATGATATACCTGCATTATTATGAGGATAAATGCACAAAAGTCTAACTCGTACACACGTTTTCACTGTCTTTCACCTTTAATTAAATTTTTGTTACTTGCTTTATAGACAAAAATGTGTATCTCCCGTCCTTCTTCCTCTTCCAATATTCTAATCTTTTCACTTTCCATAAATGTTCCCACATGCATGTACGATTATGAAGTATTATTGTCACAGGTCAGTTTGGAAGTTACACACACCCACTAAAGTAGTATTCAGTCTCATCCATTAAATTTTCATCACATTCAATGTAAATAATTTTAAACCCCATTGATTTCATAATGGCATTTTTCACATTTGATGGTTTGCTTTTTAATCTTCATTTATTCTACAAAAAATATTTTTTTTCAGTCCCTATATTGGCAACTCCTTTAAAAACAAATATATATATATATATATATGTGTGTGTGTGTGTGTAATAAAAAAATATAATAACTTCCTACCTTCAGATTAATTTGAATTGTTATATAAACTTTTTTTTGAATAACTGTAATTGACTAAATCTAGCAATGTGTTTAACAGCATGGATGTGTAAAAATAGCTATTCAAGTGATACTTTACTCATACTATCACCACGTTACAGAAGTCCCCTTTCACAAACAATATACTCAAATTCATAGCCACCTCACACCATACTATCTATAAATACCTGATGAACTCACATAGAAAACACACCATCCACAATCTCTCTTTTTAAATCCTAGTCTGGTTTTTCGACGATTAAGCGGCAAACAATCCCTCCATGCATCCATCTTACGTAGTTTTTCATTACTTCAGGCGGGATATAATTCTCGTTGCATGCCCCTACGTGAGTTTTACCTTAATTTCCCATCTCTATATACCTTGTTTATGTTAAAATGTGGTCTTGTATTAATTATGCAGGTCTTTACAGTGTTTTTTCGCAGAGACATACCTGCTACAATTTATCAAATGGGCCACTCCACACCCACAGAACTGAGTTTATCATTACTTTTGTTTCAGAACTCAGATTTCCCGCCATATAACTGTGTTAAACTTAAAGAAATCTACTGTTTAACTACCAATAAGTCAACAAATTCTGAAGAGGAAGAATGATTTTGCATCTTCCTTCCATTCTTTCTGATACTTCTCACTTTTAACATATAACCTATACAAACCCTCACCTACATTTTTAATGCAATGCGTAGTCCTTAATTGCACCATAACTTCGGACCGAACAAAATCTAAGAAGATCCACATAGACATATCCCTAGAAAGCTTTTTCAAACACTCTCATCCTCTCTATCAGCATTCATTTCGAAACTCCCCATATGCAACCATAGTTGGAAACACTTCGAAACTCCTTTAACTCCTCCAACCAAACTAAAATTTCAATTTTCCTGATTTAGATCAAATCGTACAATATATTTTAACAACAAATCTGATTTGACTCGTAGATTTAGTAGATTTTTACTTTTTTCATTACATAAATAACGCAGCTACCATGTCCAATATTGGTGATAACTTTAAAGATCGTTTCCCTTCTCACAATAGCACTCAGGATATGCTTTGGAGCACTAACTTATATTTTATCCTGACCACTTTGTAAGTTTTATTCCATCTTATCTACTCTGTTAACTGGATAGATTATATATTTTAATATTTAATATGAATGTATGGGTTATGAAGTTAGTCATTATAAAGACCATCTGGAAAAAAAAGTAATCTATGTTAGTTATGTTTAGTCTGCTTTTCTACCATTCAATGTATGACACTAGCTTCATCTATATGTTAGTTTATTATATTAGTTGTTGTCTTTTTTTAAACCATTTTTAGTTTTTTTGTTGATTCCCTATGTTTACCATATTCTTTGAATCGTGTGTATAAAATAAGCTAATGTATACCTGCAATCATATAAATGCACTAACTGTGTGGCAGTTTCTCACTCACTTTAATTCTGTAAAACATCAAATTCCTTCTTTCCAATTTTGGCGCAGCATTCGTACACACGTGTGTGAAGTAAATGCAAAATTTGACTTTCCATACTTAACCTCATAGATACTTCAAGAAGAAACCTGCTAATAAGCATACAATGCGGAGCCTTTCAATTTTTTATTCTAAAACTTTCAAACATTTCAAAAAAAATGGTAACATCTGCCTACAATTATATCCAATTGAAAATAATATTGCAATTAAAAATGAAATTGTGATTTTTGAAATATCACAACAATGGTCACAGTGTTGCCTCTTATTTACACCATAAAAAGTAGATAACTTCAATTGGTACTTATAGAGTATTAGACTTTTCAGTTCTAACGAAATCATAACCTATAGAATAAATCAACAAATACTCCCTCCATCTCATATTAAGTGTCATGTTTACCATTTTTCTTTGTCTCAAATTATCTGTCATCTTAGAATCCTAATACAACATTTATTATTCCTTTCCAACAATACTCTTACTTTAGAATATCAATAACCGTGCATTTGCACCAACCAAGAAAAGTGTAAGGGTGTTTTAGTCCTACCACATTTTTTACCATAAAATTTAGCATATCCAATCATTTTCTTAATACCCACGCATAACCTTAAACGACACTTAATACGAGACGGAGGGAGTAACGTGTATATCACATACATGACTACAACAGGCCCACGTACTCACACATGTTTGCTTTCCCCATACCATTCCAAACGCTAAAACATTACCTTTATAAATTACAAATCACTTGCCTAATTATTATCATTTAAAACAGCTAATGGTTACACTAAAAGAGTAATGAAATTAATTTCCCAAATTTAATTCAATTTTTTCCATGGCAAATTTATAAGACGTTTCACTATTTTGTCTGTCTACTCATCTTGGCTGGCAACAATTTCCTACAAAAGTGTTATCAAAATGTTTCATTTACAACTTTGATAAACCATTCGACGCGACATCCAAGATTGTAAGCGCACACGTAATCGCCCTATTTATACAAAAACGTAATCAAATTTTACCCTTAAAATAGTCCATGCCTTTTGTTTAAGATAAAAAGATAGTTGAAATGTCTTTCACAATGTAAATCCTTTAAAACAGAACAGTATAATATATAATGCTATAGCATTAGATCCTGTAGCATTTGACGTGTGCCTTTAAGTCACTCACATGTTTCATTAAAGTCTTATGTCTAAGCACTTAAATAAGTTCACTCTTGTATATGAAACCCGCAGTTTCACCCTATGGACTATACTCTCCTATGTCTAGGTTGAAGCATGGGTTGTTACAGTGTCCTTTAACCACCACTCACCCATATTAACCCTCGAGTTCGAATAATAGAGCATGTCTGAATTTACGAATGTACTTATTTTAGTTGGCCAATCCCAAAATAAGTTTGAAAGAAGTTTCATACAAGGATTAAAATGCAAACATCAACACATTGCATTAGGACCATTAAAATGTCATTATAAAGTTATAAACATCCCAACTACAAAATTGTTTAGCTCATGATGAGCATCAACAAGATAACATAAACTAGGATGAGAACCATGTTCATATCACAGACAATATAAAAGAAAATAAATAGCATGGAAGATATACTCTTCAAAGTCATTTGCATGAATCTGTCCTATGATGCTGTAGCCTCGTTTCACAACATTGAAGTGCAACCGTTCAACAAAGGTGGAACTTTCTTTTGCGATAAAAGTGGAGAAAAGAGTGTGTCAAAAACTCTCGCTATTCGAACCGACATGTATGGAGTGAAGTTGTTGTGTATTTTGGAAGGTGGAAGATGATCTTTTTTTTTAGAGGAAGATACTACTCGCTCCATCCCAAAATATAAGTCCCCTTTTGTGAATTTCATTTGTCTCAAAATATAAGTCGCCTTTTTATGTTGTCTATTGCATTTATTACTTCTTGACTAAAATACCCCTAATTAATTCTTTATGGTTACATCTCTTGGAATACCAAAGTAATTAATTAGAAGAGAGATGAATGACATATAAAGGGTAAATTAGGAAAAGTAACATAAATAGTAGATATAGTTAATGAGATTAACTAACTAAACTAGTTTTCCTAATTCTTGAGAAGTGGTTAAAGGAGACTTATATTTTGGGACGGAGTTAGTATATAATAAGATTCTCACTTGTCTACCAAGAGTTGGACTTGACTTTCCACCAACCAAAAGTAGCCTCCACTTGCGAGATGACATGTGGCCCTATAAAGTGGTTTGGCCCTACTCACTTTTTGATTTCTCTCTCTTGCTAAAATAGGCACGCTTATGCTGTAGCATTGAACAAATACATTAAAAATAATAAGAATGCCCCCTTAGTGCCAGATTATCAAAAATCAGTATCCAACCCTCTTTAGCATTGAATAACACATATTTACAACACAAAAATTACTAGATAACTTCAATAATTTAAGCCTAAAGAATATAAATAATTTTATAAATAAGAGTTATCACCAACCACAACACTACACAAGTACCTTTATTTCCTTACTCAATGACTAGGTAACTTGGACTCAATTATGCCAAGTGACATACATAATCCCACAAGAACTTCGCCTCAATCCACAACTGAGCAACTCAAACTCAAGGATACTAGATCACAACTCACATAACACCATATCGTACAACAAATATGTTACAATCAAAGCATCACCCGAGTAACATTTTCGCCTCTCACAAACTTGGTTACTTGTCACAATCATACCAAGTCATAATCACATATAACACATATATAGCATGGTCAAAAATAATAACAAGAACACATGTTTTGTGCATACCTTCAATTATTCATTACAATAGAAAATTATAGTGAAAATATTATGAGAGAGAGGATGAGAGAGAGAGGGAGAGAGAGGTCATGATATGAGAATATATATATATATATATATATTAGAGAGGTGGGAGGTAGGGGAGGGAGAGAGAGAAGAATGATATAGGAGAGAGGCAGGAGATGGAGAGAGAGGATAAAGGAGGGAGAGGCCGAGAGAAATGGAGAGGGAGAGTGGGGTCATGATATAAGAAGATATATAGAAGAAAGATGGGATGTAGAGAGAGGGAAAGGAGAAAGGAGAATGAAATATGAGAGAGGGGGAGGAAGAGAGAGGTTAAAGGAGAGAGAGAGAGAGAGAGAAGGAAATAGAAGAGAAAGAGAAGGAAATAGGAGAGAGAAGATAGAGAAGAGAGATATGAGAGAAAAATATTATTGAATATGAAATAAAAATAGTGTATGTAATTTTTTGGGGTGAACAGAAAGTTGTACACCTGGACAAAAAGTTGTACTGTGGCTTTGTGAGGGACAAAAATTTGGGGTTTTGTCTAGTCCATTGCCCTCACTGTTGTCTAGTACTGTGAACAGTTTTTCAAATCAAACAGGATACAACCGAAGTTGTCCAGTACAATCATTTGCTTTTTAGCAAATCATACGCACCCTAAATTTTATTCTATGAGTGTTTAGCTCTGGTATCTCATTCCTAAATGACCGTGTCGTGCATGGGGTAATTGACGCTGGTATATTTGGTGTAAAAAATAAATTATTATAACCAAGTAAGGGTGTATGTAGTATTACCCTTCTTTCAAATTTGAAAACTATTTGGGCTTAAAGTCCATTAAGCAATATGACCGCAAAATCGACCGAATCCAGAAAACAATGAATTATTTTCTTACTTTGCTCAAAGGTGAGATTTTGAGAGTATAACAAAATATACTAATAAATATCAAATCCTAATTTTAATGGAAATAGCTAATTGGCATTAAAGCCAATGATTCAAATCCTAAAATAGAGAAGACAATTAAGTGACATAAAGCCTCGGATATAATCCTAAAATAAAGTACTGAAAATGGAAATAAATTCCACTAATTTATTCTTCATGATAATGTGCTAATTTACTCTTCATGAGATTTTCCTTCAACTTCTACGTGCAGACCTTAATTGCATGAGTTGATAGGAATTCTCCAGCTATTGATAATACAAGATTGCTACTTGGACTCAAAATGGCATAAGCCATTAAGTCTTGTACTCAATAAAATAGTGGTATCTTTATAAGTTTCTTTCCACATACTTAGTGAACTTAGGATCACATCAGTAATTGTATTTTTGAACTTTTAGTTTCACTCTAATTTGGATTACTAGTTTTGGAACCAGTGATGCATCCTATTATTTTTAATCTGTGGGTCCGCGGGCTACCAATGTCCCGATCGGGCTAGCCCGGCATGGGCCAGGGCTTTTTTGGGCCAGACTAAAAAGCCTGCATATAAAAATAGGCTCAATTTCTTGAGTCCAAGCCCTACCCATTTTTGGGCTAGTTGGGCCCGCCCCAGCGGGCGTGGCCCATTTTGCCAGCTCTAGCTGTCTAGAGAGAAATCGCTTAGTATTTTCTTTCATGTTACTTAAGGTTTGAGGGTGTAGCAACACCAAAAAAAGCGCTAGCTGTGTAGAGAGAAATAATTTCCCTAATTGAAATCGCGCTCCATACATAGGAAATATAGTAGTTATTTAGCTTCTTAGGCTTAACAATAATGTGTTTGGGCTTGGAGCTGACTTCTGGATCTTCAGCATCTGTTATTGGGCTTGAAGAAACTTTGGAAATCCATTTCCACAATTTTGATATGTTAGCACACTTTTGTAACTACAACTTAAGGAAAAAACGTGAAACTTGTTACCCTTAGATTAGGGTTTCGCCTTTTTTTAAATAACCACATTAAGAGTATACCACCACAACAACTACTTTCTAACCCTAATCACCCCCGCTCTACGCTGTCGCACGAAACTTGTACGATTCTCTTAGCTTTCTTTCGCACACCCCATTATGGCTTCATCCTCTAGCCATATACTGCCAACCAAACCTGTCACTGAAAACCCAGAGGAACTCCTCGAAGCCTCTCCACCTACAACAAAAAAACACTGCACTGTTAGCCCAATATGCTCTAGTTGGGAAAATACTCACTAGAAAACATGAAAACAAATGAGTAGTGAAAGATATCATGTTTAACGCATGGTCTTGCTATGAAGGACTACAAATAACAGACATTGGTCTAAATCAGTTCCTCTTTTGCTTTAGCTCTAGAGAACATGTGAAGGAAGTAATGAAAAAACATCATGGTATGTGATGAACCACCTGTTCAGTGCAGAGACCACAGGCAATAATTATCCTAGAGACCAAATGAAAGAAGCTTATACTCAAAAAATAAGGGAGCTAAATGTTGCAGGAATATTTGTGGGTGTTAAGGTGTCCACAGTCCACCAACAACCCTACTGTAGAACCTAGATCCCCCCCAGGAACAGAGAATCCTGCTAAGGAAACTGGGTTGGAACCAACAATGATTGCTTTAAGCACTGGGAAGGCGTCTACTAAGCTAGGCCTAGAGAAACTAGCTGATTTCGGGCTTATTGCTAAAGATATTGGCCTGCAAAGGAAGGTGGTCATTACAGACTACCCTAGCCCCACAATAGAGAGTGTTAGGTATGGTGGAGCTAATTTAACCCCCCGGCCCAGGATATTGCAAAAGTCAAACCTAGTTGTGCCAAAGGCAAATGTGAGCCTAGCAAGGAAGGTGAGATGTGATATATGGTGGAGTTCCCACCTGAGTCTCAGTCTGAAGAAAATCCACAAGTGAAACTCATGGAGAGTGTGGAGAACCAGCTAGCTCAGAGTGTTGCACAAGATTAACTTTGAAAAAATTCCCTCTATTGTTGATTGAAGGGGGCGAAGAACCAAAAGAAGGCCTGGAAAAGAAAAAGAAGAGATCGGAGGAGAGAATAGAGGCTGAGAGTTGGAAACTGGTGTCAATGAGAACTGGGCACAAGCTCTGGTACCTTTTTAGGGACATACTACTTTTTGTATTGGAACAAAGGGATCTATGGTTGAGGAGGCGAGCCTAAGCAAGCTCCCAACCCCCAAATGACCTGCATAGGGTGGAATTGTCATGGCTTGGTGGAGGCCACGACTAGTAAAGGTGAAGTTGTGCTCATTAAGGTATCCTCAAGACTTGAAGGCTGGAAGGGATCTCTAACTATGTCATGTCAATTATGAGACTTCTAAAGAACTTTTGCAAGAAGATTGCCGCTGTAGTTGCCAATTTCTGGTGGAAGACTAATGAAGGGAAGAATGAGATCCATTGGAAGAGTTGGAATGCTATTTGTATGCCCAAGTCTGAAGAAGGGCTGGGATTTAAAGACTTTAACCAAATGAACTCTTCTCTATTGGTAAAATAAGCTTGGAGGCTCCACTATAGCCCAAATGAATACTAGGTTAAGATGCTAAAAAACATTTATTTTGAGAATGGCTCTTTGTGGCAAGTTAGGAAGAGACAAGGTTGCTCATGGGTTTGGCAGAGCCTGCTACATGGTCGTAACCTGCTCAACAAACATGGGAGGTGGAATGTCAGGAAAGATAACATATATTCAGTTACTAAAACTAAGTGGCTTGCCTCAGGACAACCAGTTTAAATACTGGGGGGGTTCAATGGTGGAGACAGTAGGAGTTCTTATGGTGTCAGGACAAGGTGTATGGGACTGCCAAAAGCTTAGACAATCTGTTAACCCACAACAGTCAATTGAGATTATTCAAACTCCTATTGGGTGGAATGCTATGGAGGACATATTGTACTGGCCTAGTGCAAAAGATGGAAGATATCAAGTAAGGTTGGGTTATGCAGAGCTAATGAAAGAATCCAACAATGCCAATCCTTCTTCTTTATCTAGCATTGATCCTGACTTGTGGAATAGATTGTGGAGGGAGACAATCCCAGAGAAGATCAAGCTCTTCCTTTGCAAAGCTTGCCATAACACACTCTCAGTGAAGCAAAACCTTGTTAAGAAGAGAATACGTATCTGTGATCTATGCCCAGTACGTGCAAACAATAGACTAAATCTGTAGAAACATGCTCTACTGTTATGTAAGTGGACTAAGCCAGTGTGGTTTGGGATTGGCCTTTTTACGGTGCCTAATCCAAATCAAGTGACTAGGTTTGACAAGTGGGTGTAATTGGTTTAAGGTTTGCTCAGAACAGAACTTGTTAATTAGCGGTTCCCTAATTGCTTATACCCGCTGGTCAATTTGGAAAGCTCGTAATGAGCTTGTGTTCAATGAAAAATTCCTAACCCTACAGGTACAGTGATAATTGCTAAGTCTCAGAATGCTGATTTCATAAGGGGTCAAGAACAGAAGATTGCAGATACAACAACCTCTAGAAACCTCTCTGGAGTTAAACAATGGCGCCCCTGAGGGGTTTCCACCATTAAACTGAACATGGATGCTCAATTTGACAGTCTAAGTGGAAAAGGAGTGATAAGTGTGGTTTGCAGAGACAACAGTGGGAATGTACTTACTGGAGAAACAGAGCGTGTTTTTGCACCTTCTTCCATTGTTGCTGAAGCTTTGGCTGTGAGACACACAACTAAATTGGCTCTGAACCTTGATCTACAAGACATTATCAGCGAATCAGATTGCCTTCCAGTGATTGATGCTTGTAGAGGAAACATAGAGAAGTTAGATCTGGAAATCATCACAAATGGCATCAAGATCATGAAGGAAAGATTGAACAGATGTGAATTCACCTGGACTGCAAGAGAGGGTAACCAAGTAGCTCATGAAATGGCGCGATTGGCTTCTAAAAATCTTCTTCCGACAAACTGGTTAATGAAGCCGCCATCGTCACTGCGGGCGTCAGTGGGAAATGACCGTCAATTGTACTTAAATTCAGATCTCAACGGGCGTTGATGGTGGGTGGATCTTTGGTAGAAGCATCAATGGAGTTAGCCGAATTAGGGTTGAGCGAAATTGAAGCGTCTTTAGCTTTTTTGCCTTTTCTGGATATTATTGTAACTGAGTTAGGGCTTGTACTGGGCCGGATAGGGCTTTGGCTGTTTTGGTTTGGGCTTGGCCCAATTTCTATAAATCAAATCAACTTGACAAATAAAAAGAAAACTAGGAATTTCACCATCTCTGACTTAAGTAAAATCCCTTCATTTCGCTTCCTCTTCAAATTCTCACTACTTCCCTCGTTTCTCTCATTTTCCATTCCCTTTTACTCTCTCTCTCTTTTTCTAATTCACTATTTCTGATTTCTTTCAAACTCTCCGATTAGGGCATCGGCGTTCCCTAACGAGATGCCCCTTTTTATCTCCGACGAGGAGTTCTCCCGGTTATCCGGCGACACCACCTCCGTCGCCGCCAGAGCCGACGCGTACATTCGCGGCCTCCTCCACGAACTCGACACCGTCCGCGCCAAAGCCGACGCTGCAGACATCAACGCCGAGCAGAACTGCTCCCTCATCGAACAGAAGTACCTCTCCCTCGCCGCGGAGTTCTCCAAGCTTGAGTCTCATGTATCCAACCTTCAATCCTCCCTCGATGAACGCCTCCGCGAACTCTCCGATTCCAAAGCACAGAACCACGAAATTCAATTGCAATCGGTGAGTTTCTCATTGATTGTTATTCTTGTTGTTAATGAAGCTCGACACTTTGTGTTAGTAGCAGTGGTGTTATGATTGTGCACACTTCGAATTTTTAGGGCGTTGTTGATATTGTGATGCGATGGATTTTGGTTTTGTAGGTTGAGAAAGATAGGGAGATAGAGCGGTTGAGGAGGGATGTGAGTGAGCTGCACAAATCAAAGAGGCAGTTGATCGAGTTGAATGAGCAGAAGGATTTGGAGCTTAGTGAGAAGAATGCATCCATCAGGAGCTACCTTGATAAGATTGTGAGTTTCTCTGCTTTTTGGTTTTGTAATTGGTTTTGTTTCTTTGGTGTATTGCTTCTAATGATGTTGCTGTGTTTGGTTGAAGGTCCATTTAACTGAAAATACTGCCAGTAAGGAGGCACGCCTGAGTGAACTTGAGGCGGAAGTGGGGCGATGCCGGGCTGCTTGCACTCGCCTAGAGCAGGTCTATTATAACTTTCCTATGTTGCTGAGTTAGTTTTTATGCCTGAAGAGAATATTAATGCTACTTTATTACTTCTCAGACTTTATTTTTTCTGGTAAATGAATTGTTTCGAAGTGGACCTTAGTGATGCAATATAATAATGGTAAATAAACTAGGACTTCTCCTGCATTTTTTTTTGTATTTGTATTCAGTTTTTCATTTTCATATGGGCTGGTATGGTCTGCTTTGCTGTTGTCTGGAATGGGAAAATGTTTCTAAATATCTATTTCCGTTGCTACGTACTGTACTCTTACTTGTTTCATCTAGAGCAAACACAACACTCTTGCATTTTGGTTTCGCTGTAACCTATAATTCATGTGAACAGGAGAAGGAGATTGTTGAGAGGCAGAATACTTGGCTTAACGAGGAGTTGACTAATAAAATTAACAGTTCCTTAGAGCTGCGCAGAAAACATTCAGAATTGGAAGCCGATATGTCTTCCAGGCTTGCAGATGTGAGTTCAGTATTACAGTAAAAGATTACTATTTGTTTCAGAATCGTAATTTGTTTTCATTTCTTTGCTTCATCGTCATTTTAATTGTCAACACTTTCAGGTGGAGAGACAGTTTAGTGAATGCTCCAAATCTCTACTGTGGAGTAAGGATAGAGTAAGGGAGCTAGAAATGAAGCTTAGATCCGTGCAAGAGGTTGAAAACATTCCATTCTTTAGCATGAAATGTGATGTTTGGATTCCTTTCATCTGAAACCCTGACTGATTGAGCTTTTATATGCTGTTAGGAATTAATATCAGCTAAAGGTGCTGCTGCAGCCAATGAAGAGCAATTATCTGCTGAACTCTCCACTGTGAGTGCTATGGCAAGCTTTAGCATGCATGGATCCCCTTCCCAAATAAGACCCCGAATATTTTTTTTTCTTAATTTAAATATTGCTATATATGCCTAGACATTGAATATGGCTTTGTAGCTATCAACCTTGTCACCTGTGGGGCACAATAGTGGAATCTATTTAAGATGGGAGAGTTGAATGAAAAGAAGTTTCGTGCTAAATTTAAATGGGCATTCACAGTGCTCGGAAGTGATGATAAAGTGGAGCATAAAAGATTTATAGCACTGACTAATGGGTATTCTGCACCAAGTTTAATCCATAGGCAGGGATCGGAGAAAAACCAAACATTTAGTAATATTTTGCATTCATAGTAATTTTGAAGTTCTTTTCATCATTTCTATTAGTGTTTCTTGCAATAGCTGCTTCATGATCTGTTCTTCCATAATTATATTGCAACCATCAAAGTGAACAATACAGGGAATTTTGGTTTCCTCGCCCCTGTCTCCCTGTCCATCAATTTTAGACTTTGGTTCACTAGTCAGTAGTCACCATCTCTGTCTCAGCCCACACTTCAGCTGTAACCGGCACATAGGCTAACACTAACTCATCACACAATTAGCCTAGCAAGCCAAACTCACATTAACAGACACATTACTTGATCAAACATGTACCAAAATCCAGTAGAGTCTCCTCTGTTTTTCTGGCATTCCTGTCCCTATAGCTACAAACCCAGGGGAACTGTAAATCTGAAGAAAAAGAGAAGGGAGATGGGATGAGTCACAAAGACTCATTGAGCGCATAATAAAGAAAGTGGGCAAAAAGGAGAGACAAGAACCTCACGAGTCTTTAATCCAAAAACAGCTTTTAAATTTGAAGTCTCATCCTTTGAATACTGATTCATGCTCATAGTAAATATTTACCAAATCATTGATCACACATTTCTATAAGCTCTCAATCACTGATTTATATTACGTGTAATTAAACATGTCTAGAGTTAATGAACTCTGATGGATTATTTCTTCAAGATAATGAGCATTACTTTCTAAGTTTTGTGTATTTTATCTTTTATTTGAACTTGGATGTTTCATGTTAAATTAAAAGGTCAATAAGCTTAACGAGCTCTACAAAGAGAGTTCTGAGGAATGGTCAAGAAAAGCGGCGGACCTAGAGGGTGTGATAAAAGCGATGGAGGTGAAGTTTGTTTGTTATTACACTGTTTCCAAATGTTTGGAATTTGTCAAGTTAGACATTAGGCTGCTTGAATTATTTTGGTTATGTTATTTGTATTTGAACAGTCGCACCTAAAGCAAGTTGAAGATGATTATAAAGAGAGACTTGAGAATGAGTTATCTGCTAGAAAGGAGGTTGAAAAGGTATTTTATTCTTCTCCAACCAGGTTAAATGTTCTATTTTTGTTTGTTTTCCTCCATTGTTAAAACTGGTTGTTATTTGGAACAAACTGTAGTTTGTCTGTAAGCTGGATTTTTTTTTTTAGTTTATAATAGGAACTGCTTGAAGATGGTTAATTAGATAACATGGGGTTGCTGTTACTCATTTATTTGTGGGCGCAGGGTCGATGTTGACAAAAAATATATCGTTTTTTCTCTGTACAAAAAATCTCATTATGTTTATTTGGGCACTTGTAGGAGGCTTCTAATTTGCAAGAAATGCTTGAGAAGGTTGAAGCTGAACATGAGACAAGGAAGAAGGCAAATGAACTAAGTAATCTTCCACTCAGCAGTTTTTCTACTGAACCGTATGTCTTCTCAACCTTTTTGCTCCTTTAAAACACATGACTATACTCACTTTGCCATCTTTTTCCTGCGTGTGCTGCTTTTCATTGGTTTAGTTGCTGTAAATGTTAAACCCCAGTGAGGTGAGTAACTCAGGCCTGGCATGAGTATTGGTTGCACCCCATGTAGTTATTATCTAACAAAATACTAAGGTTAGCACCATAAAGGTTAGATGCCTCTGCGTTTCTCAATGGCTGAGATTGATTCACATTAGTGAATATCTTTGGAAAACCATGCAAAATTTATCACTGGTCTGGATTATGTTCTTCGCTTTTACAATGGGAGCATTACTTTAACTGTTCCCCCAAACTGCAACCACTTCTTTGCTGCCGGTCTAGTTAAAACAACTGCCCTTGGATTCTGAGAGTTTTTGAGAACTAGTGGTGGAGATGAGCGCCGAGGAAGGAGCCTAGAACAGCCAGTTGATGAGATCTTCCAATTTATTATGATTTAGTTTAGTGTTGTCACTACGCACTACAACACACTTTAACTTTGTGGCAAAGCAGCCTCTGGCTGCTACAGGACACATACTAGCGGGCCGATTTTGTGTAGTGACCAAAATAGCGGCCCTATTGCACCACACCTCAGAATGAAATCTAAGGTTCCGAAAAATCCTTAAAATGTAAACATCGGGGCTAGTTGGTTGAGGTATTTTAGGAATTTTGATCTTAAAAACCACCAGAACGGTGTTTGGCTTCTTTCACTCTATCTCACTCCTATTGTCATTTTCATCCTCTCACTGGTCAGTCACATCCAGTTGTTGAGTTTTTATGTATATATTATAAACTCTATAAACAGCATAAATTTTTGGAGTAGCGTCGTCCTGCTATCCACTATCTTGCTATAGCGTTTTTGGGATTGGTCGCCACACTCTACCATCTGGGATTGATGACCCTGATTTAGTTTCTAGTGGACTTGATCCTTGTAATAATCAGGTGCAGATTGTCATGTTTGTCTAGGATTTTAGGAAGGGTGCCTTCATGAAGGATGGCCATGATTTCTTCAGTGTTGGAGTGTGCTTTGTTTAGATATGTGGGTAAGTCATGATCTGTTATCTGAAGAGTGTTGAGATTATGCATGGAGTCATGCAACCATTGTGCATCATTTTGAATGACGCATTTGGGCTTTCTTCCAAATTTAATTGCAAGTTTTTCCGGAGGGGAAGTGGATCAGGTGTTTGGGATCAATAGACTTCCTCAATAGTGAGTCCAATCGATAGTTGGCTTTCTTCCATTGTTCTAAGTTCTACAATGTCCTTAGCCTTCTATTTCTAGTAATCTGAGTGTCCTTGGCGTACGGACCACTTATCAACCATAACATGCAGTCCAAAATCTCCCTTTCCTCCTCCTCCTCCTCCTCCTCCTCAATAATGGTTTCTGAAGTCACAGGATGTTTTAAACTAGGCAGAGCTCGTCACCTTCGAACTGAGAGAAAGAGAGAGAACCACAAAGAGAAAAAAAAGATTTCTGATTGAATTTGGAGAAAATGAGTTTGACTTGACCAACACAACTGAGTGCTAATTTATAGAGGAGTAAAACACCGCATGAGAAAGAATTATAGATGTGGTAAACTGAATACCTGTCTTTACTAACTAACTCTAAGCTCAACAGAAACAGAGTAAAAATAGTCAATAGAATACAAAATGAGTAAAACAGTACAAAAAACTAACACATGCTGCGAGTAGTGATACTCTATTACACTTTCTGTTACAGGTGGCTGACATCCATTGCGGATGATAGCATGGTTGAGGAAAATAATATGTTAGTCCCAAAAATTCCTATTGGTGTTTCTGGAACAGCACTAGCTGCTTCACTTCTGCGAGATGGGTGGAGTGTGAGTTATTAATATTTTACTTTCAATTACTTGACCTATTTTTTCATTTGATTGGCACATTTAAATCTTATACTACTCTACATTATTCTTCTACATTTTAAAGTTGGCCAAGATGTATGCAAAATACCAAGAGGCTGTTGATGCATTGAGACATGAACAATTAGGAAGGAAGGAGTCAGAGGCAATTTTACAACGGGTATGATTGATCTGCTGCATCTTTTTATTAATAACATAATGACATAATGGGAGGTAAATTCAAAAACACATTTATTGCATGTCTATTCATGTATGCCTGGTACTATTTGATGGGACTGGATCAGAATTTAAGAAGATTGCAATTTCATAGTCAACCTAAATTCCCAAACCTGCGGGGTAACAGAATTGGGATAAGAATTAGAGTATGAAGAAAGATAATAATACCCAGGATTTTGAGAGACCCAGAGTCCCGGTCACTCCACAAACAGCCCAAATACACTGAAACACTCTATTGCTTTTCTCCCCATTTCCTGTATTTCACTCTATCCAAACTATTCAGACTACCCAGCAATAGTTTGTTGTTCTGTTTACAAGGATCTCATAGGTTATGATCCCTGTCACCCTCCTACTTTTTCTCACATAGATCTTCCTGATTGGAGTTGGAGGTCTAGACTAATCATGTGTAATATGTAAGAAACCTTTGAAAGGAATCTGTTTCCTTTCTCCTTTATTAATTTCTGATAGTCACCCACTTGTTTCCCCAAAGGTACAAGGGTCATTGGTTTGGTCCCATAATGTTAAAATTTCAAAAATGGTTCGCCATTGTTATTTTTATGATTCATCTGGTCTGCCATGGTCTGCCAAAAGGAGCAAGTGGAAGTTAATGCACAATTCTTTATGAAATGATTATTTATGTCTATTTTCAATGTAAAATATATATATTTTTTGACTAAAGCACCCTTATTGAGATAAGAGTCAGATGGAAAGACTAATTAATATAAGTGGTTGAATTACCAATAAATAAGGGTATTATTGAAACATAATAATTATTACTCTATTGATATTCTAAAGTGACAAATAGTTTAAGACAAGCTAATATTTCAAATAGGACACTTAATATGAGACAAAATGAAGTAATAATGAGTCCCACAAATACATTATATTCTGTGAATGATGATGTAATCTTCTATGAATTTTTTCAGGTTCTATATGAGTTAGAGGAGAAAGCAGAAGCCATAGAAGATGAGAGGGGTATATCTTTTGTTGAATATGCTTCTTTTTGCTGAATTGAATACGAATATTGGGCAAAACCCAAGTCTCATTGACTAGAGATATTTCCTTGGAAAAGTTTATAAAGCTAAGACACACTTCACCAATAAAGTTTGAGTCTGTTTTGTGGGGTTGAGTTTGCTGTATCATAGCCTTTCCTAGATGTATTTTTTTCACCTACCGTATTATCCATGCACCTAGCTCAATAGTGCTGGGCGTAAGGGAGTTGATGTATTTTGGAAAACCCAAGTTTTACATTGTCTAGAGCCAGTGCCTAATAAGAGCTTGTAAAGCTCAAGCACTCCTCAGCATACAAGCCGATGTTGTGGGCAGGGTTATGAATAGAGCGCTGTAGTAGCATGGCGGAAGGATTCACAGCTTTATCGCAGTCCAGAGAAGACGAAAGGGTCTCGCGTAATGCTCTAGGTTGAAGACAAAACAAAAATTACAAAATAGCCCTTAAAAAGTAAAACGTTGGGCTTTTTAAAGGGTACTTTAGGGATTTCATAGGTAAGAAAAAGTTAGAATTTTTTTATCTGTTGTTAAAAACGTGGGTTACTGTTTTACTTTCACCACTTACTGCTTGCTACAGCAGCTTCTTCGCAGTACTGCTCCATCTTTTCCCCCTATTTTTTCATGAAGAAATACTGTCACACAACGTTTTTCCTCTCTTCTCTTCACTGCTAGTGACCTTCGTTCCTCACATTCTCTTTGTTTTTGACCTATACAATGTTCTCCTTTCCTCTCTTCTGTTACAGTGTTTTTCGTGAAGACTGCTCAATTACACAATCTTCCTCTCTGCTCTGGTTTCGTTCCTCCATTCCTGTCATTGAAAACTGCTATGGTTTCGTTCTTAAGCTTTGTTTTGGTGAAGTTTCGTCCTCTCTATCTTTATATCAATATAGCTTTTTACCCGTTTTATGCCTTCTTAGAGTTTGAGTTTCTAACCCTGTACTTTTTAATGTTTCTGCCCTGTTTTTGAAGATTGAAGTCATAGATTTTGAGTATTTTTAATTTTTAATTCTTTTTGAGAGTTTTCATGCATATAGTATTTATCCTATATTTATATATGACATTTCGAAATAGTGGTTGTCTTGCTTTCCTATTCTGCTATAGCGTATTTTGGGACAGCCGCTATGCTCCGCTATCCGGGATTTAAAACACTGGTTGTAGGGTTGCTTTAAACCCAAAATGTAAGAGTGAGTTTCTAACTATTTTGTTCATTCAGAAAAAAATAAAATTAAATCCTATCCAACATTTTTGTGCTTGTTCATCAATAAGTTCTACGAGAAACTAGAAATTATATCAGCGGCTTGATTCTTTTTCATTTTTGTTTACTTGTTTTAGTTACATACTAGATTTGGTTGTAGTATTGTACCAATAAGGGGCGGTTTTTATTTTTATGTTTGCACCTGCATATCGTCATTTTGATACTGGTAGTTTGATTATTTTGCTATACCGTTTGTAATGCTACTTGGGGAAAATATACATGGACGGGGCACTTCATATTTGGAATTTATATTATTCATATTTCATCATGACCAGCAATATATTTCTTGAGCATTGTCATTGTCACCTTGTTTATCTTGAGCGCCAATATATTCTAACTATTTTTGGAATTTATATTTCTAACATGAAGTGCCTCAGCAATATATTTCTAACTATTTTTGGAATTTATATTACCCAAAATGCAAGCATTGTCATTGTCACCTTGTTTATCTTGAGCGCCAGCTTTTTTTTTTACCAAAATAAATATATTGGTGTTTGTGCAGTGGAACATGAAAAGATGGCTGACGCGTACTCTTTGATGAACCAAAAATTGCAAAATTCGCTCAATGAAAATTCTGACTTGGAGAAAACTATCCAGGAGCTGACGGTTTGATAGAACAAAAATATAGTTTCATCTGCCTTTTATGATTACATATAGATTTGCTTAGACGTATCTTTCACAGGCTGACCTCAAAAGGCATGGACGTGATTATAATCTTGCTCGGAAAGAAATTGACGACCTTCAGAAACAGGTAAACCTGAGAGCATCCTTTTTTTCCTCTAGTGTTTATGATGTTTGTTATGTACTTCATCAAGTAATTTGTGGCAGGGCTTAGTTTGGAGTTTCTTTTTGTCACCATCATCATTGTAAAAATGTGACTGTTAATGTTAATGTGTGCATCTTTGTAAAGCAAGGGGTACTAACAAGATGGGCTTAGTTACATCAGTCAACGGTTGCCGCTTGGCTCTATACAAACCAAAATCTCAATAAAACCCTTTAGAACAAGGACAATGTCTTTTTTGTTGGTTTTTCTTTCCCCCAATCTCGTGCTTCGTCTCCCAGTCCCATTTGAGTTGGATATTCTTCCATTTGTTTTGTTTTCTCTCAATGGAGCTGGAGCCTGATTGGTCTTCTTAGAAAATTGTTGAAATAATAAAGACTTGAATATAATTGAGAATGCTTTTGATAGCTTGGTTGATTACAAAAGACTAAACACTAATCCCTATTTATAGGGATAAATAGACTCAACCTTAAATAACTAAATCAGGAAACAAATCATAATAATAATGACGTAATTGAAAACGGATCCTAGGAGATACTCTATGATACTAAAAGATATGAGACTAATCCTATGAGATAATTCAAGATTTCCTAGATACTATGTGTATTCTAACACTCCCCCTCAAGCTAAAACTTACTAAGTTTTAAGCTTGTTACAATTATGCCCCTTTGAAAGAGAATCAGGCCTAAAAAGATATCTTGGACAATCCAATAAATAGTGGGAGAACAATCAACCAATGATATCACAACTTCAAACCAAACCAATGAGAAACACCAAACCATCATAAGATAAACGCTACCAAAAACTTCAATGATATTGAGCCAATGCTTGACCACTGAAGCCTTTTTGAAGGTGTCGCCACTTCAAACCAAACCATAATGATATTGGGCTAGCGCTCACTCCGGCAGCTGAAACCCTAACTAGAAGTGTCATAACTTCAAAACAAAGAAGATATTAGGCAAGTGCTCACTTTGGCAACTCAAACCTTCACAGGAAATGTCACATCTTCAAACCAAACCAAAAACAATATTGGACCAGCGCTATTAGCAGCTGAAGCCCCAAATGGGAGAAGTACATCTTCAAACCAAACAAGAAACAATATTGGACCAGCGCTTACAGCAGCTGAAGTCCTAACTGAAGGTGTAACAACTCCAAACCAAACTGAAACATTTCATATGTGACTGGTGTCGAGGACTCAACTTGGACCACGAGACTACCAATGGACTATTTCATCTATGATTGGGGCCAACGACTCAACCTTGATGTTGGTTGGACAACGGGACTACCAATGAACTATCTAGAGTGTGCTCGGATTGTTAACTAGAGAGCTTGCTATTAGAGACCGATTTGAGACAAGGCACAAAGCACACTTGATAAAAGTGACTTAGACATATGACCAACAAAAAAACTTAAACCAACGAACAACCTGAAACAAAAAGATGTGCAAAACCATACCTGAAAGCAATACATCGTGATTGAGAAGTTGATGTGACATAAATGTAGAAACAGAGGGCCAAGAATTGATATATCTTGACTAAAACGGATTAGAAATAGACCAAGAACATTGAAAACAAACCCGAAATAGACCAACAACACAAACAAATCATAGACAGACCAAGAACAATATAAAGGTTGTTCAACAATATCAAGAATAGGTATCTTGGCTGAAAAAGACCATAAACGAACCAATAATATGACCTGAAAATGTTAAGGGAACAAAACAACATAAATAGGAATAAAAACCACTAGTCAAGCATCTTCTGCAAAGTAACAACTTGCCCTAGCTGGGAGAAAATCAAGCACGACCCATTCAATAGCTTCCTTCCAGAAGCAGGCAAGATATTAACATACTTAGAATCCTTAAGAAATCCTAATAATGATTCTCTTTCTGGACCTTGATTTACCAAAGCCAACATAAACCTCTCCATCATTACCACTGTTGTCGTTTCACAAAACAATTCAATCCTTAACCTCTCAGAAACACAAGACTCCACTTTGATTCCAACAAACAAGAACCTTGGTTACTTCTTTCGAATCCATAATAACAACAACTCATGAGGAAAAAGCTGTTTGTACTGTAACACCTATAACCAGAGACCAAACCCAAAAAAAATAACCACATATCTGAAATCACTAGGAAAATCTGACCTAGGCAATGGAAGATCGGTCGAAGAAGACGATGGACGCGCCTCCACGCGTGACTGTGACGGTGGCGACAGTGAGAACTCCGTTGAGGGAAAAACAGTGCGTGGGATCGCGTGGATCGTATGAAGAAGACGAAACTTGGCTTGCTGTGTAGATCGGGACGATACGAACAAGAGGGTGGTGGTTTCATCGAAAAATCGCTGGAACAATTTTTCGGTGGCGGCAGACGGTGGTGGTGCTTGCCGGAAGACATGTCGGAAACTGAAAAATCATGCTGGAAGGAATAGTGCAGAAATTGAAAAGGGTTATCGAACCAGTGACAAGATATAAATTGAAAACTAATAAAAGGTGGTGCTGCCGGCGACAAATGCTGCCGCCGGCAGCGGTGGTGAAGCTCAAAGATAGGTTACAGGATCAGAACTTGCTCTGATACCATCTTAGAGTGTGGATTGGGCTTAACTCAACCTCACAAAACCGGCTTGTAAGGTGAGGGATGCCTCCCACTTATAAACTCTTTTTCAGGCCACATCACATTAAATGTGGGACTCTTAATACACCCCCTCACGCCCAGGACCGGACAACTGGTGCGTGGATAATAATGATGGGTGGTCCGATAGCGGGTAGTCCAACGGATCTTGGATTGGCTCTGATACCATGTTGAAATAATAAAGACTTGAATATAATTGAGAATGCTTTTGATAGCTTGGTTGATTACAAAAGACTAAACACTAATCCCTATTTATAGGGATAAATAGACTCAACCCTAAATAACTAAATCAGGAAACAAATCATAATAATAATGAAGTAATATGAAAACGTATCCTAGGAGATACTCTATGATACTAAAAGATATGAGACTAATCCTATGAGATAATTCAAGATTTCCTTTATACTATGTGTATTCTAACAAAAATCAAGTTATCTTAAATAAGTTTTGGTCGCCTCCTCCATTGATGTCACTCTTTCTATGGCTTTTTTTCCTAGTCTTAACTTTTCACTCGTGCATTTCTTCGTTTTCATCTCGGGCATTCTTTTTTAAGCTTTGTTAGAATTTTATTGCCCAACATTGATTAACCTACAACATTTTTTGCTTACATTTCCATTAAAATTTTGTGTCTGTTAGCCAGCGACTTGGCAACCACAAATATTACTTGCAGCTGAGCTCATCTAACTCTTTTTGGTTTTTTGCATGACATGCAAGATATGCCTGCGATACCAATACCGTGCAAACTTGTGGTGTAACTTGGTCTCAATTCTTTCTCTCCAAAAATTTACTAACTCATGCTTGCTGCATTTGTATTCATATTCTTCATGTACGTCCAGCTTGACAAATATTGTTATTCTGAAACTTCTACCCACAACTTGAGTTTTGAAATTAATCATTTTACCAACTCATCAACAAACAACACTACATCACCTGCAAAAAAACATGCATTGTGGGGTGGCTCTTAGATGTACCTGTAGATATGACTATTGTAGGGATAAAGGTCATGATGAATTTATCTTCATGGCATTCTGTATGGTTTAGGTCATCAACCAATTACATTTAATTTATTAATTGATAATTGAGTCTCTACAGGTGACAGTACTTCTGAAGGAATGCCGGGACATACAACTTCGTTGTGGGTCGGTTGGTAAAGATATTGTTGATAATGCTCCAAATATTACTTCAAGAACAAGTGCAGATACTGAAGCTGAAAATGTCATATCAGAGCACCTCGTGAGTTTTTTTCGTATTTATTTTTGTGTTAGTTTTTCAACTAGTGTTTTATTCTTACATGTATACTACTCAATGCAGTTAACATTCAAGGATATCAATGGACTTGTTGAGCAGAATGCCCAACTCAGAAGCCTTGTACGCAATCTTTCTGCACAGATTGAAAATCAGGAGGTGGAATTCAAGGTTTGTTGGAAAAGAAGCTTTTTTCCCATACTCATGCTGTGTAGCATGTAAAGACCTCCAGAATATAATGTTAGCGTTTTGTACTTTATTATATTGTAGGAGATGCTTGAAATGGAGCTCAAAAAACATACCGACGAAGCTGCTTCTAAAGTTGCGGCAGTTCTGCAAAGAGCAGAAGAGCAAGGACAGATGATTGAATCGCTTCATACATCTGTAAGCCATTATAGTGTTTTTGGTTTTGGTTAAATTGAAGATAGATGATTGAATCACTTCGTTGATAGGATCCATAATTTCTCATCTCTCAAATGGAATAATCTAACTGTATATTAATGGAAATAGGGCTGAATCAATGTGATTACAGACTTTAAAACAGAATTACAATGGTAATGGTAGAAAATATAAAGATGACAGTAACTCTAGGCACTTCGAGAGGCCTAACTCTCCCAAAAGGCACTTCGAGAGGCCTTATCTCTCCCAAAGACTTTAGCTCTATTCTCAATTCTTGCTTACCTTCTAATTCCCTCCCACCACTATTTATAACACTCAACTAATGGTCACATTTAGCGTCCTTTTTGCCACATAGGCAAGTGGTTACAGCAAACTCTCATTTCCCTCCCCTTACAATTTATTTATTTATTTAATATCCTATCATTTTTACATCTTTAAGCCATTACAGTGTTTTTGGTTTCGGTTGAATAGAAGGTCTACAAACTGGGGAAGGGATTGGGACTTTATTTGAATAAGAGGACCTTGCAAGTCCTGTTGGATTAAATCGCCGGACCTATCTGCAGAACCCGAACTTTTGTGGCTATGTGTTACTCTAAATGCCCCAATTATTATGCTCCACATTGTTTTTGTAACATTATTCTTTTTCCTGTAGGTTGCGATGTATAAAAGGTTGTATGAGGAGGAACGTAGTCTTCATTTATCTCATACCCATTCTTCAGAAGCTCTTGCAGGTCGAAAAAGTTTTTTATGTTGCCTAACTTCATATATGTTTCCCTCTCTTTTATGGTTCGATCAATTTTAAATGGGAATAGGGGCTTGATGGTACTGTTCAATGTAAAGACTATAGAGGATTTACCCATAAATTTCACCCTAAATAGAAATTGTCTACATATAAAGTTCCTTGTGTGAAAATTCAAAATAGGGCAGAGGAGCCTTTGCAAAACATAGGGTTTATGGTATTGGTACCTTATGTTTTTATAGATTTCCAAGACTTATCATCTCTCTTTTGCTATTCGATAATGTCTTGTTTTGTGCTTGGTTTAAAATAAAATAAAATGCTTCCGGTTTATTTTCTTCTAGGTCAGTTACTTGAAAAGTTTTTACATCATTGGATACTTTTTGTACTTTTAATGGCAGAGGCACATGTCTTCGGTATTTCCATTGTTTAAAGTTTTTTCTTGTTAGGTCGGTTGTGTAGATGCACATAAAGTATTGCTGTTATTTTGTGAAAAGTGACAATTTGCATGGAATGTAATAGTTTAGGAATATATAGATATAGATTTGTTAATTGTTGTAAATCAACTTTATCACTTTTCTGGTGAGCATAGATTGTTGGCATCTTACATTTTTTATTCTTTATCAGCTGTTGCAGAAGTTGGAAAAAACAGCATAAAGACTTCAATGGAAAGTTCACAGGTAAAGATAATTTTAGCATACTTGGATACATTGATAATCTCATGCTTGTTTATGTCAATGCTGCAAAATTTTAAGCTATTTGGGGAAGGCCTGAGAATAATTTTACATAATATTCCCCCTCATGCAAGAACGTTTTGGGCTTGAAGTGCACGGAATGCATATGTCGATTGTTAGGACCCCAAATGAGAATGTGTCAGAGGGTGAGGGGTGAGCAAATTAGGTGACCATTCTGTTGGAGGATGTGAAGAGAGAGTGATAGAGAGGGGTACCATTCAACATATTTTCAGTTAAAACCTTAGAGGGTTTGGGCAGAGATGTCTCTTCCCAGAGGAGATTTGCTCTGGGATCATAGGGCGGTTCTCCTTCTATAATACATTTAGTTTTCCTATAAATAATACAATTTCTTCTCTTTAATTCAGGTTCCTACCATTTATCATATTATTTGTTGAAACTCAACTTTTATATTGAAGAATTTAAAAATAATAAAAGTTTTTGCTAATTGTGTTAGGTTGGTTTTTTCCTTTTCCCCCTTTCTGTAAGTATCCTTATTTATTCATCGGATGTATAGATCTCTGTCTGAGATTCTTGTGTATTTAGTTTTAATGGGTTATAACCAACCTCCCAAATTCTTAAAGCCTTTAACAGTATTAGAGATAGACAATTCAGAGAAAGGAAAGAAATTGTAACTGAATCTGTTTATCACTCAACTGAAAAATGAATTGATTTAAAACGGGTACACAGTTCAAGATTTATCTTGTTGGCTTATCCTGCACTCCGAGGCTGTTATCCTACACTTAGTTGGTTACACGGTTACACCTATGTAACTGAGGACTAACCGAGTTGACAGCTCAGCAGTGAGCTGTCACAACCTACTCTGAATAAGCAGTAAGTTGCTAACACAACAAACTCTCATCTAGTTTTTTGTCATTGTTATACTTGTAGGAAGCTGCTAAGAAGTCACTTGAAAAAGCTGCAGAGCGTGTAAGATGCCTTGAGGATGATTTAGCAAAGTCTAGGTAAGGTTGCTAAATTGCTATACATTAAATTTGTAGTCACATGAAACAAAATAGCCAAGTTGCTGAAGATAAATGACTTTCAAAAACTTATTTTTGTCTCCTAATTTTTGATTCTTTGCTGAAGCAGAAATACTAGGATTTTCCCTAATGAATTAGGATTTGGAACCTTGTATTAATGTAAATAAGAGTTAGTGTTTTGTGTTTTTGTATCAAATCAGGATCATCAATCATATTACAATTCACAATCTGAGGTCTTTATTCTTTATCTTCTTTCTTTATCTGAAACACAGTTCAACCGAAAACATTAGATGATTATATTTAATTAGTTAAAAGGAAAAATTAACATAATAAATAAACAACAATAATCGGTTCTCATTTGGCGGGTTACTTACATGGATTGGCCAATGCTATAATAATGAAGAAAAAATGCTACATTGTTACGTACATGTCTTATTTAGTAATTTGGGATCTTCTTATTAAATAGTATTTCTTTTCAACTTTTTTGGCCCGTCCTTTTTTATCTATTAATATGTCTAATTGGCTGGAAACAAAAATATTATGATTAGATTTTGGTCTTAGGGCCTTACTCAACTCTCCAAATCTGGCTTGTAAGGTGAGGACTTCTATAGTCGTATGAGCACTACTTTCGTTATTAGAAGAAATCTTTAAATTATTTTTTTGAAAATTACATTATTTTAATCTTAAACAAACAAATTCTAGGGGTGCTGTCGCATATGCTTATTTTGGAGCATTAATAATACTTAGGTATAGGTGACATTGGTGAAATTCAGTTGTAACAACTCTGAAGAAGTTTTATTTTGGTTTGAGTTGTAGATGCAATTTGTTTTAAGTTTCTGGTTGTCCTACTTTACCCATGTTAGAAAAGATTTTCTTGTACGTATTTATCAGAGCTATAATATACTTTCCCTTTTCTCAGATTATTTCCATTTATTTTTTTTAATTGATTTGTCTGTGGGTATTTGATCCTTTTTCTGCCACTTGTTTTCTGTTTACATAATGGTTTATTTTTTTCTGAACTTTTGGGTTTCTTCAGGAGTGAACTCATTTTATTACGATCAGAGCGTGACAAGATGGCACTTGAAGCAAATTTTGCTAGAGAGAGGCTTGATAGCTTTATTAAGGAATTTGAACACCAGGCAATTACTTGGCTGAAATATAAAATACTTTTTCTTAGCATTGTTGTACCGTATTAATCTATAGATTTTTGGATGATATTATAGAAAGATGAAGCCAAAGGAGTTTTGGCAAGAAATGTGGAGTTCTCTCAGCTAATTGTGGACTACCAACGAAAATTGCGTGAAAGTTCGGAGTCATTGAATGCGGCTGAGGAGCGCTCTCGAAAACTTTCTATGGAGGTTGGGATTTTATTCATGATAAACATTGATCTTGTTGAAATATTATAAACTTCTGAACCCATATGTACCTTTTTTATTGAACTCATTTAATTATTTATTTCAGGTATCAATTGTGAAAAATGAAAAAGAAGTCTTGTCAAATGCTGAAAAGAGAGCATCTGATGAAGTCCGCAGTTTATCTGAAAGGGTGCAGCGCTTGCAGGTCAGGATCGTCCGACATTATTTATAAGTTTAATACTTCTATAGATCCCTGAACCATTTAGAAACTTTTGAATAGATCCGTTGTTGTAATCAGGTTCCATAACTAAAATAGTTCTATAAATTAGGTTCTTCTGTTACATTACAGTTAGTCAATAGTCGGTCAATGCTGACGCCAATGCTAACGTGGCATTGACAATTTGTAAATAGGTCCCTAAACTAATTTGAACTTAAAATTTGGTCATTAGAAAAGTAATAATTTTTTCCAAGTCGCTAATAAGTCAAAATATAATTGTCAACCATTTGGTATATTAGTTTTTCCTAAAGATATTAAAAATAATTATAATTGATCTTTTTCTTGAAAATTCTTGAAACAGAAATACCAATCAAAAGAAAGTGTTATCTTTATAAATAAGAGTAAAAAGTAATAAAATATTATTCAAATGTAATTAATGCATTAGAATATTTTTTTCTCCTATTATTCCTAATCATTTGGATAGTAAACTTTAATATATACCATATATCATAAATAAAGGTTATTCCCTAATAGTTTGTGAATCATTTAATATCTTTTTTTAATATAAATAAACAGTTAATATATTCCTAATCATTTGGATAGTAAACTTTAATATATACCATATATCATAAATAAAGGTTATTCCCTAATAGTTTGTGAATCATTTAATATCTTTTTTTAATATAAATAAACAGTTAATATTTTCTTATTTGACTAATTGAAAAAATATAACTATATTTATAAGCATATTTTTATGTTTTTAATCGAAGAGTTATTGTCAAGAAAATATCAAATAAAATTGTTATTATTATTATTATTATTATAAATATCTTAAAAAGAAAATATTCAAAATAAAAAAATATAAGCTACGAAATATAAAAAATATTACAACTATCATTGATAAATGTCCTGCTTTGTGAAAAAATAATGTAATTCAAGTATATTAAAAGATAATTGATTTGTTTCGCCGAAATCTTAGAATTTGGTTTTTTTTGGGTCAGGATAGGCTATGAAGCAGGATAGAGATAATATGTGATAGAGACAAGATATCACTATCATATCATGTGTTTGATGTTCAACATCTGATAAGAAATAAAATAATATATATTATTCATTTTTTAGGTACAAAGATAACATGTTATTCTACTATAAATTTTAGATAAACAAATCAGTAATTATATATATATATATATATAAGTTAAATGCAAAAAAACCCTTGTGATTACTATATTTCATTTGTTAAAAAATTAAATTAATTTTCTATTTTTATGTTTTTTAATAATAATTTTATCCTTTTATCACTTATTTTAATAATTTGAACTTTTAATATTTTAATTTTTAGATTATACAAAATGACCAAATTACCCTTATCATAGAATCCTACATTGTTTTTTATATTAAGTACTAATACTTTAAATTTAACATTGTATTTTATTTTTGTCTAGTTTTTAAATATATTTATATTTATTTTTTATAAGATTTCATATTTGTATATTTAAAAATATATTTTAGGAGAGTAAATGAGTAAATTGTTTCCTTATCCTATCCCGCTGGTTTCTAATCCAGCTCATATTCAGGATAATATTTTAACTACAGAGATAGGGTATGATAAGTTACAAAATTAAGTTATCATATCCTACTGGTTGAGTAAACACTGGACTGACACATGATATGATAGACTTATCATATCCTGTCCATCAATATTTATGAAAGAGTGTAAATTTATAATTATCGCTTTTCAATTAATCAAATGAAAAGATATAGTGTTTCAAAAACCTTTAGGAATTACCTTTATATATTATTTTATGGTATAATTTAAATTTAAAATTTATTATCTAAATAATTAGGAAGAATAAGAACAAAAAATATTTAAATGCATGAATTATATTTGAATGATAGTTGTTTATTACTTTTTATTTTTATTCATTAATTTATTAATTTATTTACACAACAATTTGTTTTGATTGTATTTTTGTTTTAAGATGTTCAGGAAAAATATTTTTTATTGTTTTTAATATCTTCAGAATAAGATAATTTATCAAATCGTTGACTGTTATATGTTGGCTTAATTGTGGCTTGACTAGATCAATTTGTTTTGTTTATTTTTTCTAAGCACCAATATTTATATGTTTAAAATATGTTAGGAACCTATTTACCAATTGTTAATTAGTTAAGGGACCTATTTACAAATTGTCAATGTCACATCAGCATTGACTAACTGTAATGTAAGAGAAGGACAGGACCTAATTAAAAATGATATTAATTAAAGCTTTTTTATATTCCGCAAAATATGCTTATCCTTACACTTAACATTGCAGGCCACGTTGGGTACCATACAGAGTGCTGAGGAAGTTCGAGAGGTCAATTATTCTCCTTAATGCCTGTGCTACTTTCTCGTTTCTTTAATCCTTTTGGTATGGATTATGGATGTTCTATTTGGTTTTAAAATTGTAGGAAGCCAGAGCTGCAGATAGGATAAAACAAGAAGAATATATAAAGAAGTTGGAGGTTTGTTTTCTAGTTTCCTTAAGAATATGCACTACCTATTAACTGGTAAATTATAATATTTCTGAAAGAAGTGTGGCAAGGAACTTCAAAATTGTTGCTGTGGTATATTGCAGTTGTTGTGTCCGTCACATTCATATTGAACATTTAAGTTGTAGCATTTTATTATGTCTACAAATAATTATGCTGTAAAATGTTAATTTTCTGTTTGAATTTGAAATTTTTGGTTTTTTATTTTTTTTACTTTTTATTAATAGATGTTGGTTTTTATTAGCTCTTTGCCAACTTTTGTGTTGTATTATAGCCATGATGTTTCATATAATTTCTTAAATTTGCGTATTCCAAGTCCATGTCCTTTTTTCCATGTTGTATTTGTGCTTTAAGAGGCATATTTAGCATTTTTACATGATTTATTGTTATTGCTATCATAAATTCTCATGTTTCAGAGGGAATGGGCTGACGCCAAGAAAGAGTTACAAGAGGAGAGGGAAAATGTGCGGAGACTCAACCTCGACCGGGACCAGACCATGAAAAATTCATTGAGACAGGTTGAGGATATGAGCAAAGAGTTAACCAACGCACTCAGTGCAGTTGCGTCTGCTGAATCTAGGGCTGCTGTGGCTGAGGTACCTTTCTAGGGCTGCTGTGGCAAGTTTGCCTTAGTGTTGTTGTTGTAGTTATTATTGTTTGTTGTTGTTATTATTATATTATTTGTTCTCGTAAATAATACCACTGGTCTCTTCGCACAGGCAAAACTCTCTAGTGTTCAAAGACAAATGGGTTCAACGGGTGACAAGGTTTGTTTGTTTTTAATTATTATTGATATTCTGAATATCTTTGTGAAACTGTGTTAGGTTCCTGACAAACTGTGTTAGTCTTTGGCTTTACACTCTTTAAGGTTCCTCACTAACTGTGTAGATTTTATTGAATATCATTGCCAATGGAAAGCATACCCCCCTTAGAAACTGAGTAATTGAAGAAAAGTAATACTTTTTGAAATTTTGTGATGTGGTGGAAATCATGCCCCTTTACTAAATGTTTGCGCATAATGATACTTGACACGGATTCTTCACGCACCCAACCTTGAAATGGCCCTTTTAGAGATTGTAATAGATTATGATCTCACGGTCTCTATGGGTTTATATGCGATCTTACTAAACTGAAATTTTGAATGTGATCTAACTCTGTACAGTGTTGGTAAGATCCTAAGATCGTACGATCTGTTTTAGATCACGATCTTGACAACACTGATTAGAACCCAAATTACAATTTTAGCTATCTAAAGCCAGGGTAACCGACTATAGTTAGCACCCTTGTGTAGTGTTTGATCTGGTTGGCCTTCAAACAGCTGTTACTGCAGCAGTTAGTCAGTTAGTTGGGTCACTCTGTTATGCCTTCAGACGTACACATTATAATTCAGTTAGAGTACAGAATATAAACTCAGATCTGAGTATCGTTTCTCTAACAATTTCTGAGCTTTTAATGCATAAAAACGTTCGCTTTTTTGTGCTCATGGAAAAAGGCTAGCGTTAGTGGAATTTTACCCTATATTGTCTACATGATGCTCCTTTTGGTCAGGTATGTCGTTGATTACAGATAGGTTCTTGATGTCTTAGAATGTGGTCTAGGCCTATCTCAACCCTACAAAACCAGCTTCTAAGATGGTATCAAAGCCCGTTGGTTGCAGTTGGGTCTATACAGTCAAGCACAGATCTGATGGTACTATTAATCGGCACACCTTGTTTGTTCCCTCTTTTGGACCAAATCCTGGAGGAATCTCAATATACACATCCTCCTCTAAATCTCCATGCAAGAATGCATTTTTGACATCAAATTGGTAGATGTGTTAACGAAGGGCTTACCAGCAGAGCATTTCAAAGAACTTACATCCAAGCTGAGAATGATCCATTCACCAGCTTGAGGGGGAGTGTTGTAAATAGTGTAATTTGTAATTATTTATCCGGCCCAATTATCAGGCCCGTTAGAATCAGGTTTAGAATAACCTATTTAAACAGATTAGCGTGTGTACTCTTGACACGATTCCAATAATATTCAGATATATTTTCTACAATATGTATGTACTGTGTTCTATAGCTGCTACTAAGTTAGGGAAGTAAGTTTTGCATTCATTTTATGAAGTCCAGTTTTCCTGCTATTGGTGTTCTTGGAGGTTTTTCTACATATTACTCTAGACACGATTCCAATAATATTCAGATATATATTGTGTTAATTGGTGTTCTTGGAGGTTTTTCAACATATTAGGTTTCCTGCTATTGTATTATTTTTTACTACTAATTCTAACTTTTGTATTACTGAATATAGCTTGTGAATATGGACTCGGTGAGTGGACCTTCCATTTTATCTAGTGATGAGGTAGGTGTGCATGTTTATCTTTATTTAACTTTTACTGCTATATATTTTCCTGGGCTATTTATTACAAATGAAATCAGCCAATATTTTTACATTATTAAAGTCCACTGTATTCAGTTAATTAAACATTTAGGTAAGTGAAAAGACTTTGTTTATTAAAGTCCACTGTATTCAAGCAATTAACAGCCATCATTATTATAAATAAATCTCAGCTGCAAAATTAATAACATGGTTGCCTGAATTATAATTTATGTTATTCAAAATTAAGGCGATTAATTAAAACGGATCCATGTTGGATAATTTATTAACATGGTGAACTAACTATTTGACAAACTCAATGTTTAAATTGCTGAGCATTTTGCTTGAGGTAAGTTGAATACAACGAGCACAAGGCTTGAATTAATGAGAGTTTAAGCTTGAAACCTCAACTGATCTACATGTGTTGCCCTACAAATGGAGTCAACATACTCACTGTTTGTTAGGTTCTAAAACCAGTCTTAGTTGCACTACAAATGGAGCCAATATTTGTTCCAATTAAATAAAAGTTTGACAGCATATTCTTCAAACTTTCAAAGAGGCGATTTTACGAAAAAATTATTTTAGCTTTCCATTTGTTTTCTAATAAGAGGTAGACTACGAAAGCCACAAAATGAATATAGTAAAAATAGGACCTATTTGCTCAAGATTAGAAAAATAATTTTCAAATAAAATAATCTAGAGGATATTTGAGATCTTTATGTGATTGCATGCTATATTAAAATATCGGACCGATTTGTTCAAGATTAGAAGCTATTTTGTATTTGCATGCTTTTAGTTGTAAGGGAGTCCTATATGCTTAAACTCTTTAGAGCTCACCTACACATAATTGTAGCAGATTATATCCCGTAACCTTCTGAGAATTTTACACATGCAATAATGTAAGTTACTCAAAGATGATTATTTGTTTTGATAAAATTATTTTTTCATAAAATAATCTGAAGCTAATGTGCAGATGATTATTTATGTTCAAGTTATTCTACTGTGCATATGAGTGTTCTGGCCAGACTTTGTGTTGTGTTTGTGCTTGGAATTTATTTTTCTTCACTTGTTCTAGGTTGTTACTGAATTGCAAACAGCAAAGGAAGAGATCGAGAAACTGAAAGAAGACGCACATGCTAGCAAAGCTCACATGCTGCAGGTTATTATTTTATTCTTCCCAGTTATATTTAATTTTTAATTCTTAATGAAACTAACTGCTTGTTAACATTTTTACATTGAAGTATAAGAGCATTGCTGAGGTGAATGAAGATGCATTGAAACAGATAGAAATTGCACATGAGAACTATAAGACGGAGGTATTTTGTCTTGGTCGAATCTTGAAAGCTATTTTCCACATGATTTGTTATTGTATTGACTGTATTTTTTTTGACATTAATTGTTAACACATTTAGGCTGACAATACAAAGAAAGCTCTAGAAGCTGAACTTCATTCACTCAGAGAGAAGGTTTCAGAGCTTGAAAATGAATCTTGCTTGAAATCTGAAGAGGTGGCATCTGCAACTGCCGGAAAGGAAGAGGCTCTGACATCTGCTTTGGCTGAAATTACAAATCTCAAAGAAGAAATTTTAACCAAATCGTATGTCGGGTCTTTGTACGGCAGTGTTAAATTTTCTGCCAGTTTAGTTTTTGTTGAACTTACATTTTCTGGATGCAGCTCTCAAATTTCAGAATTGGAAATTCAGATCTCTGGTTTAAAAGATCACCTGGACAAGGAGCATCAGAAGTGGCGTGCAGCTCAAACCAATTACGAAAGACAGGTTAGAACTTGGTTCTGTGTACATAGAGTATAATTTGTTTTTTTGATTGGATTGTAGCATGAATCTTATATTGTATGCTGAATTTCCGATGATACTCATTTATATGGTTTCTTGGTTATCTGATTTCGTTTTTTTTATGTTTTTTCCAAGTACCACTAGACAATCTTGATTAGCCCTGTTTATTTAGAGGAAAAAACATATGCCAATTTCTATCTATTTTAATCGTCCTGTTTGTACAATGAAAAAGATTAAAGTGCTCCCATCCCTCTTCAGATGTGTCTACGATGTGCATCTTTTGGATCAACTAAGCTGTTTTTAGCCTATTTTGTTAAGTTCCCCAAGATTGCATGTAGAAACAACTAATACAGAGGTTGTATATCTTCAACTTTTTCTTGTTTGAAACCGACTCTAATTGGTGGTCCTTTAGACCAAGTGGGTCCACTAGGGTAATCCCCTTCACGCCTTCTATAGGAGTAATCCCCAATTGGACTGATTGAGCATAGTTTTGTCCCTGAGCTTTCAGCTTCCCAATGTGGTTAACTCCACAAGGATTCGAATCCGAGTAACCTTGTGGGGTTAAGTTGCTTCCACTCAAACAAATCCTAATTGACCCTTCATTTTCATTCTTATATAGTAATAAAACTCAAGTTTGACATTAACTAGATGTTAGGCCTTGCAAAAGTTTATAATCAAGGGGAATCTATCTCTACCTTGCAAGTCAGTTTTGTGGGTTTGAGCTAGACTCAATATAATATCGTACCAGAGTCTATCCTTGATCCGTTAATGAGCCACATACCATTATTATTCTTGTATTAAGCCTAATAGTGATGAGCTTTAGGGGGGTGTATTGGGAAAAGTTCCTCATTCATTAGAAATTGATAGACAACATCAGTTAGCATTGTAACTTTAGCTACTGTACAGTCTCTATCCTACTAACTGTGCAGTAGATAATCTGTTAGATTAGCTTGTTGCTGACTTATCAGTGAGTCAGCATTCTGTTACAAGTCAGTTTCAAGTCACCAATGTATAAATAGTACTCTGTAAACAGTTTCTGTTTTTCAATTAAGTCATATTTTGCATTTCCCAAATCTGAAACAGAGTTGTCAAAGTCTTTTCTACCCCTTAGGGTATCTTTCTACCTTTCAGATTAATGAAAACTCAATCTTTGTTGTGCAGCTTGCATGTATGACTCATGAGCTTCATCTCCCTTTAATCTCCACATACCATTGTTTTATTTTTCAGTTGACATGTTAAATTAATTATCTCAAATTTACCACCGTGTTTTTATCTTGTTTCCTATAGAAACACTTGAAATGAAGAAAACAGGGAAGTCTGTTCATCTTGTCTGATATTAAGAACTTCAAGATTGGAATCAAAATGAGATCGATGTGACACTTTTTCATTTTATAAATGAAAACATATCATCTGGATATTAGAACAGTAAACAAACTGAACATCCTCTTAATTGCTCTTTTTCACTGGTTTTAAGATGAACAAGATATCTTCTGTGATCTCTTTTCTGCTGCAGTGGCAAATTTTTTCAGTTATTTAATTTGCCAACTTTTGTCAAAATGATATTGCATCTTTGTGAAAATTTCTTTCTTTTCATTGCTTCCAATCTTTGGTGTTTCTTATTGCTTAGGTTATTCTCCAGTCCGAGACAATTCAAGAATTGACAAAAACTTCTGAAGCACTAGCCTTGCTGCAGGAGGAGGCATCTGAATTACGGAAACTAGCTGATGCTCAAAAAATTGAAAATGTAAATTTTCCTATTCATTTAATAACATAAGTATGAGCCATTATTTGTTTCTTCCTGTTTATGTTTTAGTTCAAACATTATGTGGTGTTTGTTTGAGACCCTTGCACGTTCGTTGATTTTATTTATACTGTTTTGGTTGATTGTTCAGTGTTTTTGCTCCTTGGCTGTTATAAGAAAATGACAGCCTAAATCTTAGTGTTTTTCTTCATCAATTGTTTGAGTAATTGCTTCTTGAGGTTTTCTACACACTCATATGAAAAGGAACAAATAGCGAGTTTACTAACAATACAGTGATAGGGCAAGTGAGTTTTTTACAGATGTCCAATCACATTTCACCATCTTGCTATAATGTAAACATGGTTGAAAAAGTAAATATATGATGTGATAGCATGATGAAATATGATTGAATGTATGTGTGAAACTTATTTTGACCATATACTGTTATTAAACTGTATCGGTGCCCTGTTTTTGTCATTAGTTACGAATCGTCATGTCATGGAAGAGCCATGATCGCCATTTTCCGTGGGTCAAAAGATTCATATGAAAACCATTATGGAAAGAGCCATGATGGCTGGTTTTATTATTTGTTTTTTTATTGTTTTGCTTGGTGTCTTTATTTCCAGAGTCAGTCAGTTAACTTTATCAGAAAACTTGAATGTTAGTATTTATTCAATTCAAAGAAATGAGATAATTGTAATGAAGTTAACGATGGTTGTCTGACTACTAAAACTTGGTGGGGTAAGTTTAGCTTTGGGTGTAATGGACATTTGAATCTTAACTCCTTACCGTAGCTGACGTACATGTTAGACCGGCCTTCAGATAGTGCTAAGTGCTAATTGCACTGAATATTTAATTGATTGTTGCTTGACGGTATATGGATGAGGTCAAGAAAACCAAGCCTTAACGAAATGTTACTATTTGAAAGCTGGTTTGCTTCGTCACTTATCATCTTGTCATTTATGAAATGTTATACTTGTTATTCTACCTTTTGGCCCTTGTTCTTTTCTTAGTTTTGCAGTTGTTCCGATTGTTCATCAAAATACTTTTTTATTGGTTTCTTTTAATGCCGGCGATGCAATTCACCAGATGTATTGTATTGACAGAATGAACTAAAGGCCAAATGGGAAGAGGAGAAGGCAAGACTTGAGAAGTCTAAAAATTCTGCTGAGAAGAAATATGAGGAAATCAATGAACAGGTTTTTAAAAATTTCTTTTGTGTTTTTTATGTGATTTGGTACAGAAGGATTCTTGTGTTTTTACCCTAATCACACAGTAATAAGGATCACAGAATCAGTCCATATTTGCTACATGCAGAAAGTCCCGGATGTTTTTGGAATGTAATAAGAACATGGAGTAATTGACTATTTCAATGTTTTCAAAATCGGACCGGAGATCGAACCAGTGAGACCTCCTGGTCATGGTTCATGTGGTTCAACCAGATGACTAATAAGTAAATAAAAATATAAAAAGTATTACATTTGTCGAAAAGTGGTTCAATTGGCAGTTAAAAGTGGTTCAACCTGGTTCTGGGCGGCTCAACCAACCACTGTATAACTGAGGTTGAACCGTCCGGTTAGGTTCAACTAACCGGTTGAACCATGTGGTCCGGTCCTCACTGCCCTAGATTATTTGTCTTTGTATATTGAGGATATTTAATGCACAGAAGTCAGAACACTATATGTTTACATGCTTGCATGCTGTGACTTTTCTACGTCTCTTGTACTGTACCCGGCTAGTTGCTAGTATTTTATTTACACAAACCACTTTTTTGACATTTTTCAGAATAAAATCCTACATAGCCGACTTGAGGCGATGCATATTCAATGGGCCGAGAAGGAGCGTAATGCTGCTGGTATTTCACCTGGAAGTGGTGGTAATACATTTGGTGATGATGGTCTTCAAAATGTTATCAATTATCTCCGCCGATCTAAAGAAATTGTAAATTCTTTTGTCTTGCTAATTTTCTCTTTCATTTGTATGTTCATCTCTTAGTTTCCTTATACTGTTTTTCGTCTTTCACAGGCCGAAACAGAAGTTTCGTTGTTAAAACAGGAAAAGCTGCGATTACAGTCACAGGTAATATTTTGTACGCGTTCTATTTTGTTATATTACCTATAATATGAGGTTTGAACATCAAACTTAGGTGAGTTAATCTCTTGTCTTGAGTTGTCAACTAATATGTCATCCAGAGTGTGACATGCTGTCTGACTTGAGCTGAACTTTGTTTCCCAATCTTCATAATAGTTATCTTTGTTAGTGGTAATATCTGTATCTTGATTCAATCATTTAGGCAGTGACAGTTTTTCTGCTAATATGAAGTGATAATCTTGTTTGGTTTTGTAAAGATTTTTGATAATTTTTGATTGGATTGAAATGATATATTGTTCTTTCACCTCTTGGTTCTCTATAGCTCGAGAGTGCTATGAAGGCAGCTGAGTCGGCACATGCATCACTTGAAGCTGAGCGTACAAAATCAAGATCATTTTTGTTTACTGAAGAAGAATTCAAATCATTGCAGATTCAGGTACCATCTATTGCCAGGAGATAAATTTCTTCTTTATCTATGCTTCTTGATAATATTTGAGTTGATCAAGTAAAAGTGTCGCGGGATAATATTATACGGTCAGTTAATTAATGAGTTGCTTTTGAAAATAATTTGCAGGTCAGAGAAATGAACTTGCTTCGTGAAAGTAACATGCAGCTTAGGGAAGAAAATAAACACAATTTTGAGGAGTGTCAGGTATATGGACATTTTGACTATGTATTTACTTATGGATCTCAGCATTCTGTAGCTATTTCAACGAAAAGTTCATAGAAATACGCTTATTGATAAGCTAGAAAGAGTTTATCTCAACGAAAAGTAACTTAATTGATTTTTTTGCTAGAAATTGCGTGAATTAGCACAAAAGGCCAGAGCTGAGACAGAGAATTTAGAGAATCATCTGAGGGAAAGAGCAATTGAGCTGGAAGGTCATAAAAAAGAAATTGAAACACTAAAAACAGAAAAACATCATCTCAACCACAAGGTTTCTGAGGTATTGTCTTCTTAAACATTAAAAAAAAAAATTAGCACAATATTTCACACTGCTTTGGTCTAACTTTTCTTTAATTTCTAATGTGTTTTCTGTTTTATCTAAAGTTACTTGAAAGGAGTAAACGGGTTGATGCGGAGGATTATGATCGAGTGAAGAAACTTGTTAGAGAGTTGCAGGTTGTTATCCTGTCTTGCATTTAAAATATGATTTGACTTTCTAAAATGTTGATCATATTTTTTACTCTAATAAATTGATTGAATGGATTGTACTGGATCTTTGTTTTTAATTTGCAATTTTTTTTCTTCCTGTAAGTAATGCATTTTCTTAGAAACACTTCAATAGTAATTTTTTTCTTAGAAACACTTCAATAATCAATAGTAATGCATTTTTTTCTTCCTGTAAGTAATGCATTTTCTTAGAAACACTTGCATTTGATTCAGTGGTTTTAGTAATTTCGGATTGTTTGGTTGGTATCAAACTGGACCTGATTATTTGAAAATTGCTATGCACTTCATTTAATAAATATAAATATTCATGCATTTTATTTCAAAGATGTAAGCTTCAATTGAGATTCAAATTGTTTCTGAATTACCGTTTGTCCCTCCATTCTCTACTCTGTTATCATTTACATCATGAAAGTTTTCATTTTATTATGCTCTATTTTTATTAAGATATCTTCATTTCTATATTATAGTTACTACTTTTCATGTTTTTCACCAGGATAAACTAAGAGATAGTGAAGCTCAGATAGAGGAAACTAGCAAAACTATTTCAGCAAAGCAGGATTCTGTTTCACGTCTTGAGCAAGACCTTTCAAACTGCAAATTGGAGCTTATGGAGAGAGAGAAGAGAATTAATGGCATTCTGAACACTGAGGTCTTCCCTTATTCTGTCTTAAATGTTCGGAGAGGATATTTTGTTATTTTTACAACATTTGATGTTTTATACTGATCTCAAATAGGCTAGCCTAAAACAGGAAGCGGAGAGGCATAGGAAACTGCTGGCTCAGTTTAAGGTGTATACAAGTTTTTAGTTAGAAAAAATATGAGTTGGATTTTCCATTTGTATCTTCGTAGTACTGATTTTTTTTGCTTGATATTATTGTTTTCATTTTGTTTTCTTTTTAATGCCTTGTTTCCTTTTCAATACTTACAGAAGAAGATGGATATGCTATCAAGGGAAAAGGAGGACCTGGGAAAAGAGAATCAGCAACTTTCTAGGCAATTAGATGAAATTAAACAAGGTTATTTTTTGTTCCAGATTCAGTACTTTTTTACTATTTGTTGTTGGAATGCATTGTTAAAAGTGGTTGTTGTATATTAGGGAGAAGGTTAACAAGTGATTCAACTGGTGAACAAGCAATGAAGGAAGAAAAGGACACTAGAATACAAGTGAGTGGTTTGGATTCTCCCCCGGCTTTTTTAGGAAAGGAAATCCACTGTTCAAATTTGACTGGCTATTTTTTGTTCGCTAGATTCTGGAAAAAACTCTGGAGAAAGTGAGAGCTGATTTAAATAAGGAGAAGGAAGACAAATCAATGGAGAGAAGCAGACGAATGAAGACCGAAAAGGCCATAAAAGACTCTTACACTAATGTTGAGCAGGTATTTCCCATCTAACCGTATTTCTTTGTGCCTTTTGGTTTCTGATTTGTTATCCTAATTAGATGCTCTACTACCATATATTTGTCAAAGGAAAATGAAAAGTGGCTGTTGTAGACTCTATAGTAGTTCAAAGTTCAAACAGCAGAAGACATGCTGGATAAATTAGGTGATTCATATATTTTGCCAATCATCCACCCACCACTCCCCGTCTATACAAAAAAAAATAGGTGGCTGATGAGAACATGTTAAATGAAGGGCAAACTGGGAAAATCACAAAAGTTTATGAAAGAGGCAAATGGAGAAAGGCTAGTGGGGGATCCACTGCTGCAGCAACACACGCACTCTGAGGAATAACAAACTTCTGCCACGCTGGCAGAAGTTGATGATTGGCAGAATATTCTGTGATAGGGAGAGAGAGTGTATATATTGTTGGTTACCTTTTTCATTCAGTTTTTAGGCTGGGTTTGGCTGGGAATTTAGGCTGGGAACGTAGCATACTCTGTGCTAGTTATCAGAATTCCTCTTCATCTTTATCATTCCTTTGTAATCATCTGTACCAATTCTGAGAGATCCTCAGAATTGTGTGCATAATACAAAGGATTACATTTTACTCTGTTTTTAGATTCCATCAAGTGGTATCAAAGCAACCGATTCTGGTTGTTTATGGTCCAAACTCGCAGCGCAATGGAGAAAAGATTAGATGGAATGGAGCAGAAATTCGAACAACAAATTGCCGAGCTGAAGATGCTCATCATTTTGTGAAGTTGTTCGCGCAGAGGGCGAAGGTGAAGGCGATGGCTCTCGCTCTCCTACACGAAGCAGTAGTCGCGACTCTTCGCAAGATTTTGGTGGCCGCAAACTGAAGATACCCTTCTTCCGGGGCGACGATGCGTATGGGTGGATCGTTCGCGCAGAGCACTACTTTAAACTGAATATGGTGGATGAGGAAGATAAGTTGGACGCTGTGGTAATCGCGTTGGAAGATAAGGCACTCAACTGGTACCAGTGGTGGGAAGAACAGAATACTGAGCTTTCATGGGAGAATTTTAAGGCTGCAGTGATATGCAGATTCCAACTGGGTCTCGTTCAGAACCCGTTTGGCCCGTTACTGAGCATCAAGCAAACAGGGTCTGTAATGAAGTACAGGGAACGTTTTGAGCGTGAATCTGCTCCTCTTAAGAAGGAAGAGAGAGTAATGCTGAAAGGGATCTTCATTAATGGCCTCAAGGAAGAGATCCAGGCAGAACTGAAGCTCCATGTTGGTGGATTGTTGGATGAGTTGATGGATAGAGCCTTGTTACTAGAAGAGAAGAACTATGCTTTGAGAAAAGGGGGGTTGATGAGTGCAGAAAAGAAAGGTGGAGAGAAACCATTTGTGAAGAGTTCCAAGGGCTTCACAAGATGGGAAAGGGGAGGAGGCACTAGCAGTAAACCTAGTGAGTCTGAAACAGGGGAGAAGAAGACAGGGGTAGGAGGGAAACTGTCTCAGAATGAATTAAGGGAAAGAAGTCGTAAGGGCCTGTGTTTCAAATGTATGGAGAATTGGAGTAAAGATCATGTCTACAAACTTAAACATTTTAAGTTTGTGCTTGAACATTTTAAGTTTGTGCTGATGGAAAGGTCAGGAGAGGAAGATGCAGGGGAGAGTGAGGAAGAAACTGAGGAAGCAGAGATAGTCACCATGAAGACCTTGCAACTTTCCCTGAGAAGCAAGGAAGGGTTGACTTCCAACAGATCATTCAAAACTGTTGGGATGATAGGTGGAGTGGAGGTGTTAGTGTTGGTAGATTGTGGTGCTTCCAGCAACTTTATTTCTAAGAGATTGGTGAGGAAATTGAAGCTGGTGTTCCTGGACACGGGAGTTTGAGGTGGAAGTGGGCACAGGAGATAAGGTCAGGAATAGAGGATTTTGTAAAAGCTTGGAGGTGGTGATTCAAGGAGTTTCTGTGGTTCAACACTTCTTTATCATGGAGTTAGGAGGCACTGACCTAGTACTTGGCATGGACTGGTTGGCCAGTTTAGGTGATGTGAAGGCTAACTTCAAGGACTTGATGTTGACATGGGGGAGAAAAGAAGATAAGAAGGTGATGAGAGGTGATCCTTCTTTGAGCAAGGCTCAAGTTTCCTTGAAGACAATGTTCAAGGCACTTCACAATGAAGGAGAGGGGTACATGCTGCTTGTCAAACAGGAGAAGTGCAGAGAACAGTTACTGATGAAGTAACTGATGATGCCTTGGAAGCTGTGTTGAGTGACTTTGCAGAAGTATTCACAGAACCTCAAGGGCTACCACCTAAGAGAGACTGTGATCATGCCATCATCCTCAAAGATGGTGTGAATATACCTAACATTCGCCCTTATAGGTATCCTTATTATCAGAAGAATGAGATTGAGAAGTTTGTGAAGGAGATGATGGCTGCCAACATCATAAGACCCAGTAATAGCCCATATAGTAGTCCTGTCATACTGGTGAAGAAGAAGGATGGAGGGTGGAGATTTTGTGTAGATTACAGGGCTCTGAATAAGCTCACTGTGCCAGACAAGTTCCCCATTCCAATTATTGATGAATTGCTTGATGAATTGGGGGGAGCTAAGGTGTTCTCCAAGCTGGATTTGAAGTCAGGATATCACCAAATTCGCATGAGAGAGGAAGATGTCCCTAAAACTGCATTTAGAACTCATGAAGGGCATTATGAGTTTCTAGTCATGCCTTTTGGTCTCACCAATGCTCCATCAACATTTCAGTCACTCATGAACCAGGTATTAAAACCTTATCTGAGAAGGTTTGTGTTGGTGTTTTTTGATGACATATTGGTGTACAGTAAAACTAAGGAGAGTCATCAAGAACATCTGAGAACAGTGTTACAGGTTCTCACTGAGAATGAATTGGTGGTGAACAAGAAGAAGTGTTCTTTTGGAAGGGAGAGTTTGGAGTATCTGGGGCATATTATCTCAGGGCAGGGGGTGTCTGCAGACCCTGCCAAGGTTCAGGCAATGGTTGATTGGCCCATTCCAAAGGATGTGAAGAGTTTGAGAGGATTCCAAAGGATGTGAAGGATTATGGCAAGATTGCTTGGCCATTAACTCAACAATTAAAAAAGGATAAGTTTCTGTGGAATGATGAATCTCAGGTTGCATTTGAGAAACTGAAATTAGCTATGAGCTCAGTTCCTGTCTTAGCTGTTCCTGACTTTGCAAAGACATTTGTAGTTGAGACTGATGCCTCAGGAAAGGGTTTGGGGGCTGTGTTGATGCAGGAGGGTCAACCAGTGGCTTTCATGAGTCGGACATTGTCAGACAGGGCTCTCAGCAAGTCTGTATATGAGAAAGAGTTAATGGCTGTGGTGCTGGCAGTGCAGAAATGGAGACATTACTTGCTGGGAAGGCATTTTGTGATCAGAGATTGATGGGGGAAGAGCAGCATAGATGGATTTCAAAATTGCTAGGCTTTGATTTTGAGATCAAATACAAGCCTGGGATTGAGAATAAGGCAGCTGATGCATTGTCTAGGAAATTGCAATACTCAGCCTTGTCTACAGTGCAGTTCTTTGAATGGGAAGATATAGAAATTGAAGTGAACAATGATGAGAAGCTGAAGGGAATCATACAGGATATTGTGGTGAAAGGAGTGGAGCATAAGGGGTATAAGATGAGCAATGGTAAGTTGTACTACTTAGACAGATTGGTGATCCCAAAGAACTCTACCAAAATTGGTTTAATTTTGAAAGAGTTTCATGACTCTGCTTGGGGAGGACATTCAGGCTATTTTAGGACCTACAAAAGAATTGCAAACTTGTTTTTTGGGAGGGTATGAGAAGCACTATTCAAGATTATGTGAGCAAGAGTGAAGAGTGCCAGAGAAACAAATACCAAGCTCTCAATCCAGCTGGTCTTCTTCAGTCACTGCCTATTCCTAAGCAAGTATGGACTGATGTGTCCATGGATTTCATTGGAGGGCTACCTAAAGCTGGAGGTATGGATACTATACTTGTGGTTGTTGATAGGCTAACTAAGTATGCCCATTTTATTGCATTAGCCCATCCCTATTCTGCAAAAGATGTTGCTGAGCTGTTTCTTAAAGAAGTAGTGAGACTTCATGGATTCCCTGAGTCAATTGTCTCTGACAGGGACAGGGTGTTTATTAGTTCATTTTGGACTGAGTTGTTTAAAATGGCTGGCACTAAATCGAAGTTCAGTTCTGCTTACCACCCTCAGACTGATGGCCAGACTGAGGTGGTCAACAGGTGCTTAGAGACATATCTAAGATGCATGACAGGTTCTAAAGCTAAGCAGAGTGCATCCTGTATTTCATGTATCTCTGCTGAAACCTACTGTGGCTGCTGATGTGACTGTGCAACCACTGCCTGCTTATGAGTGAAGAAATGGAACTGCAGAGTTCACCAGAAGAAATACTAGCAGTAAGGGGACAGAAGCTGGAAGACATGGAAGTTTTAGTGAAATGGAAGAATCTGCCTGCTTGTGAGAACTCGTGGGAATCTGTGGCTAAGATGATGGAGCATTTCCCAGAACTTCACCTTGAGGACAAGGTGAATTTTGAAGGGGAAGGTGTTGATGAGAACATGTTAAATGAAGGGCAAACTGGGAAAATCACAAAAGTTTATGAAAGAGGCAAATGGAGAAAGGCTAGTGGGGGACCCATTGCTGCAGCAACGCACGCACTCTGAGGAATAACAAACTTCTGCCACGCTGGCAGAAGTTGATGATTGGCAGAATATTCTGTGATATGGAGAGAGAGTGTATATATTGTTGGTTACCTTTTTCATTCAGTTTTTAGGCTGGGTTTGGCTGGGAATTTAGGCTGGGAACGTAGCATACTCTGTGCTAGTTATCAGAATTCCTCTTCATCTTTATCATTCCTTTGTAATCGTCTATACCAATTCATTCTGAGAGATCCTCAGAATTGTGTGCATAATACAAAGGATTATTTCACTACATTTTACTCTGTTTTTAGATATCCATCAGTGGTAAAGGTTAAAGAACAATCTAACTATCTAAGAGCACAGTGATATGACTTGGAATTTTGGATTGTGACAATTTTTAAAAAAGTGAACTATTTCTAGCAATCTGATAAAGGTTAAAGAACAATCTAAGAGGTTAAAGATCAATCTAAGAGCACGAGTGATATGACTTGGAATTTTGGATTGTGACATTTTTAAGAAAATTGAACGATTACTAGCAATGTAATTAACAGACGACAATCGATAGAGACAGTTTGTAGAATTACCGGTACCTGGATGTGGAAGCTTGCTGGGCTTTCTTGAATTCGAGAAACTCCTTATATTCAACGTTGGAAAAAGTATTCTGATCACCTCCATTTCTATTGAATTGAGTTTAGAATGTTGAATATTTACCGTTCACAAAGTATTAAATTGTATTTACATTCTAATATGTAAATATACTAATGTAATTGTATTAAACATTTTTTTTTATAAAGTAAAATCTTACGAATCTGTGGAGGCTTTGTGGGTAACGTTGTCTTGGTTCATTTCAGCCCCACTGTTACTATTTATTCACTTTTATTAGTAGGGCATCCAGCTTAAACAGAGAAACACAATTGACACTACTACTCCAAGGATTCGAGAGCCTCCCTCACAGTAACCACCCAATAACCATTTCATAACCTCCCTCCTTGATTCTCTCTATTTATTCCTTCAGCAATAGACAAATGACTGACAACACACGAAGCATAACTATCAAATAACTGACAACACACACAAACTATAACTGCCACTGTTAATTTTTATTAACAGTAATATATACTAATTATTCCTACACTTAGAATTAACAGCACCTATGCACAGTAAATTGCCCCCTCCTCTTATAGTGGTTCTTAATAAGAAGTCTAACACAACCATACTGGGTTTTTTTACTATCAGGAAAAGAAACAGTTCATTAACGAACTGGAGAGGCATAGGGAGGCTCTGAAGCGGTTGTCTGATGAAGTCGAAAAGCTTAAGGTTGTTGTTGGCAATCTTCCCGAGGTAATCTTGAGTGGAGAGACATGCTTAGCTCAGGGATTATTATTTAGGCTTCATTGCAGCTGGGTCCCTCTATTTTATTTAATCCACCATTTTAGTTCCCTAATTTTTATTTTTTGCAATTTTGGTCTCCCAATTTTATCAATTCCACAATTTTAGTCTCCTATTATATATTCCTTCCAATTTTTGACGGAAATGCTGACACGGTCATGATGTGTCAGTCACGTGTTGTGCTTACGTGATCATCGCTTGTTGATTTTTTGCAATTGATAAAAATTCATCTTCTTTGTTTAGTGGTAAATGTACTGATTTTGGCCCTTTACTTCTGGGTTTAAACCTCATATTTCAAATTTTTGGAATATGGACGATACGCAACTGCCACGTCACCACCTTACTGCAACGCCATCATTTCCGTCAAAAATTGGATGGCAATTTAATAGGGGGACTAAAATTGCGTATTTGATAAAATTGGAGGACCCAAATTACGAAAATAAAAATTGGGAGACTAAAATTGCGGATTTGATAAAACAAGGGGGACCAAAACTGCAGCTAAGCCTGTCTACTATTTATGTTTATCTTATGAAATGACTGCTTGCTTTGATATTAGTTAATCATTATATATATAACTGCTATGATTCTGCTGTTTTTGTATCTTCTCTTAGGGAACAAATGTGGCCCAACTTCTTTCGGGATCCAATGTTGATGACTTCTCTGCATCTTATATATCTGCTGTTGAAAATTTTGAAAAGGAAGCTCATTCAGTATTTGTTGAGTTTGGAGGTCGTGGCAGTCTTGGAGATGGATCAACAGTTACAGATAGTTCGGCAGCTGCTACAGGTGAACTTTATTGTTTGGAAATTCTTTTCACACTCCCTTCCTACTCCCTGCACTCCCCTCACACACTAATATTATCTTGATGCCTTGTGTGTGAGAGGAGTGCAGGGAGTGAGGAGGAGGAGTGTAAAAAGAACCCTTTATTGTTTTTTATACATAATGTCAACTACATCAAGATTGTTTTCAATAATAGGCCATACCGGCTGTATAGAAACTTATAGTCCTGGTTATCCTAATTGAATAACCACATCATGGCAGGTCCTCTAGTCTATGTTCAAACCCCAAGCAATATATCCTCGGTGGCTCCTGTAACAAGCAGTTTACCACCTAAAGCTACTGGAGAAAGTGAGAGAAGACTCGCCTTGACTAAATCTAGTATTGAAACTCGTAAAACAGCTAGGAGACTGGTCAGGCCACGACTAGTAAAACAAGATGAGCCACAAGGTGACACAGAAATGTCTGATGCTGAAGGACTTGGGGGCAAGCCCGGACCTTCTAGTGACACGGAAATTCAAACCAATTTTGCTTCTTCATCTCAGCCATTGGCTCGGAAACGTGTTGCCCCTACTCCAACATCTGAATTACGTGAAGAATCTGTCACTCCAGGTGAGAAGAGTTCTGATGTAGTAGCACCTGTGTTAAAGAAGTCCAAAGGATCAGAGTCTGCAGAAGAGAGTGGTGAAGAGCAACCTGCTGCGACTCCAGAATTTGCCGGCAGTCATCCAGTTGCTGAAGAATCATTTGATAGTGGCGAGTTGCCACAAGGCCAAAATGAGGGAGTTACTGAAAGTCAAAATGAAGATGGTGAGATTGCTGTTGGGATGGATGAGGAATCCAAAGATCCACAAGACACGGATGGTACAAGTAAAGAGGAAATACAAGTTGATAAGACCGGAACTTCAGAAGAGAATCTGGATCAACCAGCTGAAGCTGATGAAATGCAGAGGGATCATACTGAGCCAGACAACCATCAATCAACATTGCCACTCGACAGTGAGAGAGAAGAAGGAGAATTCCCAGAGACTGGAGATCCTGAGGGCAGTTGTGATGCTGGTGAAAACCAAGATTCTCGGGAAGGTCAATCTGAGCCACCTGCAACCCCTGAACCTTCCCCAGCTAGGGGTGATGATGATGCTTTAGAGGCTGGCGAGATTAATTCTCCTGAGATTTCAAGTGATGATAAGAATGATGAGAGTGACTTGGTTGATGAGGCTGCTGATAGTTCTGATAAGTTAATTGATGTTACCGAACCAATTTCAGTTGAGGATGACCAGGTGGCCGAGCCTGCACCTCTTGTGAGTGAGAGTAATTTGACTCGTAGCACTCCAGAAGGTAGTTCCTCTAAATCAAACCTATCTCCTCCAAAGCAAGGAACCACCAGTGTCACCTCTGAAACAGAAGAGCCAAAGCAGACGTCACCAATTAGTGCATCGAAGACCACCACCATTATTTTATCAGAGCGAGCCCGAGAGAGAGCTCAATTGAGACAAGCTGGGCAAGACACGGAGACCATTAATTTACCAGAGCGAGCCCGAGAGAGGGCTCAATTGAGACAAGCTGGGCAAGCTGGGGTGATCTCTACCACAGGTAGAGGTCGTGGAAGAGCCATCCGTGGTCGAGTTGTTCGAGGACGTGGACGCAGACCACCATCTAGTGAATGAAATTAATCTTCTGTAATTGACAGTTGATGAAAATATGACTTTGCATAGCTTCTTGCAAACTCTAATCTGGTAAAACAGTTGAACAATGAGTATTAGATGTAAATGGAGATGGAAAGATGGATCGTTCTCATGTAAATACAATTTTGCACTTCATTTTACTTTCTAATTTTGTTTTATATTATTGTGCCGATCACCTCAATGCTTAACTGAGATTGATTTACACGTCTGAAACGCAGAGGTGATTTTATTTATTCATCATTCTATGAATGAGATTCTTGCTTGAAAAAAAAGACTTTTTTTTTCTCACCCCACGTTTCCATTGTACATATTCAAAAAAACTTAACCTATTTAAATCCCAATTTCAATCATCACTCGAGAACTATACCTAGATCCGTAAAAAATGACTTCACTTGTTTAAGATTTTTCGTTTCCGATTCGAATAACGAAATGTGCAATGGAGAAAGTCAAAGTAACAGGTTCCATTTTATATCAATATAGGTGTTGATTTGCATCTTTAAATAAGTCTCGTTTTTTCTTTGACTGGATTAAGCGCCCGTTTGGATAGAGCTTATGATGAGCTTATGCAAATAAATAAGTTATTTTGTATTATCCATAAGTTTGTCAATGTAGTGAGAACTTATGGGTTAACTTGAAAACTTATTTATCTCCATAAGTTGTTTTCCATAAGCTCAAAAATAAATTCATCCAAACGGGCCCTAAACAAGTCTAGATAAACTTTCAGTTTGTTAAATTTTGTCTTTATATTTATTCACATTTCAACTTTATGTGTTTTTTATTAACATTAAACATGGGTTATTCAATAAATTCATTCCACCAATATTTAAATAATTTTTTAGTCTTTTTGTCAAAAAAAAATTTTAGTCTCTAGGATACAGTATTTTCTATATATTCCGAACAGAAAATTGTGGTCTAAATTTTAATATTTAGTTTGTTTTTTGTTGTCATTTTTGACTTATTTTTTGTAGTATTCATGTATGCTGAGTGCTAGCAACATTCACTTTAAGATTCTCGGTATTGGACTCTCCCGTAAAATGTGTGTCTAGTAAAATCTTTGGTAAAATAGAGTGAGACTTTAATTAAAATATAGAAAAAGAGAACAAAAGGGTTTTTAGGGGCGAATTTCTCATTGCACCTTCTCCGGAGTCTCGACTTGAGATAATCTATTCCTAAGACTCTTTTGTTAACACTCACTTTATTATTGGTAGAACTCATGTGGCCCCCACTAAGTTATGGATCTCATTCCAAAGTGGTGAAAATCACATAAATTTCAACCAATCAGAGTGACTTTTGGAGAGTGTTGTAGCACTTTTTTTTTATCTATTTTCAAAGTAGTTCATATATCTGGTCATAAAAAGTAGTTCATGTATGTCTTGATATCAGAGTTTGGTGGTAAAACACATGTAAGTGATTTATAGAAGATGAGAGCAAAATTTGATGATCTTAAAAGTTTTAGGATGAAGGAAAGCATGACCATCGATGAACTTAAGCTCGGATTCATCAAAAAATTGGAGCTAGTTCATGCTAAATAGGCGAGATCTACTATCGGCGACCTATGTCTGCTGTTGGAATTAGCAACAACGATAATATAGAAACAATGTGCTAATTAAATCTCTATGATATGATAGAGACATTGTTCGATGCCATAGTGAGTCCAACACAAACATCTTCATCTAGTTTTGATCAAGCATATAAGAGACGTAATGATTCCACTAAATGGAAGGTGCAAATATCTACAACATGTTTAACACAGTAATAGGATAAATAAATGGAAATGCTGAACTTAAATAGGATTGTTCAGGGAAAAACAAAACAAGAAGCCAAGAAAAATGTAAACCCCACATAAGTCTTCAATGTCATCGTCATTGTTAAGATCTCTCATATTTTCGACTATACTTTCAACAATGACACAATTTCTCCTACTATACACAAACCTAAAACAAAACGTACATCTAACTCTAGTCTTTAGTTATCACGCAACAATCGTCATTTTAAGCAAAACAACTCTAGTTTTTAGTTTAAACCCTCTATTGCGTTGTCGACTCTTTTGTCTCTTGGTTAGATTTGCATTGATTTCAAATGATCACATGCTTTCCACTTCATACCTTTAATTATCTAATGATAGATATTCCATTATATAGCAAATAAACTTATAGTGTATAAGTATAACAAATAAGCTAGAAGTGTGAATTAAAATAAAATTAGCAATTTATATAAAATGACTTAAAGTGATATTTTTAATATATGAGATGGGGCTACAAGAACTAATAATCATTTATTTCATTTAATAAAATATAAACACAACTTAATTAAAATGAGAAACGTAAAAAAGCGAAAGAAAAATGGTACACTATAAACTCAGACACTTCTTATTGTAACATATGAGAAAGCACTATAAACAAATTGTTAAAAGTCTCACATTGAGTAGATATGATAACTCAAAGTGGTACTTAAGCCATTATATTCCCACTTAATGGACTAGTCTTTAGGGCAAGGTCTCCTCACGGGCATCCTAACCATTGATGATTTTGTTGAAAATTGTGCTAGAAAAATGACTACTAATGTGCGGGATTAAGGTACTTCACTGAGTCAATACTGATAGAGTGAAAGTCAACGTAAACATCTACTCTTAAAAAGAGTGACAATATTAGGAGTCTCACATCAAAGAAATAAGAAAGTTCAATGTCATGATACCTAAGTCATAAGACTCTCCTACATATTAGCTTAGTATTTCCGATTGAGCTCTCCTCATACATGTAATTCCCAATACTAATGGTTACTAAGCACCTACTACAAACTTTATTCCTTATATATAGGGCTCGTTTGGATAGAGCTTATTTTGAGCTTATGAAAAACAGCTTATGCAAATAAATAAGTTTTTTTGTATTATTCATAAGTTTGTCAATGTAGTTTATGGAAAAACAACTTATGAAGATATAACTTTTGTTAGTGAGAACTTATGGGTTAATATGAAAACTTATTTATCTCCATAAGTTGTTTTCCATAAACTCGAAAATAAGCTCATCCAAACGGCCCATAAGATAACGGTTTGGCTTATTGCATATAAGCTCAATTGATTGGGTTACCTATTATGTAAAACTAAAGAGGGTTGCTAAATTGATAGAGCAAAATCCAATTTGGTGGATTCTTATAGTGAAATGCCAAATGCATCCATTATTTGAAAAAAAAAAACCATTAAAATTAGACGGCTAATGTGAACAAAGATTTTTAAAATTTTATTAAGTTTAATAAATAAATTGGCCAGCTTCAACTCAAGCCATTTTTTAACCATAGATAAGAACTATGGATGAATATTTTATATTTTTCTGAAGACAGGCCACTAAATGTCCTCATATAATAATTCACAGGCCACAACTAAAATATTATATAAATAATTAAAATTATGATTGGTTAGAAACTTGGCAATTCCAATAATTTCACTATCATCTATTGGAGACCTATCCTTTTCAACATATATTACTGGTGAGCTGTACTAGTCGGAGCATTTGTTATTCTGTTCAATTCGCCAACTACAATCAAAAATAAAATTTTAAAAAAAAATACCAAGAACAAGGTACCAAACTGAACTTATTATGTGCAAGAAGAAAAAAAAAGCAACAAAAGTTAATCCTATAATAGAAATCACCCTGTCCTTCAACTTCATCCTTTGTTGTTTTGTGCAATTTAGAGTCTCAGCCATCATTTTTTTCCAACATGAAATTATTTTATCAGCAAGATTTTTTTTTTAGAACTTGAATTCATGATCTCTCACTTCATTGCACTGCTGTAACAATCTTAACCAGTATGCTGATATTGTGGGGTCCACAGAAATAGTATCATCTGCATTTTCTTCAGTTATTCACTTTCTCAACCAACTTTGGATCCTCTATGTTTTTTACTTCTGATAGATCTACTGACCCAATTGCAGTTGTTAAGTCATCTATATGCTGCCAATGAAAAGATATATAAATATAAATATTGAGTAAAGGAAAGCATCTCTAACGAATATATGATTGATTTCACATAAAAATAAAAGAGGGGGTTGAGAATAGCATATATGAAATTTCCCTAACCCAATTTATTCTGCAAAAGGTATCAAGTTTAGAATTGTTTATTTTATCAACTAGGCATTTTGGCATAGATATGTTATTGCCTATTGGTCCCTACAATATACCCATTTATCATCTAAGTCCTTCTAAATATTTTTTCAAAATAGTCCCTTCATAATCATAATAAGGACTAAAACAAAGTATATCATAGAGACAAACAAACATATTTAAGCCAGATAAGAGTGCAAAAGAAATCGTATTCCTCCAAACACAATTATGACTTATTCTTATTCTTAATCCTATTCCGCCAAACACATTTATGACTTATTCTTATTCTTATCATTAGTAAGAACCTTGGAAAACGGTAGCAGTGTAAAAGCAAACCTGTGTATTAGTATGGGGCATAGGTTGCCTTATTTTCTTCTCCTGCAAGACCTTCTGACGGCTTTCATAAAATTCAAAGTCATCCAATATAGATGTTCTTGCCACATAGTTCTTGAAAATGTTGAGCATTTCAACACCTTGGGGAAAATGCACCTGAAACATACAAGACAATAGTGAGTATATGCCATAAGAACATCTAGGAAATTTACACAGAAAACAGTTGCTTTAAAAGAACACGAAAAAATGCCAACCTCTTGTGTGTCTCTACTATTTGTTACAGGTTTGTGATCATTATTCTCGAGGATGATATGCCGTAGCTGAGGATTTGGAACATCCTTTATAAAGTGCCATTTGACAGGGAAATATCCATTCCATTTATCTTGTTGCCAGAAATCCATACTTTTATTAAAGTCAACTCGCCCGATCATCTCGGCTACTCCACAAAACTGACCACTCGCGTTGACCTGAACTCAAACGATTACCACAAAACAAAACATTGATGTGAGAATCTGTAGTTTTTAAAATAAAAAAATTAAATAACACGGAAGCGAGCAATCCGTGGTTCTTTTTGAAGTAGAATTGAGTATACCGAAAAGAAAAGGAATATCGGGCACTTGCTTCCTTTCTCTTCCATTAGCTTCTGTGCATCTTGATATGCACTGTCCAGCCTCTTATTCCCATTAGGAGTACTGGCCCATACATTATATTTGATGCTCTTATGAACATCATCTTCACTATACGATTTGATGACGAAGAAAAGTGCATGTTCATATTTGGTTGGAAAATCAGGAAGATTATATTCATCTGTCTTGATTTTGTTGTTTCCATCTACAACCGAGGCTCTCGCAGAATTACCTCCAGCTCCAGATATTAATGGGCCTTTCGCATTAGCTGTTCTAGGACCCTGATTCTGCTCATTAAGTGAATCATTAAACTTGCTTCTCAGTTTCAGCTTATCACTACTAACCCATCCCTTTGTACTTCCTTTCACATTAGACAAGTTGTTTGGATAGAGGTATCCACTCTTTCCTTGATTGTAGGCAGGGAACTTCGCGACCGGAAAAGAAGTCTTTGCCATAGGATCTGAATGGAGAATCGAGCCACTAATAGGCGCCTGAAAAGCATCACAAGCTCATTAGAATAATCTAACCTAATCTAAGAATCAATGATAAACCACAAGACAGAAGAATACGAGTTTGTTTCAGTTTCTCTCCTACTTGACACAACAAGTACTTGTGAGGATCCAAACACGAAGAATGCAAAAGTAATGTTACCTTGTTTACTTGCTTTGTCTGATTACGCTTAGCATGAGTTGATGAGACGTCTAATAATGGCGGAGAACCCTTCACTTCTGACGAATTGCTCGGGTTAGGCAGGGCAACAGACTTTGACCCTGTATGACTCTGGGAAGAGAAATTAGATCTACCACTTGGTTTATCAGCCCATTCATTATAATAACTATTCCCTTGTGATACATCTTGTTGTGTTAGAGGTGAATCCCATGAATATGTTGATGGCAGTAACTCTGCGTAAGGTAAAGCGGCTGAATAATAACCCGGTGATCCAATTGGTTGTTGAAATATGGAGCCAGGGGGGTAGACATACTGGCCATCAACACCAGGTGTATTCATAGGAAAGTATGGAGAGTAGCCAGTCTGAAATCCTGGCATGAGATAGACATAAGATCCATTATCTGCTTGCATGACCTAAATAAAAGCAACAATATTAAGACATTTACATTTATTGGAGAACATAAACAAGATCTATTATCTGCTTGCATGACCTAAAACTTAAAAAGGAGAAAGAGTTCCATACTAAATTCTTATTACTTTGGCAAACACCATATTTATTGGCTGCATTTTCCTCTGATACCAACAAAAGTTTAGAGAAAATATCAGGCTATTAGTTTAAAACATTAAGTCATTAACCATTTGGGTTGGAGAAATATGAATGAAGAAACCTATTGACTAATTACTTTCAAGCAGAAATCAAGCCAAGTCTGAAATGTGTTCCCTATCCCCTCAATTCGAGTTACAATTCCAAATACGATCCAAAAAAGTATTAGTCGTCGTTATTATTTTCTATTCTATTCCACCTATTCTATTGACTAATAACTGAGAAATCGTCTGAAATCCTGACAATGACCGATGCCACCTTTGGGAAGCATAAGCTTACAATCCTCCATGTCCTCACGACTGAGACGACAACATGATCAATGTTGTTTTGACAAAAACAAGGAGAAACAAATGAGTTCTTCAAAACATAACTTATATTTGTTTTCTCTTGTTTATTGCCGAAATAACACAGATCAGGTCACCATCTCAGTTGCGAGGATGAGGAGGACCGTCATCTTCTATACACTGGTCGTTGCCAAAGATCGGAAAGATTTTTCAAGTATTGATCCACATGGACGGCCTATCAAGGGTCCGCGGTAGAACCCACGTTTCTTAAGAGTATGACTCTTGGAGACCCATGCTTACATCTTAAACTTGAAAAAGTGAAAATGCTAACAAATGAACATATGCATCATCTGGTTTTATCCCTTCTCCTAAGTCCTACCATGCCCAACACAACACAAATAATCCGATTCAAGTATCTATGCATACATCAGATGCTTAGCCACAATTTGACCAAATACGCAACAAGTCAGCATCATAGAAAGACCAAATCATGAATCAGCTTAAGAAACTTACAGGATATTGAAGATCCACAGCTGCATCAGCACCAACATAATACCCTTGATTTTCTGGTTCGCCATAGAAACCGCCATAACCTGTGATCATTCTAACGTAAGAAATGAAATCATAAATATACAATCAATATAAATGAATAGGGAACCAGCAGAGGGAGCAGGGTCTTTGACCAATGGAACCATACCTGGATAGTAGTATCCATAATAACCATTAGCAGAATAAGGAACATTCTGATCTGTGGACAAATATTCATGATCCACATCCCCTTCTTTGACACTACCAGATGTATCTCCTATAGATGATACACATGATCTTGCATCAGATGGAGAACTTGCACCTTTTGAAGGAACCTGAACACAAACATGATATCAATGAAACAGTTAATTTCAAATTGAAGTACACATAAAGTTGTAAAAAAAATTCTGAAATCCAAAGCTAAATTGATACTTTACAAATCACAAGCAATCTAAATAAAGAGATGGGGATTACCATGTTGGAATTGTTGAGTTCAATCGTTGAAGAATCACCATGAAGCTTCGTCCCACTCATTTCATCTACAGCTGTGAAAATCAGAAAATTCAACCAGTAAAAATCACTTTTTATATACAAAAAAAATAATCATAGCACTATATGTCCCTAAAACATAATAAAATTAAAAAGAAATTGAATCTAAACCCCAAAAAATCATAAGAACAAAGTAGAAGAGATGAGGGAATACCTTTTTGCAATTTAGCAGCCATACGAGTAGCACTTAAATCTTTCAGCTATAAAACTTCTTCTAAAAACCTCTTAACAAAATCCACTGGAAACGGCAGAATACAGATCCTCAAAAAAAAATTAATAAAAAACGGATTTTTTTTTAAAATTATATATTCAGGTTTTTGTGTCTCTTCAATTGGGAAGGTGAAAAATTGAAGATTGAAAGGTTTTGAAGAAAAAAATCAAAAAAACAGATAAACCCCACGAAATATTTTAGAAAAAAGAAAATCTGGGTATGAATTATTTTTGCTGTTTGATAACTCTAGATTTCTGGGTTGTGAGGACAAAATCACGAAAAAAATGGAGTTTTGTGTGAAAATTAGAGATGGGAGAAAAAACAAGGGCGAGAAGAACGGTGAGAATATCCTTAAAAAGATATAATCTTTGTTTGTTTTGTTGGAAGATATGGTTTTGAATAGAGAAGCTATTTAAAGGGTGCTGATGAATGGATGGAAGAGAGAGAAACCTCAGAAGACAACACAGAGAGACAGAAGAGAGAGAAAATGAAGAAGAAAGAAAGAAGAAGCAGAAGAAAAAATATAATGGCATCTTCTCATAAAATAGGAAAAAGGGACGGTGGAGAAAATGCCACGTCATTATAAAATAGATAATATTTAAAAATCGAAAAGGGATGTGTAAAAAAAGTGTTTACAGCTCTTTTTCATTTTCTTAACTTGTGTGATTTGTGTGTGCGATGTAAACTAACCGCGTGAATTCAAAATCAAATGTTATTTCAAACCCATTATGAATATGTATGGAATTCTAAATAATTTAAGAGACCGTATGGATAGGGTATTTTTAGGGGGGAATGTAATTTTTGAGGGGAATTAGAATATTTTAGTTTAAAATTTTGAACTAAAAATGTTTCAAATCCTCCCAAAAATTACATTACCCACTAAAAGTACTTCATCCAAACATAGGGTAAGAGTTTAATTTGTGTGAAAAAACTTATACACCTATTGTTTAATTTAGGCTTAATTATACATTTGGTCTTTTTATTATGATCCACTCATGATTTTAATATTTAATTTTTTTTCCCACAATTTTAGTCCCTTATTTTTTTCAATTTCTAAAATCATTGCCCCTCCTCGGTGGCGGATCCAGGACCCTGGCAGGGGTACAAAAATTTACAATTCATCAAATTTTTAATTTCCAAATATATCGTTTATGTTTATTGACTCTTTTACAGTCACAAATGTGAATTAATTGTCCTAAGACTTTTTTATTTTGATTTCAATTATCTCAAGACAACTATAAATGGGGCATTTGAATACTTAGCCAACACAAATTAATGATATGTTGACTTGTGTGCAACAAGCAAAAAGTACTAAAAATTAGGAACAAAATGAGTAGTAAAAATAAGACTTTAATAGGTTCAAAACTTGTATTACAATAGACCAACACAAATTAAATAGCACTAGAAAGTTTTTAAACACAAATTAAATAGCACTAAAAGAATCAACATATTCACAAAATACAGAACATATTCAAATTAAATAGACTAGCATAATCAAAATAATTTACCAACATGGGTTGGTCCAAGTGGTAACTGGACTTAGATCCCAACTCAAGGTGTCGAGTTCGAACCTTGGGTGTGGCAAAAACTCTGTTGGGAGGGGAGAACTGCACGGGCCGAAAAAGCCGGGTACGCGTGGCCAGCCAGGTTCCCCGGCGTAGATTAGTCATCGACAAAGTCGGTGGAAACCGCGCACCAATGACATTTTAACCAAAAATAATAATAATAATCAAAATTATTTAAATAGCACTACACAAAATACAAATTCATTAAATAGTAATAACACAAATTACTAATTAAATAGCATTAACAGTATCAAAATTAGGATAATAAAAACAAAAGTAATTCAAGTAGAGAGAAAAACTTTTTTAAAATAAAAGCAAAATACCATCTGAGGTCCCTTAACTTATTATCAGTTTTCGCTTTAGGTCCTGTTAACACCCAAAAATAATTACGTCGTAGGCCGAGGGATGAGGAAAAAGGGGAAAAGGTTAGAGTGCTGAGGCATGCTATCTGACTAAAACCCAAGAGGTAATTGCTGATAAAGGTGAACTCAAGGGATGCCCTCGGGGCACACTGCAAAACAAACTCCCTGAGGAAGGGGTAAGCCTGAGGGTCAATGAGCTAGACCGAGGGAAAGTAAAGCCTCAGCCTATAGAGTGCCACGCAGGGGTAACTCGGTTGCCTAAGTTACTGTCCTAGAAGAACAAAGGCCAGCCGAATGACCAAGTGGCTAAGGTAAGGCAGGCTTGTTTGGAAGGCAAGATAGAGAAGGCGCGAAGATAGAACGTGGGAGCAATTGAAGATCAAGCAAAGGAGCGAGGCCGTGAAAATCGGAGCGAGAGGCATTCACCCCATTAACCGTGCTAGTGGGATCGTGGGTAGTTGCTCTGTTTCTTTAGGGCTTAGGAGCGATGATAGGCATTGATCTTAGATTGATCCAACGGTAGGCAAGTGTTGGCTCGAATAGTGGCCGACGAGGGCCTATGTATATATATAGCACAAAGTAAATGTAAAATGACACACATCAATCAATCAAAACTCTACGTTTATTTCAATTTATCTTCTTTTACCGCACTTTATCTTTACTTTATGCATTAAGCCAATAGAATAATCCAACCCTTGCGTCCACGTCACCTAACCTGACCCTTTCTAGAGGAGTCAGGATACCCACAATCGAGGAGCAGAGTTCCCTCATCGGCGCAATTGCTTGAAGAACAGAGAAATCAAAGATTGTCCAAACCTCTGGCCGACCCCACGACTAGGACCTAAGAGCTTGACGACAACCGGTCTCTTATGTTTTCATTGTAACAAATAAGTCCCTTAACTTTTAAAATCATTGCACTGTTATCCTTTTTGTAACTCCGTTAAACTCTATTAAAAAAATGCCTAGTTGACCGTTACATTGACAAGTTGTTTGTCAATTTTGGTTACATGTGGATAAATATTTGCTGATTCATTATTTAGAATTAGTTTTTATTAAAAAAAAATTGTTCGTCTTCTTCAAACCCGTATCCATGTTTCCAAATAATTGAAAACTGTGTGTAAGAAGACCCTCACAAATTGTTCACCTTCAAACCTTTTTTTTACGTGATCTTCAAACCCACCAAGCTACCCATTTCTAAGCTTCAAATTGTTCATCTTCTTACGAAACCCATATCAAACAGAAACAAAAATCGAAAATCAAATTGATATCCAGAAACAGAAACGAAAATCTTCAAACAAGTTTAGTACATTGCAGAAATGATACCCGAAAAGAGAAACGAAAAAACAAGCTGATACCTAAAACAGATAGGTATTTCTTTTTTGCTGCCTACGCATTCACCTAACAACCTCCATGCGTATTTCATCTTTGAATCATAGCAATTCCAATGCTTTTAATTATTCCTAGCAAACTTTCAAAACACTTTAATTTGTTTTTGGGAGCAACAAGTTTAGAAAAGAACATTCTTTCAGGTTATGGCTGAGGAGTCAAGAGGATTACCGAGAGTAACAACGAGCTCGCCAATGATCAGGACCTCCAAGAGACTTAAACACCACATATCCACCCAAAACCTTAAGGCATTGGGTATATGGGTCCCCTCTCTTATATATCTGTCATATAGCTTATTTCTAGTCGACCTGAGACTAACCCACACACTTGAATTCCCAACATTCTCCCCATTAAGTGTGATTCACTCACATTGCTAGCCTTGATCCACACTAGGATCCCCTCAACGCTCTCCCACCAAGCCGAAACATTACTCTCACACCACTTGTTGGGGGAGTTTGGGGGAGCATTGAGAGTAACAACGAGCTAGCCAATGATTAGGACTTCAAAGAGATTTAAACACCACATCTCCACCCAAGATCTTAAGGCATCATGTGTATGGGTCCCCTCGCTTATATATATCCTTCATATAGCTGATTCCTAGTCGACGTGGTACTAACCAAAAAGAATAGTGATAAAAGTTGGAATACGTACCGAAAACAGTAATCGATAAGCAGAAGTAATCTAGAAGAAAATGATCTCAGAGGCGTCGATGCACTGATTACAGAAGTGATGATCTCAGAAGCATGAAAAAGCTATCGCCATTGAAGACAGAGAAAATAGTTAAGTTGCGTGAGGAAAGGAATCGTCGATTGAAAGAGAAAACTGTTCAGATCGCCGATGCCAAGACCCAAGGCCCAAGATTATCCATACCTCTCGAAACACCAAGCCCCACTAGGAACTGAAGGTTCTCAAATAATACCCCCGAGGCATGCTCATCGGCTGTAATTAAATATAGGTAAATTCTTGGTTGCCCTCTAGAAAATGTGGGTAATTTACATTATATCCACTAAAAAGGTAACTAATCTCATTTCATGAATTGTTTGATATTATAATTTTTCTGACATAGATTTATGTTATTCTATATTCACTCCTTTAATTAAAACTTGTGCACCATTCTTGGAAACTGATTTGGCTCATCTCTCTCATAATGATCGCACCCTTCTCTCTCGTATAATTAACTAGAATAATAGACCCGTGCCTCGCACGGGGTAAAGATCTTCTCAATTTTTTTGGGTAAAGATCTTCTCAATTTCTTAAAAGTAATTGAGGGTCAATTACTAAAGTTTTGGGTGTATAAAAATACATATACCATAAATATGTATTGTATATTTTACATTTGTATACATTAATATATCAAAAACTTTGGTAATTGATCCTCAATTTCTGTTACAAAATTGAGACGACTCGCACGGGAGTACCTCATCTTTTAAAAATATTTCCAATATTATTATTTTTAAATAGATATTTTCATGAATATTTGTATGAGATCTTACATAACCACTACAATATTCGCACGCACATATTTTATTTTATTTTTATTAAAACACACGTATGTTTTTGAAAAATATGTAATGAGTGATCTCTTGGGCACCTAACGGCTCTAGCCTTCCATCCCTGATTGCTTTTTGTTAAATATTAGTTTATATGGTATTGAATTGAATGAAATATTTAAAAAGAAAGAGATGAAAATGTGTTTGTATATTAATAGACTTCTGGACATAATATATCTCCATATAATGGTTGTCTGTTCCTTTCTCAATTTTCTTCATTAGAAAAAAAATCGTAAGCTAATTACTAATTTAACTCCATACTAAATAGGAATGATAAAATAAATTTAAAATATATCAAACAATATATGTGTATCAAACATCAAACATAACAAAACAATTATGTTTCAATTGGTTTGATCATTAAAACTTTGACAGATATAACATTCACCTAAGTATTTCTCTCTAAATATTATTATATTTTTATAAAATTATGTCATTTATTTTGTAAATTTATATTCATCTCTATAGATGATAGTCCATAAAAAAGACGATAAAAATTATGAGAGATCTGGTCATAAATATATGTGATACACAAATGTTTATAAGAATTTGTTTTTCAAATTATAATTAATTTTGCAAAACTAAAGGGAATATAATTTCCCAGTATCAGTGGAAAATAGTAAAAAAATACATTAATATTTTGGTACTTGCAAAAAGAACAAAAATTAGAGGGGATATGAAATATTATTTCAAATGAAACATCTCCTTCAATTGCCATAGTTGATGATAAAATAACAATCACTTAACAACACGTATGAAACTTTTTATGGCAAAATTCCTCCATTCTAATCAAAGTGTCAAGGCCAAACAAATATCATCTTTGCAACAAAAACCATAAATTTGAAACAAAAAAAAAGAGACAAAGAGGGGTTAGTTATTATTTCCCATTGGAGATGATTTAAACAGACACTAACATACAAAAATTTAAAGCAGAGAATAGTGAGGCGTGGGACTAAGGACATAAAGTCAAAACTAATATTGAAGAAAAAAAATTAATCTATAGAAATTATTTTAGAACATGGTGCGATAATCAAAGTCCTGTGAGTATGCCTCTACAAAGTTCTGTTGCAATACAACCTACAATTGTCAGTGGTAATCTCTGTAGTGCGTTCCGAGAGGGTAAGCGAGAGTCATGGTAAAATGACACCATGGGCTCAATGCTTGAAGTAATAAAAGAGAATGAGATACATAAAAGAGAAGTGGAGGAAAAATAAAAAATCGAAGCTAAAAAATCATGAGATATCATAGAATAGCATAGAAAGGAAAACATTTTCAGATCTCTGATATAGGTGTAGAAGGGGGAATGGAAGACCGTATCAGAGGGGTCATGTCTAGCCATGGTTGACAATGGAGATGAAAAGTGAGGGATCAAATGAGAGTTGATTGAAAACCCTAGACCCAAATATTATGCTCGTCTAAAGAATATGAGGTAACTAACTGGGAAAAGAGTCTAAAAGTTATTTAGAACGGGTTGAGATTAGGGTACCAGGAAATAAAAGTGTTTCCAAAAAAGGAAATAAAAGAGTTAATATTTTCCTGTTAAATCATGTTTCATACTGGGCTTGAATTTTTGTCCCTCCAATTCATTAGTATTTCTAATTTGGTATACTACAGTTATATGTAAAATTACTGACCATGAACAACAAACATGAATTAATTTAAAGGAACATTTTTAATTTTTTTAAAAAGTTACCTTGTTGGGCCTAAAAGTCAATTTGGCTATTTTTATGCAAATACACTATATGGAACATTTTGAACTATCAGGGCCTAATTAGCTATAGGTCTCCGTAAAAAAACTAACATGTCTACAAAATATAAATATAACCTTAAATATAGATGTTATACTATTTTATCATTTCAAAACTTTTGTAAAATTTTAATTAACTAATTTTAAACTTATTATTTATACAAAGATTCCAAAGTAATAGAGGTGGACCAAAGTTACGATTTACAATTCATTATGTTTATTGTCAAAAAAATTTTTATTATGATTATATTTTTATTATTAATTGTGCTATATAATTTAAACCTGCTTTTTATAAATTTCTGATTTTTTGTTATTTGTAATTTATGATTGTTTATACTTTTTTAGAATTCAAATAGTAAATAATAAGTTAAAAAATGTCATTTTATATCAATTCCATTTATGCTAATATATATCAATTTCATTCATTTTTTTCATTTTATTTTTATACATTCTTTATTTGTTTATTAATGAGAGTCCGTATTTAATATACCACAAATTATTCCTTTTTTATTGCTTTGGTAAGATATTGTCATGGATAACATTAATTACAAACAAAAGAGTATTAATTACTAAATTGATGGCAGGATGACACGTGGAGATGAATTTAATGAGATTCATTCTCAAATGTTATATATATATATATATAGATCACACAGCCAAATCAAAGATCACAAACTCACTCTTACCCAAAAAAAAAAAATCACAAACTCACAATGTGAAATATATTTTATTTTATATTATATCTCATTAAAATAAAGTAGCAAACTACTAAACTACTTACATTGTCAGATATATACAAAATGCATAATTTTCAATATTTTATCTTTTCGTTTATAATTAAAATATCAGTCCATAAAAAAAATATATAATGAAATTATATATATATATATATAATAAAAATATTTACTCATTAGTTTTATGTTTTAATTTTTAATTTTTAAATATAAAATATGTATAGGTTTAGATGTCATTTTAGTCCTTACAAATATATCGAGCTTTAGTTTTCATTCCTATAAAAAAATTGTTTGTGTTCCTACAATTTTCAAAACCGTCAATTTTAGTCCCTAAAATGTTTTTCGAGTTTAAAGCTGAAATGGCTTTTTTTACTACGTGATATTTAAATTTTGTTATATTTATAGAGGCTAAACTGATATTTAAACATTATCAAAAAGTCATATTTAATCTTTTTAAATTTATCATCACCCATGTTATAATTTTTTTTAAATATTATTTTGAGACATACATTTTTGGCAAATGGGACACTTTACAGTATGAGGGAGTAAACCAAAATCGAACTTACTTTTAACTTTTTTTAGGAGGCTTCAACATCGTTCTCAATTATATCTTTGTTTTGCACTTTTGTTCCCCAGCGTTAAGTTGATATTCAGTTGGCTACCAAACTATGAAGCTGACATGCAACTTCATACTTTTATAATGACTAGGATGTAAAATCATGTGTCTCTCGGTGCTTAGGCGGATATTGGAATGTCATGTTGGCATGTGCTCACACTATCAAAGACTAGAATGACAAAGTCACCTATACCACATCAAGTTCACCTACCTTCTGGTTCTGCTGACCAAAGAATATTCCATGTACCATAATGTAAACTAAGGATTCACTTACAATCTAATTCGATTGATTAAGAATATATAATTCCATGTAAAACAATGTGGACTAGGGTTCACTCACTGTACGATTCAACTGAGTACATATGATTCAATGCATCACAATGTGAACTAAGATTCACCTACCTTTTATTCCACTAACCAATGAAGAATCCATGTCAAACAATGTGAATCATGCCTCACTTAGCATCTAGTTCAACTAACCATGGACGACTCCATGTATCACTGTGTAAATTTGAGTTCACTAACTGTCTGATTCAACTGACCGTGGATGATTCCAAGCATCACAGTGTGGACAAGGATCCACTTACCGTCTGATTTGACTGATAAAAAAATGATTCCATATATTACAATGTGAACTGAGGTTCACTTACCTTTTGACTCCACTTACCATGGGAGATTTCATGCATCGGTGTGTGAACTAGATTTCCACTACTACTAATTACCGACGACCAAAACTATTGGTAAAGGCCAAAAATCCATCGATAATAGCAGGTTCCCAACGGATGTATCAATGGGTCGGGCCCGTGGCTACAAGGCAGATCGAAAACACATACTGATGCCTAAGGTAAATCTGTCAGTAATTACCACCGACTTTACTCGTCGATAATCAGTGGGTAATTAGCGTGGGGTGTTGTCCATCGCTAATTACTGATGGGTGTGTCTGTCAAAACACATAGCACATGCCATGATCACCGACGACCTAATCCATTGGTAATTAAGCAGTGTGTTACATATTTTTCAACCTGCTTATTTAATAAATTCCTATTTTACCCCTCTCAAATTTATACAATACATTTAGGGTTAAATATGTTTTTAGTCCCTACAAAATTTCACTATTTTGTTTTTAGTCCCTATAAAAAATTTCATCAACTTTTAGTCCCTATAAAATTTCACAAATTTGTTTTAAGTCCCTATAAAATGTAAACTCGTGTATACCTTTAGAATTTTGAATGATATTTTGCATACACGTTAAAGATATTAAAAATATCTCCCTCACAGAAAATAAACTCAAAATTTGATTTCTAGGGTAGTATTTCCTTTAATTTGTTTATCGAATCTTTTGTACTTAAAAAATTTAGATTTAATTTATGCGTTGTTAAAAAATTCAAAGTTTTTTTAGAAGAGATGTTTATAATGTCCTCAACATGTATGCAAAACATCACTCAAAAATTCAATGGATATACACTACTTGGCATTTATAGGGACTAAAAACAAAATTTTGAAATTTTATAGGGACTAAAAGTCGATGAAAAATTTTATAGGGACTAAAAACAAAATAGTAAAATTTTGTAGGGACTAAAATCATATTTAACCCATACATTTATCTATGTAAAAGAGGAGTTACATTCTTGATTCAAGGAGAAGGGAGGAGGATTTTCAATTTTGGATTTAGGGTTTTCTATAAAAAACTGGGCGGGGAAGAAGAAGATGAAGTACTTAAGTTTTTGTTAATTTTGTTTTTGATTTAAAAAAACAAAATGCCACATCATTTAATCATAATTCATCTTAGTTTGACACTTAAGACGCTACATCAGTAGTTAATTGTCAATGTGGCGTCTGTTAAAAATAATGGACATAAAACGCTAAAAGGGACCAAAATGACACATAAGTGAAACTTTGGTCAAAGATAAAGGACCAAAAATGCTATTTAACATAAGTATTGAAAATTGTGGAGTAAGCAGGACACGAGTAATGCATATCTTTTGTGGCTATGAAAGCCAGTATTTATAGAGATCCATGCTAGCTCTGAGCTGTTGGATCGATCAGGTGAATTTGAGTCGTCGATGATTGATAAAGAGGGCCTTGGATATGGATCCAAGAAATTGGGTTGATCTATGTCCAAAACACACTTCTTAGATCAAACCTTACATATTTGAACTGTTAAATTTTTTTTTTCTGAACCCTAAAAGACCCTAAAACACACTTGTTAGTATCAAACCTTGCATATTTTGTCACGAAATTATTATTGTTTTCATCTAACAGATTATTGAGGAACGAATTTCACGTAGTTGAATTGTTGAGATTTTTTTTAACTCTAAAGTACTCCAAAACACTGCTTAGTATCGCACATTACATATTTTGTCACATAATTTATTTTTTTCACCAAACTTGTCATTGAGGAACGAACTTCACGTATTTGAACTGTCAAAATTTTTTCGAACCCTAAAGTACTAAAAAGTACACTGCTTAACGTCGTACTCTACATATTTTGTAATGAAATTAATTTTTTGAAATGTAATAATGTTACCAAAATACCCCTATAAAATATTGGAGACCATTGCGACAATTATTGCATTTTTTATTACAAAACAAGTAAAAATAAACAAAAAACTAAAGTTGGCGCTAAACCCACCTTTACAATTTATCTTGCATTTAGATTTAAATATTATTGATCAATATATCAGTAATTAAAATTGACTTTACTATATTTTTTAAAGTATTAGATAGAAGTATATTAATTGATAACTATATAATAAAAGACAAAAAAACATGTTTCATTTTTTTAGCAGCAACTTTTTCTACTTTCCTAATTATATACGGCCTTGCAATTCATGAGCAACAATTGCATATTTCCAGAATTTAGAATAATAAAGGAATTAATTGAAAAGACTTAGGGAAGATAAACCAAAGGACAAATGCATTTATTAAAATTGGGGTGATAGTGCAAATAATATAAATATATAGTAGGAATAGTAAAACAATTACTAAAAATTTATTTATATAATAAATGTTAGTGGAATCCATATGTCAACTGTTAAGTAGCTAAGGTAAATTGCTCACATTTCTCCAACGGGCAACCTAGGCCTCACCTTAAATATAGGGGTCAGAATATCAATTTGACATGTATCGTCCAAGCTTGAAGGGAAGTGTTAAAACATCTTAATAATTTCTATAGTTATTCTAATCATTTCTATAGTTCATACCTCCAGAAAAATCAAGATCCACTTGGTTATTTTGAGTGATCGTAATTCCTTCGAGAACATCATCAACACTATACTCTATCGTTGTAATTTAAAACAAGGGTGAACCGAGTGAATAAGAAAAAATACTTCAGAATGACTATTACAATAATAATACTTGTTCCGGACTGGGCCAAACCTCCATGGAACTTGGGCCTGGTCCATTTCCGTGCGCCCTCGCACCCGTGTCCGTGCCTGATCTGGATCTAACGGTCAGGCCTTATCCTCCCAATCCAACGGATCGGGCACGACGCCGTGCTCTATAAATAAACGATCCACTTGCCATTTTCAGGTACGCACTTATTCCTCCTTCAAATACCTCTTCTCTTCCCTTGCTGACTTAGGCATCGGAGTGCTTGAAGGTACCCCAATCGAGGCGCGGGAGAAGATCACCTCGGCCAATCCAAGGTCCAAGCTCAATCATCCGAAGTCAACTTCCCTTCCTCGCGGAACACTCCAGCTCAAGGATACATCCCGTACTCCGGTACCGAACATTGGCGACCACAGTGGGAGCTATTCACTCGCTTCTGAACTCACTCTCTCAGTTAATCATGCCTCCGCGAGGACGACCACCTACCCGATCTCAATCTCGGATGCAGAGTGCCAATCCCGGGGTTCAGCCCCAGGCTACTCCTAAAGGTCACGTTTAGACCGTGCCTAAGGAAGTCCCGGCAATTCCCAACTCTAGCCGGCTTCCACCACCTGCCCTAGTTCCGCAGATCAATGCCATTCCAGCGCAACTTCAAGCTGTCAGCCAACTCCTCGACATGCTAGAGCGACGTAGCCAAGGGTTAATGCAGCTGGAGGTGGCCGCCATCGCCCGAGCTACCGCGGCCCAACACCATCCTATGGATCGACTCCCCAGTCTCCACCTCGGACCGCAGTTTCTCGAAGACGTCGGACATCGCCTCCCCTGGACGACATCCCTAGTGACATCTCTCCACCAATTCGCAAGGAAAAATGGCGCGGTAAACCCCCGACTCCACCATCACCGCCGAGATCAGAGTCTCCTGCAAGCTCGGACAACCCTTCGTTCAACTCCTCCTCTTCATCCCGAGACCCGTCTCCCGGCAAAAAAGGAACTCATAAAGGAACTCACCATCCTTGAATCTCGTCTTTCTCTGGTGGGACGTTTCCTTACCCGGATATCTATTTGTATAGCAATCATGAAAGACCGTCTTGCTGCAATTTGGCAACCGGGGCGTGTAGTTAACATTTGTGTTCTAGATAGCAATTTGTTTCTATTTCAGTTTTATCATTGGCGTGATGTGGACAAGGTCTATTCTGGAGGTCCATGGCATTTTGATGGCCATATTTTGATTCTTTGCGAAGTTGGGAATGGGGGATGTTCCTGCTCAGGTGCCTTTGTTTCCTGTGACTTTCTAGGTACAAGTTCATGATGTATCATTGGTTTTATGACAAAGGCGGTGGGATGAGTCCTAGGGAATTTCATTGGTGAGTTTATGGAATATGACCCAAAATTCTGATTTTTGGAAGTCCTTTATGTATGAACGACTCTCGGTCTTTTGCTATCTTTGTGGTGTTTTTGGCCATTTAGATAACAGTTGTGATTTACCTTTTGACATGGAACATGATGATGGGATTCGTGGGTGGGGGCCTGAGCTGAAGGTGGAATGACGGAATCCTTGAGAAAATAATATCTGGTTACGAAGGGAGGGGGTTTCTACAGGTACGACGGAGATGCCGGTGGCTACTCCGGCGAGGGTAGGCCATGGAGGAGCGTGACGTAATTATGATGGTAGTTATGATAACAAAAATGGTGGTAATTTTGAGGAGAGGTTTCAGTTTTTGAATGTTCATAATGGTCCTAGGATGTGCCATGTTAATGAGGGATTAAATCAAGGCATTAATCATGGGAATTTTGTTACTAATCATGGGAGGAATATTCCTCTAACAAAATTTATGACACGGAATGATGGGAGAGAAGTTACAGTACCAGGTGGAAATGTTGTGAGGTCCAGCACCAGCCAATCGGCACTCTCTTCACGCGCTTTCCCTCCTGGCAGCTTGGCACGTGTGACTCTTGGCAATGACAACTCGCTTGACAACATGGGTTTTGAAGGTGGTGACATGGATGAAGTCAGGAAAAGAAAGCGTACCAATGGTGGTTCCAGTTCCTGCGTTGTCTCTTCATCGGAGCAACAATCACACACAACTATTCCTTTTTTATTGGCAGGTCATGGGAGCCAGGCCTTCCAAGAGAAAGGAGTATCCTCAGTTGGAATTGTTGAGGCTTGGGTCATCCTTCGGCAATTCCTATGCTTAGAGACCTAGTCCGTAGTAATAATCCGGAGCTCATATTTTTATTTGAAACTTGATCTTTTTCAAGCAAGTTGGAGTCTGTGAGAAGATTGTTGGGGTACGATGGGTGTGTAGCTGTGGATAGAATTGGTAGAGGGGGGGTGTTGCTGTTCTTTGGAGAAATTATATGAGATACTATTTCACTAGTTATTCTCGGCATCACCTGAATGTTGAGGTAGAGGATGTTGTCCGTGGCAGGTGGCGTATAACGGGGTATTATGGTTTTGCTGACAAGTCTATCAGGAGAGAAACTTGGGCCTTAATTCGTAGGCTAGCTGATAAACTCCAATTTAGTGCATTTTTAAAGATATTTTTGGGTCACTTTTAGAGCAATTATATTCTAATTATATAAACCACTAACTTAATTTGCTCTTTATTTTGCAGAAAGAAAGAAAATATAAAAGAGATATATAAGTCCATTTTAAAGCTATTAGGAATTTATATATATATATATATATATATATATATATATATATATATATATATATATATAAAGAAGGAGATCCTCTTGGTGATTTCAATTGAAAGTGATGCACATGTGACTTGGAGAGCAAGAAAGAGGCATGGAGTGGATAGCAAACAACAAATATTTAGGAAGGATCTGAATCTTAATATTTAGGGATGGAGATAAAAAGGTTCTCTTGCAATTAAAAGAGGAAGCAATCTTTACTTGAGGAAAAAGGAATAACACACTATCCTAGCTTGGAGAGAAAGAAAATGAACTAATATAAAAGGAGGGCTTCACTTGTGAATGGGGGAGAGCCGCATACACTAACACTAAATTAGGAAAAATGGGAGGATGACAACGCATAGGAGAGGAGAAAAAGAGTTTTTGGGCACCGTTCTTGACACCGTGAGACAGCTCTGGAGCAGAAAAAGGAAATTGAAGACTTAGAGCAAGAATTTCTCTATTTACTGGGTTATTCTTATCTCTGTAATTCATGAACCTTATTTCTATTTTATTGTTCTTAATACCTATGGGTACCTAAATCCTCTTCTAGGGTCTTAGGTGGATCTTGCATGTTTAGAAACCTTTTATGTTCTAATTTCATATTTGAATTCCAGTTTTTATTTCAATTAATATTGTCCTATTATTTTTATCACATAATTAGGATTAGCTACCATTCTCATGTTAATAATCAATTAGTTGATCAGCGACCGTACTGCAATTAGTTGGTGGACCTATAGGATAATTAGGCTAGAATTAATGCATGACCAAACTTTAATTTAGTCTTCCAATCATTCAACCTTTTTGTACTTTATGCTTTTCTTGAATTTATATTCTTCCATGACCAAACAAGGGTTAATTTAGGAAAAAGAATATTAATCGCGAATGACCAAACGGATTAATAGCTTTAGTAAATGCATTGGTAATTAAATAAAATAAAGGAATTCAAGTAGGAATTAGACATAGGGGAATCGAAGCTTGCAAGTGAAACCGTGACCCTAGACCTCTCTCTATTAATTTAATATTGCATTTTAATTCTTATTATTTATTTCTTTTAATTTTAGTCTCTATAACATTCAAATATTTGTTCGTCTAAATAATAATAAATCTTAAGTAGTTTGGTACTTGTTGATTAATCCCTGTGAAGACGATAATCTTTTATACTAATTCTGCGAAAGAGTACACTTGCTCTAAGTGTGTTTTTAACGCAAAAAGTTTTTGGTGCCGTTGCCGGGGATTAATTTAACAATTGTTCCGGCCAGAATTCCCCAGCTTCAGCATCCGCTCGGCTCTTGAAGGGCTTCGCCCAGAGGGGGACCGATCGGCCCCAAAAGTCAAGCTCTTCTCCCAGAAAAGGAATGGGGCGCAATCAGAGGGGAAATATCCTTGATTTCCCTCCCCTATTTGTAACGGTCAACTCGGCCATTATTACGTAATAATTGGCATTTATGTACCATGTAATATAAATAACGCCCTCAGAGGCTAATGAAAGGATCCAGAATTCATTCTCCCAATTCAAACTCTCTAAACACACACAGACACACGTTCGGTCCTTTCTCATCCAGAGAAACCGACCGCGACATTGGCGCCCCACGGTGGGCGCCAATGTTGCGGCCTATTTCTCCGAGAAAGAAACGACCGAACAAGTATAGAGTATGAAGAATAAAGTTGGGATCCTTTCCATTGGCCTCAAAGGGCTATATTTATAATACAATGGACATTATGTGTAGTTAATACTAATAAATGGTAATTATGACCTTTATGGCCGTTACAAGACAACGAGAGAGAAATTAGGGATTCTCTAATAAGTGAGTTGACCATCATAATGGAGGTCTCACCGAGTACATATGAGCGGGAATATAATGGCCGATCGGTCCCTCTCTGGGCCAAGCCCTTCAAGAGCCGAGCGGATGTTAGGTCGGGCAATTCTGGCCGGAACAACAATGTTAAACGAAAACGATGTTTATTGCTTTAGACATTTTTTATGCTTTAGTTTTAATTTTGTTTTTTTATTTATCTTATTGAAAAAATACCAAAAAAAAAGTTGCTATTGAAAAAATACCAAAAAAAAAGTTGCTAATTCTTTTCCAAGAAACCGCTGCAGTTCACCCTGTTTTGTAGAGAAAAGTTGAAATCATGGTTAAAACTCTTGGAGATTATATTAGAGAGGCAGAGGTGAAAAGGAATTTAGAGAAGTTATCTTGGTATGCCTCATTGTCAAATCCCATTTTCTCCTCCTCCTTATGAGCGTTATTCAAACTATTGGGATGACGATGAGCCACCTCCTTATTCCTCCAACTGGGATAATTATGAGCAACTACAAGTGCAAAGGAAAGATGAAGAATCTGATATCGATGAAGTCTTGGTCAAATTTATGGAGCAAACAAACGAAAGATTTGATAGATTTGAGAAAAATATGATTGACAAATTTGATAACTTGGAGAAAAATTTGTCAAATATCATTGATATGGTAGCAACTCAATTGGCTCAAGAAACTCTTTATTTACAAACTAAGTCTACCCCAAATGAAGAATCTGAGCAATACAGAGAAAGTATTCTTAGGAGTGATGAAGAGTTCTATATGGAATATAATCTAGAGGAAGAAGAAGTTTTCAAGAAAGATGAAAAGACTCCTACCTAAGGGAGTCAAATCAAAATAGTGACTCCCACTAAAGGGAGTCAAATTGAAACAACAGATTTCATTGATGAGAGCATTTGTGAGGAGAATGAGAAAGATCCATTTCATAATTTGGAAAAAGAGGAGAAAGCCCCAATTTTTGGGCAAATTGTTTTAACTATTGGTGATGTTGTGATTGAGGTTCATAAGGATATGATTAAAGCTTTAAATTCCAGGGAAAATTTCTCTTCATTTACTTCTCCTTCTTTTGATGATGTGGTTGAAACTAATATTTTCAGTGACTTAAAGATGCAGGACCTTTTGGAAAAAAATTCTTATTTTGCAGGATCCTAGCAGGTGGATGGAGGTAACATAAAAAATCCACAATCCTTTGAATCTCATCCACCACGTGAAAAAAGAAAGAACAATGTGAACCACATGGTTAGAAAGCTAAGAAGGTGCATTGTGTTTTCTTTTCAGTTATTTTTATTTTTCTTTTGTTTTGTTTTGATTTTAGGAATAAACTCCAACTGCAAACTCTCTCTGGAAAGTCACTCTTACTCTCTCTAGTTATTTTTGTTTCAGCTTGATTATTTTGCACTGAGGACCATGCTTCATGCTAGTGTGGGGGAAGATATTATATCTTGTCACCTGATCTCTATTAATGCACATACCCACTACATATGTTGATAGCATTTTTTTGGCTTGTTTTGAATGAATGGCGCTTAAATTTAAAAAAAAATAGAGATTATGCCTTTAGGGGATCGCACAATTAATTTACTTGACAGACTTGTGCTTAATTGTAACTGTGAGGATGTATGTCCTTAGGAAGCTGATAATTAGCATTTGTCCCTCTAGAGTACTTTTTGTGAACTAGCTTCTAAATGTGAAATCTGAGCCTTCATAAGGGGATTGATACTATATCATAAACTTTTATCCCTTTTCTTTCTATGAGTGTGTTTCCCAATTTGCTACATTCTAGAATTTGTCTTTTGACCATTTCAAGGCGAAAATTGATTTGCATCATGTAAAAAGATTTGGGGAATTTAGGTATTTTTCTGGCCTCAGAGTTGTTTGTTGAATTTATCCATTAGTTGCCCCCTTTGAGCCTATTTGTTATATTTTTTCTTTAGTACCCAGATATAATTTTTTTTTGTTTGTGGTAACCATTTGAAATTAAATGTGGAGCAACTATTGAAAATTACAATTTCGTCCTATACTTTAGTTGTCTATCTTGTCAGGATGAAAAAAAAAGGGAGTGATTCATGAAGTTACAAGTATCTTTTCATACAAAGGAAAAATAGGAGTGACTAATGTGCTTACCTTGTCGTCCAAAAAAAAAAGCAAGCACAAAGGAAGAAAAGGTAAATCAAAAGAATGAAAGAGCCTAAGGGAAAAGAAAAATAAAAAAAAAGTCTACTCAAGAAAAAAACAAATCAAAAAGAGTCGACTTAATAGAAAAAAAAAGAATGAAGAAATGGAAGTGAAATTAATTTGGAGTTTGGACAAAAATTGTAAAATAGATAGGAGCTCCATATTTGGTTTCAAAGGTTACTATTTGTTTCTTGTTTTTAGCCCTTTGATTACCCCTCTCTTCTTCTTTCCTACCTTGCTTGACTAAACCTTGGCCCCATTACAACCCATAACACCCCATCTTTTGCATGCATGTGAACTATATTTAGTGGAGATTCGGTCAAATTACAAGCTTATGGTAATGTGCATTTTGTGGAAACTTGAGTGTATATTTTCCTAGTCCCTAAACACTTAGAGAGATTGTGAGCAAGTGCCTTTGTTCACGGAAATATATTCTTCAAGGACATGAGCCTCTAATTGGGCAACCTTTTGACACCTCATATGTGTTATATTGTCTGTCATTGTGCTTCTAATTTTTGGGTCCCTCATTTGGCTATCTATATTATTGTTTTTTGAAAATTTTATTGAGCCAGGAAATTTGCTCGAGGACAAGCAAATGTTAAGTGTGGGGGTTGTCTACTCTCCCATGGTGTATCATAGGTGATTTTAATGATTTGTTGTCCCCCAACAGATAAAAGAGGCTATTGTGATCATTCAAATTACCTCATGTAAGGATTCCAAGAAGCGATTGTTGATGCTCGGTTAATTGAGTTATCATTGACAGGTTACCAATTTAAATGGAGATTTGCTTTGGGGTAGTCCTGATGCAATTGATGAAGTCTTTTGAGAAAGAGGAATTCAAGGAAGCTTTGATGGCTATGGATGATGATAAGGCCCCGGGTCCGGATGGTTTTAATCTTGCATTCTTTAAGCGTTACTGGAACTTTTACGGTGATGATATCTTTGCTAGTTGTGTGGATTGGCTTAATAAGGGAGAATTTCCTCATGTTTTGAATGATACAAATCTGGCTCTAATCCCGAAGAATGATAATCCTATATCCATGGTTGATTGGTGCCCTATAGCTCTTTGCAACTTCATTTACAAGCTTGTGTCTAAGGTACTTGCTAACCGCCTTAAACATGTACTCTCTAAATGTGTGTCTGTTGAACAGTCTGCTTTCGTTTCAGATAGATCTATTTTAGATAATGCGATGATTGCTTTTAAAGTTATAGATTATCTAAAAAATAAGAGGAAAGGAAGAAAGGAGAGGTTGCTTTGAAAATTGACATGAGTAAGGCCTATGATAGGGTGGATTGGGGCTATATTTATGCAGTGCTGTCAGTGCTGGGACGTTTGGGTTTCAATGATGAATGGATAAATTGAATGCATATGTGTATTGAATCTGTGTCCCTTTCTGTGCTTGTTAACCAGTATCGAGTTGGACCTATATCTCCTGGTAGAGGACTTCGGCAAGGGGATCCTCTATCTCCATATTTACTTATGTTGTGTTCTGAAGGTCTCACAACTCACTTACATAAGTCTTTGGCTTGTGTCGATCTTCATAGGTTGTCTATTTGTAGAGGAGCACCTATGATCTCTCACCTTTTATTTGCAGATGATTGTTTTCTATATTCAAAGCATCACATGTTGAGGCTATGCGCATTCAGGCTACACTTGATATATATATGAGACAGCTTCTGGGCAGAAAATAAATTTTCAGAAGTCGAAAATATTCTTTAGTCGGAATGTATCTACAGGTAAACAAGAATATATTGCGGCTCAACTAGGTGTGAATGTGTGTATGTGCACAGGGAAATACTTGGGTCTCCCGTCCATGATTGGAAGAAGTAAGAAAGCTTTGTTTAAATTTATCAAGGATCGCATGTGGCCAAAAATTAATTTGTGGGGAGCCCGAATGCTTTCTAAAGCCGGGAATGAGGTTATGGTTAAGTCAGTTTTACAATCTATACCAACTTATTTCATGAGTTTGTTTCTCATTCCATCCACTTTAATTCATGATGAGATTGATTGAATGCTTAATGGTTTTTGGTGGGGTGGACATGGTGGCTCAAGTAAGGGGATCCGTGGGACGTCTTGGAATAAACTTTGTGTCCCAAAGGTATATGGAGGTATGGGATTTCAGAATCTCAAGGCTTTTAATTTGGCTCTTTTGGGGAAACAAGCTTGGCGTCTTCAAACTCAACCAAATATATTGGTTTCTCGTCTTTATAAGGCCAAATATTTTCCACATGGTGGTTTTTTACATGCATCTAAATGTAGTGATGGAAGCTTTGTTTGGAATAGTATTATGGAGTCCCAACGGTTATTACATGAAGGTGCTGGTTGGAGTACTGGTGATGGAAGTTCTATTCGTTTGTTTGAGGATAGGTGGACTTCAACTACTGGTTCAGTTCGGCCAAGTCAGCCTTGTCATTTTAATCCGCTCCTTCGTGTTGATTACTTGATTATTCATGAACGGAAGGTATGGAATGAAACATTGGTTGGCTTTCTTTTGGATGCTGAATCTTGCAATGCTGTCTTGAAAACACCTTTATATCCTTGTGTCGTTGATGATGCTTTGGGCTGGAGGGGTTAACGGACAGGACTGTATTCGGTGCGTAGTGCTTATCGTCTGGCCACACAAACAATTATAAATAACTCACACCTTCGTGTGGAAGGGTGCTGGAGTTTGCTATGGAAGTTGAAAGTGCCTCCCAAGATCAAAAACTTCTTATGGAGATTGGGGAGAAATTGTATTCCGACGAGAGCTGTCCTTGCTCATCGTAGCATTGTTGTGCCTCTTATTTGTCCGTGTTGTGGTGATTTTGAGAAGACCACTCTGCATTTATTTGCGACATGTTCCTTGGCTGCGTCGTGCAGGAGGGTTCTTGGCGTTGATACTATTGTTTCCAGCAGTGCCGTGGCTGCACAGTCAGCCAGTGACTGTTTTTTTTTCCTGTTTTGCAGCAGCTGAATGTTGATTTGAGGCAGGTTTGGTGTTTGGCTCTATGGAGTTTGTGGTCTAGTTGTAATAATTTGGTGTGGAACAATACTCGTGACTCTGCTGCAGTTATTCTTTCGAGTGGAAATCAGCTACTTTCAGATTGAGCTTCTGTTCGTGGGACTCATCTCCGAACAACCCCTGCTATGTCAGTTCCTCAGCCAAATACTACAGCTTCCGTGTGGCAGCAGCCTTTGCCTGGGTTTGTTAAGTGCAATATAGATGCCACTTTTGATAGTGGTGGAAACAAAGTGGGATTCAGTATGTGTATACGAGATGAATATGTGGCTTTTGTTGTTGCGAAGCTTCACTCCTTTTCGCCCGTGATTGATGTTTATAAAGGAGAGGCTCTTGGTCTCTTAGTGGCTTTGGACTGGGTCCGTGCACTTAATTACCGAAACATCATCTTTGAGCTTGAGGCTAAATTAGTGGTAGATGAATTTAATAATTGTTCCACTATTGTTTCGGATTATGGCTGTATATTAGACGCTTGTAAGGAGGCTTTTTTTTTTTATTAATGTAAACTCTCATGTGGAGTTCTCTAGGTGAGAAACTAACAAGGTGACTCATACTCTTAGCGGGGGTAGCATTGTTTTCAGTTTTCTCTCAAACTTTATTTGACATTCCAACATGTATTTATGCTATTATTGTTAATGAAATGAAGTAGACCACTTTTGTCAAAAAAAAATAATCTTTATATTTCTTGCAATTTAAATAATACATAATATTGACCGTACCAACTCTTTAGACTTACACTTTACCTTTATATATATCATTTTATATGTCTCATCTACTTTTCTACATTTACCAACACTACACCATTATTTTTGTAATTTTAGAAGGCTTAAATATATGTTTTGCCCCTGCAAATATCATCATAATTCAGTTATACCCCTGTAAAAATAAAAACTTTAAAATTACCCTTGCAAATATAAATCGCTTACGGTTATGCCACTCGGTCAGTTTCTCATCCAAAAAAATAATTTAAATAAGGTTTAAATATATGTTTTACCCCTGCAAATATCACCATAATCCAGTTATGCCCCTACAAATATCACTATAATCCTGTTATGCCCCTGTCAAAATCTTTAATTTTTCTATTATGCTGATATTTGCAGGGGCATAACTGGATTATGGTGATATTTGCAGGGGCAGAACATATATTTAAACCTTATTTAAATTATTTTTTTGGATGGGAAGCTGACCGAGGGGCATAACCGTAAGCGATTTATATTTGCAAGGGTAATTTTAAAGTTTTTATTTTTACAGGGGTATAACTGGATTATGGTGATATTTGCAGGGGCAGAATACATATTTAAGCCATTTTAGAATCTTAATATTACTCTCTTTGTTGGTTTGGCAAGATACCATTATTTTTAATTTTAATTGAAAAATGAATATTTAATTTTTGTGATTTGTCATTGTCATGGCTGCTTGTGACAGTATTTTTAAAGACAAAACTAGCGCTGTCTTTGTTTGTTTTTCCACTTCTATTGGCAACAACTATCCCTTCATGCTGAAATCATTGGGGCTACGTGGCTATAGAGAGTGGTTTTGGAAAAGGTTGGAAATTTTTGTGGTTAGAATGTGATTCTCAATTAGTGGTTCCAAAATTACAAAATTCCTTGAAACCTTAAAAATAGATGAAATAACTGTTTATACCTGACTAGGCAAATGAACTTCGTTTGCACTGAGGATCAGTTGATGTGGAATCACTCTGTTTCTAGGGATCTGACTTTTAAGGAGTCTTTTCTTTTTCGTAGGTCAGGTGGTTCCTTGGTCCAAGACTATTTGAAAGCCTTTTATTCTGCATTCTCAATCCTTTATTCTGTGGAGGACTCTTCATAATAAGATGCCAACTGACAATCAACTTTGGCTTATGTGGAAAGGCTTCTGAGACTTCTCATCATCTTTTCCTCGCTTTCCCTTTCGCCAATCATATTTCGAGATGGCTTGGAGGTATCCTGAGTATCCATATTGATCCTGCTTCTTTCCAGAATATTTTAGCATTGACTTCTCATGGTTGGAGCCCTCAATTGCAAGATATTGTTTCTGCTGCTATTGTAAATATTTTATGGGTCATTTGGTATTGCAGGAATCAGGTTAGATTTAACAATCACGTGATCCCGTTACACTCGGCTATCAATTTAATTATCTCTAATGTTGCTTTAGCTGGGAATGCTTCTATTGCCGAGTTTATGATTATCAAGACATTCAATATCACTGGTAATTATAGAAGCTCTGCTAACATCAAAGAAGTTATGTGGATCCCCCTGCGCCTTATATGATTAAGTGCAATACTGATGGTGCTGCCAAGGGTTACTCTGGACCTGCCGGTTGTGGTGGTATTTTTAGAGACATGAGTGCTGCTATTCTTGGTTGCTTTTCTTCTCCCAATGACAACAGTTATGCTCTTCATGCTGAACTTATTGGGGCTATATTGGTAATTAATAATTAATTAGAAGTGTGATTAATAATTAATTAGAAGTAGGAGAAATGTTAGTTTCTAAAATTTAGGTTCCGAACCTACTTCTTTAAAATTCTACATATCCCTTAGGACAATAAGTTAGAGGTAGGACAATTTTAGTCAGATATCTATATCTAATAGAGAATCTGAATAGATAAATACTTAATGCCACCACAGGGGAATAGTTGATTCCATGCCAATGTCGACTTTATAAATAAACAAATATAAATAGCTTCCTGAGAAGTATCTGCAAATTGTTTTTGTTTCATCAATTTTTTCTTTATTTTATTCTTAATGTGTTGATATTAAAATAATGTATGCGTATCTAATGAAAAAAATGATATATGGTGAAAGAGGTAAGAGCATCTTTAAGGAGTACCTAGAAACAGTGGCGGATCCAGGACTCCGAGGTCGGGTGTCAAATTTTTTAAATACACAATTTGCTAAAAATTTATCTATTTGATGACCTTGTTCAAACATACTATTAATACTAATTAGAATTAAGCTAATACTAATAGGAGACTAATACACACTATTAACTTAACTATTTTTTTCATGAATTTTTTTCTAAAACAAGCTAAAAAACTAAACAAAGAGCAAAACAACTTGTTGTTCAAACATTGATCATATTAATGAAATTCTAGCTTTAAATTATATACTAATATTTTCAACAGAATATTGGTATTTAAAAAGCCCAATGTCAACGACATGAAGCTTCGTATGTCCTTCATCCTATCTTACTGGTAGAGAACATATTTTAAAATTAAAAATAAAAGTCACAAGGAAGAAATTAAGCAATTAAACAATTAGGGTTACCAATTTTCCCCAAATCAGAAATTAAACAATTAGGGTTTTCAATTTTCCCCAATCAAAAATGAAACAATTAGGGTTTTCAATCAAAGAATCAAACAATCACTTCAGTAGATTAGACTAGAAAAGAGAAGAAATCTAACCTGTTTTAGTGTTTTTGAGAGTTTAATGGAAAAGAGAAAGTTGCTGCTGTGAGAGAAGAACAGAGAAGCCGTGAGACTGAGTGAGAGAGAGAACAGAGAAGCCAGGTCCGTGAGAGAGAGAGAGAAAGAGAGAGAGCAGAGAAGCCACCGCCCACTGTGAGAAGAGAGTTGAGTGAGAGAGCTCGTAGAGAACGTGAGAGTTTGAGAGAGCTCGTAGAGAACGTGAGAGTCTGAGAGAGAGTTGTGCGTGCATGAAACAGTGACTGTGTTGTGTTTTGGGTAAATTAAATTTGAGTCTTTGGTACAAATAAGTGCAAAATTTAGGCTATTGGTGCAATTTAAAATATTCAGGTGTTTTAAAAATATATTTCTATAGGGTGGTAAGCAAAAAAAAATAAAAATTGGGGGGTTCAACTGAACCCTCTCATTAGTATGTGGCTCCGCCACTGCCTAGAAAGTACTTACCTATTAAAAAGTGGATTAGTTTTATAATATTAAAAAATGTGCGTAGTTATTAGGAGTAATGTGTACATGTAAGATCAATTTAATTAGATACCGAATTTTTAATACTCGTATCTAATATTTTTGTCCGTGCTTATTAAATACTAGTACTAAAAATGTATAAATAAATAGTGTGTACATGTAAGACCCATTAATATACCAAAATTTTAGCCCCGGAAGGGTAGCTCACGTGGTTGAGTGAATGGACATCGTTGGTGAAAATGTAGGCGTGCGGGGTTCGAACCCCGTTCCCCCTCCCCTCTAACTACTAACACACTAATTTCTAACCACTTTGCCTATTAAAAAAATATATATATACCAAAATTTTAGAAGCTCCATTGTGGGTACTCCAAGAGATCATACTTATAGTTAAATTAAGTGTAAATGATCACGAATGAAATTTTCAAAAAAAAAAAAACTTATCACAATGCACTTGTTTGTTACAAATTAAAAAATATATAAGCGACTAAATAATTTAGAGATTTTTAATAAAAGAAGTTGTTTTGTGTTTGTGTTAAATAATTATAATAAAAAAACTTTTGTTTTGACAGTAATAAAAAATTATTTTTTAACAAGCTACTAAAAACATATTTTCATTTGGGACGAAATTTTGATTAATTTTACATTCTCATTTTTTAAAATAATTGTAATAAACATATAAAAAATTCTAAAAATAACTAATTTTATTTAAAAAAGTTATTATTTTTCAAAAAAGAATGTGACAAATGGACTCTATATTTTCATCTTAAAACTCATCACAAATGACTAATTTATATATTTACATTTTGTTGAAACACTATCATGGATGGCATTACTAGTTTTTATAAACCAATATGACATCAATATTAACTACACTTTTAAATCAATCACGAGAGTTTTCACTACAAACAATGAAACAAAGAATAAAAAAAGTGTTCACCACAAAAAAACATAGAGATGTTATAGAGCAAGGAACATGGGAATTTCTACCTTAAACGCAACAACAAGAAAAATAACGACAATTTCAATCCTCAAATATAGTTCGGAAGCCGTGTTGGTTCAGTGAACCAATATATATATATATATATATATATATATATATATATATATATATATATATATATATATAAAAGAATAAGACAAAGAGGGACTAGAATCCACTAGAAGATAGAAAAAATAAGAGGGAGAATGTGCATAGAAGAAATTGAATTCATTTATTAATATAATATTAATTGTTTTAGTTTCTTTTGGCACATTGTCAAAGTCACCTTTTTGCTTAATGGTTAAGGCATCTAAGCATACTCCGTGGGGAATTCGCGTGGGGTGGCAATCACCCAATATTTTTATTTTGTTATTTTTCTTTTTATAATAAGAAACAAAAGACAGATTCATATTGGGTTTGTTGATTTGGCTTGGGTGCTATCATGATTAGATACATGTTAATTCAGTGGTGAAAGTTTGATCTTATAATTTTATTAGACAGTCTATAAAAGAGAGTATTACTAATATTTCTCTTATATTTTTTCAAAATGCTATTATAATTAAATATATAGTCGTGTAGTCGGTTCATCTAAATCTTCATATTAGAAAATATCCCAAGTCCCACATCGAGGTCTCACTATGAAGAGACAACCTTTACCTTACAAGCCGATTTTGTGGGTTGAATTAGTCCTAATCTACATTCTAATATGGTAATAAAGCCTATTCTAACTAGATCTGTCGGGCCACCTATCATTAATCCCACTCCAAACCAAATAGTGCGGGACGTGAGGGGGTGTGTTTGCTGGTGTTTTTAGCAAACAATCACTAGTTTTATTAGAAGGTTTGTGAGATCAAACTAGAAAAATCTCAAAGCAATTGCCTTTGAATTGCAAAAGTTTTTGTTTCAGAAAATGTAGAAAAGGGGACGATTTGCAAATGATTAACAGAATTGAAAAGAAAAGAAGCAGTAAATGGTGCAGGAATTGTAAAGAAAAGAAGAACAAATTGCATTGAATCATAAAAATGGTACACGATCACATACAGGGATTCTTCCACTCGTTTTTCGCTCTGGCTTGGAAGTTAGAGTTTCAGGAATCGGGTGTGTATTGTGATTTTCGCGACCTTTGTTTCTTCTCAGAAACAGTTATTTATACAAGGGAAAAAGGGGGGAAAATTCGAACTAGGTAACTGCCTAACAATTTAAAAAAAAGTAACTGCTCCTACTTTCGGCCAAGTAACCGCTCCTACTTTCGACCGAAACTGCTCCGTCACGCTTCGACCAACTGCTAGTCTTCAACGCATAACTGCCCTGATTTCTGTCTGTCGAAAGCCTGTGTCGATTTTCCTCTCTCTTGCTTTTGCTTCCCTGGAAACTTGTCGAGTTTACCTTGCGCATGACCATTTTCTTTGTCGAAATAATATGGTCTTTGTGAAATAAATATAAATCAAGCCATGTTGACCATCTTTAATGAAGCCTGTCGAAATTACAGGCTAACAAATTGCCCCCCAAAAATGTCTTTTTCGACTGAACTTGAGGAGGAAGAAGAGAAAGACATTTTTTGAATTCACCATCGAAATAACTTTGCACTTGAGTAAAATAGCTGTATACCTGATGTCACCACTGTTAAGTGTTGTTTCCATATTCAAACCTTGAACTTGAACAGCCTGTAGTTTCGGCCTTTGACCATGTTTACCGATTCTCTGTTCTACCTTTGAATGGTTCCAACATTTTCTGTTACGTTAATAACGCCTTAATTAAAGTGATGCCTCACTTCTCGGAACGCCAAACTCGTAACCCACTGACGTTCTCTCATACTTCTCCTTATAAATAGAAGAATTTTGTTTCTCATCTTTACCACTCCATAATTTTCTTCTTTTGCCTTTCCCATTCCAAGATCATTCCCTTTGCTTTGAGTCTTCCGCGTAATCTCATCCCTCATAATCGCGGTGAGGTTGCCTGAAGGTTCAAAGTGATGGTTTTTGATCTCTGCGTATTATGGCTTTACTCCTTTTTTCTTCATGTCACTTGATTTTGCAACTTTCTGGGTTTATGCGGAAGACTCAAAGTGGGACCAGGAAGATTCATCAGGTGTTTTGCCTTGATGATGACTGTCTTCCTTGGGGCGTCAATATCTTCTCTCTGAAGGGCTTCCTGAGGTTTACCAAACAAGGAAACGCCCTGTTGAAAGACTTACAAGCCTAACGCGCAGACGAAAGAATGACCCCCTGAACGACGGGAAACGACAACGTGGTCGAAGAAGACCACCCAAAAGAGAAGTTACTTGGTCTTAAAAGACCAACTGCAATTCAGCGTTCATTTTATGCCTAGTTTATTTACCTTTTCGGCACTATGTAACTCACGAATGCCTATCTTGGCACATGTAACTTGGCAACATTATAATGAAATTTCTTCCATTTTATTCTTGGGCAATTTCTTATTCCGTGCTTTCGACAATGTTTTGGCAACTTAAATGCCATGTTTTTACGCTTTCTTTATATTTATTTCAGCGTTATTTTAACTTCGTGCAACGTTGGCTTATACTTTTTCAAGTATTTACCATTTATACGCAAAATCCTTTCATCAGCGCCAATCTCTTCGACCTCATATGCGCCGTTTGAATAAACTTGTAAAATTTTAAATGGTCCTTCCCAACTTGGGGACCATTTACCAAAGACTCTATCTTTTTTATCCATAGGCAATAGGACCTTCCACACTAGATCACCTGAATTAAAGGCTTTAGACTTAACCTTTTTGTTATAAGTTTTAGCTACCCTCTCTTTCTGTCGAATAAGCGTATCTAAAGCTAATAACCTTTCTTCGTCTAAATCAACCAATTCATCAAGCATCATATTCCAATAATAATCAGAGGGAATCTCCCACTGTCTTTGAATTCTTGTTGATTGTAGACAAATTTCAACAGGCAACACTGCATCGTGTCCAAATGTTAGCCTATAAGGAGTAGTGTTGATAGATTCTTTAGGTGAATTTCGACAAGCCCATAACGCTTGATCAAGGGTATTATGCCAATTCTTGGGTTTCTGCCCAACATGCTTTTTAATCAAATTAATAATAACTTTATTGGCAGCTTCTACTTGTCCATTGGCTTGCGCATAATATGGTGTCGAAGTTAATAACTTAAAACCAATTTCGGAAGCAAACTCTACCATTTTTCTACCAGTAAAAACTGATCCCTGATCTGTAGTAATGGTTTATGGAATTCCAAACCTATAAATGATATGATTTTGAATAAACCTTATCACTGCTTCCTGATCAACATTGGCTAAAGGTATAGCTTCAACCCATTTGGTGAAGTAATCAATTCCCACAAGGATATATCTATGGCCCTTCGACGAAGTTGGCTTTATCTCTCCAATCACATCTAGAGCCCAACCTCTAAATGGCCAAGGTTTGACTATGGCATGCAATTCATTTGCAGGTACATGTTGTATCCCAGCATGCTTTTGACACTCTTGGCATCCCTTAGCAAATTCTATGCAATCTTTCAGCATAGTTGGCCAATACATTCCTTGTCGAAATAATAACCACTTCATTTTCTGGCCTACTTGGTGTGAACCACACGCTCCACTATGTGTATCGGAAACTGCTAAATATGCCTCATTTTCACTAAGACATTTTAATAGTACTCCTTCAGGAGTCTTTTTAAACAATTCGTTTCCAATTATCACATAGCTCAAAGCTCTGTATTTTACCTTTTTATTGGTATTTCTTGTGGGATTTTGCAAATATTCCGCAATAGGCCTTCGCCAATCATTATTGGTCATATTGTCAAGAGCAAGAATTTCTGCTAAGTCAAAGTCACCAAAAAATTGACGTTTTTCGACAACAGCTAGTTCCTCGTTTGCATTTGTATCTGTTGCCCCCCAGTTGTTGGTGTTGACAATAGTGACGAAGAATAGTCATTAGAAATGATTTTATCCTTTATTTCAATTAACTCCTCTAGGCTTCGCTTTGAAACTTTATAGCCTGAAGCGATTTGTGCCAATTCATTTGCCACTTGATTATCAATTCGTGGTAAATGTTCTAAGTGAACAGACTCAAATCTTTTTAACAAAGCATTGGCAACAACAAAGTATCTGATAAGGTGCTCTTTAATGCATTTGTACTCTCTTGTCAATTGTTTGACAACCAACTTAGAGTCACCTTTTATTTCGACGTGACTTGCCCCCAGCTCAAGTAAAATTTCAAGGCCTACTATTAAAGCCTCATACTCAGCTTCATTATTGGAGCAAACATCTCGAATCTTAAACTTATACTTTGTTGGAATGTTAGTAGGAGATATTATTAAAATACCAATCCCAACTCCATGTTTATGGCTTGAGCCATCAAAATACAACCTCCAAGGATATACGTCTACAAAACTTAATGTTTCTTCAACAACAGAATGGTCTACTATAAAATCAGCAACCACTTGTCCTTTAATTGATTTTAGAGGTTGATAAGTTAAGTTGTATTCTGACAAAGCCAAAGCCCATTTACCAATTCGGCTATGCATTATTGGTTTCGACAACATATGCTTAATAACATCAAAATGCGAATAAACAGAAACATCAGCTGGTTTTATATATTGCTTTAACTTTGTACACGAGAAATACAAACAAAGGCACAACTTTTCTATAGGAGTGTACCTCGTTTCGGCATCATTGAGGACCCTACTGAGGTAATAAATGGCTCTTTCGACACCACTATCATCCTCTTGTGCTAACATGCTACCTATTGTTCTATCAGAAGCTGCTATATACAATTTGAGCACTTTGTGTTTAATAACAGGCGACAAAATTGGTGGTTTCATGAAATAAGACTTGATTTCGTCGAAGGCTGCTTGATGCATTGGTTCCCATTTGAACTCTTCTTCCTTCTTTAGTCTTAATAATGGCGAAAAAACTTGTGTTTTGCCACTTAGATTCGATATAAATCTTCGTAGGAAATTGATTTTTCCCAGCAACGACTGAAGCTCCTTTTTGGTCGAAGGGGCCTTCGTTTCCATAATTGCCTTAGTCTTATTTTGATTGATTTCAATGCCTTTTTTGTGCACTATAAAACCCAAGAAATCACCTGCACGTACACAAAAGGCACATTTTAATGGATTTAATTTCAATCCATATTTCTTCATTCTTTCAAAAGAACGGCGAAGATGGTCTAAATGACCACTTTCTGAGGAAGATTTAACCACCACATCATCTATGTATACTTGCATAAAATCATCAATAAAATCATGAAACATAGAATTCATGGCCCTCTGATATGTAGCACCAGCATTCTTTAAGCCAAAGGGCATTACTACCCATTCATAAACACCCAATGCCCCTGGACATCTAAAAGCAGTTTTCGCCACATCCTCTTCAGCAATGAAGATTTGATTATACCCAGAATAACCATCGAGCATACTAAGATAATCAAATCCTGCTGCTGAATCTATTAGCATTTCTGCCACAGGCATTGCGTATTCATCCTTGGGAGATGCATTATTTAAATCCCTAAAATCTATGCAAACTCTAAGAGTCCCATTTTTCTTTATTACAGGAACTATATTGGCTAACCATTCGACATACCTGGCAGTTCTGATGAATTTGTTTCTGAATAGCCTTTCGATTTCCTCTTTGATCTTAGCCAACACTTGAGGAGCAAATCTTCTTGGCACTTGCTTCACTGGTTTCTTCCCTGGTCGAATTGGTAATTGCATTTCCACTACTTCTCGACTTAACCCGGGCATCTCGTCGTAATCCCAAGCAAAACAGTCTTTGAACTCCCTTAGCAATGTAATGACTTGGGCTTTTAGAGAAACATCAATATTTGCACTAATATAAGTTGGCCTTTTTATTGAGCCATTTCCCAAATCAACTTCTTCTAACGTGTCTTGAGCTTGCATATGCTTTGTCAAATCTCTAGGATCCTTTTCAAAACCTAATGGATCATTATCATAGATACAATCAAGTCTTTCATCTATGACTATGCCATTTTCTTCATGTAACTCACTGGCTTCGACAGCCATTGTTTGCTGAATAATTTCGGCCTCCATAGCCGCTTTAAACTTGTTTTCGGCCATATAAGCCGTAATTTTGTCCCATGCATTGGGCACTGTCATAAGAACACTTTCAAGAACCAGTGTTCCACCCCGTTGGTCGAAAAACACCATCAGGATAGACACTATCATCTCCCATTATTTCTCTTTCCCAAACAAAACCATAATTTGGGTCAAGATGAACTGAGGCAAAAACATTATCCGCAGGAACATATGCCTCATTAGAAGATGAACATGGCGCAATCTTCGCCCTTTGTTTCTCAAAATTTTCCTTGGTAACTTGGTTCACATCAGCACGGAAGTAGCTCTGATCGGCTTCAACATACTCTACCAAACCATCTTCCTTCCACATTACTAAACGTTGATGCAAAGTTGAAGGGACAGCACCAACTCCATGGATCCACTCTCTACCAAGGAGTAAATTAAAATTCGCTTTAGAGGCTATCACTAAGAACAATGTAGTCCTCTTTATGGAACCAACAATTAAGTCCACCTCAATGGCCCCCAAAGAGTGGCCAGTTTTGCCTTCATAGTTGCTTAAGACAATGTTATGTGGCCTGAGGTCAGTATCGAACTTACCAATCTTCTTCAAAAGACCATGCGGCATCAAATTCACTGCAGCTCCACCATCCACTAACACTTTGTTAATTCCAACACCATTGACCTTGGCTTGGACATACAGGGGTTTCAAGTGGTTTTGCATACTCATATCTGGCTTCTCGAAGGTAGCCATTTGGTCTTCGACACAACCATCGTTCATCACATAGTAACACATTGGCTTATGATGAGCCATGTCCTCTGTGAAATCTTCTTCAACGTCATTTGGTACCGTGATAACATCGTACTCAAGAGGCAGTATTGATACCACATTGCAAACAACGTCGAGGTCATCTTCAGAATTATTGAAATCAGACTCCATGTCTTCATCCATGTCGAAATCAGCATTTCTTTCTTTCACTGTTGACAATGGAGGAAATATTCTTTCAAGAGCAGGCCTTCTTGGCTTTTCTGTTACCACAGCCTTGCCTTTGGCCTTATTCGCTGCACACACATGACTAGCAGCATCAGCATTCCTCTTTGTGGCAACTTCAGCTTTGTGAACCTCACTCTTTGCCACTATCATGCTGCGTGGAACTTGATTATTAGCCAAATGACTTGGAACCTGGTTAATGTCAAAGTGTGCCTTCTTCTTCTGCTGTCTTTGGTAACGACGCCACTGTGTTCTAGTCATAGGGTTCTTACCCTTATAGTTATTTTTATAATTAAACTTAATAGCATCAGTACCTGGCTTAACAGCTTTAGCACGTTGATTATTGGGTACCCACGCTTCGACAGGAGCACTAGCACTTGGGACAAAGGATTTACCTGTTGACAGCTTCAAATACCCTGTTGCTGAGGACTTCTCCTTAGCAATTTGTTGTTTACTTGTTGAAGGCTTTGCTGACACATTAGCCTCATAGCCAGGAAGATCTCCTTTTGCAAAGTCAAATTTTGGCCTGTTATCAAGCCATTTTCTTTTGCGTTGTTGTTGATCCTGATAACCTTCGACAGCTTTAGCTGCTTCTTTATCGAAGACAGCACTACACCTTGGGCAAAGCATAACTTCAGAGTTATTCCACTTACACCGATTGAGGAAATCTATCAACTCTTCCTCAGCCTTTGGATACACAGCATGTATCTTCCCATCATAATCTTTTAGGGTCACTTCCTGTTTCTTACCTTCAGCATACATAAAACCTTTTAATTTCTCGGTGGCAGTCTTGACACACTTAGGAGGGTCTGCCATTTGAGCATCCACCATTCCTACATCAGCTTCGACAGGTTCAGAGTACATAGCTTCAGCCTTAGGCAATGGATCAACATCAATCTGCATAGAAGCTTTCATTTTCTTATCAGCAAATTTGAGTCTTCCTTCGTCAATTGCTTTTTGCACAATATCCCTGAAGAGCACACAACGGTCAGTGTTATGCCCCAAAAAATTATGGAACTTACAATAACCCTTTTTCTTTCTTTGGTCAAGAGTTGGTATTTTAAGGCCTTTAGGCACTAATATTTGACCATCAGTTACTAAAAGATCAAAAATTTCATCACATTTAGTAACATCAAAAGTATAAGTCTTAGGCATAAATCTATCATTCTTAGGCTCTACAGGGTTATTCCCATTCGCAGGCCTTAATAATTTACAGGTATAAGGAGGACCAGGCTTAAGTTCAGCCACGTCTATCTCCTCCTCTTCGACATTACTATATGTAACGTCAAATTCTTCTTCGACATATGCCACTTTTTCTTTTTTATGATACCTATTCGCTCTAGATTTTTCCTCTCTAAGCCTTTCAACTCGTCGAACTCTATCAGCCAAATGAGCCATATCTCGCAAATGAGATGTGTCTAATTTCTTTCTAATTGAGTAATCAAGGCCACCAGCAACCATTTCGACAAGCTCATGTTCAGGGACTTGTGTGAAGCAACGAGATTTCAACAGCCTGAATCTGTTTAAGTAATCATCAATAGTTTCAGGCATTTTGCGCCGAACACTAGCCAATTCTTTAAGACTAATCTTCGACTGGCCCATGTAAAACTGTGCATGGAATGCCTTTTCTAATTGCCCCCATGTGTACATAGAACCAGGGGGTAAGGTCGTGAACCAAGTGAAAGCATTTTTAGTTAGAGAATTTGGAAAGCATTTCATCTTCAAATTTTCATTTTGTGCTAAGTCCCCAGCCTCAGTCAAGAAACTAGCAATGTGTTCGACTGTGGACTCATTTGTATCACCACCAAACTTAGTAAACTTGGGAACTTTCCATCCCCTTGGTAACTCAGTTTGTAATACATATTCACATAACGGTGATACGAAGTTAGGCCTTTGTAGACCTATGTTAAGGCCATTTTGCGCCAAAATAGTTTCGACTAAAGTAGCTATATTGTTCTCTGCGCCAGCATTGTGTTGTTGCATTTGTCGAACAACTTCATCAGCGTTCTGGTGTCTATTTACCACAACTACTTCAGGGACGTGGTTTACCGTCCCTTGTAGTTCGCCTACAACTGTCGACGCTTCGACTGCAACTGCTTCTTGGGGGTTAACTGGCGACGCATTACCCGCAATAATAGGAACGTGCCTATTATTAACCGCTGGAACCCCAAAAAAGTCTGCAATCCTACTCATCTGATTTGCCAACATTTGGTAACTGTTATTAGTATTTTGAATCAATGGATTGAAAACTGTACCAATTTGTTGGGTAAGCATATTAACCATATCGTGATTACTCTCGTCTACTTGCTGTCTTAAGGCCAACAAAGACGTATTGGTTAATGCTGGGGGATTTCGACCAAATACGCTCTCAGAAGAGACATGTGTAGGGGAAAAGGTCGAAATATGTGGCATTCCAGTAGGCATGCCATACATTCCCAGAGGAAATGGGGGTAGATGCACGTTATTCAAACGTGGGTCTAAACCGTTTCCCATTGCCATGTAAGGGCTATGAAGCCCTGCACTTAACGGCAAAGACATAGGCAGAGATGCCATTTCTGACTGCGTTGAACCAACATTAGTCATTGATAATGAAGGAACGGCTATCGACGATGATGGTCCTGCGCTAATGTTTGCAGAATCCATTGTTGTTCCTTGCCCTTGTGAAACCACAGGGTTGGAACTAGATGCATTATTCGTACCGGAACGAACCATTTTACCACTTCTTAAGTGCATACAACAGCGAACACAAATAAGAGAGTACGAGAATGAACAAAATCAAAGGCAAAGTCCCACTGGGCGTGCCAATTTGTTTGCTGGTGTTTTTAGCAAACAATCACTAGTTTTATTAGAAGGTTTGTGAGATCAAACTAGAAAAATCTCAAAGCAATTGCCTTTGAATTGCAAAAGTTTTTGTTTCAGAAAATGTAGAAAAGGGGACGATTTGCAAATGATTAACAGAATTGAAAAGAAAAGAAGCAGTAAATGGTGCAGGAATTGTAAAGAAAAGAAGAACAAGTTGCATTGAATCATAAAAATGGTACACGATCACATACAGGGATTCTTCCACTCGTTTTTCGCTCTGGCTTGGAAGTTAGAGTTTCAGGAATCGGGTGTGTATTGTGATTTTCGCGACCTTTGTTTCTTCTCAGAAACAGTTATTTATACAAGGGAAAAAGGGGGGAAAATTCGAACTAGGTAACTGCCTAACAATTTAAAAAAAAGTAACTGCTCCTACTTTCGGCCAAGTAACCGCTCCTACTTTCGACCGAAACTGCTCCGTCACGCTTCGACCAACTGCTAGTCTTCAACGCATAACTGCCCTGATTTCTGTCTGTCGAAAGCCTGTGTCGATTTTCCTCTCTCTTGCTTTTGCTTCCCTGGAAACTTGTCGAGTTTACCTTGCGCATGACCATTTTCTTTGTCGAAATAATATGGTCTTTGTGAAATAAATATAAATCAAGCCATGTTGACCATCTTTAATGAAGCCTGTCGAAATTACAGGCTAACAGGGTGTATTGAAAAAAATCTCAAATCCCACATCAACTATTGATAAGGTCTTAATAAAGTATAAAATGAACAGACAACCCTCACCATATAAACCAATTTTGTAGAGTTGAATTGAGTCAGATACACATTCTAATACTTCAATTCAGATCCAACAATTTATATTTCAACTATATAAAGATTAAAATTAAATTATAAATCGTGTAATTTGAATCGAACGGTCAATGTTCATCTAAATACAGACTGTATGCAGTCACATCATGTAATCCAAATCCATTTTCTTCTTATGTTTTTTTGGATATATTTTCTTCTTAGTATGAGTTGCCACGTTTTAGAGTTGAAGATGGAGAGCACGTGTACAGCTTCTTTGACACTGAAAATGCATAAATAAAATGAATGATAGGATAAGCTTGTTGGAGAGTAACCACAATATTAATTGCAATACCCGTGCTTATAAGTTTTGTTTGCTATTTTTGTTTTAAATCTATGTTCTATAATAAGTTGGCTGCTTCTGTATGATTTTGGAGTAGTAATTTATGATTATTATTATTCATGAAAGATTAGTTTTCAATTGATTATTAAATTGAAACTCTAAGCAGATGTTGATGGCGTAGTTGAGAAAATTCGATAATCAACGTAAACACATTGGATAGTGGATTCTTATCAAAAAATAACATTGGATAGTGGACTGAGTTTAATTTATATATACACAAAATATAAATTTTTACAACTACAATTAAATACAATTCATGAAATGATTTTTTTGACAAACACTTCATGAAATAGTTGATTACCAATTTATTAACAGGTGATTTTCAATTGACTAATTTGTTTTTTTATAATGTTTCAACTTGTAATTAGTAGATAATATAAAATACTTATACGCTTTTTTTTATTCGTATACGAAGTGACAATGACCACTAGAAACTCACGCATATAACTGTGATGTCCCAAGTTCGAACTCGGGACATGACACCTAGCCTAACAATTTCGGCATGTACCAGTTGAACTAGACCTTACGAATTACTTATACGTCTATTATGTATATAAATTAAAATCTAGTGAATTGACGTATTTTGTTGCGTTCCGCATAATTAAATATCCTTTTTCCCTCTCTTTTCTTCTTCTTCTTTACAAACTTCACATTTTCTTCTTATTATTAGTTTATTTTTGTTCTGCACAGTACTTCCGATCTTGAGGGCGATCCGAGGTAGTTAGTGGTAGATATCCTTGAGCAATGTGACCTGTCCGATCCGAACTGGGGTTGTACCTGCAAAGCCACTCCGACGCTTAAGTCAGTGAGATAGTCTTAGCAGTGTAATAAATGTGAGATTTGCTTACCATTAATGAGACATTGATGGTTGTATTTATAGATAGTGGTAGAGTTTGTCCTGATGAATCAGAACCGTCCAATCTGGTGGAGGGATCAGAACCCTTGATGCTTGGACCTGATTTCTGGATTTGGGCCTTTGGAGGTTGGGCCTTTGAGAGGTGCAAATAGATGCTGGAAAAGGGGTGTATGGAGGTAAAGAGTCCCACCATAACAGTTGCCCCCCAAGTCTGGTCGTCTGAGGGACGATCTTGACTTATGAATCGAGCTTTAAGAGGTATGGGCCGACCTTCATGTTATTCCGAGTTTTGAGACTTTGTAACCATAAATTTTTGGGCCGAATCCATGCAGAGACGGGCTGCAGATCTTGCAACGAGGTGGTACCTGATCGTTTGAGGAGCTCAATGGTTCACTAACCGTTGGTGACGCCTCAATTTGGGTGCGTGAAATAACTGTTCATGATTGGCACGTTTTATGAGGACGGCTGAAGTAATGATGGCGCGTGGATTTAGGCGCGTTGTTTCATGGTCATTGATTGGACGTGACAGTTCTGTTTGAAATCGCTTCGTATTCCTCGTGCCTTATAAATAGGAGATCATTCGTTCTTTGTTGGCTGCTGCTTGAAAGTGCTCTGAATACCGATCCGAATTTGTTGAAATTGAGCTATAGAGATCGTGGCGAGGTCGCAACCGTTTAAGTGGAGTGTTCCTTGGAGTGCCTTTGTTCAACAACGTAGAGAACTCTATCGTCTCTGATCTTCGAAGAATCGAGGTTAGTTTTTTGACGATGCCTTTGTTATTTGATCATTTCCTGCTATTTTGTTTCGTTTATACCATCTGAAGGGTGGGGGTCGTTAGGTCGGGTTTCGACTTGTTTAAGGACCCACCTTCTTGCCTAAATCCTGACAAACGGTGCCCCCATACCTGCAGGTTCGCTCTGGCGAGAACTAAGTAAACTCGTAGAGAGATAATTCCCAAACCACCTCAGTTAGCTAAAAAGATGGCTTCCGAAGCCGGAGTTTCGGAAGGGGCTCGACCTAGCATCGCCCTGGTCGAGCCGAAGGTACATGAACAACCAGCCTCTGCCCCAAATAGTCCTGAACATGAGGAGGATCTAGAAGTTAGGGATCTCTCCCCCCGAGGCACCACGAACGAAGTAGCTAATATCGAAAAACTGCCTACCCCGACTAAACAAGATCCTGAAAGTTCTCAAGAGGATCGTCCTGAAGAGGGTCGTGAAGAAAGTGTCGAGTCCAGGAGTTCTGAAGAATCAAGCTCAGGGTCAACTGAAAGCTTGGAGGAGGAGGAAAGGGAGAGTCATGTTGGGAGAGATTCTGATGAGGAGAAGACAGTTAGCGATGGGGCAGCAGAAGGTCAATCAGAAGAAGTTCTGCAGGGGAGAGCCGAGGGAGATGTTGAGTCGTGTACAGATGGGTATTCATTTAGTTACGTCGGCGCAATTGATGTTTCTGTGTGCCCGGTGCTGAGCATTCCTCAGATATATTCTTGGGTTTCTGCAAAAGTGCAGGCCCAAAGATCTGTTTATAGGTGTGGTTACGACATGACTGACATAGTCCAAAAGATTACCAGTCCTAGGCGAGGTATTTATTTGGACTGCTGAGGGGATGAAGGATTCGGAACATGCGGCGATCTGGCCTTCCGAGCTTAAGTTCGTTATGTATGATGTTGTTATTTCTACTATGCATATTCGCCCACCTTTTACCTCCTTTCAACAAACCATTCTTGCTGTCTTGGGTCTTGCTCCCGCTCAACTTCATCCAAATGGTTGGGCCTTTATTTGAGCGTTTGAATTGATCTGTATTCACCTTAGGAGACCGATCTCCATTGATTTGTTTTTCAATCTCTTCAAGATTAATCGGAATAAAGACAAAACCTCCGGCGGTCATGAACATGTCAGTTTAAGATCGGTCAGAAAAATGCGGGTGTTCCGACTTTATTCTGATTCTTTGAAAGGGAATTGGAAAGACAAATTTTACTTTGTGCAGCCCGTTGATGAGAAATCAATAAATTTCGTGGGCTCATATAGTGCTGATGGCGGGTCTCTAGTGTCAACCAAGTTTCCCCTGGGTTGGAGCCTTACCCATTATAATCGCACGCCGAAGTCGTACAAAGTAGGCGATGCTAGGCTATCTGTGGAGGATAAGAAGACCAAGGCGATCATGCTCGCTTGTGCGGAGCTGATTCCTTATACTAGAGAAGATTGGAAGGGATTCCAAACTACGGACCTAGTCAGAGCCGCAACTAGGTCGGATGTCATCCAAGTGTTAGGTAGCCACGGTTGTTTGTTCGTGTGTTTATTTTCCTTTCTGGATTATTGTTTCAAGTTTCTTAAGTCGCTCCTGATGCTTATAATTTTTGCAGATAACAAGGCCGGTGATGATGAGATTGATTTTGACTGGCTGACCGCCTTGGCTGAAGGTGCTACTAATGCCGGGGCTATTAACATTGGCACTCCTCCTGGGACTCGTAACGCCAATGAAGCTCTCAATGCAACTCCGGTCCGAACTGTCAATCCGAGGGAATCGGCGACTGAGTTGGTGGATCTGGAAGTTTCAGAAGGCGGCTTGAACACTCAAGGTCGTCAAAAGAATGTGACCGAATCGAGTCGTCCTCCTCAGAGCGACCTTCCCCCAAAGGTTGGGAAGAGGAAAGCTTCTGCTTCTGGTGGTGAAACCAAGTCTTCAAGAAGACACAAGTCTAGTGGGTCGAAAAGGCACAAGTCTTCTTCTTCTCTTGCGGTGGATGATAACTCTATTTTATATAGAGTTATTTACGTTTCTAAATCTAAATTATTGTAAGAAACTCAGTAATTAAATAGTGTTAAATAAAGATTCACAATAGAAATCAGCATTTTTGAATATGGAACTCATCATCATTGATTATCATGATTTGTGGTATTTTATGTGTTTGTTCAAATGCTGCAACAATCATTGCACCTGTAATAGGTCACGCAACCATTGCACCTGCAATACAGGAAACAGAAGTTCAAATAGAGAGCAGACACATTGCACCTACAATGATGCCAACAACCATTGCACCAGCAATGAACACAACACAGAATGCTCCTGCACTATGATGATGATGTCAGCATGTCAAGTTGCAAGTGCAAGTTGTGCAAGTGGATGGTTAGTACACTTGTCCACACCTCATTGGACCACTCTTCATAGTTGGTGGGACTTCTAATCATGCTTTTTGAAGGCAAGTGGAAAAGTAACCATAGTTCAGCTTGGTGACCAAGGCAAACTCACTTCATGGAGCCTATAAATACATCCCCTCTTCTCCATTCAAAAAAGACATCTTAGAATATCACTAGTTATCATATTCTCTCCATCTCCATAATTTAGTAGATAGTTTTATTTTATTTTTAAGTTAGAGGTACTCAACAAAGCTTGAAAGAAGGAAAGAACGTGACAACTTCTTCCTTCTCTTCTCGTGGAGTTCTTGTTGGTGTTTTCCATTGTTGAGAGGTGTTCTCCTCAACATAAGCTAGGTAGAAAATGCAACGGATCTTCATGTGTGTAATTCCTATCTCATCTCATTTCCTTTGTATTTTCCTTCCTATAAACATGTCTCATTCTGTTTATATGTGCCTAATTATGTTAAGTATGAACTAAACTCTTTATGGTTGGAATACCTTAACTTTGTAATGAAACTTTGATTAGTTATTATGTTATATTGATGTTCTTGCAATTTAGTTCTTGTGCTATAATTCTTTCAAACTTATTTTAAGATTGATCACTTAGAATAAGTAGAATCATAAATACAGAAATGGTTTGTGATTTGAACTCAAGAACTAATATGGATAAGTGTTTTAATAAGAGGAAACTTTGTTAAAACCATGCTAAGACTTAGACATAAGATAGCATAGTCCATAGGGTGAATCTGTAAGGGTTTAAAAGACAAGGGTGAACTTATTTAGGGCTTAGACGTAAGACTTATAACGAAACCCTGAAGATAGTTGCAGAAATGCACAAGTCATTTTATACAGCATCCATTGCAGGTGCAATCATTGTAGAAGCAATGATTGCAGGTGCAATCATTGCAGGAGCAATGATTGCATGAGCATCGTATGTAACATAATGCTTTCAAAGTGAATTTACTTAGAAAAGAGTATTTCAACCATCTCTCTCAATTGAAACACAACATCTTTCACTTGCTTTAATTTACATTCTGTTTGCATACACCATCCTGACATCAACTTAATTTTATTTTACTTTCCTTTTATCACTAGCATTACTATTATTTTAAACTCTTTAAAAATTAATCCAATCCCTATGGGTACGATCTCTACTTATCAGTATATTACTTGTTTAGACTGTGTATACTTGCACATCCTTTTCACACAACAAGTTTTTGGCGCCGTTGCCGGGGATTGCCATTAATTTTTTAGTGTTTAATTTAGTAGTAGTTTAGTGTTCAATTTTACTCTGGTTGTTTGTTCCTTGTGGTATAACAGATATTGCACCAGCAAAGTGTTGCACCTGCAACCATTGCACCAGCAATAGTCATTACTGCATATGCCCAGGTCTAACACACCAGAACTCCAGTTAGATCCTAAAATAGAAAGGAGATTCAGAAGGTTGCGTAGGATTCCAAAACAAGCAGGTAGACAAACAATGTCTGATCTAGGAGCAGAAGGCTCTCATCATGGTTCTGGCAGAGGTTCAGGTAGAGGCAGAGGCTCTATTCATGGTGATCCAGAGCACAATTACAGAAACCAGTTCATCAATATGGGTCCAATAGGTATGATAAATGATAGGGACAGACCAATGAGGGACTATGCTGTGTTTGATCAAACAAACATGCAAACCAACATAGTCAGACCTCAAATTGATGCACCACATTTTGAATTCAAACCTATGATGTTTCAAATGCTTCAAACAGTAGGCCAATTCAGTGGTTCTCCACAAGAGGATCCTCATTTACATCTAAAGCAATTTTTAGAAATTTGTAGCAATTTTATCATCCCTGGTGTTTCAGAAAATGCTTTTAGGCTAAAACTTTTTCCATATTCCCTCAAGGATAAAGCAAAGGCATGGTTAAATTCACTAGAGCCTAACTCTATCACTGAGTGGAATGAATTAGCTGAAAAATTTCTTGCAAAATATTTTCCACCAAGTAAAAATGCCAGGATGAGAAATGAAATTACTGCCTTTAGACAAAAAGATGGTGAATCACTGTTTGAAGCATGGGAAAGATGGAATGAACTTTTGAGAAAATATCCTCATCATGGTATCCCTGTCATAATACAAATGGAAACATTCTACAATGGTTTGGAACCCCAAACTAGACTCATGTTAGATGCATCATCTGGAGGAGTGCTACTGAACTTGTCATACAATGAAGCTGTTGAATTAATTGAGAAAATGGCTACCAATAGCTATAGTTGGCCCACAGAGAGGGGCAGTGTTCAAAAGAAAGCAGCTGGGGTCCATGAAATCAGTGAAGTATCAGCACTAGCAGCTCAAGTTGCATCACTCACCAACATGATAAAGAACCTCAACAACAACAATGCACCAGCATCCAATGCAGGTGCAATGCCAGATACTGCAGCTGCAATAGAACAAGCACCTCCAGGTTCCACAAGTTGTGTATATTGTGGAGGTGGTCACTTGTATGAAGAATGCCCAAGCAACCCTGTATCTGTTAACTATGTGGGATTTAATAAGAACAACAATCCTTATTCTAACACCTATAATCCAGGTTGGAGAAATCATCGAAACTTCAAGTGGAGCAACAATAATGCACCAGCAACCAATGCTGCAGCACCATCAGCTCCACCAGGCTTTCAATCTCAAAATTACCACAACCATCAGAAAGCTCCTCCAGTTGCAAATGACAACTCATTGGAAGCAATGTTCAAAGCATACATGAGCAAAACTGATACATTTATCAGTAAAACAAGAACTGCAAGACAAGCTCATGATGCCTCATTAAAGAAATTGGAGAATCAAGTGGGGCAACTAGCTACAGCATTATCTCAAAGTCCAAATGGTTTACTACCATCAACCACAGAAGCATCAACCTCACAAAGGCATGGAAAGGAGCAATGCAAAGCCATTTCTTTGAGAAGTGGGAAAGATCTCTCAGAACCATATGAAACAGAAGGTGTAGAAAAGGAAGAAAAAGAAAAAAATGAAAAAAAAAATGAAAAAACAGAAAAAAATAGAAAAGAAAAGAATGTTTCTGATGCAGGTACATCTGATGATGGTGCATCCAATGCAGAAGCAACAAATGCAGGAGCAATTGATGCAGAACCAGCAAATACAGGAGCATCCAAAGCTGCAACATCAGGAACCACATCAGCACCACCCAGGTTAGTACCAGAATACCCTTCTCCTCCTTATCCACAAAGACTCAAGAAAGCACATGAGGAGAAGCAATTTGGTAAGTTCCTTGAGGTGCTTAAACAGTTACACATCAATGTACCTCTTGTTGAAGCACTACAACAGATGCCCAACTACACAAAATTTATGAAAGATGTGCTCACCAAGAGGAGAAGATTAGGAGAATTTGAAACTGTGGCCATGTCAAAAGATTGCAGCATGATCATGCAAAACAAAATTCCCAGGAAATTAAAAGATCCTGGTAGCTTCACCATACCATTTTCTATTGGAAAATTTTACACAGGTCGTGCACTATGTGATTTAGGTACAAGTATCAACTTGATGCCTAAATCCATATTCACACAATTAGGTATTGGAACTGCCAGACCTACAACTGTAACTCTTCAGTTAGAAGACAGGTCAATTGCATATCCTGAGGGGATTATAGAAGATGTTTTAATCAAAGTTGACAAGTTTGTGTTCCCTACAGATTTTGTTATTCTTGATTTTGATGCAGATAAGGATGTACCAGTTATTTTGGGGAGACCATTCCTGGCCACTGGTAGAGCACTCGTTGATGTGCAGCAAGGAGAATTAACCATGAGAGTTAATGATCAAGAAGTCAAGTTCAACATCATGAATGCTATCAAATACCCAAATGAAGATGTTGAAGAATGTTCTCTCGTTGTTTCCTTAGATCAAGCAATACAACAACATTTCACTCAAAAGCAGGATCATCTGACAAATGCAATAGCATCTATTGCAGGAGCAACAGATGCAGGTGCAATATCAGAACCAGGGGATGAACTGAAGAGTGAAAATATGCAAGAAGAAATTGCTGTGAAGGAAGTTTGGGCAAGGAAATATGAATCATTAGAGCTTGAGAATTCAAAGCTCAAAAGAAACATTCCTTCAATTGAAGCACCTCCTCAACTAGAGCTCAAAGAATTGTCTAAACACCTCAAATATGCTTTCCTAGGGGAGAATAATTCTTTACCAGTAGTCATTGCTTCTGACTTAACACAAAAGCAGGAGCATGATCTTATTTTCTACCCTAAGAAAGCACAAGAAGGCAATTGGCTGGCAGATGTCAGATATCAAGGGAATCAGTCCTTCCATTTGCATGCACAGAATAGTTTTGGATGAAAATTCCAAAAACAGCATTGAAAGTCAAAGGATATTGAATCTAGTTATGAAGGAGGTGGTTAAAAAAGAAATAATCAAATGGCTAGATGCTGGCATAACTACCCAATTTCAGATAGTGCATGGGTGAGTCCTGTGCAATGTGTACCAAAGAAGGGTGGAGTGACAGTAGTGGCCAATGAAAAAAATGAGTTGATACCTACAAGAACAGTCACAGGGTGGAGAATATGCATGGATTACAGGAAACTTAACAAGGCAACCAAGAAGGACCATTTTCCACTGCCTTTCATTGATCAGATGTTGGACAGGCTAGCAGGTAAGGAATTCTACTGTTTCTTAGATGGGTACTCAGGCTATAACCAGATAGCTATTGTCCCTGAAGATCAAGAGAAAACAACATTTACATGTCCTTATGGCACCTTTGCTTTTAGAAGGATGCCATTTGGACTATGTAATGCTCCAGCAACATTCCAAAGGTGCATAATGGCATTATTCTCAGAATTCATTGAACACTCAATGGAAGTGTTTATGGATGACTTCTCAGTGTTTGGGGAGACATTTCAATTATGTCTTTCCAATTTGGAAGAAATCCTCAATAGATGTGAAAAGACTAATCTAGTTTTAAACTGGGAAAAATGCCATTTTATGGTTCAAGAGGGCATTGTTCTAGGCCATAAAGTTTCAAAGAAAGGCCTTGAAGTAGACAAAGCAAAGATTGAGGTGATTGAGAAATTACCTCCTCCAACCACTGTGAAGGGTATAAGAAGCTTTTTGGGGGCATGCTGGCTTTTATAGAAGGTTCATTAAAGACTTTTCAAAGATCTCAAAACCATTGTGCCAACTCTTGCAGCATGATGTACCATTCCACTTTGATGAATCTTACTTGGAAGCATTTCAAACACTGAAGAAGGCATTGGTAACAGCACCAGTAATAGTTACACCAGATTGGAGCGAGCCATTTGAGCTCATGTGTGATGGTAGTGACTTTGTAGTAGGAGCAGTCCTAGGGCAAAGGTATGACAAGGTTTTTCATTCCATTTACTATGCTAGCAAAACACTAATTGAAGCACAAATTAATTACACTGTGACTGAAAAAGAACTCTTAGCTGTAGTCTTTGCATTTGATAAATTCAGATCATATTTAGTTGGAACTAAGGTAATTCTTTACACAGATCATTCTGCTATTAAATACCTTATTTCAACGAAAGATTCAAAGCCTAGGCTAATTAGATGGGTTCTCCTCCTCCAAGAATTTGATCTTGAAATTCATGATAAAAAGGGGGTGGAGAACTAGGTTGCTGACCACTTGTCTAGACTTGAGAATGAAAGTGCAGGTATAACAGGGGGAGAAATACAAGAATGTTTTCCAGATGAAAAGCTATTGGAAGTTTCTGCAACAACACAAGATGCAGGTGCATCCACTGCACCTGCAATAGAATCTGCAACACCCTGGTTTGCTAATATTGTGAATTACCTTGCAAGCAAAATTGTCCCTGTGAACTTGACTTACCAACAGAGGAAAAGGTTCTTCCACATAGTTAAACAATATTATTGGGATGACCCTTTCCTTTTCAAAGAATGTCCAGATCAAATCATCAGAAGATGCTTACCAGAAGAAGAACAACATGCAGTGCTCCTGCAATGTCATGCAGCACCATATGGTGGGCATTTTGGTAGCACAAGAATTGCTGCTAAAGTGCTACAATCAGGTTACTATTGGCCATCATTATTCAAAGATGCATATCAGATGGTAAAGAATTGTGATAGATGTCAGAGGGCTGGGAATATCTCTAATAGACATGAAATGCCACTCACCAATATCTTAGAGGTTGAACTCTTTGATGTTTGGGGAATGGATTTCATGGGACCTTTTCCCCCATCTTTTGGCAACTTATACATCCTGGTAGCTGTAGACTATGTTTCTAAATGGGTAGAAGCTGTGGCACTGCCAAACAATGATGCTAGATCAGTAAGTAAGTTTCTGCAAAGAAACATATTTACTAGATTTGGTACTCCAAGGGCAATTATCAGTGATGAAGGGTCACACTTCTGCAACAAACTCATTGAAAGTCTTTTAGCCAAGTATGGAGTGAAGCATAAAGTGGCAACTGCTTACCATCCACAGACCAGTGGACAAGCAGAACTATCCAATAGGGAAATCAAAAAGATACTTGAAAAAATGGTTGGACCCACAAGGAAGGAATGATTATTGCACTTAGATGATGCCTTGTGGGCATACAGAACTGCATTCAAGACACCCCTGGGACTGTCTCCATACAGGTTAGTTTATGGGAAAGCATGCCATCTACCTGTCGAAATGGAACACAAGTCATATTGGGCAATCAAAAAGCTTAACCTCAATTATGACCAAGATGGAAAGTCAAGACTACTGCAGCTCAATGAACTTGAGGAAATCAGGCACTTTGCCTATGAGAATGCAGAGATCTACAAAGCCAAGACAAAACTATGGCATGACAGGAAAATTCAGAAAATGGAACTGATTGAAGGCAGTTTGGTGTTACTCTACAACTCCAGACTCAAACTCTTCCCTGGAAAGCTCAAATCAAGATGGTTAGGACCATTCAAGCTAATGAAAGTTTATCCTCATGGTGCAGTAGACTTATTTGATGAAAAATCCAACACCACTTTCAAGGTGAATGGACAAAGGGTGAAGATATACCATGGTGACTAGGTGGTAAGGAACAAAACCACCATTCATCTCCAAGATCCCTAAGACAAAATGGAGATAGTCAGGCTGAAGGACTCTTCAATCAAGCACTTTCTGGGAGGCAACCCATGAATTTTTGATTTACTAACTTAATTATGTGTTTTAGTTTGTTTTTAAATTTTTGCAGGAGATGAATTGTAGGTGCATCCATTGCACCAGCAATGAGGGGAGTATCCATTGCACCAGCGATACAAGGACCAACAATTGCAGCTGAAACACATGCTGCTGATGCACCAGCAATGGATGCAGAAGCATCAAAACCAGAAGAGCCAAAGAAAAAGAAGCAGAAGAAAGCAAAAGCTGCCCAGTCAAAGCAAGTAGCAGGCTAAAAAGTGGAACTCCTAATCAGTAACAAGTTCCTTTATATTATGCTGATTACATTTTGTGGACATGTCTTTAAGTATTATGTTTTAACTTTTCTTTTGCAGCTACTATCTCTCCTCTCCCATAATCTTTTTGCAGTGAGGACACTGCTGATCCTTAAGTTGGGGGGAGGAGAATAACTAATATTTTGCTATCATATGCTATATATGCTTAATATGTGTGTTTAAATATAATATTATATGTGTGTTATGTGATAGATAGTATTACTTGGCAAATAAGTTTTTGAAAACAATTCCTTGGTAGTATTTTGAGAAGCATGATCAGCTAAAACCCTATTTTGTGAAAAAGAACAAGTGCATTTTCAAGAAATTAATCTCTTTGTAAAACATTAAGTGTTGTAGCCTAGGTTTGGATACTGATCAAAATTATTGTAGCTTCAACACTTAAATCACAGAACCTAAGAAAGGAACCCAATTAAATAGAAAATAAGTGGATGCCAAGGGTAGTTCTAGTGAACCAAGATCAAATGGTAAAATTTTACTAAAAATTTAGAATAGCATAAAGAAATAAGTTTGGGGGTGCATCAATGAAAACTAAGGCTAAGTAAATCAATTTTTAGGAAAGTCAATGCAAAAGGTTACAAACCCATACACCATCATGTAAAAAGCTACATTGATCCAAATCATATGAGCTGTATCCGTTCCAAAAATTGCATGAAAAAGAAAGAAAGAAAAAAAAAGAAATAAAATATGCAAAAAAGGGGGACAGCGAGGAGGACAGTGTAGCTGGACACTTCAAAGTTAGAAGCTAGAGCAACAAAATCTCATAGCACTCATTGCACCTGCAATACAAATATCACATTGTTCCTACAATAAAGAACCACCACAAAAATAGAAGCACTAACTTAAATTGAAGCATCTTGCTAAGACCCTTTGTTGTGCTTTGAAGCCCCCCAATACTTATGAAATTTGTTAGTCTATTCTCTATTTTGAAAATTCTTTTAGTTTTGATCAAACGCAAACTTTTTCTATCCAAAAGCTAAATGGATTTTTCAAAATTAGTTAGGAACCAATCTGAAGTTCAGTGAAGTCACACACTCACATAAAAGAGCTCTAATAATTTTGGATGTTTGAAGAACCCATGGTTCACAAGCTTTGTGGGAAACAAAAGGGGTTAAGTTTCTAAAGAATGCACTCATTGAAAATATGTTTTGAAAGGCCTAGCTGATTTGATCTTCTTAAAAATGATAAGGATTGTTAGAAGTGTTCATTTTTGTTTTAGAAGTCATTACTTGAGGACAAGCAATGATTTAAGTTTGAGGGTGTGATAACTCTATTTTATAAAGAGTTATTTACGTTTCTAAATCTAAATTATTGTAAGAAACTCAGTAATTAAATAGTGTTAAATAAAGATTCACAATAGAAATTAGCATTTTTGAATATGGAACTAACTCATCATCACTGATTATCATGATTTGTGGTATTTTATGTGTTTGTTCAAATGCTGCAGCAATAATTGCACCTGCAATAGGTCAAGCAACCATTGCACCTGCAATACAGGAAACAGAAGTTCAAATAGAGAGCAGACACATTGCACCTACAATGATGTCAACAACCATAGCACCTGCAATGACCACAACACAGAATGCTCCTGCACTATGATGATGACGTCAGCATGTCAAGTTGCAAGTGCAAGTTGTGCAAGTGGATGGTTACAGCGTCAAGTTCAGACCCCTTGGACAACAAGTTGTAACTTTTTAAGTACACTTGTCCACACCTCATTGGACCACTCTTCATAGTTGGTGGGACTTCTAATCATGCTTTTTGAAGGCAAGTGGAAAAGTAACCATAGTTCAGCTTGGTGACCAAGGCAAACTCACTTCATGGAGCCTATAAATACATCCCCTCTTCTCCATTCAAAAAAGACATCTTAGAATATCACTAGTTATCATATTCTCTCCATCTCCATAATTTAGTAGATAGTTTTATTTTATTTTTAAGTTAGAGGTACTCAACAAAGCTTGAAAGAAGGAAAGAAAGTGACAACTTCTTCCTTCTCTTCTCGTGCAGTTCTTGTTGGTGTTTTCCATTGTTGAGAGGTGTTCTCCTCAACATAAGCTAGGTAGAAAATGCAAAGGATCTTCATGTGTGTAATTCCTATCTCATCTCATTTCCTTTGTATTTTCCTTCTTATAAACATGTCTCATTCTGTTTATATGTGCCTAATTATTTTAAGTATGAACTAAACTCTTTATGGTTGGAATACCTTAACTTTGTAATGAAACTTTGATTAGTTATTATGTTATATTGATGTTCTTGCAATTTAGTTCTTGTGCTATAATTCTTTCAAACTTATTTTAAGATTGATCACTTAGAATAAGTAGGATCATAAATATAGAAATGGTTTGTGATTTGAACTCAAGAACTAATATGGATAAGTGTTATAATAAGAGGAAACTTTGTTAAAACCATGCTAAGACTTAAACATAAGATAGCATAGTCCATAGGGTGAATTTGTAAGGGTTTAAAAGACAAGGGTGAACTTATTTAGGGCTTAGACATAAGACTTATAACGAAACCCTGAAGATAGTTGCAGAAATGCACAAGTCATTTTATACAGCATCCATTGCAGGTGCAATCATTGTAGAAGCAATGATTGCAGGTGCAATCATTGCAGGAGCAATGATTGCATGAGCATCATATGTAACATAATGCTTTCAAAGTGAATTTACTTAGAAAAGAGTATTTCAACCATCTCTCTCAATTGAAACACAACATCTTTTACTTGCTTTAATTTACATTCTGTTTGCATACACCATCCTCACATCAACTTAATTTTATTTTACTTTCCTTTTATCACTAGCATTACTATTATTTTAAACTCTTTAAAAATTAATCCAATCCCTGTGGGTACGATTTCTACTTATCAGTATATTACTTGTTTAGACTGTGTATACTTGCACATCCTTTTCACACAACAGTGGACTATGAGTTTGCCAAAAGGAACTATGAAGTCTATGTTTCCGACCCCGTTTCTGCATCACTGAACGTCTTTCAACTTTTGTCCGATGTTGTGAAGTCTCAGAAGGATGAATTGGAGACCCGTGCCAAAGGTAATTCAAAGTTCTGATCTATTTGTTTAGCAAGGTTCATGTTTTACCGACTTTGCAACTTATTTTGTGGATTTGTTCCCTTTCAACTGCTGAAGAGGCTTGTGATCGGGAGAAGGAAGCAAAGATGAAAGCTGAGAAGAAATTGCTGGAGGTCCAGGGCTTACTGACTAGTATTAAGGGCGAGCTGAGGCAGCTGGAGAAGTTCCGGGATGATCTTCTTAAGGAGAAGGATAAGGAGACAGAAAAAGTTGCAGGGCTGCAGGAGAAAATCCAAGGTCTTGAGAAGAAGGAAAAAGATGCTGAGACTGAAGTTCGCAACCTTAAAGATAGGATCTCCAAGCTTGAAGACTCTTTTAAGAAGGCCGAGGAAAACAAAGCTTCCAGTTCCGACCCTGGGAGACGGATTGCCGAGCTAAAGAGGCTGCTGGGTGAACAACAAGCTGAAAATGCCAAGCAAAGAGAAAATGCAAAGAAAGCTGCCAGCTATGCCCTCTCCATCCGCGAAAACGACTTTAAAAAAGCTCTTCAGCAAGTCAATCTTGTGAACCCCGGATTTCAGCATTTCAACGAGACTTTCGATGTTAATCACGAGGTCCAGAACGGGGAGATTGTGAAGATTGATAAAGCTACCAAAGTTCGGACTATTGTGTACCCTCCTCCTGCTTCCGATGTTTAGGCGTTTCTAGAAACTTAGGATTTTTTGAAAAAGTTCCTGGTTTATACCGATAGAACTTCTAGCATAAGCCCAGAACTTTGGAGTAGACAAATTTTGTAATTTTGTAATGTCTTTGAATTCGAGGGCTCAGCTGTATCTTTACGCTTGGTTTTTTACGTCATCATATGTATGCATGTTTTGCAAATATTGTTTTTATGTCATCTGCAATTAACTTTAACGCATAGATCCCGTTTGTTGACGAGCTTAATCAAGGCTTGTCCTGATTTGTACTCGTGCTAGGATTCAAAGGATTATTCGAGGGTCGGAGGAGACCATTGAGGGTCCTAAGGAAAGTTTATCAGGACTCGGCCCGGATTTAACTCGTCTGTTAGGGTTCTTGGCTACTAAGGCCAATGGTCGGTTTAAGGATAAATCCTTAAAGAACCTTTCAAACCTTATGGGGCAGTTTACCAGGTCTCGGCCCGGATCAAACTGGCCCCTAAGGATTGCGACAAGCTTGGTCGCATTGGGAGATCTTATAAGATCGTCCGAAGTAGACCCTCTTGAAGAGGGAGATTTAATTTCGTACATTATTATTTTGATCGAATCAAAAATATATGTGTGAAACGTAGGCATTGCTGCCGTTTTTTGATTAACGAGGATAATACATGTTACACAAAAGTTTGCATGCTCAAGTAGTGGTGCCTTCACATATTTTGCTAAATGTGATAGCTCTTCAATTTTGTGACGTTCCAAGTTCGGAGGATCTCCTTCTTGTCCAGTGTTTCTATCTTGAAAGCCCCAGTACCGGTCTTAGATCTAACCCGGTATGGACCTTCCCAATTAGGTGCTAACTTCCCTTGGGCTGCATTGTTTAATCCAACGTCGGCTCTTCGAAGCACTAGATCGCCTGGTTTGAAATCTCTGGCAATGACCTTAGCATTGTACCGGATCGCAACTCCTTGTTTGATAACAGCTTCTCTGAGAGAGGCTCGCCCTCTTATTTCGTCGATGAGATCGAGTTCTTCTCTCAAAGCTTGGGTGTTTTCAGCTGAAGCCTTAGGGTTAGTTGTTCTCCAACAGAGTTCGCCAATTTCCACAGGGATGACAGCTTCGCTGCCATAGGAGAGCCGGAACGTCGTTTCTCCGGTGGAGCTTTGGGGGGTGGTTCGATAAGACCAGAGGACATATGGCAGCTCTTCTACCCAATTTCCCTTTGCGTTGTCCAGTCGTTTTTTCAGACCATGAAGGAGTACCTTATTGGCTGCTTCAACTTGTCCATTTGTTTGCGGATGTTCAACTGACGTGAAACGATGTTTAATTTTAAAGTCGACCATCATTTTCTTGAAGCCTTTGTCGGTAAATTGAGTTCCGTTGTCGGTTACGACTTCGGGGATCCCAAATCTACTCATGATGACCTTTTGAAAAATATGATGCAGTTTCTTGCACTGATTGTGGCCAAGGGTTCTGCTTCGATCCACTTTGTGAAATAATCAATTGCTACAACGAGAAATCTGTTTTGACCTGGTGTAGTTGAAAATGGTCCTAAAAGGTCTACCCCAACTAAGCAAAAGGCCATGTTGACCTGGCCGCATATTCCCTCACGTACCTCGGTGAAAATGTAATCTGCTTCTTCCCCTTCGATGCATTTCAATAGTGGTGAAGAAAGGCTTCTCCTGTATAACGTTCCGTCTATAACCGAGTAAGCTGACGCTTTTTTTCTGATGACCTTGGCTTTAGCTGAGTCTACCGGCTCGATTCCTGCCCTGATATATTCCAAAATCGGAGTAATCCAATTCTGGCTTTCCTCAATCACACATATAGTGGAGATAAAGTTCGGTTCAAGTGGGATGCTAGGTTTACGGAGTAATTCTTGGATGACCGTTCTATGATTTCCGGGGATTTTAGTGCTGGCGAGTTTTGATAGGATATCCGCCCTTTGATTCTCCGTTCTGGGGATGTGTTTCACCTCCGCCGTTTTGAACTGGGTCAGTAACTCCTGTATCCGCTAATATTTTTGCAAGGTTGGATCCTTTGTCTCAAATTGATTGTTGATTTGCGAAACGACTAGAAGTGAGTCTGTGTATAGTTTGACCTGAGTAGCTCGAAGGTCAATTGCTAGACGGAGGCCTGCGATGCAGGCCTCGTATTCTGCCTGATTGTTAGTTATTTGGAAGGTGAAGGTAAGGGAGATTTCAATGATGACGTTATCTGGGCTTTCCAACATCAAACCTGCGCCGCTTCCTTTGGGGTTGGAAGATCCGTCCACGTGTATAGTCCAGATGTCATTGACAGGATCGACGGGGATCATTTCCGCCACAAAGTCTGCTAGAACTTGGGCCTTCATTGTCGTACGAGACTCGTACTTTATTCCAAACTCGGATAATTCTACTGCCCATTTAATCATTCTTCCTGCAAGGTCGGGTCGGTGCAAAATCTGTCTTATTGGATAGTTGGTACGTATGACTATCTGGTGAGCGACGAAATAGGGTCGGAGCCATCGAGCTGCGACGACCAAGGCTAGGGCGATCTTTTCCACTTGTTGATACCTGCATTCGGGTCCCTGAAGAGCTTTCCTTACAAAGTAAATAGGACTTTGACCGGTCTGAGTTTCCCGGATAAGGACGACGCCTAAAGCTTCCTCCGAGATTGACAGATACAAGTATAAATTTTCTCCTTCGCTTGGCCGAATTAAGATTGGAGGTTCCGAAAGCGCCTTTTTTAGTTGTTGCAAAGCTTCGTCTTGTTCGTTCGTCCAGTTGAATTCTTCCTCTTCTTTCTCTTTTTCTTTTTTCAAAAGTTTGAATAATGGGAGATTTAAAAGCTGCATTTGATAGGAAACGAGATAAAGCGGCGATCATGCCATTGAGTTTATGGACTTCCTTTTTGGAGGTCGGTGTTCGCATTTCAGCCACTGATCGACATTTGTCTGGGTTTGCTTCAATCCCTCTTTCAGTTAAGTAGAAACCGAGGAACTTCCCTGCTCGGACTCCAAAAGTGCATTTCTCCGGGTTTAGTCTCATGCAGTTTTTCCTGATTTCTGCGAAAATTTCTCGAAGGTCTGCTACATGGGTGTTTTCTTGTTCACTTTTCGCAATCATGTCATCAAGATAGACTTCAATGGTCTTGCCTATTTGTTTTTGGAATACTTTGTTCATCATTCTTTAATACGTAGCACCGGCGTTTTTTAAGCCGAAGGGCATAACTCGGTAGGCGAAGTTACCATGATTTGTCACGAAAGCAGTTTTCTCTTGATCAGGAGGGAACATGGCGATCTGATTGTAACCGGAGTATGCGTCCATAAAAGATAGTACGCGGAAACCCGAGGCATTATCGACGAGGCGATCAATACTTGGGACAGGAAAGGCATCCTTTGGACAGGCTTTGTTTAGGTCGGTATAATCGATGCACATGCGCCATTTACCGTTGCTCTTTTTAACCAGTACCGGGTTTGACAACCAAGTCGTGTATTTGACCTCTGTTATGAAGTTTGCTTTGACCAAGTCTTCAACGGCCTTTGCGGTGGCTGTAGCCTTCTCTCCACTTTGTGTTCGTCTTCTTTGGGCGACCCATGTTGCGTTGGGATTAACGGAGAGTTGGTGACATGCGACTTCAGGTGGAATTCCGGGCATGTCTTCTGCCGACCAAGCAAAAAGATCAGCATGATCTATTAAACACTGGGTGAGTTCGATTTTCACCTCTTTGGATAGGTTTGCTCCAATTTTTACTGTTTTAGTAGGGTCGCCTCCAAGCTGTACTTCGAGGAATTCTCCATCTGGCTCGGGTCGTCTCATTTTCTTTTTGAGCTCTTTGGCCAAGTCATCATCATCTTCTTCTTTTGAGCTGTCCGGGTCGTATCTTGCATCCAAGTCAGTTAAATTAACTTCGGCGAATCTAGATCTGACTTCTTCTTTTTTGGTTATCATATGGGGAACTCCTTCTATATCTTGAGCCTTCTTTTCTGCCTTTGTCCACAAGAAGAAACATCTTGAGGCGGATTCAAGATCCGAGTTTAAGGTAATCACTTTGTTGCGTAGGGAGTGGAATTTTATTTTTAAGTGAGTGGTGGAGGTTACAGCTCCGAGCCTACCCAAAGTTGGTCTCCCGATGATATAGTTGTAGATTGATTCACATGGCAGGATGAGGAATTTTGTTTTAACGATCCTTACCAAAGGTTCTTCACCGTAGGAAACCATCAGTTCAAGGTGTCCAAGAGGTTTAGTCCGAGATCCGTTAAATCCTGATAGTGCAGATCCTCGGTAAGGAACGATGTCTTCCTTATCGATTCCCATCCTTTCAACTAAGTCGAGAAAGATTATGTCGGACGAACTTCCTTGGTCGACTAAAATTCTTCTAATCTCTTTATTAGCAATTACGACCGTGACCAAGAATGGGACGTGTTTGTTGGGCTTCCCATCTAGAAGGTCTTCATCTCCGAAAGATAAAGGAGGTATGTTTGAAGGAGTTGATGTGACCGAGGTCGTGGCTACGGTGAGTAATTCCTTCCACTTTCGTTTCATTGTTTTCCCGGATTCTTCGTGGGAGAAACCTCCTGTAATCATCATCATCACTGACCGTCCCTTCGATTTTCTTGAGTTAGGCTCGTCTTCGTCGGACTCGTCCTTGATTTTCCCCCTTGATTTGTGCTCCTGCTCTCGCTCTTCCTTAATCTCGCCAGTTTGACGTCCGGGTTTGTTTATATAGCTTGCTAGTTTTCCTCTTTTAATCATGTCCTCAATGTCGTCCTTTAAGGTGTTACAGTGGTTGGTGTCGTGACCGTTACTCTGGTGATACCGGCAGTATTTATTGGAACGTTGACCTGGTTTGTGAGCGAGGGGTTTTGGGAATTTTTCGTCTCTAAACTCCGTGTTCCGACATTCACCCAAAAGTTGGGCCTAGGTGACATTGAGCTCGATATAAAATTGGTGACGATTCCGAGGTCGGGAGTCCCTGTTGCCTCGGCCGTCGTTCTTTTGGTCTTTTTCATTTTGGGGCCTAGATGGTTCGATCATCGGTGGATTTTTACCGGTTATGGCGCTTTCTTCTTCATTGATAAAGCATTGGGATAGCTGGAGGAAATCATGGAGGCTTTCTGGTTCCCAAGTATTGATGTGTTTCTTGAACGGGCTTTCGGGGCGCAGTCCCATCCCCATAAAGTAAACTCGGAAAGCATCGTCAAGATTCCGAACTTATACTGCCTCTTTATTAAATCTTTCTATGTATTATCGTAAAGACTTGGAACTTCCTTGGACGATGGATGCCAAGACGTTCTTGTTTTTCGGTTTGCTTTTGGAATGGGAAAAATTAGCCGAGAAAAATTTAGCCAAGTGGTCCCACGAGGAAATTGTGTTTGATTTAAGGACCTCAAACCATTCAGAGGCTATTTTCTCCAATGTTAGGGGGAAAATTCGGCATTTCATTTCCATGGGGACATTCCGATACTTCATTACCGTGTCAAAATAACTCAAATGTCTGTCCGGATCGCCTGTCCCGTCATAAGTTTTCAAGCCCTCCGATGGTTTTTCTAGATACCTGGGTACCGGATAACGGTCGATTTTTTCTGTAAATGGTCCTTTGCGTTCTGTTGGTTGGGCTCTACGTGAAGAATGAATTCGACGATGAGGGTCAGGGGAGAACGGGTACCCTTCCCTCTGCGCCGACAAGGAGGAGAATGATGGTAGCAGCGTCTTTTGGGTGGAGATCGGTGGCGTCTTCGGGCAGGATGTTTTCTTTTAGGGGAATCCGGATCGGGTGATTCCTGGTCCGGAATATTTCGGGCCCTGAGTTCCGCTACTTGTCCTTCGAGGTTAGTAAATCGGTAGCTTCTTTCTTGATTGGCCGCTTCATGTTGGTTTAGCAGAAGGACGAGCTGTTGAACAGCATCGATCGAGACTGGAAGTGGAGGCGGAGGAAGAGGCAGATGATTTCGGGCGGAGCTTCCGGTGACGAGAACGAAGTTCGGATTTTGGTTTTGGATCTGTGCTTGAGTAGAGTTCGGAAGTTCTTCCACAAATCCTTTCGGGGTAGGTTGGGGTTCGGCTAGCTGTGTAACACCCCGGAAATAATTTAATTAAAATAGTTGATTGAATTATTAAAATAATTTGGAGGCGGGATATAGATAAATTAAAAGGTTAATATTTTATATGCGTAGGAGGTGAAACGAGTAAAGGAGGTGGTGACGTAGAGAGCCCAGTGTTTACTGAGCCCTCAACTTAAACCCTGGGGGTTTAAGCCAAACCCTCATTCGCAGCAAGCAAAAGAAAAACGAAAGTGAGAGTGAGAGAGAGAGAGCACGCGGCGCAAAGAGGGAGAGAAGAGGAGGATTTCGCGAAGAATTTCAAAAGGGGATCGTTCGTGTTGCTGTGGTTTTGTTCGTGTCTCGTTCGTCGTGTTCCGGAGCTTACGTTATTCGAGGTAAGGGTGGGCTTAACCTTGATAATGGGTTGATGATAATTATGTGTGGGTAGTCTAGGGTTTTGTTGAATTGTTCGTGTTGTTGCATATCGTGTTTTCGTTGAGATTGGTGCTTTGATGATTATTGCACGTTATTGTGATTTGTTTCGTTATTTGTTGTTGCGTGATTGTTGTATCACGATGATGGTGTTGTTATTGTTCGTGTTTTTGTTGTTGCTGTGCGTGGTTGATTGTTGTTGTCGCGTTGTCGAATTGTCGTTTTTGTTGTGGTGGTTGCGGTGTCGTTGCCGTTAGGGTTTGGTGTTTGGCAATTTAGCGATTCTGGACACAGGTTCGGTTTTTCTAAAACTGGCGGTGTTTGGTTGATCCAAAAATTATGAGGTTGATTGTTTTTGAAAATAGACTTAACGCCGGTCGTTTTGGCACTGGTTTCGTCAAATTCGGAGTTGTATAGCTCGAGTTATAGGCGATACAAGTTAGGTTAAAATTCTGGAAACGATTTGGGTATAGATTCGGTATTTCGTTGACTGGGAACGTTGTATTGACCGAAAAATTATGTGGTTTATTTTTCTGGAAAATAGACTTAATGCTTGTTAATTTGGCACTGGTTTGGTTGCGTTTAGAGTTGTGTAGCTCGAGATATGAATTCCACAAGTTAGAGTAAGATTCTGGAAACAATCTGGACACAGGGTCAGTGTTTTGGTTACCACGTTTTCAAAAGAACTCCTTTTCGAACGAATCCAATTTCTTTGAAAACTAGACAAAATTTTCCCCAGTTTATGCACAAGTTTCATGCAATTTGATTGAGTTTTGGTCACTTTGGAATTGCTTGAATTTGAAGGACAGAAACTGTCCTCTTTTGCAACTAGCCTGTGTGCTTTTCGAAAACTGTACCTATTGGACACTCTCCTTCAAAACCTGAACTTAGGGATGATAACCAGACCCATAGGGCTTTCCAACAAGTATTTATTTGTTGAAATCCGATGTCGTTTGCTATTTTAATTAATTCGCTGAAGTAGGTGCGATGTGCCTAGGCGCTGTGCGCCAGTCTTGTGCGTGGTGTGCGTGCGTTATGTCCGCGTTGTGGAGCCGTCTGGTGTTAATATTTCAGGTGCGGTGCTGGTATGCTCGGGAGAGTTTAGTGGTAGCTGTGATGCTACAACTTGGTGCTATTTTTGGTGAAATCATTTGTTTTGATTCTGGTGATATAGTATTTATTTTAAATACTTGTTATGGTGAGTTGGTGCATAATCATGGTGTCGCATTGTCATATGCATGTTTTGGTGATATAGGCTCTGCCTCTGGTGTTTATTGGTGATTTGCCCGTCGTGGCTCATTTTGGTGATCGGTACCGCATGCATATGCCCACTGGAGGGGTTGCATACCATCCCACTGTCTATGAATGTTATAATTTTGGCGGTTCACTGTCAAATGGACTTTTCCCTTGGTATCTGGTGCTGTGATATGGTGTAATTGTATTGTGTTGCTGTAGTTACCTGATGCTAGCATATTTTTATCATCTGCTTATTACCTCTGTTAGACTCACCCCTTCTGCTTGGAATGTTGCTCTCATGCGGCAACGCTGCAGGTGATCGCTAGTGCTCGTGGAGGAATTGCTAGGTTTTGCTTCCTCTCTCGTTTGGGTCTGTGTCAGCTCTGATATGTAGCACCGGGGAGTCGTTAGTTATCGTTTTGAACTATTATTTTAGTTATTGGAAATTGTTTTAATTAATTTTGGAGATGTCTTTAATTGTTAATTCTGGAGATGTTTAAACTGGTTAATATTTCCGCTGCTTGGTGATTTCTTTTATATAAATTATTTTGGAGATTTTTTTTTGGAATAAATGGTGTTTTTTTTTTAAAATGGTGAAAAATGTAGCGCCCTTCGAGGTGACTCTGATAATTGTCTATTTAGTTGTAATAGTAAAAGAGGGGTGTTACAAGCTGAGTTATTGCCGGTCTCATATTTGGCTCGGGTGGGATGCCCGCCGCGAGACTGTTAGCTTTAGAACGAAGATTTCGAGTTGTCATTGATCAAAGTGAGGGGAGAGGATCTTGAGTTTAAGATCTCCCACTGTGGTTGTCAATGTTCTGCACAGTACTTTCGATCTTGAGGGCGATCCGAGGTAGTTAGTGGTAGATATCCTTGAGCAATGTGACCTGTCCGATCCGAACTGGGGTTGTACCTGCAAAGCCACTCCGACGCTTAAGTCAGTGAGATAGTCTTAGCAGTGTAATAAATGTGAGATTTGCTTACCATTAATGAGACATTGATGGTTGTATTTATAGATAGTGGTAGAGTTTGTCCTGATGAATCTGGACCGTCCGATCTGGTGGAGGGATCAGAACCCTTGATACCTGGACCTGATTTCCGGATTTGGGCCTTTGGAGGTTGGGCCTTTGAGAGATGCAAATAGATACTGAAAAAGGGGTGTAAGGAGGTAAAAAGTCCCACCATAACAATTTTTAATAAAGAGTTACATAGATTATTGGGCTAGGCCAAAACCCACGAGAAGCAAGGTAGTTGGTTGAGAAATAAAAACAAAAACTAAAGTCTATGAACGAGACAAAAGTTATGAAAAATAAACCAATCGACATTGCCGAACATTCTAGAAGAGAATCTCCGTCAAACAAAATTACTAAGACTTTAGTTTGTTTGTAAGAATTGTCATAGATTTTTCTTTTAAGACTTTGTGATAACTACATTGAAATAGGTTTTATGTATATGCTTTGAGTCATGATTGGGAAACTTTTAGGTTGTCAATACAATTTCATCGTCTTAATAAAGCAGTCATCACTGGAAATTATTATAGTTGTTATTATAATTATTTTTTGTTTTATATTATAAATATCATTATTTTTTTAAATGATTATTTTGCTTGTAAACGGAATGGGGAAACATATAAAACTTAATTATATATATATATATATATATATATATATATATATATATATATATATATAAACCAACACTCCTAGCCCAGTGGTTCAAGCTCCTGCTGGGACGTGGTGGGGGTCGATCCGGTTTGTAGAAATGAGGCTGGGCATTTTACGAGGAAACACTTGGTGACTAGGATCAGGCGCTTGTTGGGATGCTTTTCTAGTGCTGGTATTATTCATGTTTACCGTGAAGTTAATAGAGTGGCAGATGGTTTGGCCAATTTGGGGTGCTCCATTGGGCATGGTCTAATTTCTCTTAGTTCTCCTCCGTATTGTGTTGAAAGTCTAGTTAATGTTGTTGTAATGGGAGTTTTTACTCTTAGATTGATCCCCGTGTAATCTTTTTTTGGGCTATTAGCCCCTTTTAATCTCAAAAAAAAAAGTAGGCCTCCTGACTCCATTTTATGGATTTATATTAGCTTGTATTAGACTTACGTAGACTTATTTACAAATTCTGTCAATGACTGGTTGTTAATATTAGGAAATAACATCAATCGGAATTGGGGTTTAGCATCGGTCTCAACCACCACGAGTTCAAAATTGGCGATGCTAAGCTACACAGCATTGGTTTTTGCAACCACAGAAGTCGATTTCGCGTCGGTTAAAATCGACGCTAATATAGAAACTCGACTTTCACTTTTCACCTTTAATGGCTGTTGTAACCGGCGATAGGCATTTTTATTGTTTATTTTATTATTAGTGGCAACCACCACTATGTGGAGTTTTTTATGATAAGAAAATTTAGTTTTTGATTTTTTAATCTTGTACGTTTAGAATAACCTACTCATTTGTAGTGTAATTTAGATTTAGGAAAATGAAAATGCTAAACATAGGCCCTGACACCGCCAAGTTTCTAAACTCAATACCAAAATACAAATGACCAACACACAAATTACTACCCTAATCTGGCAAGCCTCAACAGAATCAAGTCGACTTAAAAAATAGTCATCATTTCAAAACCTATGATAACCTATGTTTCAAAGAAATGTCTAACAAAAGAAAAGAAATGTCTAACAAAAATTTGCCAGAAACTCCTTTGAAATATGGACGTTCCAAAATAAAAAATACACATGTCTAGTCAAAACAAAATATTATATATATAGGACCTAAAAGAGGCCAACAAAGTCACATCTAACCGCTAATAGAAAACTCAATAACATAACAGAGCCTCTCAAGATTTTTACAAGTCAAATATATACGTACACAAAAGGAAGTATACATAACATCACTATAAGCACTCAGCCGAATTGTATCATTAATAGGCTCCCTGCGTAATAATATCATTATAAAAAGAAATAAAAGATACAAATCCAGAACCAGATCCATTTAATTTATTGGATTTGGCTTAGGTGTTATTATGATTAGATACGTGTTAGTTCAGTGGTGAAAGTTTGAACTAATAATTTCAATGGACAATTATATTTCTTCAAAGGTTTAAATATGTTTTTTTACAGTAGTTTAAATATGTTGCTAGTCCCTGCAAATGTAGGGACATTTGATTTTAGTCCCTGCAATATTTTCTTTAAATAAATCCGTGTAAATTCACTTTTTATTTTCTTTTCATTTTCACCCTTATGTTAACTTTTCCGTCAAAAAACACCGATGTGGCAAACTTCTATTTATTTGGCTTTGACACATCATTTTTTTTATTTTTTAAGGCAAAATTACACTAGAGGTCCTTTAAGTTATTTAATTGTAACAAGTTGGCCATTTAAGTTTTTTTTGCACCACTTAGGTCCTTTAAGTTACATAATGTGTACACCGTTAGTCTTTTTTTTTCCTTCATTTTTTGTTACAAAATACCCAAGTTGACACTAATAGAGCTGACGTGGTCATGAGGGAGCCTACGTATCATCTGACTCGTAACAATTTGGTCAGCATAAGAAGATGAATAATCTAGTGAAGAAGAAGAGTTAACGGAAGGATGAAAATGAAAAAATAATGATGTGTCAAAGCCAAATAAACAAAAGTTTGCCACATCATCATTTTTTGACATAAAAGTTAACGGAAGGATGGAAATGAAAAAAATTTCAATTTGTAAGGATTTATTTAAAAAACAAAAATTTGCAGGGATTAAAATCAAATGTCCCTATATTTGCAGGGACTAAAAACATATTTAAACATTTTTCAAAATACTATCATAATTTTTTTAAAGCCAATGTTTGTGGGGAGGGGGGAATGTTAGTTTTTCATGTTTGAATCCGGAACCTTCTGCTTGCACTCATTTAGTTACTCCTTCAGTAACCCTTCGCTCGTCAACTGAACTACCTACTTGAGATACTTACGTAGTCAGTTCATCTAAATCGTCTAATTCAGATCCAACAATTTATATTTCAGCTATATAATAAATCACAATTTAAATAAAGATTAAACTATAAATCGTGCAATCTGAATCGAATGGTTAATATTTCTCTAAATGCAGACTGTACGCAATCACATTTGTAATGTAATGTAATGCAAATCCATTTTCTTATGTTTAGAATAATGGTCCAGAAAACGCCTTCCGAAAATACGTCAAAGAAGGTGTTTTTGATTTTTTTTTGTTTTTTTAAATGTACTTATTTATTTTCTAATTATTTTTTTGCAGTGTCTCACACTAGAGTTGGGGGCAGAATACTACGTGGTTCACGAGGATTGGAGCGAGTCAAGTCTCACGGTCAGGAGGCGGAGATACTGATCAAACTCCTGTTAGTACTCGCACCAGGATTAGGGTAGCCGGTCATGCTTCTGCACGTGATAGGTCTGTCTATGGTCGAGACGGTGATGGGTATATTGATCACGCTCCTGTTGATGAGGCTCCAGACCATTTTATGGACGCTGCAGAGGCTCCTGACACGTATGATGAGGTTCTTGAGCAGATGCACCAGGAGCTAGATCTGGGCCCTAGGGACATGTCTTTGTTGCATCGACTTCCTAACCACGTGGTATCAGAGCTTCGTATCGGACAGGTAATAGTTTTAATAAATAATTTAAGTTTATGTATTGTTGTTTAATACATCTTATTAATATAATATAATTTTATATAGGATCGTGGGAAAATGAAGGTTCCAGCACATGGCCAAAAATTAATTCAGTTGCGACCTCCACAACACCACCCAGGTGTTTATCAATGGACATTAAAGGCTCGTCTAGCGGAGCTTGATATGACACTCATGGGGTAATCAATCACGAGCTGATCTTAGCATTTGTCGAGAGATGACATTCAAAGACCATCTCGTTTAACATTTCATTTGGAGAGATGACTATCGCCCTGGAAGACGTGTTCAACTTGCTTCATTTGCCGTTGACAGGCACATTTAGGATGCCTACCGGTGGTTGAGATGGTCATTAAGGATGCCCATGGCAGTTTGGATACCGCCAGACCATCCCTATTGAGCCCCTCGGTGGGTCACGTCCACCTTCTAGGACCATTTTGGAGATTTGATTGTACTTGCAAGGCCTCATTAATATTTTGCTCAATAGTGCTATTCAGACCAGTAAATTGAGTGAGTGCAATGAGAGCTACCTCCCATAGTGTGTAGAGGTGTCGATTCCCTGCCTCACCATGCCTTTGGGGGAATAACCTGTTTCAGATGAGGAGATTTCATCACTTGGTCCACTGACTCTAGAGGATCCTGCAGCTGCATGTATCCGAGAGGCCATGGCATCCGATGATATTCCATCTCATGTATATCAGCTTGTCTCGAGAGCTTTATCGGATTTGGGCATTGACCATTTATGTATTTTATTATCGGATTTTGTACTCGTTATTTTCGTATTTCATCGTTTTCGGCTACTCGTTTATAAAATAAATAAATAAATAAAATATAATCAAATAAATAGTTAAATATAAACTTAAAAGGAAAAAAGATATAATTTCCGGAATTATCTTAAAAAGGTATTTCCGGATGTAGCTTCCGGATTTATCGTTTTTTACGTAATTCCAGAACCGGAAAAATGAAAAAAAATGTGTTTCGAAAATACCTTTGGAATGATAATTCCGGAAATCTTTCAAAAAATCAATTTCCAGTTAAATTTTGGTCAAATTTTAGAGGGATATTTTGGGGTTAAATGCAAATATGGGGGTATGAAAAAATAAGCCGACTATGAATTGCCACGATTTGGATTTCAATTTTCAACATGGAGAGCTCGTGTACAGCTTCTTTGACACTGAAAATGCATAAAATGAATCTTAAATTTTAGAATTAGGGACCACTTTCTATTTTCACATATTGTTCTAGTTAGATATGCAACTAACTATGACATGAAGAAGAAGTAGCAAGAGTTACATGATGAAGAAGAAGAAGAAGTAGCATCACTTGTAAAAAGGTTCTTGCAGGGGGTGTTTGACACAATAATAATACATAAAAGAGAACTCATAAACACTGAATAAAATTTAGGTTCGAGTAATAATATGCTAATGAAATAGTTACTTGAAACGCATGAAAAGAGTAGGACAACATTTTTCAAAGAAATGTCAATGACTTTTTATCCCAGTAACTGATTTCTATGTTTGTAAGACATGATTCACAATTTCTTCTAACTCAACTTTATGCTTCATCTGAACAATTGATGTGAAAAGCAAGTTAAGGAGAGTAGAAAAAAACCTTGGCTTTATGTGTGATATAAACATCGATAACTTACAAGTTACAAGCAAGCATAAGTAAATTGAAAAATAACATGGTAAGAAGACATGCATTTTTGTTGGCAGTACTTACTTCTCTTTAAAATTTGAGAAACAAATAATGCTATGAAGGCTTCCAATGGCAAAAATATTAATAATGCTATATAAGTATCAGAATATTTTACTCATACAGCATCTCTAAAGCTTTTTGTCAATGAACACAAGCACAGCTACTAAGGTATCAAAAAAAAGCTAAAAAATGCTACTGGGAGGAAAAATATAGTTTTCATTCTGACAGAGAACATTGTATTTACCAGGAGGACAATGAAGAATCAGATCTTAATGATCAACTTCTAAAAAGTAGGCATCGTAGAAGAGAGAAAAAAACCTCTGCCTACATAGATGTCGTATTACAACCTGAAATTTCCTGTTCAAACAGACATCAGAATCACTCATAATAAGAACATGAAAAGCAATGACATATCATTTCCAAACCCACGTTAGCATCAGTGCAGTGCCCTACCCTAATAAAATATAGAGTTAAGGGACAAGTTGGTTCTTGAGGAATATCACGAGGGATAGTTTAGTTCCTGAAGAAAATTAAGTCACACAATAGTCCCCGAAGAATTCAAAACAAGGATAAATTGGTCCCTCTGTCTGTTTCCTTCCAAATATGTAACTTAACTTTGTGACTTGCACCGTTAAATGAATACATGATATGTAACATGGCACCAACTACTTTTTTGAAAAAAGGTACACTCAAAAGGGAAAAAATGGACCTATTGGTCCCTATCAAAAAGGGGACACTTTAGTCCTCACCCCTCCATTTACACACTGCAACTGAGATTGTTGTACACAGTAAGTCATAATCAACCTTTGCTGCACACAGTACTTGATACATGGCAATTAAATTTGCTGCACAATTTTGTGTCCCATGTAGATAACATGTAGCTACACAAGTATCTTCACAATTAGACTCCACAAGCATCTGTTATATATAGCAAACAGATTCAAGCACCTGCTGCACAATTGAATGAGTGCAATGAGAGCTACCTCCCATAGTACTTAGAGGTGTCGATTCCCTGCCTCACCATGCCTTTAGGGGAAGAGCCTGTTTCAGATGAGGAGATTTCATCACCTGGTCCACTGACTCTAGAGGATCCTGCAGCTGCATGTATCCGAGAGGCCATGACATCCGATGACATTCCACCTCATGTATATCAGCTTCTCTCGAGAGCTTTATCGGATTTGGACATTGACCATTTATGTATTTTATTATCGGATTTTGTACTTGTTATTTTTGTATTTCATCGTTTTCCGCTACTCGTTTATAAAATAAATAAAATATAATCAAATAAATAGTTAAATATAAACTTAAAAGGAAAAAAGATATAATTTCTGGAATTATCTTAAAAAGGTATTTTCGGATGTAGCTTCCGGATCTATTGTTTTAACGTAATTCCAGAACCGGAAAAATGAAAAAAATGTGTTTCAGAAATACCTTTGGAATGATAATTCCGGAAATCTTTCAAAAAATCAATTTCCAGTTAAATTTTGGTCAAATTTTAGAGGGATATTTTGGGGTTAAATGCAAATATGGCTTATGAAAAAATAAGCCGTGTATGAATTGCCACATTTTGGATTTCAATTTCCAACATGGAGAGCTCGTGTACAGCTTCTTTGACACTGAAAATGCATAAAATGAATCCTAAATTTTAGAATTAGGGACCACTTTCTATTTTCACATATTGTTCTAGTTAGATATGCAACTAACTATGACATGAAGAAGAAGTAGCAAGAGTTAAATGAAGAAGAAGAAGTACTTGTAAAAAGGTTCTTGCAGGGGGAGTTTGACACAATAATAATACATAAAAGAGAACTCATAAAAACTGAATAAAATTTAGGTCCGAGTAATAATATGTGAACCGTACCTTGGGATGGTCTGCAGAGACGGATGGTCTGCGGAGACGGTCAAGGGACGAGTCGTCTGATACTGTAGGCTGAGGAAGACCTGAACGCGTGGGGGGTGTACCTGCAAGAACACTCCGACGCCCAAGTCGGCTATATCGAGCTACAGTACTATCTAGTGAATATTCGAATGAATTGCGTACCTGACACCTGGTGACTGACGTTATTTATAGTGATTAGTCTAGATCGTTGGAGTCGGATAGCCCATTTGCGATGAGGGCCCAATTATCAATTCGACTGATCATTCCGCTATTGGGCTGGATGGTTACTTATTGGATTAGGCCCAGTTGAACTGATCCTCCCCTTACTGGGTTGGATGACCGCTAATGGATTGGGCCTGACGACTCGCCCAGTCCAGAACAATATGCTAATGAAGTAGTTACTTGAAACATATGAAAAGAGTATGACAACATGTTTCAAATAAATGTCAATGACTTTTTATCCCAGTAACTGATTTCTATGTTTGTAAGACAATGTTATCAAAACCGGACCAGTTATCAAGCCGGCCTAACTCAACCCCACAAAACCGACTTACAAGGTGAGAGTTGCCTCACACTTATAAACTTTTTTTTAGGCCATATCTCTAGTCAATGTGGAACTTGGGTTTTTCCCAATACACCCCCTCACGCCCAACACTATTGGGCTTGGTGCGTGGATTATAATGGTGGGTGGCCCGAAGGATCTAGGATTGGCTCTGATACCATCTTAGAATGTGGTTTAGGTCTAACTCAACCCCACAAAACCGGCTTGTAAGGTGAGGGTTGCCTCACACTTATAAACTCTTTTGGAGACCATATCTCTAGTCAATGTGGGACTTGGGCTTTTCTTCCCAATACACCCCTCACACCCAGCACTATTGGGCTTGGTGCGTGGATTATAATGGTGGGTGACCCGAAGGATCTAGGATAGGCTCTGATACCATCTTAGAATGTGGTTTAGGTCTCACTCAACCCCACAAAACCGGCTTGTAAGGTCAGGGTTGTCTCACACTTATAAACTTTTTTGAGGCCATATCTCTAGTCAATGTGGGACTTTAGTTTATTCCAATAGGTCGGACCGCATGAGCCAGTCTATATTAAATAAATTCAAAAATTATAATATATACAAAGAATGTATTTATATTTATAATTGTAATTAAGTAAAATGATAAAATATTTAAATTTAATAATAGAACAATGCTATAGTAGTGTATTACAATGGTGGAAAATAATTAGCAATGTTATTTTAATGGGCTGTATAATTAGTTTTTATAAGAATTAAGAGATATAAATATATTATATAAGTATATGCAAAAAAAAATACCACTTTCACAAATGGAAGGTTAATGGAAAGCTTGACAAAAAAATTTAACGCTAAATGATTATATATATATATATATATATATATAAGGAACACCTTCACATCAATTAAGGTGTGGCTCAGTTGGTTGCAAGTGCCAAGGTTGAAAAGGTGCAAAATATATGTTGGTCAAAGTGCAGAACCGAATCAACATATAGACCGAGCCGGACAAGATTCCGGGTCCTGATCGGGCCGGTCGGACCCGCTGATCTGGTACGGTTCTGATAACACTGTTGTAAGACATGATTCACAATTTCTTCTAACTCAACTTTATGCTTCATCTGAATATTGATGTGAAAGGCAAGTTAAGGAGAGTAGAAAAAACATTGGCTTTATGTGTGATATAAACATCCATTCATAACTTACAAGTTACAAGCAAGCATAAGTAAATTGAAAAATAACATGGTAAGTAAGAAGACATTCATTTTTGTTGGCAGGATTTACTTCTCTTTGAAACTTAATAGAGTAAAGGGACAAGTTTAATAGCAACCAAACTACACTAATTTAGCCGCAAATAATAGACTAAAGGGACAAGTTTATTTTTGAGGAATATCGCGAGGGACAATTTAGTTCCTGAAGAATATTAAGTCACAATAGTCCTTGAAGAAATCAAAACAGAGACATATTGGTCCCTCTGTCCGTTCCCATCCAAATATGTAACTTAACTTGGTGACTTGCACTGTTAAATGAGTAAATACATGGCAGATAACATGGCACCAACGACTCTTTTTGATAAAACATATAAGAGATAGAACCCAGATGAAGAAGAAAAGAATGAATCTTATGTATTCAATAACTTGGAAACTTTACATTATATATGGATGACTTAACTGTCCTAACAGAATCAATCTAATTACAGTTAAGCCAACTAAAATGTAACAAACTGATTACAGCTAACAAATATGATTTATTCTAAAACAGAATAAATGAATATTAGGTATATTCCAATACCCCCCTCAAGCTGGAGGGTGAATGTTGTGAATTCCCAGCTTGCATAGAAGTTGCTTGAACTGACATGGCTCCAAAGCCTTGGTGAGAATATCTGCTAACTGAGAAGAAGAAGGGACAGGTAATAGGTGAAACAACTTGTCTTGTAGTTTTTCACGCACCACATGACAATCTATGTCAATGTGCTTAGTGCGCTCATGAAATGTGGAATTTGCAGCAATCTGCATAGCAGACTGACTGTCACAATATAGCAGTGCAGGCTTGATAAAAGGCAGTATGAGATCCTGAAGAAGATATGTAAGCCATTGGACTTCACAAACAGTAGAGGCCAATGCCCTGTACTCTGCTTCTGTGGATGATCTGGACACAGTGGACTGCTTTTTGGATTTCCACGAGATGAGGGAATCACCAAGAAAAACACAATATCCAGTGACTGACTTCCTTGTTAAAGTGCAAGTAGCCCAATCAGAATCGCTAAAGGCCTTCAATTGTAGAGGAGAAGATGCAGAGAAAAATATCCCTTGTCCTGGTGCACTCTTAATGTACCTAAGAACACGATGGACTGCCTGCAAATGTTTTTCTCTAGGATCTGCCATGTATTGACTTAATTGTTGTACAGAGAAGCTCAAATTAGGCCTGGTAGTGTTGAGGTAGAGAAGTTTTCCAACTAAACGCCTGTATCTAGTGACATCATCTGTAGGAGACTCTTCAACATTGTCAAGGCCTGGTGACTTAACCATAGGTGAGGCAGCAGGCTTTGAGCCGAGCAATCCAGTTTCAAACAATAGATCCAGGGCATACTTTCTCTGACATATGGAAATACCATCTCTTGTCCTGGCAACCTCAACACCTAGGAAATATCTCAAGTTTCCTAGATCTTTGATCTTAAAAGTTGTGTGTAACTTGTTCTTAACAGAACTGATTTCCTCCAAACAGTTTCCAGTAAGAATTAAATCATCAACATAAATCAATAGGGCAGTAAAAGTACCCATGTGAGCTTTGGTGAACAATGAATGGTCTGATTGAGACTGTTTGTAGCCTAAGGTCACAAGAAATGAAGACAGTTTTGAAAACCACTGTCTACTTGCCTGTTTTAGACCATAAAGAGATTTCAATAATCTACAGACCATATTAGGAGAGTGAGAGCCATACCCTTGAGGAATATCCATATAGACTTCCTCCTCCAAATCTCCATGGAGGAAGCCATTATTCACGTCAAGTTGTTGGAGGTGCCATGATTGGTTGGCAGCTATGGCAAGTAACAATCTCACAGTTGTCATCTTGGCAACGGGCGAGAATGTATCCAAATAGTCTCTGCCCTCAGTTTGTGTGTATCCCTTTGCTACTAAACGAGCTTTATATCTTTCGAACGACCCATCAGCCTTGTACTTGGTCTTAAACACCCATTTGCACCCAATTTTGTTCTTGCCAGTTGGTAGAGGAACTAATTCCCAAGTCTGGTTTTCTTCCAAAGCATCTAGCTCCGCCCTCATGGCCTTTCTCCAACAGTCATGTTTGGAGGCTTGGTTGTAACTATTTGGCTCACTGAGAGTGTCAATTGAGAGAGCAAACTTTTTATATGAAGGCATTAGCTTTTCATATCCAACCACTGACTGTATAGGGTATACGACTTTGGTTTTAGTGGCAATATTACCGCATATGAAATCATTGTATCTTGCAGGCGGCCTAATGATTCTGATGGGCCTTTGGCTAACATCTGGTGTATGGTTTTCTGGTGTGGCAGGGTCTAATAATTCTGGTGTATCAAGATTGTTGTTGGTTTGTACAGTGGTGGTATCATTTGTGTTTTGGTTTTCTTCATGATTGTCAGCAGGGTCAGGGATTTGACTTGGAGTGGTGCTGGTGACTTGAGCATTGTCAGGATCAAAGGTTGTAAAGTCATATGTGTCTGTTGTAGGGTGAAAATTTTCTGCTTGTGTGTGAAGAGAGATGTAGGGAAAAATGTTCTCGTAGAATACAACATTTCTAGATATGAAAACTTCTCTAGTTTTCAGATCCATTTGAATGTATCCCTTTGTCCCAAATTTAAAACCAAGGAAGACACATTTTCTGGCACGAGGGTCAAATTTGTGTCTTCCTTGTAGAAGAGTAGAAGCAAAGGTAAGACACCCAAAAACTCTCAAGTGCTCAAGGTTAGGAGCATGATGGTGAAGGGCTTCATATGGAGACTTGTTCCCTTCCAAAACACTTGATGGTAATCTATTGATCAGATGAACTGCATGAGTGACTGTATAGCCCCAAAATACCTTTGGAAGGCAGGACTGAAACATGAGAGCACGTGCAACATTGAGAATGTGTCTGTGCTTCCTTTCTGCCACAGCATTCTGCTGAGGTGTCTCAACGCAAGTTCTCTAATGCAGAATCCCTTTTTCTTGAAAGTACTCTGTCATGAGGAATTCTTGTCCATTATCTGTTCTTACCCCCTTGACAAGGCATCCAAACTGGGTATGGACCATAGCAACAAAATTTCTGACCAACCCTCTTGTCTCAGACTTGTTCTTCATCAGGAACACCCAAGTGTGCTTGGTAAAATCATCTACAACAGTTAAAAAATACAGATGACCATGGACAGATGGGGTAGAAAAAGGGCCCCATATGTCCATGTGAATTAGATCAAATGCACTCTTAGATTTAGTGACACTAACTGCAAAAGGTAATTTGTGTTGTTTAGCAAGATGACATGAATCACAAGCAATATTTGGAACATCCTGTATAAATGAAAATTGACTACATATGTGTTTGATTACATTGTGGGAAGGATGTCCCAACCTATAATGCCATAAAGGAAAAACTTTTGATGTAGTATTGTTACAACATTTGTGATCCAAAAGACTGAAAATACATGCTAAGACAGATTCATTGTCATGTAAACTAAAAGCAGACAAGCATTCTGAGCCTTGATCAAGCACATAAAGGGACTGAAACGCTCTAGCGTGCCCAATTGTCCTCAATGTAGGTTTTTCCTGTATAGTGCAGTCATCATCATCAATAATTATCTTGCATTTTAGATAATGTGACAATTTGTAGCCAGATATCAAATTGAAACCAAACTCAGGCACATACAACACATTATGCAATATCAAGTCAGAGTTAAACATTATAGTGCCTGCATATCTAGCATAAACCCTATTTCCATTTGGCATCTTAATACTTACTGGCCTAATTTCATGATAGGAATAAAACAGAGACAGATTATTACAAATGTGATCCGTTGCACCTGTGTCAATTATCCAAACAGTGTATGTGACCTTACCTGTGGAATCTCGTGTTTCTGTTGATGCTACAATGTGGTTGGCCTGAGCAGCCCCTTCTCCATTTTTGTTTAGCAATGCCATTAATCTTTGGTACATTTCTGGTGTGATAGTGACAGAAGACTCACCATTGGTGCCTCCACTGTCTTCTTGAGTGTTGTTGACATCAGCAGCAACATTATTAGCAGAACCTTCCTTATCTTTGAACTTGAATCCCGGTGGAAAGCCATGTTTAAAGTAGCATGTCTCCACTGTGTGGCCCTGCTTCCCGCAATAACTGCACACTTTGCTTGAGTTGTTGTTAGACGATCTTCCAGGAAATCTTCCACGCCCTCTTCCGCGAGCACCAGTGCTTCCTCTTCCTTGCAAATTCTGGGTTGACCCCGTATTGGCCATCAACGCGGCTTTGGGATTTTCCCCCAAAGTACTTCCATTCAACTGTCTCTCTTGCTGCAAAGTGAGAGAAAACACTTTGCTAATATCCGGGAGTGGCTCCATCATCATAATTTGGGTCTTCACCGTGTTGTATTGTTCGTTAAGCCCCTTCAAGAAGCATATAACGTATTCCTCTTCACGCTGTTTCTTGACATTCGCATCAATTGCTCCGCAAGTGCAGGCGTTTATAGGTCTTAGAGTTTCAAGATCTTCCCAAATTACTTTCAGATCAGTATAGTAAGAATTGATGCTTCGTTCACCTTGTTTGATGGAATGAATTTCTTGCATCAAGTCTGACTTTCGGAAAGCATCTCCCTTCGAGAACCTATTCTTCAATTCGTTCCACAAATCGCAAGCATTTTCCACATTCTCGATGCTTTGCGCAATTTCTGGTGTGAGAGACCCAGCTATCCATGAAACGACGGTGCCGTTGCACCGTTCCCATGCTTCGTACAGTTTGTCGTTCTCATCGGGAGCGGTAATCTTTCCGTTCACGAATTTAATTTTGTTCTTGGTGAGGAGAGCTCTTTTCATCTTCTTGCTCCATGTATCATAGTTGTTCCCATTCATCGGAGGTGCAACGAGAATCGCGCCTGGATTCTCGGCAGGATGAAGGTAATACGGCGACGTGAGATTGAGCGCCTCATCTTTCGCCTTCTCCGTATCTTTCGATTGTTCCGATTCATTCAGATCATTGATTACATCCACCATTGTTCAAGCTTGTTTGAGATGTGGCGGAAACGTTGGGTTTGAAGACGGTTGGGTACGCAGAGCAGATTTCTCTGCTTTGATACCATATAAGAGATAGAACCCAGATGAAGAAGAAAAGAATGAATCTTATGTATTCAATAACTTGGAAACTTTACATTATATACGGATAACTTAACTGTCCTAACAGAACCAATCTAATTACAGTTAAGCCAACTAAAATGTAACAAACTGATTACAGCTAACAAATATGATTTATTCTAAAACAGAATAAATGAATATTAGGTATATTCCAATAAAACATACATTCAAAAGGGACAATTTAGTCCCTATACTTAAAAACTTGTCTGAAGTGGAAAAAATGAACATATCGGTCCCTATCAAAAAGGGGACACTTTAGTCCCGGAGAAATAATCCATTGGGTGTTCATAATAAAGGAACAATTTGGTCCTCATCCCTCCATTTACAAATTGCAATTTTCATTTTCCAGATATTTCAATTTTCGCGAACCCTAAGAGATAAAAGGGGAAGATTCACACTGCATTCCAAATCTGGTACATTTTGTTGTGAAATACTGGTAAATTGTTAAAGTTGAAATTCTGTTTCATATGAATTGTGAAAATCTGGTTAATTGCTATCTCTATAATGTTTTAGGCTATCTCTTTAACTAATTAAGGTACAAACGGTTTCACAACAGAATTTCACTTAATTGATATTAAGGTACATATATATTAGCATTAAAAACCTGCTGATGCTTATGATAAAGACTATTTTAGGCTGAGATTAACTCATTGACTTGAGAAGCCTAGGTGAATTTCAAAATGTGTTCTTATAAGCAAAAATAGTAAATGATAGAAAGTGTCAATTGTTAATTGGTTTTGTTTGAGATTGTTGCACACAGTAAGTCATAATCAACCTTTGCTGCACGCAGTACTTGATACATGGCAATTAAAATTGCTGCACAATTTTGTGTCACATATGACTAATACATGTAGATAAAATGGCAATTAGATAACATGTAGCTACACAAGCATCTTCACTATTAGACTCCACAAGCATCTGTTATATATAGAAAACAGATTGACCATTTCTGGATAGTTAAACATGAGCAAACAGATTCAAGCATCTGCTGCACAATTAGACTACACAAGCACTATACTGCACAGTTAAACTTGTTCTATTATATACACGTTTTCTGTATTGGTAATTAAATCACTACTTGTTGCTTGTGCTTTTCAGGAAGAGCAATCATTTGGTAAACAGTTTGTACCTTAATAAATTCCTTTGATATAATCCTTCAATGAGAAGTGGCTAGTGGTTTCAATCTATTTTTACATAACATTGTTACTTGTGGAGTTGAGTGGATATACTATTACACCCACAACCAAAATTAATAATGCAGAACCTAATTATCCACCACTCAGCATTTATTCACTCAATATACGATACAGCTTTCCAAGCACAAAATCATTTTACACATTTCTGGAAAATCACATGCATTACTCTAAATTTATTTACACTCACATTCAGACCTCATCACTACACAACACAACACTACCAAAACACAATCAGCTAAACAATCAAATCTCAAAAACATACAGACACTTTGCTCATAGAATTAGAAAATGAACAATCAAATAGTTACCACAGTTTATATCTTCAGTTGAACAACAGTTTGGTACCTCAAATCCAAAAACAAAGGTACTAAAATTAACAAAAATGCTATTCTGACCAATTAATGGACCAGAAATGTGAACCAATGTACGCTACAGATAAGTATCCGTATGTTTGATTAAAAAATTGGTTTTTATATAATAATAATAATAATAATAATAATAATAATAATAATAATAATAATAATAATAATAATAATAATAAAAGATTGAAACTTGCCTCATTCATCAACATAATTATTTGTGAGTTTCAGCGAGAAAAAGAGTTTCAGATGAATGAATGATGTTCATGATGATAATATAAGCCCTAATTAGCGACGTGTTATGCCAACGAGGACATCCAGCTCAGTTTAAGTTAACGTTGTTAAGAAAAACTAAGAGCATTGACCTAACTAGAAACATTTTGAATTTTGCAAGGTTCAGTTTAAAACTTTTTTGTTTTGCAGGGGGGTATATGGATTCTTGTGAAATTTGCAGGGGTAAAAACTATTTAAACCTTATTATAATATAATTATTATATGTATTTGAAGGAAAATATTGAGTGGGGTTTGAAAAAATCTTTCAATGACTTAACTTACATTTTCAATAAACAATGAAAGTTATTTTTTACTTAGTATGTATGGACATTATGATTGGAATGACTTTGTGGCATAATGGGTAAGCAACTGATAGTTATAATTTTAGTTAATAATGGTTTATGCAGTTATGATTATATTCTACTATTGGGATTTTATGAGAATCTGTTAGAAAAACTTATATTGCTGTATAAGGTTGATACAAAATGAATATCATATAACTCTTTTCAAAATATTTTCCTCAACAGCCCAGCCAATTTTTGTTGATGCAACTCCTTCTATATGAGTTACTTTGACCAAGCTGTGGCAAAATAAATGACGATGCAAAAAGATTGTATATTCCCAACTACATTTTTTTTTGATGAAAGGTGAAGATGTTTCTTTAGGTATATGTTTTCCTCCTTAACAAGTTCACTCAGTTTTTGTGCTACTTTTCTTGTTGATTTTTTTTTTATATGCAAAGGTCTAATACTTTGTTTATTCTTGCTTGCAGCATCTGAAGATGCATCGGAAGCTCATGGTGAGGACTTTGAAGATGCATCAATAGCAGTAATGTTGACATTATTATTTCTAACACCTTTGTTCCATTACACTCCCCTTGTGGTGCTATCAGCCATAATTGTATCTGCTTCAGTGCATGTATTGGTGTTGCCTTTGGTCGTGTTGAAATTGGCCTCATAATTGCAGCAAGTTTCACTAAATTCCTTATGCTTCATTTTGTATTTTTTTTGTATTAATTGTTAATGAAATTAATATATTCGTGTAGGTTGCCCTATCTCTACTTCGAGTACTTTTATTTATTGCAAGGCCAAGTTCCTTGATGAAATAGGACATAAGTGGATCTATCTGACAGTTGAAGAAGCTGTTGGAGTATGCAGGTTTATGCTCCAAGCACACAAACCAAATCCCGTGAAAGATGAATCAGAAGCTTTGAACAGTGTTTGAGAAGCATTATTTATTAGGAAAAAGTCACCTTAACTAAGCTACCATTATAGTATGTTGCATGAAAGTATGCTACATAAGGTATAAATGCATAGGAAAGTCCTAAAGTGAATGAGGCATGAGTATTTTAATTACTTTCTAAATTAATTTGCACCTTGCACATTGAGTTAGGAGAATGTTTCTAACATAGGCTGGTGAATCTTTAGGTATTATTCTTGATACGAGAAAACTGAGGTTGAATTCCTAAGGTACTCTTTGTACTATTTTTCCAACTGCAAGATGATACATATGTACTATTTATTCATATGTTCTATTACCTTTCAATGGTTTCCTAAAAAAATACCATGTGTTATGTAGTAATTAGAAGATAACACAAACTGCTTAAGAGTGCTAGGATGAGAATGTTTGGGTCTCTTCCAACTTAACCAAAGTTTATCGAATTCAATATTCGGAATGCAGCAACATTAAAACTCTTGAGGCAAACACTCGGTTTACAAAAAAAGAAGATAACACAAACAATATTTACCTATAAAACAACATAAGTTTTCTCCTTTTATAATCTCATCAAATGGAAAATGTTGGTGATATTCGTTGATGGGCTTTAGTGTCACATGTTAAATATAACATAAACAATATTACCTTTTAACATAGATGACTCTAACTTATATACACTACAATTAGATAATTAGATAATTTTAAAAATAGATAATTTTTTTTGTCAAAAAAAAGTTAATTTTAAAAATTAATTTTGTTAATTCTCAAATAATTAGATAATTGGATAATTTTAAAAATTATTTTTTGTTTTTTTTTCAATTTCTTTTATACCAGAAGATACCCTTTTGATGGGACAAACGAAGAACTCTCTACCCGGATTTCTTGTAGTGGCAGAGATTTTAACTTGACAGAAACCATGACCACAACGACAATATATTAAAGCGAGGAAGAGAGGGATTTGTGATTGTTACTACTGTTTTTGTTTTGAGGTTTACGAGATTGGTTATCGTTATTAGATTCCCCAATCATAGGACAATATAATACACGATTCCTATCATCTCTTTCTCTCATTGAATGTTATTTAGTTTTTTTGTTAGGCAAAACGGCGTCGTTTTGGTTTAAATACACTTTTTTAAAATTTCTTTTATATATTTATTTTTGTTACCTTAAAGTTTAGGTGGCCTATGATTTGGGAGCTGCTTCCAGAACGTGGCTATAATCTCACCAAGGAAAACCCTTCATTTATGTCTACTGTGGCAAATCTTCAATGGGACACATTTGTGCAACACAGAGGCTCATTCGTGGAACAAGTGGTGAGGGAGTTCTATGCTGGAATCCCTGATTCTAAGGGAGGTAAGCCTTACTACTCCATAGTTAGAGATAGGAAAGTCCTCTTTGGTCCAAAAAGAATTAATGATCATTACATGCTACCATACAATGGTTCTGAGTTTGAAGAAAAATTTGAAAAATTTGGTAAAAAGCAAATGACTAGGATCAAGTCTAGGATAGCAGAAGAAGATGCTGAGTGGGAAAAACTCACTAACACAGAATTCAAAATGGATGACATTGAAAAAGCTGTGGAGGAGGATGAAACTGAGAGTGAGGAGGAAAGTGAAAAAGGAGAAGAGACTATGGAAGATGCTGCCAGGAGAAAATATGCGGCCAAAGCCAGAACACCACCTATTGAAACCACAAACCAACTTGAACAACAAACCAATCCCCCATCACCACCAAAATCACCTACACCCCCTCACCAGCAAACACCACCCACCCAAATCACCACCTCCCACCCATGATGAAACACAATCCAAATCACCCACCAAAACACCAACACCACCATGTCCACCACCCCATGACACCCAAACAGATTTTGAAGCATCTCAACCAGAACTAGTAATTGAACCATCTGCTACCCCATCTGATACTCAAAAAGTTCAAGGCTCAGGAATGAAGCAACAAAGCAGTAAACTTTTGAATGTTGATAATTACTATGGTTTAAACTTTAGTACTTTGGTTAATTATCTTTTGAACTATCGTACTTGTGAACTAACCCCTCTCCCCATTTTTGAACAATCTTTTGAACTCCAAATAGCAGTGAGGACACTGCTCAACTTTAAGTTTGGGGGGGGGGGGGTGAGCAGCAATATATAATATGTGTTATATATATATATATGTGTGTGTGTGTGTGTGTGTGTGTGTGTGTGTGTGTGTTTGGTTCTGTGTTATATGTATGTTTTATATATTTGTGTTTGTTTTGAAATATGTATGTTTGATAGATATGTTTACATATTTAAATATGTGTTAGAGTTAGATGTAATCAACTAAGTTTAAAATATATAACTGTTTTTAAATGTGTAAATTCTGTGCTAGTAGATAAGATTTGATAGTTTTGAAGCATGATTAGCTTAAAGTCTTTCACAACAAAAACAAATGCACCTCTTTGAACGAATTTTTAATGATGAAAGAAAGAAAAAGAAATAAGCTTTGTTTTTCAAAAATGACCAATGTTATTATAGCTTTGACACATCAAAACCGAGTTTTAGAAAAGAAAACCTTGCTATTTAAAAAGCAATCTGATGCAAAGAGGAATTTTTAGTAAGCTAAGGTCAATGCTAAATTTTTACTAAAAATTTAGAATAGTATAAAAAATTAAGTTTGGGGGTGTTTCAATGAATATTAAGGCTGAGTATGAAGAACTTAGAGAAGTCAATGTCATAGGTTATCAAAGGTATTACAAAGTGCCAAATTATTGTAAATAGCTATATTTGCCTGAGTCATAAACTGTACCCGTTCCAAAAATGCATTAGAAAAAGAAGAAAAATTCAAAAAGAAAAAGAAAAAGAAATAAAGAAAAAAGTATGCAAAAGGGGGTTAGTGAGGAGGGCAATATATGCTATAAAGTCTTATAAGTACTCTCTATGCAGGAGCACTCAATACACCTGCATTACAAAATTTGATGCACCTGCACAAAATGCACCTGCATCAAGAAAAACCACCAAAAATAAGAATTAGTGCATTGACTCAAACGTGAACTAAATTTTTCAAAGGCTAAGAAAACCTTTTTACTTAGTTTTGGAACTGATCTAGACTCAGTGGGGCACACACTCACACAAATGAGCTGTAATAACTTTGGATGTTTTGAAAACAAATGCATAAAAGAAAAATCTGAAAAATGAAGTTCATGGAGTGCATTATTTGAAAATCAATTTTTTGAAAGAAATTAGCTAATCTGTTCTTCTTAATTATGCAATTCTTATTTTGTAATTCTCTTTTGTCATTACTTGAGGACAAGCAATGGTTTAAGTTTGGGGGTGTGATAACTCTATTTTATATAGAGTTATTTACGCATCTAAACCTAATAATTTCTTAGTTCTAAGTTAGAATAAATAGTAATTATATTTAAATAAATAAAATAATAACATTCAAAGATTAAAGAAGGGTTATGTTTATGATTAACCGTTTTGAATATATTTTGGTATTTTGATGTGGTTGTTCAGAGCATCTGCAGTTGATGCTCCTGCACCAGAAAGAAGCAATGCACCTGCATTAGATGCACCTGCACTGGCAACAGACTACAATGCTTGAAGAATTTCTAGACCATCAAAATGCACCAGCACTCAGTTGATGACATCATACTTAGTCATAAAGGCACATGCAACTTGCAAATTTCGGCGCCTACCATAAAAAGATAACTTTGAAGAGTCACTCACCTAGGGACACATGTTCATCCATTAATGGACCTCCCTTCTTGGTTGAGTGATGAAATTGAACTACTTTATGGGCTGGAATTATAAAGGCAACCCTAACTTCACCATCAAGCAAACACTCATGTGAAGGAAAACTCAACTTGAAGCCTATATAAAGACCTTCACTCTTCATTTGCAAAATACTTCCATTCCATATTATAGCATAAGATACACTAAGTTAGATAGTTTAAATTTCGTTTTTCATTCTCTTGTAAGAAGGCAAGGAAGAAATTGACAACTTCTTTCTTTACTTTTACACAATTAAGTAGTGCTAGCTGAATGCAGTAAAGTTGATGCACCTGCATTGCTTGGAAATTTCATGCAAAGGAACTTCAACCCGTGTAACTTCTACCTTGTTGTTTTCTTTTGTTGTGATTTCAATTATATGAATATGATCCATTCAGTTTATATATGCCTTGCAATGTCTAACATGAGCTAAACTCTTTTGGTTGGGATGTTTTAACCTTATAATTATCTTTTAAATATGTTATTGTATTCATATGTGATGTGTGCATTTTAGTTCTTGTTTTATACTTCTTTCAACACTTATTTTGAGGTTGATCACTTAGAATAAGTAGAGTTATAAATACAGACATGGTTTATAACTAGAACTCAAGAACTAATATGGGTAAGAGTTTTAATTAAGGAAACTTTGTTAAAACCATGTTAAGACCAAGACATAGGATAGCATAGTCCATAGGGTGATACTGTGGGGGTACTTCAAATACAGGAGTGAACTTATTTAGCATCTTAGACATAAGAGCTTGTATTGAAACTCTGAAGACGGTGACTGAAAAGCACAATTCTAATGCAACGACATTCAGTGCACCTGCATCATATGTAAACACAAAACTATTAAAAGTGACTTATTTGGCAAAGAACATCCCAACTATCATTCTCCACTGATTTCAACTTATTTTATAACTTATTTACATTCTGTTTGCACACCACCATCTATTGTTTATTACTTGGTTACTTTACACTAATCTTTCTATATATAAAGACATTAAAAGTTAATCCAATCCCTGTGGGTACGATATCATCTTCTCTATATTACTTGTTGTAGACTGTGTACACTTGCACATCACCTTTTCGCACACCACCCTTCCTCCTCCTCCTCCTCCATCATCATTACCACCATTTCAACTTCAACCAAAATCCCCTACATAAAGTTTATGGCCTTTACACCAATACAAACCAAAAAACCTAATTACATAGATGCTTAGTTACAACAAAAATTGGGTAATAGCTTTTCCCTAAACATTAGAGGTTACACGATGTCTAAACAACGTGTAGCAAAAAATTAACTTTGTGCCGTTGACACAAACTGTGAGGCATTTACACGATATACATCAAGTTTAAGGCATTTACATCTATACAAATCAAAAAATACATACATGTTTAGTTACAATAAAAAGTTATATAAAAAGTTTAATATGCCCATCGATTCTTGTAGCTAAAATGTCACAGATTTGTAGACAATTGTGACAGTCCAGGGAAGCCTATTTCCACGTTTGACAAAAGTTCCATGAAAGAAATTTGACCTTCAACCTATTAAAAACCATTTGTTTAGCAACATCAAAATAAAAATATGCAAAGCAACTTGACAGACATTCAAATCACATGCCTGTGAAGAAGAAAGATGAGAGTTTCCTAATCCCAAATTAGATGGTTGTGCAACGGTTGGACATTGAGAAGCCCAGCGGTTGGACATGAATTCTAACCCTCCAGCATCTGTACTGAAATATACACTCCCTGACTGTATATAGGAAATATTAAATAAGTTAAATATATCTAACTTAATTTTTAACCCATTGCCAAATATCTAAATACATTAAATGAAGAAAAATGAACAACTTAAAACCACAACGTTAGTGGTAATAGACACGATCCTGTGATACAAAATTCTTTACAGTCTTTGCATCCAACAACTCCATGACTTATAAAATGAGTCAATCCCATTGACTCTACTCATAAATGTATGAATTTATCGTATAAAGTTACAATTTCAACTCAACAATTGTCTAAATAAATGTTTTGGGAGTTATCTTACGGATCAAATTAATCCATCTACAAATAGAAAATTATAAACTCTACACTTTTAATAAAATCTTATAGTGGACACGAACCAAAGTAGTTGCATCCATCACATCTCCACTAGTCATAACCTTAACAATTGATTCAACAGAAATGTCACTATTGATTTGATGAGTAGCCACTCCAACATTGCCCCCATACACATTATACAATAAAACATTAACATACATGTCATACGGTGCCCATCTTAATGTTTTTGTCATCAGCTCGCTTGATTCGCTTCTTCATTGACTTTTTAACAACTTTCTCAACAGTAGATATTTTTCTGCTCGTCGGAGAACGACCTTTACGTTTTACCCTCAATGGGTTGTGACATATAGGAGCACTCATTGGGATTGACTCATCATTCAAAGTTGTTTTAACATTGTCTGTTGAAGGATCCAAGTTTGGCAAGATTGATGCAACATCTTATGGAATGCTTTTGTGGCATACTCAGACTCCGCCGCTACTTCAACAACCTCGTAAAAATGCTTGGACATTTTTTCAAACCTCTCCATCTGGGGTTTCAATTCCTCCACACCATAATTTACATTAATATAAGAATGCTTCCTTTTAACATTTTTCTTCCATCGGAACAAAATATACTTGTTTGCGACGTTTGAAACCCTCTCCTTAGCTAACACACATAGTACATGGCGACACAAAATTCCTCTAAACTCAAACACGAGCATTCACACTCGACATCATGCTTCTCAACATTGAACACAATTTTAAAGTAGCACTCTTTGGGTCTATCTCCAACCAACAATTCCTCCAACACATTATAACTAGCAATGCAACCCTCCAATGACTCCAACGAGGGGACACAATTCATTTTACCTATAAATTCATTTTGGACCTCCTTAAATTTAGCATGCGTGTAAGCACATTGGAACTTCATTTCGATGGACGAGGTTGACCCACAAGGAATTATTGTATCCATTGATTTAAAATTCGCTTCAAATTTTTTTCTGCTCTATTTCTGAGAGCATTGTCATACTGTTTAACAAATTGACCAAGACTTGTTGTTGAATTGATACATCCATCAAAGAAAGCATGTATGCTCTCACCGCGCTGTGTGGTTGACATGCCCGTCCAAAAGCTTTTCCTTAACAATGTCGGTGCCCATCTATGTCGTTCTTTATACAATCCACTTAACCAATCATTGTCTTGAAGCTCAAATTTTTCTATGAAGGAACACCACTTATCTTGAAAATCAACTACAGTGCAAGTATCATAAACTGCTTCTTTCAAGGCTGCCTTTATCTTCTTATATTGACCAAATCCATTGAGTTTTTCCGGTATTTTTTTCATGATATGCCATAAATACCACCTATGGCGAGTTGAAGGGAAGACTATCTCAATGGCATTTTTCATAGCCCCGCATTGGTCAGTCACAATACCCATAGGAGCCTTTCCAAGCATGCAATGAAGCCACGATTGGAAAAGCCACACAAATGAGTCTTTGTCTTCATCGGAAAATGGGCCACGCCCAAGTAATGTTGATTGACACCTACAAACGCAGCAAAAGGCATGTCATATTTATTGGTCAAATATGTTGAATCAAATGTGACCACATCTCCAAAATATTCATAAGCAGCTCTACTTCTTGCATCAGCCCAAAAGACATTCTTCACATGAAAACCCTCATCCAAATCAATATCATAGAAGAAATCTGAATTTTGTTCCCTCATTTGATAAAAGTAACTAATCAACGCCTTCCCGTCACCTCCTTCTCCAATTGAACACCTTTCCTTGTTGACATAATTCCTCACGTCCTTTTCACAAAATGGTACATTTTCATGCCCTCCCGCATCTGTAACAAAAGATTGGAATGTTTTGTTAATCCTCACTCCCGCTTCATCATTGATTTGGATTGATCTCTTCACATGCAGATTTAGTTTCTTGTTAGACCTAAACAATATTGCCTTTGTCGTGCTCATCTCGTGACAATGGACACCTTCAAATTTTCTGACTTCCCATGTCCCATCGCATTGTAACTTGAGAGCTATCCTGGCAGGACAATTCTTCACCTTAGTCGGAAGTATCTTCAATGAACATGGAAATTTCGACATGTTTTCCCTTGACCCCGCTCTCGAGCATGTAAGATTTATGTAGTTGATTTTCCCATCATCTCCCTTTAGTGATGTTCTAATTTTCCACCTAAAACCTTTTCTTAACGCATACTCACCATAATATGATTTCCCCTCATCTAAAAAGAAGTAAAACACATCCCGATTGCAGGCTCTCAACGTGCATCGTCATCGTTGGAGTCGTCAACTATTATACCTTCACCATCGGCACTACCACCTTCAATTCCACGAATGTTGCTGCACTATCCATCTTTTTCCAAAACCTAGCTGTGACGACAACACTGCACAGTTAAAACCAATAATACACAACATTATTAATAATTCAATCACTACACAAAATATTTACTATTAACTAATAATAGTCAAAGTAAACTACCACACACTTCACAAGTTAACAGCTTGTCAAAGTACAATTAAGGTGACTTATTATTAGTAACAGAAACCAATTTCGCAAATCAATTACCTAGGTTTGTTGACCACCTAACCAACCCGTGTAAATACAAAACATAACAATGGAAACCTCGTGGGAGTTAACAACTTTCATAAACTCTATAAATGATGAAAGTTTTTTGCATGCTTTTATCAATGAAGTTTTCATAAACCAACTAGTTAAGTTTACTATAGTATACTACTGGAAAAACTTACACTACTATCTAATCATGTAACATATTCACAAATTATTAATAGTTTGATAGGTCACACTCTTTTAATGATACACTACAAATAGTTCAGCTAATTTTGAGTTTCAGTTAATACTAATACAAACATTATTTAACTTTATTGACCCCTAAATGCTCTAAGGACCAACACAATAGAACTATAATTCTGGTTCAGAATTACAATGTCCTTTTTTGTAATTTTAAGTGCATTATAAAAAGAAGAGGTAGTTTAGGAATGCATACATGAAATGAGCATACAAGTTCATTTCTGAAAGGTGAACAAAATAAAGAAAGAGGTATGCAATAGAATTGTTGAGTTTCACATTACATGATCAAGAAATTGTAACAAAGGTTTTCAAAAACAATTCGGGTCATTTAGGGTTTCTACAATCACTCAAATAGGGGACAAACTAAAGAAAAAAATATAAATTACCTGACTACAAGAACCTGGTGGCTGAGAACAGGTGCAAAACCAGTGAGATACGACGGAGAAACGGCGGGGACGAAAATGGAGAAGGGCGGAGCAGAGAAATGCCCGAGTAGAGAGAGAAAGAGCGACTATCTTTGTCGCACTGGACCACAGTAAAACGACGAAGAAGGGCAAAGGAGACTGGAGGTGGGGGGGTTTGGGTTGAGCGTGGAAATGGTTTGCGTGGAGATGGTTTCTGTTTCTGTATTGAGAGAGTGGAGAGGATGGAGAAAGTGTTTTCTCTTATTTTTTTGTTTTTAATTTTTTTAATATAAAACTATTTATTAATATTAATATATAAAATAAAGTTTAAAACTGAATAATACGGTTCCGTATGTTTGACCGTATTTTGGTACATTAATTGGTCCACTAACTAACTGGTCAGAATAGCATTTCTGTAAAATTAACAACTTGATACCTCAAAGGCAATCTCCAATTAAAAATGTAGTGTCAAATGCAAATAAAAACAGTTTGTGTAGGAGTCAGTGACTCTGGAACTTGTTTTCCATCAATTAGTGTACTATTTTCATACCTGATTTCTGTGGTTTCTATCAAATGCAAAAACATATATACTACGATTTTAATTTAACGGGACAGCTTTGATACCTCAAAGTAAGCCTTTGGGGTGTGTTTGTTTGAGGTGAAAGAGGGAAGAGAGAGTGATTTTGGCATGTTTGGTTAAAGAGGAAAATAGGAAAGAGAGAGGAAAGAAAAATTAGTTTAGTGATTTTTGTAATCTCTCCACAAGTGGAGAGAAAATGGAGAGAAATGGGCTCTTAAATTTGACTTTTACCATTTTGCCCTCAACTAAATGAATAACAATTATTATAATTTATAGGTTGGGACACTTTATAAATTTAAATTAAATAGCTAAAATAAGTATGTAATATCTAATTAAGTTAACTTATTAAAATAATTATTTAGGTAATTATTTTAGGTAATTAAAATAAATATTTAGTTAATTTAATTAAATAATTAAATAATTATTAAGTTAATTAAATTAAAAAATTAAATCAAACACATAAGGGTGTTTTTGTCCTTTCAAAACCAAGAGACACTACTCTCTCTTTCCTACTTCTCTTCTCTTCCCTTAAACAAAACAACCCTCCTAATATACTCTATTTCTCTCCTTTTTCTCTCTTCCGTCTTTCTCTCCTAATCCAAACACACCCTTAGTACCTCAAATGCAGCCTCCAATTCAAAATGCATTGTCAATGGGGAAAAACAGTTCAGTACCTCAAATGCGAAAACAAATTCAAAATGCAACTTCAAACTCAAAATGCATTATCAATGGGCGAAATTAATGAGACAACATCTTGTTAAAGAGAGACTAGCAGAGAGACCATTCCAAAACTGATTAAACTATTATTCAAAATTAATGAGAGACAACATCTTATCAAAATGTAACTTCAAAGACAACATCTTACATGCCAAACAAATATCATACAAATGAAAATGAAATAGGAAGTTGGAAATTAGTGAGAGGCTCGCAAAGAGACCATTCCAAAACTCATTAACCTATTATTCTTTTGAACTGGTACACATATAGTCAACGTTCTATGAAACTAGTAAATGTACTAGCAATCCTGTTATAAAACCAGACTACAAACATAGGTTACTTTTAGGGTGGGAAGGTGATTAATTTTCCCACCAAAGGAAAAACCACTTTTTTTAATTGTGATAGCAAGTTGGCACCAGTTTGATCATAGTTTACACTTTATTCCCCTAAATTTATGACAATTTACAATATTCCTCTTGTTGCACCCCGAAAAATCCTTTGGAGGGATTTCTCTTCGCACAACATGAATTGGAGTCGCCACCAATATTTTTTTAGAGGTAAAACATTGAAAAAAAACCTTTCTTGAAAGACAATGGTCCTTGGAACCACGAGATTTGAGTTCGGGGGTCGGTTATGCATGGGGAAGGTACGAGCACCCCACACATCCTTTCTACTGAAAGGGAACCTCGATTTGACGTGTGATTTAAAAGGTTGATTTAAGAAATGCTTTGTTTTTATCTCTCTTTATCTCTCCTTACTTTATGGAAAAAACTTAAGGAAAATTTAATCTTTTGCGCTTGACGGGAGGGCACCGTGCCTACGTATCCTGGGGAAGGAATCAAAGCAACGTAGTTCTTGTTTTCGAAAATTGTTTTGTTTTTAGAAATTGCCTTGTTTTGGAAAAGGGTTTGTTTTTTGAAAAGAAAATGGTTTTCATGTGTCGTGCTTGACGGGAATGTGACCCGCTCCTACGTATCTCCCAGTGCGATGGAGAATTCAAAGCTTACGTAGTTCTCGGTTGTCGAGAAAAGGTTTTTATTTTTTAGTTGTTTAATTGTGAAAATTGAATGTTCACAGTGATCAAACAACAAAGGTTTCGAGTGATCACCACTAGCATCCCATTATTGACGATCGTGCAAGCAAAGGCTTCGCATTATCCTCAACAAAGTTTTTAATTTGTGAAATGAGAGTTCTTTTGAAAAATGAGTGTTCATGATAATCAATTGAGCAAAGACTCCAAGTGATCACCACTAGCACCCCATTGTTGACAATCGTGCAAGCAAAGGCTTCGCATTATCCTCAACAAAGTTTGATTTGTGAAAAAAAAGTTTGAAATTGTTTTGAGAAGAAGTGAAGTTGTTTATCAATGATTATGTAAATGCAAAAAAAATGTTTTGAAGTTGGAACGTTACTAACGAGTAACAAGTTGTTCTTTGTATGCAACATGGTTTTGAAGTTTTGGAGAGTTACTAACGAGTAACAATTGGTGGAAATCAAAACAAGCAAATTGTGAACACCAATTCAACATTTTAATGCACCACAACAATTTAATGCATCAAGGCTCTAAGTGGCCTATCCTTTGCCAAAACTTCACAAGCTTCAAAAAACAATTTACATTAAACTCAAAGAGCAAAGAAAGCATGATTAAACTTGAGGATGCATCAAGGTCATTGGAGACCAATCATGTGCGCAAATTCAATTGTTTATAGACCCCTTTTTGCTCACATTTCACAAGCACATCAAATGGGAATTGAATTTTTAAATGCTTACATGCATAGGCATCAAGGTTGAAGTAACCTATCTCTTGCCAACTTAGCATAACCCAAGATCATTTGTGGATCATAAATGAACCAAAACCCAAATTCATTTTCTCAAATCACAAATTTCACAATTAACAACATAGGTTTGAATATTTGCAAGTTTAATGGCCAATCATCAATTTATTTTAACAAATCAACCAAATCAAGCAAGCGAGTGACATAACCAAAACATAGATGCATTTATTCACAAGATTCAACCAATCGAACACCAAAATCAACAACTATTCATATTTTTTTGATTTTTGTGAAAGTAAGAAGGCATGAAAAATGAATATTTGCAAAATCAAACAACATGTTTGGACATGGGAACTTCAAAATCAAGCCCCAATAACAAGATTGCATAAAGAAATGCATCAAAACTCGATTAAACCTATTTTATACTAAAGGTGCGAAACATTCATAGCTTCCTAACACACTTTTATTTCACAAAATGCAACAAGCAAAATGATAACAACACAAATCACAATTTATTCAAGGGTGAGAAGCAATCTCAAACACCCAAGCCTCCCTAAGTGCTTGTCAAAATGTTTGAGACACCTCTCACCAACAACAATCAACAAATCAACAATATAACAACACTAAAATGCATGAATATGGTAGGATGAAAAATTAGAAACATGATATCTACATTTTGATGCAAAAAAGTTGAAGATGATGCTAGGTTTTAAGAAGTTTGCCTCAAATCCAAGCTAAGGAATGACTAATATGAAGAACAAGACCACAAATCAACTTGAATCTTCACCAAACTTCAATGAAACCCACGAAATGCTTGCTTAAAAATGCCCTTTGATGATGCAAGCTTGAATTAAATTAGGAGAGAAGGAAGATATATGAAGTAGGAATGGAAATGAGGTGAAAAAATGGTGATTTGGTGAAGGAGAAGTGAAAAATTGATGGAGGAAGAGGATGATATGATTTCGGCCAAGAGAGGGAATTAGGAGAGGGAGTTGTGTGCTAGGGTTGTGTGAGTGAAAATGAGGCCAAGAGCTTTTTTTCTTTTGTGAGGTGAGGTTAATAGGGTATATATAGAAAGCAATTAGGTTTAAGGGTAGTTAGGTCATTGTGCACTAGTTGTGCTCTAGGATTTGATTTTAATTTTGAATCAAAGGCTAGGATTGAGGCTCACATGGATTGAGGACATTGAGAAAACACAAAATGAGAGAAATAGAGAGGGATAGGCGACATTGGGGGGCTCCTTGGTGACTAAGTTTTGTTAGTTGTCATCTTGTACTATTGTACTATTATATGACCATTCCATTATCCCTTCATTTTTGATTATTCTTCTTAGGATAATTGTACAAAAATGCACCCAATTTAGGCCACATACAAGGTATCTTGAGGAATATGCCATTTTATGTGATCACCATGACCAAAAATGTCATAAAAATCACATCTTGGAACTTTTTGTAGAATATTCCTTTTTGATGCCTTTTTTGAATTTGAATTTTGTGCACAATGTATGCATGCATGCGCATACATACATACATGACCAAAAATGTTTTGCCTCAAATAAATTTCTCTAAAATTGCACAATGATTCTTGATAAAAAAATTATCCTCTTTTGACAATGACCAAAATACCCTTTTGCCCTAAAAACCTTGTTTTTCAACAACAAATGCATTTCCACTCTAACAATGAATTTAAAAGCCCTAGAATGACTTTTAAAACCCAAAAATGCATGCACAATGCTCTTCACTCTTCAAAATAAAACCACACTTCTCAATTTATTTATTTTTGCGGAAAATTAGGGTTTTAAACCTAGGCGGACAAAATTAGGGTATGACAGCTGCCCCTATTTATTTGGATTTTACCAAGGAATATGAATTGGCCAAAACATATTCCGAGGCAAAATAGAAATAAAGAATTCAGAAATAATACTAATTTTGTCTACTTAGAGAAACCCGAATTTTCCTTTTCTTTTTTTTTTCTTTTTTTTGTTTCCTTTCTTTGATCTCTCTTCTTTTGAGAGAGAGAGAGTCAACACTTGTGGCGTCGACGAGAAAGCAGTAAATTGCGTAAAGCAGTAAATGAAAACAGTAAATGGGAAGTGCCGTAAATTGGGGGATTTGGAGGTTGCCTAAAACCTTTTAACGGACTCTCGTCGAGTCCGAGCTCTGGGGGTGGCCTTTTCGAGCGGCCGATCAATATCAGGTCCGGAACTGACATGATCAATGGATCTACACTATGCCTTAGGTTGACACAATTAATCCGATGGACTTAACGAAGTCTGTAGGATCTGCCGCGTGCTCGTACGCGACGTTGTGATCTGTGGAAGGAGTTCACTAACTCTGGGAGTTTACTAACTCTGTGCTGATGGAGTTCACTAACTCGGTGCCATGATGATTTTCTGAAAATGAGATTTCGGGAACCCATTGGTCCAAAGTAACTGACCTTTTGAAAATTTTGGGGACTAACGAGTCCAAAGCAACTGAGTTTCTTTTTGAAAATTGGGAAGTTTTGAATGATGCATGGAATGCAGGCTTTTGATGCTGGGATGCACATGGATGCAATGATTGATTTGGTGAGATGTTTTTTCTGTTTGATTTTCCTTTTTCTTTTTCTTTTCTTCTGTTTCTTTTCGCCCTTCTGGGATGCGAATATGAAAGTATAATGCTCTACTGTTTGATGACATGGATGATATAGGAATGATGAATGATATGAAAATGTTTTTTTTTCTTTTTTTTTTGCTGGTTAAATCAATCCGCGGGACTTGTGGCACTTGATACGAAGACCGTTCCAGGATGGTGATAACGCAAGGGTTGCGCGCTGGTTTGCAATGATCTTGTTATTTTTAAGGTGGCAGTGCATGTGACTGTTTTTTTTGCAACTTTACCCATTTTGGGAAACCATTTTTCCTTTTGTGATTTTCAAAGATTTCGTAATAATCTGTAATGCTCTGAATGTATGCACATGTTTTGCAATTCAATTTCATCAATCATAAAATCATTATTTTGAAAGAAACTGAATAAATGAAAGTGAAGACACGAAAAGCACACATATGAAAGAAAAGCTGGACTTTTGCTGATATGGAAACTGGTCGTGCAGAAAGTCACGCCAGTTGAAAGTACAATCGTAATCTTTATTGTAAACTGATAAAATACAAGAAAAAGGAACAGATCCTGTGATTCTATCCTTGAAGTAACGGTGCCCACCGTTCATACTTGTGACCTTGATCAACCCCTTATCCAAATCTTCGAGAGTGCTGTATGCCCTTGTTTATTTTCATGCCCAAGTTTTCTGACCTTAATTTTTGCCTGGATCGCCCTTTGCGGGTTTTCAATCCACCGGGTCGCTCTGATTTTGCCTAGGCCGCCCTTTCGGGTTTTCAACCTAGCGAGCTAATTCTTACTTGGCTTATCTTTCTCTTTTTCTGTCTATTTCTTTAGGCATAGTACTTCTTTACCACATCTGAGTTCACTGGGTTTGGGATTTCATCTCCATCCATGTTTGCAAGAATTAATGCCCCTCCGGAGAATGCCTTCTTCACCACATAAGGTCCTTCGTATTTGGGAGCCCATTTGCCACGGGGATCCGTCTAGATTGGCAAGATTTGTTCGAGCACGAGGTCTCCTTCTTGGAATTCCCGAGGACAGATTTTCTTGTCAAAAGCCCTCATCATCCTCTGTTGGTACAGCTGACCATGGCACAAGGCGGCTACTCGCTTCTCTTCAATGAGATTCAATTGGTCAAAACGAGCCTGAACCCACTCTGCTTCTTCTAATTTGGTCTCCATTAATACTCGCAGCGAGGGTATTTCAACCTCAATGGGGAGAACAGCTTCTGACCCATAAACCAACGAGTAAGGGGTTGCCCCTGTAGATGTACGCACCGAAGTTCTGTACCCATGCAAGGCGAAGGGGAGCATCTCATGCCAGTCCTTGTAAGTTACTACCATTTTCTGTACTATCCTCTTAATATTCTTATTGGCTGCCTCAACTGCCCCATTCATCTTCGGACGGTAGGGAGAAGAGTTGTGATGTTGGATTTTGAAGTCCTTGCATAAGTCCCTCATCACCTTGCTGTTCAAATTACTACCGTTGTCTGTGATGATTTTGTTCGGAAGGCCGTAGCGGCAAACCAAATCTTTCTTGATGAACTTAGCAATCACTGAACTTGTTACATTGGGATAAGAAGCAGCCTCTACCCACTTGGTGAAGTAGTCGATAGCAACCAGGATGAAACGATGACCATTTGAAGCTTTTGGTTCAATAGGACCAATGATGTCCATGCCCCACATTGAGAAAGGCCAAGGTGCACCCAGGACATTCAGAGAGGTTGGTGGTACATGGATGTGATCTGCATAAATTTGACATTTATGGCACTTTCTTGCAAAGCTATAACAGTCAGATTCCATTTGCAGCCAATAGTAACCTGTTCTCAGGATCTTTCTAGCCATTGTGTGCCCACTGGAATGAATTCCAAATGAGCCCTCATGAACATCTTGCATGATCTTTATTGATTCCTCCCTTGTTACACATCTGAGGAGAACCAAGTCATGGTTTCTCTTGTAAAGGACGTCTCCACTCAAGAAGAAACCCATTGACAGCCTCCTGAGTGTTCTCTTATCATTTTCTGAAGCGCCGGGGGGATATTCTCTACTGGTGATATACTGTTTGATGTCGTGGTACCAAGGTTTACTGCCTGATTCCTCTTCAACTGCCATGCAATGGTAATAAGCAGGTAGACCCCGGTGTTGGACTCTGACACACGTCAAGTTCCTGTCACAGTTGACGTTGAACATGGAAGACAAAGTGGCCAAGGCATCAGCCAGTTGATTCTCATTGCGAGGTATGTGCCGGAAGGTGATCTCTTCAAAGGGCTTGATTAGCTCTTGAATGTAGTCACGGTAAAGGATCAAATCAGGGCTTCTTGCTTCCCAATCACCTTTTACTTGGTGAACAACTAGAGCTGAATCCCCGGACACGTCGAGCCTTTTGACTTTCCAATCGAGGGCCGCTTGTATGCCTAAGATGCACGCCTCATACTCTGCAATATTATTCGTGACGTAGAAACTCAGCCTTGCCGTGAATGGTATGAAACGATTGTCCGGGCAGATCAACACTGCTCCGACCCCGTGCCCCCACATGTTAGAGGCACCATCAAACAGTACTCTCCACCTTTCATCATCTTGGGATTTTCCTTCGTCGAACAATGCCATGATGTCTTCATCTGGGAATTCACATTGCATGGACTGGTAACCCTCAGCCGGTTGATGTGCCAGATACTCTGCCAATGTGCTGCCTTTAACCGCCTTTTAGGTGACATGCTGGAGGTCATACTCTGATAAAAGCATTTGCCAACGAGCAATTCTACCTGTGAGCGCAGGTTTCTCAAATATGTACTTGATTGGATCCATCTTGGACACCAACCAGGTAGTGTGACTCAACATGTACTGTCTCAATCGATGCGCTGCCCAGGCAAGGGCACAACAAGTCTTCTCCAATGGTGAATACCTGGTCTCGCAATCGGTGAATTTCTTGCTCAGGTAGTAGATTGCATGTTCTTTCTTCCCCGACTCATCGTGTTGCCCCAGTACGCAACCCATGGAATCGTCCAACACTGTAAGGTACAGAATAAGAGGCCTGCCGGACACAGGTGGCATTAGGACTGGCGGATTCTGAAGATACACCTTGATTTTCTCGAAGGCTTCTTGACATTGATCATCCCACTTCAACTCTTGGTTTTGCACAACAGCTTGAAAATCGGCTCGCAGGTAGCGGTCAACTGGAAGATGAATCGGGAAATGTAATTCAGCCTTCCAAGAAAACCACGAACTTCTTTCTCTGTTTTTGGCGCCGGCATCTCGAGGATAGCACGCACTTTGTCCGAGTCTACCTCAATTCCCTTCTGGCTAACAATGAAGCCCAACAATTTTCCTGACCTCACTCCGAATGTACACTTGGCGGGATTCAGCCTGAGTTTGTACTTTCTGAGGCGCTCGAAAAGCTTCTGCAGGTTAACAACATGCTCTTCATCGGTCCTTGATTTGGCGATCATATCGTCCACATAAACTTCAATCTCTTTATGCATCATGTCGTGGAACAGAGTCACCATTGCTCTTTGATAAGTTGCCCCGGCATTCTTCAATCCGAAAGGCATGACCTTATAGCAGAAAGTTCCCCAAAGGGTTATGAAGGTGGTTTTCTCCATATCCTCTGGAGCCATCTTGATCTGGTTGTAACCTGAATACCCGTCCATGAAGGAGATTATTGAGTGTTGCGCTGTGCTATCCACCAGAACATCGATGTGAGGTAGAGGGAAATCATCTTTAGGACTTGCTCGGTTTAAATCACGGTAATCGACACACATCCGGACCCTTCCGTCTTTCTTGGGAACCGGGACGATGTTGGCTACCCACTCAGGATATTTTGCCACTGCTAAGAACCCTGCGTCAAACTGTTTCTTGACCTCATCCCTGATTTTCAAGGACATCTCTGGCCTCATTCGCCTCAATTTCTGTTTTACCGGAGGATATTCTGGTTTTACCGGCAATCTGTGCTCAACAATATCTGTATTCAATCCCGGCATGTCTTGGTAAGTCCATGCGAAAATGTCAACATAGTCAAACAGGAGCTGAATCAACTTCTTACGTTCACAATCCCCCATCGCGGTACCAACCTTGATCTCTTTTCTATCTTCCTCAGTACCCAAATTAACCATTTCTGTGGGCTCCCCATGGGGTTTGATGACCTTTTCTTCTTGTTCTACCATTCTCATAATTTCTGGAGGAGTATCCCAACCATCCTCAACATCTTCCTCGGTTTGGTTAACCGGGTAATCAAAGCAACAGTATGAGTTATGGGCATTATTACTTTCAAGAATTGTATTCGATCTGCATTAAAATGGAGTGGCGAATAAAAATAAAGAAAAGACACGCAAATGAGAGATGAAGAAAGAGAATTTTATTGAAAATTCCAAAATAACGTTTTATTCATTGATGAAGTTTGACGAAAACATGCATGCCCGAATGAAATATCCCAAGGCCTTGGGCAGAGCCGAGGAATTTTGCATTACGAAGAAAAATTACTTTAAATTGAAAATCACAGGGAAATCTAGGGCCTCCCAGTTCTGGAGCTTTTCTTTCGCAGCACAACGGCGCACTAAGCCGACAGCACCGTCACCCGAGCCTGAATCTTCTTCAATCACATTGACCTGGTCAGGGTCCAGCATGCCTACACTTCGGAAGTTGTTCCTAAGATCACCGACGACCATCCCTCCCTGGTTGGGGGTCCTTCCTCTGAGCTTTGCCAACCATTTCTCTCTTCTATCAGCTGCTAGCCTCTCTCGGTCTGCAGGGCTTGGGATGTACCCAATACCGAACCTTTCAGTATTCCCTTTCAGCAGGACGGGTGCTACAATTCCTTGAGCAGCTTTTCCCAGGCCTTTTCCAACCTGATACCCATATCCTAGCATCACCTTTGCAACCATCATGTCCGCCTTGGACCACCTAGGCTTCAATTGGGGAGGCTCACTCCCAACAAAGATAGCATTTGAGATCTCCAATCCCTGGAAGGCAGTCTCAAAAGACTCCTCTGCTGCTTCAACGTAATATTCTGGTGGTGATCGGTTTATCATCATTTCCTCCTCCCCGAAGATTACTATCAACTTGCCCTCGGCCACAAACTTGAGTTTCTGATGGAGCGAAGATGGCACTGCCCCAGCGGCATGTATCCAAGGTCGTCCTAGCAGACAGCTATAAGAGGAAGCTATATCCATGACTTGGAATGTGACATAGAACACTTCAGGACCCACCTGCAAAGGCACCTCTACTTCTCCAAAAACTTCTTTCACAGACCCATCAAATGCTCTAACCAAGGTGGAGCTAGGCTTCAGATATGAGCAATCCACATCCAACTTATCCATTGTGGACTTGGGCAACACATTTAATGACGAGCCATTGTCGATGAGCACTCTGGCCAGCATGTAGTCCCCACACTTGACAGAGATGTGAAGGGCTTGATTGTGATTCTTCCCCGCTGGAGGTAACTCAGCGTCTGTGAAGGTCAAGTAGTTGGATGCCACTATGTTCCCAACAATACCATCAAGCTGGTTGACCGTAATGTCATGGGGTACGTGTGCTTCATTCAGGATTTTCAACAATGCAGCTCGGTGTGCCTCGGAACTAAGCAACAACGAAAGCATTGAGATTTTGGCCGGGGTTTGATTTAACTGGTCCACCACCTGGTATTCACTTTGTCTCATTACTTTCAGAAATTCCTGAGCTTCTTTGTCTGATACTTCTCTAACTTCCACAGTTTCCTTATCTTTTCCCTTACGGGCCCTTTCTTCAGCTTCCTTTGATTGTTCCTTTCTAAGATTTTCAGGAACATACATCCTTCCACTCCTTGTAATTCCACTACTCCCAGCAATGTTTGTTATATCCAACACGCCCTGAGGGACCTCTGCTTGCATTTGCACGTTGCAGCTCCAGGGAATAACCCTAGTCTCTCTACTAAGGGTAGCAGCAGGTACCGGAATAACAACAATCAGAGGTCTTGCCACAACCGAGCTTGAATTCGGACTGCAAGGGATTTCAACCGGTCTCCTGAAACCTCTGTTGTTTGATTGCAGAGTAGATACACTTTCTTCCTTTTCCTGAACCCCAACCTGGACCAGGTGTCTGTCTAACAGCTCTTGGAGGATGGGTTTGAAGCCCTCACAGGCCCCAACACAATAAGGGTCATTGCAGATGTCTCTTCTGGCACACCCTTCTTCGATGATACCACAACGGCATAGTGCAGCATGAATGATACTCAGGGGTGTACGAATGCACTCCACCTTCCTAATTAAGTACTGACCACCCTGATCATTAATGGCATTTGCAGTGGGCCCACCATGCCCCGGCAACGGATTGGTGGTTACATTAGGTTGCTGAAATGATATACTCTTTGCATCAAGCAGGTCTTGCACAACGTACTTGAACGCCTTACAATCCTCCACCACATGACCTACTGCCCCAGAATGAAAGGCACAGGTAGCATTTGCATTATACCCTCTGGGATAGGGAGGCTGATATGGTTTCATCTGACGAGTGTTGATTAACTTGTTGGCAATGAGATAATTGAACAAATCTGTGTACGACATGGGGATAGGTTCAAAGACAACAGGCTTTTTTTCATTGTAGTTTCTGTACTGATTGTTGGACTGGAATGGCTGAGCAGGCGGCGTCTGAGCAGGAACTGGAATGGCTTGTGGGGGATTATTGTGTGATGGACCGCTAGCTCCGATGATTGCATTAGTTTCTCCCTCCTTCTTCTTGTGGGAACCAGAAAAAGGCTTTTTCTGATGGGAAGGAGGTGTTGGGCCATGGGCTATTCTTCCGCTGCGCATGCCGTTCTCCACTCTTTCTCCAATGACAACCATCTCAGAGAAATTCGAAGCCACGCTGCCGACCAAACGATCATAGAACACTGGGGGAAGAGTTTCCATGAACATATGGACCATCTCTTTATCAAGCAGGGAGGGTTTTACTTGTGCAGCGAGGTTCCTCCACCTCTGGGCGTATTCCTTGAATGTCTCATTATCCTTCTTAGACATACATTGCAGCTGGGTCCTATCTGGGGCTAAATCACTGTTGTACTGGTATTGACGGATAAAGGCATCCGCCAGATCCTTCCAACAACGGATATTAGTTGGCTCCAATTGCATATACCATTCAAGAGGAGCTCCAGCTAAGCTTTCCTGAAAGCAATGTATCATCAGGTTATCATCACGGGCGTGGGCAGTCATCTTTCGGCAATACATCGTCACATGGCTGCGCGGGCAGGTTGCTCCTTTGTACTTGTCGAAAAATGGTGCTTTGAACTTGGGTGGCAGGACTAGATTAGGGACCAAGCATAACTCATGGGCGTTCCTAGCCCGGGAACCTGTTCCTTCAACAGCTCTCAATCTTTCTTCTAACATCTGGTACTGACTTCTAGCTTCATCAGGGTAATTCGGCGGAAAACCACTCACACCGTAGTGAAGATTATTCATCGACACCACAGCTGGGGTCACGTGTGGGTCACGTGAGTGAGCGATAATCTGAGGAATTGGACCCTGAACTTGTGGATGGATTGTTGCTGGAGAATTGAAGCCAAACGGAGTTCCCGAGGTAATAGCATGAGTAGGAATCTGAATTTGAACCTGAGGTGTCCCCGTTCCAACTTCATTCACAGCTGATTCAGGCTGGGCCTGTCCTGTGGTTCCCGAAGGACCACTTTCTGGGTTTGCACCGGCAGCAGGGGGTGTGTACCCTAATGGGAGACCATAAGGAGGCCATTGCACGTTCTGGAGAGCCTGAGAGACTCTAGGTCCAGGAGGAGGATCCACTCCTGCGGCAGCAGCACCTTCAGTTATGCCAGCATCCCTTAAGGCACTTAACACTCTTATGACCTCTGCCATTTGGGCTCTTATAACTTCCATCTCAGCCCTGATTGCTCGATTCTCTTGATTCTGATCATGCTGACCCTGACCATTTGGATTCGGACCTTCTGGAACTACATCATTCTGGATTGGTTGATAATTGCCCAGATTCGCGTCGTCTTGATTGTTAGCCATATTTCTTGCTTGTGATCGCGTCCAATATCGATGATTAACCAGCTTGTCTTACTTCTGTGGACGGAACATTTTTTTTATGAATACAAAGACAAATGATGCAAATGCAATGCAATATGCATGTTATTATGTTTATTGCCGGGAATCGCGGTGCAACTCGTCTTGTCATAGGTGTTAAGGTTCAGGTGTTTTTAGGATTTGCAACAAAGTTGGAAGCAACAAGGCAAAACAAACGTACTTCAATTAAATGGAATGCGAAGGAGTATCATAAATGGAAAGCAAATCAAAGTACAATATTCCTTAAGAGTGCAATACAATGATTTTAAACAAAGTACTATTTTCCAAAGAAAGTTACAACTTCTTAAAGAAAATTACAATTTCCTAAGGATCGCTACAATACTCTAAAGGGAACTTTAAAGGCATATGGCTTTCAACTCCTCGCTCCTTTTCCTCTTCTTGCTCTCAGCTGCCCCCCGGGCTTTCTCCAGGAGTTCTTCTGTGAGAATCTTGCAGTACTCAACAAACTCACACACCTTGACAGGGGTGTTGAAAGGATTCATTTCTGCATCCGCCTTTCTTAGCTTCTTGGGAATGTCTCTCACAGCCTGATTAGCTAACCAAACTAACTTGGAGAACTTGTCTTTCCAATGTAAGCCTTCCTTTATCAATTCCTCAAAGACTTGTTGACTTTTTACCTTACTGAGCAATTCCGCAAATTGACTCTCCCAATAGTCACTCTTCTCCCTTAGCCGGAGGTAAGACCCTTCCAAGTACTGCACATGATTGGCCAAGCTTTCCGACTTCCCTTGTTCCCTTCTTAGTGCTTGCTGATAATCCCTCAGGATCCCTTCAATAGATTCCCGATCTTGCTTGGCACTCTTTAATTGATCTTCCAATTCAAGCTTCATCATTCGAGAGTCTTTTCTTGACTTAACTAGTGCGTGCCTGACTGCTTGCTCTTCTTTCCATGTGTCCTCATATAGCCTCTTCCATTTAATTGCTTCCGCTACAGCCTCATTCATCTTGGTAGTGCACCTCTTCACTTCCTCTTTGGCACCCTTCAAGTGCTTTTGCATTTCCCTCTTGCTTTTCCCCTCTATTTCAAGTTTTCTATTGACTTCCTCAATAGCTGCAGCTTGGAAACATTTTCATCTTCTAGCTTTTTCTTGTCTTGCATCATCTTTCTCAATCTATCTTGCAGAGCCCTTTTCTCTTCTCCCACCTTTGACATGGCCAACCTAACCTCTTCCAATTCTTCAATGGTAGGAATGTGAGGTTCTTGTATCTTTTCCTCAGGCAGTGGTACTCCTTGGTTGGATGACCGAGTTTCACTAATCCTCCCTTCAAGCCATTGAGAAAAAGAGATAGCAGTGGTCCTCCTGGTTAACTCTTCTCTGTCCTTCCGCACTATGGTTTCCCAAGCTTGCAGGACTCGCCGAAGTAGACTCTAGTCTTTAGGGATCCCCGCGTGGAGGTAAAAACGAAACAGCATAGCTTCGGAGGGTGAATCCCGCATAGGGTATCCGAGCTGTCGCAAGGTCAAAGAGGGATTATAGTTTATGCATCCTTGGGTTCCCATGAGAGGAACGTTCTGAAAACTCCCACACCGAAATACCACTGAAGGCCTGTCTACCCAACATTTAGGTGAGAACCAACGAATCTGGAGAGCATCTTGGTTCTTGAAAGCATGCACCCACTCTTGAGAGTTCATAGTCTTCGGATTACAACCCAAGGCATAGGAAAGCAAATCATTCACATCACTTTTGTTGGTACACACATGACTGATCAACCAAGCATATAACACAGGGAAGGAGCAACACATCTTATTCTTTTGGAATTCATGGTGACGAGTGAAGGCACGGTATGTCTCTGCGAGGATTGCGGGAACCGGGTTGATAGGATTTTTTGCACATTTGAAGGCGAGGAAGACACCGATTGTAGTTTCACTCACATGCCTCTCTATCTGAGGGAAGAGCACAATGCCGAAGATGGTCAGAGCTAGCACTTGCTTGAAAGAATTCCAATCATCAGACACTACATAGCTGGTCATCAAACTCTCAAAGTATTCTTGAGGAAACCCAAATACCTTATTACGTTCTATCTTATGGGCCTGCACTTTCTCAGCACTGATTTGCAACAAGGCAGCAAGCTTTTCATCAGAATAATACTCCCCTTGGTATTGATAAGGCTTAAACTTGGATCGATCAAAGCCCAAAATCCTATCATACTCTTCTAGGGTAGGCGCCATTTGGAAATTCTTAAAAATGAAACAGCGAATCTCCGAGTCATAGAACCGACACAGGGCAGCAATGGCACTCTCTTGCACTTCTAGTTGTAGCAGCTTGCGAATGTTCCCATAGGTTTTGTCAAAAGACCTGACCTCAATAGGACCTAGGAGGGATGCATACTCTTTCAGACTAGCCATATCAATCTCTTTCACAACAGGAAGCCTTGAATTGAAAACGGTTTTGCCTTTTGATTCCATTCCGTTTCTTACACACCTATGACAAGACTTTGTGTTACGTTGCGATCTCCGGCAAACAACTTTAATGCATGGAGGATGCAAAGAATGGAGGTTTTTTTTTTCAAAATTTTTGTTAGATGCGAATGCCATGATGATGATGCAAAATGATGCAAATGTGATGATTATGACTTTTTATTTACATAGAAAAGAGAGAAGAAAATGATGTTTATTGGTGGCGGTTCAAAACATTTTTGAAAATACCCGCTATATGCCACCTCATATAGGTGTTTATGAGGGAAAAAGGAAATTACTTTCTACATTTTGGTAAAAGAGTTTCGAAAGAGGATGCCTAAGCTAATGCAACACACAATTTGCGTGCCCCCGTGTCCTACAAATGGGTAAGGATCGTAGGCTCTAAAGTCAACGATAAGGGTAATCCTCCCATGTGGGTTCTGGTCACTGCCTCACAATGGCAACCAAGAGCTAAAGTCTCTCTCATGAATACACCCACAATCGTAGAGAGCTACCGATTGTGAGGTATCATGAAGAAAGCGCACTCTTGGGCGAAACTTTCATGAGAGCCAGACAGACAACGGTCTACGAATGGCAGTCACTACTCATTTCCACTCTCCTAGGGTTCTTTGCAGACCTTGGGTTTTAGGCCCCACTCAATGCTCACAAATATAAGGTGTGCAGTGTGTGATGAGGGCACAACACCTAAAAATCTACCCAAACCCCACCTGCAAAGGGAAACCAAAACAGTCCAGACAATATCAAGCAACAGCATGTCGTCTACCCTAGGGTTCAATATCATTTCAGCATAAGTATACTATCCTAGGGTTCCAACAACAATCGCAAGCATTGCTTACCTTAAGAAAGGGAGCCTAGAGGAGGGGACATAATAGGATTAGGGGAAATGCATGAGCTTACCTCAAGAAAGGGAGCAACGAAGAGGGGAACATGCTAGGATTGGGGGAAATGTATGAGAAAAGCATATAAACGACGAAATTAAGAGGAGAAGAAGAAGAAACTACTCTTATTTTACTCAAGAAGCAAATATAGAAGAGGAAGAAGGCTAACACACAATGCACGCAAGCACAACATCACAAGAATGCACACGACAATTCTAAGAATAATGCAAGCATGTTTTTAAAGGCAAAGGAAAGAAAGAAGAAAGGGAAAGGAGGAGAGATATAACAAAGCATTCAAATCAACGAAATAAATCACATGTCGAATCGATTGGCTCAACCCACTAAAGAAAGGTCCCCAGCGGAGTCGCCAGCTGTTGCACCCCGAAAAATCCTTTGGAGGGATTTCTCTTCGCACAACATGAATTGGAGTCGCCACCAATATTTTTTTAGAGGTAAAACATTGAAAAAAAACCTTTCTTGAAAGACAATGGTCCTTGGAACCACGAGATTTGAGTTCGGGGGTCGGTTATGCATGGGGAAGGTACGAGCACCCCACACATCTTTTCTACTGAAAGGGAACCTCGATTTGACGTGTGATTTAAAAGGTTGATTTAAGAAATGCTTTGTTTTTATCTCTCTTTATCTCTCCTTACTTTATGGAAAAAACTTAAGGAAAATTTAATCTTTTGCGCTTGACGGGAGGGCACCGTGCCTACGTATCCTGGGGAAGGAATCAAAGCAACGTAGTTCTTGTTTTCGAAAATTGTTTTGTTTTTAGAAATTGCCTTGTTTTGGAAAAGGGTTTGTTTTTTGAAAAGAAAATGGTTTTCATGTGTCGTGCTTGACGGGAATGTGACCCGCTCCTACGTATCTCCCAGTGCGATGGAGAATTCAAAGCTTACGTAGTTCTCGGTTGTCGAGAAAAGGTTTTTATTTTTTAGTTGTTTAATTGTGAAAATTGAATGTTCACAGTGATCAAACAACAAAGGTTTCGAGTGATCACCACTAGCATCCCATTATTGACGATCGTGCAAGCAAAGGCTTCGCATTATCCTCAACAAAGTTTTTAATTTGTGAAATGAGAGTTCTTTTGAAAAATGAGTGTTCATGATAATCAATTGAGCAAAGACTCCAAGTGATCACCACTAGCACCCCATTGTTGACAATCGTGCAAGCAAAGGCTTCGCATTATCCTCAACAATGTTTGATTTGTGAAAAAAAAGTTTGAAATTGTTTTGAGAAGAAGTGAAGTTGTTTATCAATGATTATGTAAATGCAAAAAAAATGTTTTGAAGTTGGAACGTTACTAACGAGTAACAAGTTGTTCTTTGTATGCAACATGGTTTTGAAGTTTTGGAGAGTTACTAACGAGTAACAATTGGTGGAAATCAAAACAAGCAAATTGTGAACACCAATTCAACATTTTAATGCACCACAACAATTTAATGCATCAAGGCTCTAAGTGGCCTATCCTTTGCCAAAACTTCACAAGCTTCAAAAAACAATTTACATTAAACTCAAAGAGCAAAGAAAGCATGATTAAACTTGAGGATGCATCAAGGTCATTGGAGACCAATCATGTGCGCAAATTCAATTGTTTATAGACCCCTTTTTGCTCACATTTCACAAGCACATCAAATGGGAATTGAATTTTTAAATGCTTACATGCATAGGCATCAAGGTTGAAGTAACCTATCTCTTGCCAACTTAGCATAACCCAAGATCATTTGTGGATCATAAATGAACCAAAACCCAAATTCATTTTCTCAAATCACAAATTTCACAATTAACAACATAGGTTTGAATATTTGCAAGTTTAATGGCCAATCATCAATTTATTTTAACAAATCAACCAAATCAAGCAAGCGAGTGACATAACCAAAACATAGATGCATTTATTCACAAGATTCAACCAATCGAACACCAAAATCAACAACTATTCATATTTTTTTGATTTTTGTGAAAGTAAGAAGGCATGAAAAATGAATATTTGCAAAATCAAACAACATGTTTGGACATGGGAACTTCAAAATCAAGCCCCAATAACAAGATTGCATAAAGAAATGCATCAAAACTCGATTAAACCTATTTTATACTAAAGGTGCGAAACATTCATAGCTTCCTAACACACTTTTATTTCACAAAATGCAACAAGCAAAATGATAACAACACAAATCACAATTTATTCAAGGGTGAGAAGCAATCTCAAACACCCAAGCCTCCCTAAGTGCTTGTCAAAATGTTTGAGACACCTCTCACCAACAACAATCAACAAATCAACAATATAACAACACTAAAATGCATGAATATGGTAGGATGAAAAATTAGAAACATGATATCTACATTTTGATGCAAAAAAGTTGAAGATGATGCTAGGTTTTAAGAAGTTTACCTCAAATCCAAGCTAAGGAATGACTAATATGAAGAACAAGACCACAAATCAACTTGAATCTTCACCAAACTTCAATGAAACCCACGAAATGCTTGCTTAAAAATGCCCTTTGATGATGCAAGCTTGAATTAAATTAGGAGAGAAGGAAGATATATGAATTAGGAATGGAAATGAGGTGAAAAAATGGTGATTTGGTGAAGGAGAAGTGAAAAATTGATGGAGGAAGAGGATGATATGATTTCGGCCAAGAGAGGGAATTAGGAGAGGGAGTTGTGTGCTAGGGTTGTGTGAGTGAAAATGAGGCCAAGAGCTTTTTTTCTTTTGTGAGGTGAGGTTAATAGGGTATATATAGAAAGCAATTAGGTTTAAGGGTAGTTAGGTCATTGTGCATTAGTTGTGCTCTAGGATTTGATTTTAATTTTGAATCAAAGGCTAGGATTGAGGCTCACATGGATTGAGGACATTGAGAAAACACAAAATGAGAGAAATAGAGAGGGATAGGCGACATTGGGGGGCTCCTTGGTGACTAAGTTTTGCTAGTTGTCATCTTGTACTATTGTACTATTATATGACCATTCCATTATCCCTTCATTTTTGATTATTCTTCTTAGGATAATTGTACAAAAATGCACCCAATTTAGGCCACATACAAGGTATCTTGAGGAATATGCCATTTTATGTGATCACCATGACCAAAAATGTCATAAAAATCACATCTTGGAACTTTTTGTAGAATATTCCTTTTTGATGCCTTTTTTGAATTTGAATTTTGTGCACAATGTATGCATGCATGCGCATACATACATACATGACCAAAAATGTTTTGCCTCAAATAAATTTCTCTAAAATTGCACAATGATTATTGATAAAAAAATTATCCTCTTTTGACAATGACCAAAATACCCTTTTGCCCTAAAAACCTTGTTTTTCAACAACAAATGCATTTCCACTCTAACAATGAATTTAAAAGCCCTAGAATGACTTTTAAAACCCAAAAATGCATGCACAATGCTCTTCACTCTTCAAAATAAAACCACACTTCTCAATTTATTTATTTTTGCGGAAAATTAGGGTTTTAAACCTAGGCGGACAAAATTAGGGTATGACACCTCTCTTGAGTGTTTTTGTCTTAAATCTGACCCAATTGGTACAGTAGCACCAAGTAAGGAAATTAAGGACCTAAGTTTTTCCAGAAAACACTCAAGCTTCGTTTATCTCCCTTAAGGCAATATTCACTCTTTTGTTGCTCGTTAACCAGAAGTGGGAAGGGTATTGAGGGAACAATGATCTAGTTAATTAATTAAGCAATATGAGAAATTGATTGCATTTTGGGTGGACTAAACCTAAGGAGGGTTAATTGGTAGAAATTGAACGTAGACAGATCACTTTTGTGTGAAATTCAATTAGCGGGTTGCAGTGGAGTTTTAAGGGATGATTCCGAAAAATGGGTCAACGGGTTCGCTCAAAACTTTAAGTCCGAGTTCAAAGAGAACAAAACTGAGAAAGAGTTATTAAAAAACAAACCAAAATCATACAAAGATTAAATACAAAGATTAAATACTTGTAGAAGAGACATATGTGTTGGGTTTTGACCTTTTTACTTTGATTTACTGCAGGGGTTGCCAACACACAAACTGGGAGGTGCAAATATCAGAATGCCCAAGCCCAACAACGAAGTCCAGCCCACCTAATTGCACCAGCCGGTGCAAAAACAAAAATGCGAAGCTCTTCGGATCTAGGAAATGGATACACAGACCCGATCTGCTAGGGTTTCAGAAATTCTTACTGAAACTCAAGGATTGAATGGCTCAGATGCTTTACTCACACTCTCAATGGTGATTGCAAGTGATTGTTTAAAACCCCTCTACTTTTCTCACGAAATTGAGGGTTTCTAGAAACCCTAATTTCATAACTCTAAGTTCTTGCTACTGGGTTTTCAACCGGACTACAACGCGAAGGTAAAGATCTAATTTCCTTTCTGAAATTCCACTTCTCTTACTTTCTTTAACTCAAACCCTAACTTGGTTGAGTTTTATGTTTGCATGTGAGAGACAAATGTCTGTTCAGCACGAAGCCAGTGACAAACTGCTGCAAGAAGGTAAAAATCACCTTCACAATGATTTTATTCTTACTGTTTTGATAACTTCAAAACCCTAACTGATTTTGAATGTTCGCAGGTACACTTGTGATTGTTCTTGATGAACAATCACCCACCAGGTCACTGCAAGCCTTCAAACAAGCCTGGAGAAAGGTATAACACTCCTCCCTTACTCTTGTTCTTCTTTAAATCTCTATTTCAGTCACTAAAATAGATTTCTAACCATTTTCTTTAATTTTGTTTGCGAGATCTTCAACACCTTTGAAGGAAATGCACAAACAAAAAGAATTAAGGAATTCAAGAAGATTAAAGGAAGAAGAACACTCAAGGGAGAAGATAACAGAAATTGTATATATCTGTAAAACTGAAAATGTAATTTTCTTTATTGCTTTTCTGTTGTAATTGTAGTTTGCAAGTGTGTGTGTGTGTGTGTGTGTGTGTGTGTGTGTGTGTGTGTGTATAGACACAATTGTTAAAACCCCTTGTGGGTTCGTTAGAAGTTAGTTACAACTTGTAACAGCTTCTAATAGAAAACTTAGGACTATAGAAGGACTGTTGGGGGTAACGGCTATATGGCTGTTAAGTAGCCGTTACCAAATCTTGAGAATTTTGAGTTTTTGAATTAAAACCAACAATATGTCCCCTATTTTGTTCATCTTGTGCAACCTACGTCGCACAATTGATTGATAAGTATGATGAGATGGGAGTACCCTTGCGTTCTCTCTACATATTTTTGAGATCGCTGAAGAACTATAAGTATACATGCCCATGCAGTAACTCTTGTTCTCCAATAGAGTGCATCCTGCAGGTTTTTGGAACAATAATGAAAATAAAAAACTATTTGATTAACAAACATGCAAACCAAAACTCCACTAGTTGAACCATATACCACACTACCTTACACACACTCTCCACTCAACTCACCTAATATCACAGCAATAAACCCTCATCTGAACACTTGATTCAAGCTTCACCCAACTCATTGCTTACGTTCAAAAAGTTGAGATATAGAGAGAACCCAGAGAGGGAAGGAGAGAGAGAGAGAGAGCATCTGAACCGTACCTTGAGATGATCTGCGGAGACGGATGATCTGCGGAGACGGTCAAGGGACGGATCGTCTGATACTGTAGGCTGAGGGGGATCTGAACGCGCAGGGGGGGTGTACCTGCAAGAACACTCCGTCTCCCAAGTCAGCTATATCGAGCTACAGTAATATCTAGTGAATGAATTGCGTACCTGACATCTGGTGACTGGAGGTATTTATAGTGAATAGTCTAGATCGTTGGCGTCGGATAGCCATTTGCGATGGGGGCCCAAGTATCAGTGGAACTGACCACTTCGTTATTGGGCTGGTTGATTCGCTGTTGGATCAGGCCCAGCGAAGCTGGCCCTTCCCTTGCTGGGTTGGATCATTGCTATTGGATTGGGCCTGACGACTGGCCCAGTCCTGAACAGTTGCCCCCCAAGCCAAGGTCGACCGCTGAGCGGGCGTAGGCTTGATGCGCAGTCATGCTGGTCGTGCTTGATTGGTAGTTTGATAGGTCTTGCCCCCAGTTCACGACTTGTGAATTTTCGGCGGTCGATATCGTATCGGATCGATCAAAAATTGATAGACACTCTCCTGGTTGCCCAATTCCGGTGAATATTTCGAATATAAAAAGTGTTTTAGATAAATAAATAAAAAAGAATTTTATTTTTTGTTGGACCTATTTTCGTGGGCTTATATATATGTTAGTGTGAGGGGTCTCCTCTTTCTCTCGTTCTCACCACTCATTCACCAAATCAGAATTTCAATCAATTCCCTCTTCCCAACGAAAAGGGGCGACCCGCTCCCCTCCTTGGTGCCAACAAAAGGGGCGACCTGCCCTCCTTTGCGCGAACAAGAAAAGGGGGCGACCGACTCCTCTTTGCTCGTGACGCTGCCGGTGACCTTGCGACGTTGCTGGGTGGTTACGACGATGCGATCTGAGGAGAAGAAAGGGGGCGACCCGCTTGTGAGAAAAGGGGCGACCCGTGTTGTCAAAAAAGGGGTGACCTCCTCCATGCAAAGGGGCGATCTGCAGCTGACTTGGAGCGAGCTGTACTTCGATTGATCGCTTCTTCGTGTAAGTACTACTTCCCCTACGCAATCTCTTCTTGCTTAGATGACATGAAGTGTTAGCATGCAATGCACTCGAAGAGCGCTCCTTTCCGAAAGGGGGCGATTTGATGGCGGCGGTCGCGAAAAAGGGGCAACCCGAGAGGAGGCGGCGTGAAAGAAAAGGGCGACTTGAGAGAGGGAGATGGCGCGTAAGAAAGGGGTGACCCGAGAGTGAGGTGGTCGTGAAGGAAGGGGGCGACCCGAGCGTGACAAGCGCGGTGAAGAAACGGGGCGACCCAAAAATGGGGCGACCCGATCGCACCTCACCGCCCCTCAACTGCTCGCCGCGCCCGATCCGATCACTTAGACGACCTCCCTATTGCTCCTTTCAACGCACCAATTTGCTTTTGCTCTTTTTGACGCATCAATTTGATTTCACCTTTTTTCTTTGAGTCTGATCGATCTTTTTATTTTTATATCCAGTGCGTTGTTTTGATCATCCCAGGAAGTGACTCGATCTTCTTTATCGGCAAATCTTAATCCAAGGGTATTCTCCCTTTCTTTTGTATTTATTATTCTTGTTTGTTTTTGATTTGGCGGGGAGGGGCGATCAGGCTTGGGGTGAGACAATCGCCCCTCATCCGCAAGCCTAAGTACTCGTTTAACGAGTGATCGCCCTTTCCTGCAGGTTTGCATCGTGGCGAGGACCAAGCAAACTCGACGCAAGTCTCCATCTTCCGATCCTCACGTTGCTCGAGTTGCAACCTCGAAAAAGGGAAGATCTCCCGAGATGTCAGATGGTGAGGGGGATGTTGAACCAAGGTCAAACACTCTTTGTTTTGAATGATAACAAATTACAATTTGTTTACTAATGGTTATAGTTGAACCAAAGCACAGGGCAATGAACCAAAAGGGCAGGGCATGAACCAAAGCACAGGGCAATGAACCAAAGCGCTTGGCATGATATGATATCGTAAAGTGTAGAAGCTCGAAGCAGAAACTACTGAAGCGTTCAAGACTTATGTGTTATTTTTCTTTGCATAGGACGCGTGTAAGATCCTATCACTTAAACTTTATGACTTATGTAGTTGAGAGATGATTTTTTAAAATAGAACTATTTTGTTAAAATCTTTTATATAAAAGTATGATTAAATAGGTTAGGCACAAGATGTTTTTAAAGAAAGGTTTTGAATAATGATTTGTTGTTTTTTTAAAGAAAATAGATTCATGAGTTAGTGTTTTAAAAAGAATTTGTTTTTGAAGTAAAGAATCGATTCTTGATTTGGTACATAAAGCTAGAAATCGATTCCCACTTATTTCTAAAGCCAAGAATCGATTTCCCTCTTGCCTTGGAAGCAAGAAATCGATTTCCTCCTTCCTTTAAAAGCCAACAATCGATTTCCCACATCTAATTTGGTTTTGAAAGAACTTGTTTTGGAAAGAAAACAATCGATTGATGACTTTGTGTATTTTAAGCAAGGAATCGATTTTATAACTTGTTTAGGAAGCCAAAAATCGATTTCCCTTCTATTCTTTTAAAGCCAATAATCGATTTCTATATTAGATTGGTTTTAGAAAAGAATTTGTTTTGGAAAGAAAACAATCGATTGATAACTTAGTTTGGGAAGCAAGGAATCGATTTTATAACTCATTTGGGAAGCTCAAAATCGATTTCCATCTTACTTCTTTTAAGTAAGAAATCGATTTCCAACTTATATTTTAAAGAGTAAAATCGATTTTCAACTTATTTCTTTTAAGCAATCAATCGATTCTTCACTTATCATCAATTGTGTTAAAAAGTTCTTCAACGGTCATATTTTTACAATCCCTATAAATAGGATTGGGTTTTCACGATTAAAAAAAACAACAACACACAAATCAAAAAGAAAAGAACGCAAACACTCACCGTTACATTCTTTCTTCACGTTCTTCATCTAGGGTTTCAAAATCTCTCATCTCTCTCAACTACATCGTGTTATATTGTTTGAGGGATTGGATCCTAGCTTTCAGTTGTAATCATCTATAATTGGTTGTTGTGAAATCCTGGGAAGTTTTCTTGGGTAATTCAATCGGGGAGATTGAATTGTAACGAAATCCTTAGCGGGGAGCTTGGGTTCTCAATTTGGGGAAAATTGAGATTGGCGTGGTAGCTATATCGAAGTTGCTTGCTTGTAAGACGTTGAAGAAGTATCTTCTCATATAGTGGTTATTATCAAGTCCAAAGGTTGCAAAGCCGGAGGCCGAGGACGTAGGGCTTTTATCCCGAACCTCGTAAAAATCACGGTGTACTCCTTTCCCTTATCTTTATATTGCTTATCTTTTATAATTGTTAACTGTCGTCGCATTTGCTATTATCACGCGTATATTTAATTATCGTTATAATAATAATTGTTTCTGCCATTGCATATTTGATTATCGTTATAATTATAATTGCTTCTGCCATTGTCATAGTTTGCATAAGTTGTTGCATATAGTTTAAATCCCATTTTCCGCATTCGATTTGAACTAGCATTGTTAATTTTTCGAAAATCCAAAAGAAGTCATATTTAGCATATAACCTTATTCACCCCCCCCCCCCCCCCCCCCCCCCTCTAAGGTTATCATATAGTCCAACAATTGGTATCAGGAGCTAGAAATTGCATATAGAGCTTAACATCTCGCAATTTGATTATGGGTTCATTTATGAAAGAGGGGATGTCCTTCAATAGGCCACCCCTGTTTGATGGGACTAACTATGACTATTGGAGTAGTCGAATGAAATGTCATGTGCAGGCTATAGATTTCACTTTATGGAGGATCATTGTTGATGGACCACTCATTCCCATGAGAATCAAGATTACTAAACCTCGCGTTGCTGCTGACGGAGATACTACCAAATATCAAGCCACTGGTACAGCTGAGGAAGTACCTATTGAAGATATTTATGCCATTGACTTGAGTGAGCTGAGAAAGCCTGAGCTAGAAAAAATATCTCTCAATGCCAAAGCAATGAATATTCTTCACCTATCTCTATGTGAAGAAGAATATGGAAGGGTGAAAGGAAGTCAGACAGCAAAGGAAATTTGGGACTGTCTGGAAGCGACACATGTTGGTACGAGTCAAGTTAAGGATACAAAGATTAGAGTTCTCACTTCTGAGTATGAAGCTTTCAAGATGAAGGAAGGTGAATCTGTTGCAGCTATGCACCAGAGATTGAACTTGATAGTGAATAACTTGAGAGCACTTGGGAAGAAGTATTCAACGAAGGATTTGAATGGGAAGATTCTTGCATCATTGACTAGTGAGTTCTTTCCCAAGACTTGTGCTATCACTGAAGCCAAAGATATTGGCACTTTACCTCAAGAAGACTTGATTGGGTCACTTCTTGCATTTGAGGTGGTGTTGGCCGCTAAAAAGACTCAAGAAAAAGAAGCGGTCAAAGAAAGGAAGTCTCTTGCTCTTGCTGCTGCCAAGACTCCTAAGATGTCAAGGAAAGAGGTTGAGTCTGATGAAGAATCTGATGATGAAGACATGGCTATGTTTGCCAAGAAATTCAAAAAATTCATGAAATTGAAAAAGTTTGGGAAGGGTGGCTATTCAAAGAAATCTGGGCACAACAAAGGAGATAGTTATGAGAGAAGAGATGATCAACCAAAATGTTTTGAATGCAACAAACCGGGTCATCTCAAAGTGAATTGTCCGAAGCTAAAATCCAAGTACCCACAGAAGAAAGCCATGAAGGCTACATGGGACGATATTGACACTGAGGGTGAAACAGATGAAGAAGAGGAAGTTGCAAATGTTGTTTGTCTTATGGCAAACGACACTCCTGAGGCTACATGGGACAATCTTGACACTGATAGTGAAACAGATGAAGAAGAGAAGGCTGCCAAGATTGCTTGTCTTATGGCAAATGACACCCCTAAGGTAATCCTTGCTAATCTTAGTTTTTCTGATTCACTTGAACATGATGCCTTATCTGATGATGCGTGTAGTAGTCAAGATTTGAGTGAGGCTTTTGAAGCTCTTTATAATGAACATGAAACTCTTTTGATAAAATCTAAGGACTTGAGAAAGAGCAACAAAAGCATGCTCACTCAAATTGAGACTCTTGAGAAGGAAGTAGCTAAGTTGAAGAATGAGCTACATAAAACTAAACCTTTCAACCTTGAGCTTCTTGAGCTTAAACAAAATTTTGAAAAAGTGAAGGTTGAAAATGAAAATTTGAAAGAATCCTTAAAAAAGTTTGAGGTTGGTGAAAAGACCTTAACCAAGTTACTTCACTCTCAACATGAATATGTTGATAGGAGAGGTATTGGGTATGAAGGTAATTCCACCTCCTCTGACTTGAAAAAGAAAATGATTTTTGTAGCTGCCACTTCAAGTAAGACACCTACTGTTTTCTCCTGCACTTATTGTCAAAAAGGGAATCATAGCTCTCATAGATGCCCTATTCGTAGATTGTGTGAGCTTGGTACCCTTATACCTGCTTGTAAGAAACCAAGGTGGATTGTGAAAACAAAACCCTTGAGGACTAACCCCCATGGACCCAATCAAATTTGGGTACCTTGTACTAGTTGTTGATGTTCCTTTTGCAGGTTGGTCAGTCATCCAAGAAGAAAAATGTGTGGATGGTTGACAGTGGGTGCTCGAGGCATATGACTGGTGATGCCTCACTATTCTTGAAGCTGAGCAACAAAGCAAGTGGATCTGTGAAGTTTGCCAACAATGAATCTGCTCAAGTAATAGGTAAAGGTTGTGTGGGTAAGGAAAACACAATCAAAATTAAAAATGCTTTACTAGTTGATGGTGTGAAATTTAACTTGCTAAGTGTCAGTCAATTATGTGATAGTGATTTTGATGTGTATTTTTCTGTTGATAAATGTGTTATTGCTCATAGGACTTCTAAACTTTATATTACTGGCTTTCGAGAAAATAATGTGTATTATGTTGACTTTGACAATGTGAGTGATGATATTGTATGCATGCCTTCCTTGGTTGATGATGTGAATTTGTGGCATAGACGTTTAGGACATGCTAGTATTGAACTTTTATCTAAGTTGTGTAAGAATGAGCATGTTAGAGGTCTACCCAAGCTAAAGTATGAAAAGGGTCAATTATGTGATGCATGTCAGCTAGGTAAGCTGCATAAAACTTCCTTCAATTCAAAACCTGTTATTTCCACTAACAATGTGCTTGAATTGCTCCATCTTGATTTATTTGGTGAGATTGATGTTGTAAGTCTAGGAGGGGCCAAGTATGTCTTCGTGATTGTAGATGATTATTCTAGGTATACTTGGGTCATTCTACTTGCAAATAAAAGTGATGCTTTTAATGAGTTTGCTAAGTTGTGTAGAAAGTTACAAAATGAGAAAAGCTTAGCCATCAAGGAAATTAGAAGTGATCATGGAGGAGAGTACGAAAATTCATCATTCAAGACTTGGTGTGAAAAGTTTGGTGTTCATCACAACTTTTCAGCTCCAAGGACTCCTCAACAAAATGGTGTGGTGGAAAGAAAGAACAGAACCATACAAGAGATGAGCAGAACAATGCTGAACGAGCACAACCTTCCCAAGTATTTTTGGGGACATGCAGTTGATACAGCATGTCATGTGATCAACCGGGTATACCTGAGGCCATCTCTTAACAAGACGCCATACGAGTTGTGGAATGGTAGAGCTCCAAATATTTCATACTTCAAGGTTTTTGGAAGTAAGTGCTTCATTCTCAACACAAAGGACAAGTTGGGTAAGTTTGATGCAAAATCAACTGAAGGTATCTTTATGGGTTATTCAAGTCATAGTAGAGCATATATTGTTTACAATAAAATTGATAAATGTATGCAAGAATCAATACATGTTTCTTTTGATGAGACTAACCCATTTGCTAAGAAAGTTGATGATGAGGATGAAGTGGTTGAAGTGATCAAAGACAGAATGCCTGAATCAACCAGTGAAAGTGTGGAAGAAGCCGAGGTGAAAGAGGAACCTCATGAAGAAACTGAAGTGGAACGAGAGCCCCAAGACATCGATGACCATCTCCATGGAAGAACACATGATGATTTGCCCAGAACTTGGAAATCAGTTCGAGATCATCCCATGGAGCAAATTATTGGTAGTCCATCAAAGGGGGTAACCACTCGTTCTTCTCTTAATCATTTATGCTTTCATAGTGCTTTTGTCTCTCAAATAGTTCCTAATAATATTAAGGAAGCTTTATGTGATCCTGAATGGGTTTTGTCAATGCAAAAGGAACTTGAACAATTTGAACGGAACAAAGTTTGGCATTTAGTTGAAAAACCTGTTGATAGAACCATCATTGGTACTAAATGGGTTTTTCGCAACAAACTTGATGAAAATGGTGTTATTTTATTAAATAAAAGTCGTTTAGTTGTTCAAGGTTTTAACCAAATCGAAGGGGTGGATTTTGAAGAGACTTTTGCTCCGGTGGCTAGGTTGGAGTCCATTCGTATAATTCTAGCCTTTGCTAGTTACATGGACTTCAAACTACACCAAATGGATGTCAAGAGTGCCTTCCTAAATGGATTTTTAGAAGAGGAAGTATATGTAAAACAACCCCCTGGTTTTGAAGATTTTAAGAAACCAAACCATGTTTTCAAACTTGACAAAGCACTTTATGGATTAAAACAAGCTCCTAGAGCTTGGTATGAGAGACTGAGCAAACATTTACTTGCAAATGGTTTCAAAAAGGGTAAGATTGATTCTACCTTATTCCTTAAAACCAAGGGCAAACATATCATAGTAGTTCAAATATATGTCGATGATATTATTTTTGGGTCTACAAATGATGATCTGTGCAAGGAGTTTTCTGACATGATGACTAGCGAGTTTGAGATGAGCATGATGGGGGAGCTGAATTTCTTTTTGGGACTTCAAGTGAAGCAAATGAAGGAAGGAATCTTCATTTGTCAAAACAAGTTCTCAAAGGAGCTGCTAAAGAAGTTTGACATGAGTGATGCAAAGGAGATTGGTACTCCCATGGCAACTGCAACAAAGTTGGATAAGGACGAGCAAGGTAAACCAGTAAACGAAACGATGTATCGAGGTATGATCGGTAGTCTCTTGTATTTAACTGCTTCTCGACCTGATATTATGTTTGCTGTGTGCTTGTGTGCTCGATTTCAAGCATGTCCCAAAGAGTCACATTTAAAAGCTGTAAAACGGATTCTTAGATATGTTAAGGGAACCATAGATTTTGGACTATGGTACCCGAAATCGAGTCAGTTTGCTTTGGTCGGTTTTTGTGATGCTGATTTTGCTGGATGTACATTAGATAGGAAGAGTACTAGTGGAACCTGTCATTTCTTAGGGCCTTGTTTGACTTCCTGGTCTAGTAAAAAGCAGAACAGTGTTGCTTTGTCCACCGCTGAAGCTGAATACGTGGCAGTTGGCAATTGCGTAGCACAAGTTCTGTGGATGAAACAGACTTTGGAGGATTTTGGTTTGATATATGAAAATGTGCCAGTTCTATGTGATAACACTAGTGCCATTAACATTGCTAAGAACCCCATCCAACACTCTAGAACTAAGCATATAGACATAAGGCATCATTTCATTAGAGACCATGTTTCTAGGGGGAGCATAGCATTAAGCTTTGTAGGCACCGATGACCAACTAGCGGATATCTTCACGAAACCACTAGCCGAAGCTCAATTTTGTAAGATCCGGAGAGAGCTCGGTATGCTTGATTTTGCCAGCCTGTGATTATGTGATGTATTTTTGCGGTGCTATGTGCTTGTTATATTATATGCTATGTGTCTTGTGTGTATTCCCTCCTTTTTGATGAAAACAAAGGGGGAGAAAGTCTTGATGCTTGTTTAGTCTTGATGCTTGTTTATTTAACTCACTATGTTTGGTTCTCTTGCGTGTTAGCTGTTTATTTTCTTGATGCTTATGCTTAGGGGGAGCTTATGCCGTTATTTCTTGTTTATAGCCTCCCTATGCATAAGGTAATTTGTTATCATCAAAAAGGGGGAGTTTGTTGAACCAAGGTCAAACACTCTTTGTTTTGAATGATAACAAATTACAATTTGTTTACTAATGGTTATAGTTGAACCAAAGCACAGGGCAATGAACCAAAAGGGCAGGGCATGAACCAAAGCACAGGGCAATGAACCAAAGCGCTTGGCATGATATGATATCGTAAAGTGTAGAAGCTCGAAGCAGAAACTACTGAAGCGTTCAAGACTTATGTGTTATTTTTCTTTGCATAGGACGCGTGTAAGATCCTATCACTTAAACTTTATGACTTATGTAGTTGAGAGATGATTTTTTAAAATAGAACTATTTTGTTAAAATCTTTTATATAAAAGTATGATTAAATAGGTTAGGCACAAGATGTTTTTAAAGAAAGGTTTTGAATAATGATTTGTTGTTTTTTTAAAGAAAATAGATTCATGAGTTAGTGTTTTAAAAAGAATTTGTTTTTGAAGTAAAGAATCGATTCTTGATTTGGTACATAAAGCTAGAAATCGATTCCCACTTATTTCTAAAGCCAAGAATCGATTTCCCTCTTGCCTTGGAAGCAAGAAATCGATTTCCTCCTTCCTTTAAAAGCCAACAATCGATTTCCCACATCTAATTTGGTTTTGAAAGAACTTGTTTTGGAAAGAAAACAATCGATTGATGACTTTGTGTATTTTAAGCAAGGAATCGATTTTATAACTTGTTTAGGAAGCCAAAAATTGATTTCCCTTCTATTCTTTTAAAGCCAATAATCGATTTCTATATTAGATTGGTTTTAGAAAAGAATTTGTCTTGGAAAGAAAACAATCGATTGATAACTTAGTTTGGGAAGCAAGGAATCGATTTTATAACTCATTTGGGAAGCTCAAAATCGATTTCCATCTTACTTCTTTTAAGTAAGAAATCGATTTCCAACTTATATTTTAAAGAGTAAAATCGATTTTCAACTTATTTCTTTTAAGCAATCAATCGATTCTTCACTTATCATCAATTGTGTTAAAAAGTTCTTCAACGGTCATATTTTTACAATCCCTATAAATAGGATTGGGTTTTCACGATTAAAAAAAACAACAACACACAAATCAAAAAGAAAAGAACGCAAACACTCACCGTTACATTCTTTCTTCACGTTCTTCATCTAGGGTTTCAAAATCTCTCATCTCTCTCAACTACATCGTGTTATATTGTTTGAGGGATTGGATCCTAGCTTTCAGTTGTAATCATCTATAATTGGTTGTTGTGAAATCCTGGGAAGTTTTCTTGGGTAATTCAATCGGGGAGATTGAATTGTAACGAAATCCTTAGCGGGGAGCTTGGGTTCTCAATTTGGGGAAAATTGAGATTAGCGTGGTAGCTATATCGAAGTTGCTTGCTTGTAAGACGTTGAAGAAGTATCTTCTCATATAGTGGTTATTATCAAGTCCAAAGGTTGCAAAGCCGGAGGCCGAGGACGTAGGGCTTTTATCCCGAACCTCGTAAAAATCACGGTGTACTCCTTTCCCTTATCTTTATATTGCTTATCTTTTATAATTGTTAACTGTCGTCGCATTTGCTATTATCACGCGCATATTTAATTATCGTTATAATAATAATTGTTTCTGCCATTGCATATTTGATTATCGTTATAATTATAATTGCTTCTGCCATTGTCATAGTTTGCATAAGTTGTTGCATATAGTTTAAATCCCATTTTCCGCATTCGATTTGAACTAGCATTGTTAATTTTTCGAAAATCCAAAAGAAGTCATATTTAGCATATAACCTTATTCACCCCCCCTCTAAGGTTATCATATAGTCCAACAGGGGATACGAGCTCTTCTGAGTTTAGCCGTTCTTCCGAGTCTCATGCCCATTCTATAGGGGATAGGTCGTGCGGCTCTTCTTCCCAGAGTGCCGATCGTCTAAACCCGCCAGGCTCAGGTCGTCTTTCGGCGGTCAAACGGACATTGATTATTCTTGGGTTTCTTCCACCATTCTAAATGAAGTATCGAAAGTGACAAAAAGGGAGTTGGATTTGGCGGCCCAGTGCGTGGGCAATGACGACCAGGAGTGACAGGTCGAGAGCATGGGAATTGGTGAGCACATTGCTACCTTCCCAACGGAGCTGAAGTTCACTATGTACGTGAGGGTTCTCAACATCATGAAGATACGACCACCCTTTACTCCTTTTGAGCGTGGGGTCCTTTGTTTCTTGGATGTCGCCCCATCATAACTTCATCCCAACTCTTGGGGCTTCGTCAAGGCATTTGAAGTTCTGTTATGAGGAGGATGAGCGGTTTGCAGGTAAATTCTTTTGGCCTAGCTTGACCGGTCAACATATCTTGCTTTTGGATTTCCTTACATTACTTCTTTTTTTTTGTAGAGTTGACCGCGAAGAGGGACAAGGCTTTGGATCAAGCAAAGAAAGCCAAAGATGCCCTGGAGGGATCTGAGAGGAAGGCTAGCATGTTGAAGGAAGAGCTGCAAAAGTTGAAGTCCGCCAAAGAGGTTTCTGAAGCTAAGATGAAGGAAGAGCTGCAAGAGCTGAAGTTGGCCAAGGAGGCTTCTGAGGCTAAGATGAGGGAAGAGTTCGAGAAGTCGGTTTCCGCGCTCAAGGATGAGGTCGAAGCATTGAAGAAAGAGAGAGATGAGAATGAGAAGGTACTGGAGGAGGCTAAAGATTGGGGTGACAGGGTTACCCGTGATGCCGTTGAGATCGTAAAGGATCAGTTTGCTAATGCTCTGAAGCAAGTCCAGCTTCGATATCCCGAGGTGGTGGTTGACACGACTGTTTTTGATCCCAATCATGTCGTCCTAGGTGACCAGATTGTGAAGTCCACCAGCAGGCCTGATGGAACCAACCTGGTCATCTATCAGCGGCCATGAGGGTGGTTGGGTCTTTCTTACACATCCTTTTGTAGTTCTGATATTACTTTACCCTGATTTACGCTTTAACTTTCTAGCTTTGGAGTTTATCTGATTTCGTTGTAACCCATACTCGATGTGTTCATACTCCGACATTTTGTTGCATGGTTTATTTTGCCTAAACTCTTTGCGCATGTATGACACTCAAACTCTTTGAGGATATATCTGATATGTTCGATATGCGTTCTCGTTCTTCGAAACGTTTGTTACATGGGCAACGTCATGGCAATTTATACTTGGCCATACTTGGTCGCCCCTGGTCAGGTCGTACTTGGCCAGGCATGATTGTCCCTTGGCAGGCATGCTCGCCTTAGGCAGACATGATCGTCCTTGGCGGGCATGATCGTCCCTTGTATTGCCAGGTCATACCTGGCCAGATCGCCCAAGGGAGGAGCGGCCACGCCCGCTATACTATCGTGCAAACCGCTAAGTTCGTTTGGTTTACTTAGTTATTTGATAGCCTTACGTGTTAGACTTGTTGATCTCGCGTTATCTGTATTTTCCACCTGTTTCGTTCCAGTGGGATCGATCTTAGCCCGCGGACAGTTTACCGGGCTCCTACCCAGATTTAACTCGCCCTTGGGAATGCGCCTGTTCGTTCGGTCGCCTCGTTTTACTTAAATTCGTTTAAGTGTTTTTCCCCACCTTGCAGTTTATCAAACTCGGTTTAATTCTAACTCGTCTTTATTGACGGACGGGCGGGCCTCGATAAAAAACCCTGTGGGAAAAAGAGCGTCCCGCCCGTTTATTTGTTCACATAGTTTAACACAAAATTCATTGGTAGAAATACAAAAAGACTAATCAAATGTAATATCTCCTAAGGTTGATGGCGTTCCACTTATTGGGAATTAGTCCACCATTCATAGTCTGCAGCATATAAGCACCTTTGCCTGTTTTGAATATGACACGGTAGGGGCCTTCCCAGTTGGGGGCGAGCTTGCCCATGACTGCGTTCCTCTGTCCAATATCTGCTCTCCTCAACACCAGCTGTCCGACACTGAAATCCCTAGGGACGACCTTGGCATTATGCCTCGTGGTCATCCCTTGCTTGATCAAAGTTTCTCTAAGTGCTACCATGCTGCGGAGCTCTTCTACTAACTCCAACTCCTCCCGGATGGCCTGGTAGTTCTCACTAGGCGGCTTGGGGTTGGTCGTCCTCCAGCTTAATTCTCCGATCTCGATCAGGATAAGAGCATCGGTCCCGTAGACCATCTTAAAGGGGGACTCCCCAGTGGTGGAATGTGGGGTTGTTCGATACGCCCATAGCACATACGGGAGTTCTTCAGCCCATCTTCCCTTTGTTTCATCCAATCGCCTTCTGAGGCCACGCAGGATCACTCGGTTTGCAGCCTCTGCTTGTCCATTCGTCTGCGGGTGTTCAACTGAAGAGAAGCGCTACTTCACCCCAAATTCGATCAAAGCTTCTTGAAACTTTTTGTCTGTGAATTGCGTGCCATTGTCGGACACGACCACTTCTGGAATTCTGAAACGGACTAGGATATTCCTCTTGAAAAATCGAAGGCAATTCTTGGATGTTATCGTAGCAAAAGTCTCTGCCTCGATCCATTTCGAAAAATAATCCACTGCTACCACAAGATATTTGGGCTGCCCAGCAACAACTGTGAAGGGACCCAAGAGGTCGATTCCCCACCAGGCAAACGGCCATGGTGCAGTCATGCTGTTCAGTTCGACTGGGGGAGCGAGGTGGACATCTGCGTGTCTTTGGCACTTGTCACATTTTTTAACTAAGAGATTCGCATCCTCATCTATAGTAGGCCAATAGTATCCTGCCCTGAGCACCTTCTTCGCCAATGCTCTTCCCCCTAAGTGATTTCCGCAGATCCCTTCGTGAATTTCTCTAAGTACATAGTTGGCTTCCTCGGGGGAAGACACTTCAAAAGTGGCATGGAAAATCTCCTTCGATAGAGCTGTCCGTTGATAATTGAATAGGAGGATGCTCGCCTGCGTACAAGAGCAGCCTTCTTGGGATCCTCTGGCTCTTCCCCATCCCTGATATATTTAACGATGGGATCGATCCAACTCCCGTCTAGGTCGATCATGCATATATCAAGGTCCATAAATATCTGTTCAAGCTGCACGCCCCTGTGTGAGTACTTTCTGAATTACGCTCCTGTGGTTCCCTGGACTCTTTGTGCTTGCAAGCTTTGCCAGTACATCTGCTCTTACGTTCTCCGTCCTAGGGACACGCTTGACTTCTGCGTGCTCAAAGCGCTCCAATAAGCCTCTTACTTTAGTTAAGTACCTTTGCAAGACCTCATCCTTTGCAGTGAAGGTCTCTTTGATCTGAGATACCACCAGCAAAGAAGCAGCAGTCCGGCAATGCAAGCCTCGTACTCTGCTTGGTTGTTGGAGGTAGAGAACGAGAATGTTAAGGAGACCTCGATCGTCGTCCCCTTGTCACTTTCTAAGATTAGTCCTGCCCCACTGCCCTTGCTGTTAGACGAGCCATCCACGTGCAATATCCAAAGAGGATGCATCGGGTTTTTAGGGATGGGAGTCATCTCAGCTACAAAGTCCGCCAACACTTGAGCCTTGATGGCTGATCTTGCCTCATACTTTATTCCATATTCTGACAATTCGACTGCCCACTTGATCATTCTGCCAGCCAGGTCAGGTCGGTGTAAGATTTGTCTGATGGGCTGGTCAGTCCGTAGGACGACCTGATGAGCCACAAAATAAGGCCTTAGTCTTCGAGCAGCCACAATATGCGCCAACGCCAGCTTCTCAATCTTTTGATATCTTAACTCTGCCCCCTGGAACGCTTTGCTGACAAAGTATACAGGATTTTGGTTGGATCCTGCCTCTCGTACCAATATTGCCGACAATGCCTCGTCAGTGATGGAGAGATATAGGTAAAGTGTTTCTCCTTGCTCTGGTGTGGTTAGTATTGGAGGTTGTAATAGAGCTGTCTTCAACTGATCGAGAGCCTGTTCACACTCAGGCGTCCAATGAAACTGAACTTCTTTCTTCAACAACTTGAACAGGGGAAGCGACTTGTTCGCAGCTTTGGCTATGAAACGCGAGAGAGCGGCCACCATCCCATTTAGCTTTTGTATTTCTTTTTTAGTGGTGGGCGACCTCATCTCCGTTACCGCCCTACATTTGTCCGGATTGGCCTCGATTCCCCTCTCTGTGAGGTAGAAGCCTAAAAACTTGCCTGCTCTGACTCCGAAAGTGCATTTCTCAGGGTTGAACCTGAGGGAGTTTTTTCGAGCTTCTGCAAACACTTCTCTCAGGTCTTCCACATGTCTTGGATCCTCCCTACTCTTAACTATCATGTCGTCTAAGTATACTTCCACCACCTTGCCTATCTGCTCCCGGAAAACTTTGTTCATCATTCACTGGTAAGTCGCACCAGCATTTTTCAATCCAAAGGGCATGACCTAGTAACAGTAATTGCCCTTATCTGTCATAAAAGTTGTTTTTTCTTGGTCAGGTGGGTGCATGGCGATTTGGTTGTAGCCCAAGTATGCATCTAGAAACGACAACAATCGGAACCCACTCGCATTGTCGACCAGTCTATCCACGCTGGGCACTAGGAATGCGTCTTTTGGGCATGCTTTGTTAAGGTCCGTGTAATCCACGCACATCCGCCATTTACCGTTTGCTTTCTTTACTAAGACTACGTTGGACAGCCAGGTCGTATACTTGATCTCTTTGATGAATCCTGCTTTGATGAGGTCGTCAACTACCTTGGCTGCGGCCTGCGACTTCTCTTCTTTCTGCACCCGTTGTCGCTGAACAACCCATCTTGCCTCAGCATCTACGGCCAAGTGGTGGCAAGCGACCTCTGGGGGAATTCCAGGCATATCTGCTACGCTCCACGCAAATAAGTTGGCGTGTTCTTTCAAGCATAGTATCAGTTGATCTTTCACGCTAGTGGGGAGATCGCTCCCTATCCTGATCGTCTTTTCCGGGTCGTCACCCAACTGTACATGCATAAATTCTCCATCTGGTTCTGGCCTTTTTATCCTCTTCTTGAGTTCCCTGGTCAGGAGGTCGTCCCCCTCCTCTACTTCACTGTCAGGGTCGTACCGAGCGTCCAGGTCGGCCACATTAACTTGTTCTCCTCCTTTCATTACATCTTCTATTTCTCTTCTCACTCGCTCACCTTGCTCCTTGAGACTTAGGAAGAATGCTCGTTTTGCTGAAAGCAGGTCAGCGTTAACTGTTGCTATCTCTCCTTCTTCAGTGTAAAACTTCATTTTGAGATGAACAGTAGATGGGACTTCTTCTAGTCGCGCTAGTGTTGGACGGCCGATGAGGCACTGGTAGATTGACTTACATGGGAGCACTATGAAGTTCGTCCTTATCGTTCTGCACAAAGGTCTCTCCACGGTGTCATCCCCGAAAGTGACCATTAACTCAATGCGCCCGATCGGGGTGGTGGTCGTCCCGTTGAATCCGGTTAGGACTGTTCCCCTGTAAGGTCTCAAATCTTCTCTCGATATTTTCAGTACATCCAGGAGGTCTTCAAAGATGATATCTGCAGAGCATCCCTGATCGACCAGGATCCTCTTGACATCCACATTAGCCATGACTGCATACACGACTAGTGGGACTTCGTGATTGGGCGTCCCATCAAGGAGGTCCTCGTCCCCAAATGAGATGGACGGCCTCTTCGTGAGGATCCTTGGGGTGGACGTTGATGCAACGCTCAGGATCTGATTCCATCTTCTCTTTATTGACTTGTTCGTTTCCCTTCTATCAGTGGGAAGACCTCCCATTATCACCATCGCAACGGCTCTTCCCTTGGATTTTCTTGTGTCCAAGACTTCATCGTCCCCATCCTCATCCTCTTCTCTTATCTTAGCTATCTCGTTAGCTGGTGCCTTTCCTTTTCTAGGTGATCGCACCAGCTTCGTGTCTTCTCTCCGGTCGGCTTGGTCTTTCTTTACATACTGGGACAACTTGCCCTTTTTGATCAACTCTTCTATGTCATCTTTGAGGGCCATGCAATTATTAGTATCATGGCCGTTGCTCTTGTGGTAGCAACAGTATTTTTTAGAGGGACGCTGCCCTTCCTTCAAGACGAGAGGGTCTGGTCTTCTCATCTCCCTAAGTTTTGTGTTTGCACATTCTGTCAGGATCTATGCGTACGAGGTGTTAAGTTTCGTGCGGTCGGCGAATTTCCTGATCTTGGGGTCTCTCTGCGAGGCCCCCTGGTGTTTCCGCTGTCTCTGGTCGCGCTTTTCGCGAGGTTGTCTATTCAACCCTGCTTCAACAGCTTCGATGGCCATTGTTTTTTCTTCGTAGTTCATAAACCTTTGAGACCTTCGGAGGAAGGTTTCTAAATACATTGGTAAGTGTAGACCAACTTCTACCTCAAACCTGCTCCCTCGAAGGAGTCCCGTCCTCAAGAAATACAACCTTTGATTGTTATCCAGGTTCCTCACCTGGTCTGCCTCCCGATTGAATCGCTCCACATAGCTTCGAAGGGATTCATGGGGTACTTGCCGGATCGCAATCAAAACGTCTTGAGATTTGGGTTTTATTCTTGACGTTGTGAAACATGCAAGAAATACTCTGGCTATCTGCTCCCATGAAGAGATAGTGTTTGGACGTAGCTCGGTGAACCATTCCAAAGCTGATCCCTCCAAGGTTAAGGGGAAGATCTTGCATTTAACAGGTCTTGATGCCCCCCTATATTGCATCATAACGTCGAAGTGCTTCAGATGGGCGGCAGGATCTTGCACGCCGCTATACATTTTGAGCCCGGAAGGGGGTTTTCGTAAAGAGCATGGGATAGGGTACTCGTTTATCCGTCTGGTGAAGGGACCCAAACCCGTGTGCGTTGCACCCCTGCGAGGTCTTCCTCCTTCCAGTTTATTTCTTGGTCGGTTACGCGGGCGTGTTTCGTAAGAGCGACTTCGCGATCGATGGCAGCGTGGAGGCGTTTCATAGGATTGGTTGTGTGATCGAGTGGGCGAGCCGCGTGATCCGGATGAATCATACGAGGATTCCTGTTGCGAAGATTCCTCCAGCCAGTAAGTGTAATCTGAAGCGGAGGGTGTGATGATCGGCGGGGTTAGTCCTCCTCCTCGTCCCCTTCGGCGGGGTGGAGATCTGTGGACCAGGTGTCTTCTAGGAGGCGAGCTGTGTCTCCTAGACAGGTCGTCCCGACGATGAAGTTAGGGTGCAGTATTCACCCGTCTGGATGTCACCTGATCTTCCACCTGAGTGATGAGGTCGTTCTGTCGGGTGATCTGCCGGTCTTGGTTTCTAAGTTGTTCCCTGAGCTCCTGAACCAAGTCTGCCGGAAGGGTGACAATGACCTGCTGGGTCGTGCCAGGATGGGAACCAGAGGCGACGACCTCAGCGTTGGTCATTGTTCCTCCCACCGTCGACTGTGGTCTGCCACGAGTTGCTTTTGCCTTTGGAGGCATTTGAAATGTTGGTGGGATTGTAGGAGCTCCCACTGTGGTCGCCAATGAACCGTACCTTGAGATGATCTGCGGAGACGGTCAAGGGACGGATCGTCTGATACTGTAGGCTGAGGGGGACCTGAACGCGCGAGGGGGTGTACCTGCAAGAACACTCCGACGCCCAAGTCAGCTATATCGGGCTACAATAATATCTAGTGAATGAATTGCGTACCTAACATCTGGTGACTGGAGGTATTTATAGTGAATAGTTTGGATCGTTGGCGTCGGATAGCCCATTTGCGATGGGGGCCCAAGTATCAGTGGAACTGACCACTTCGTTATTGGGCTGGTTGATTCGCTGTTGGATCAGGCCCAACGAAGCTAGCCCTTCCCTTGCTGGGTTGGATCGTTGCTATTGGATTGGGCCTGACGACTGGCCCAGTCCAGAACAGCATCCATTTGTCTTCACAACACACTTAGAAGAAAGTTTGACAATAGAGAAAGAGCAACGAAAGAATAAGATTGAGGCAAAAGCTGGGGTTGAAAATATGTGGGTCAAGGAACGCAAAATTACACGTAATATTCAAAAACTGTTAGATGCATTTACGGACACATGGGACATTGCTTCTGTAAATACATATATAGAAGACACGTTTATGCATGAATACACATATACACTTATTTTATAGGAGGAGGTTTTCCCTTCTCATACATTTGTAGCGGTATCTTGAAACTATTCGAATTATCATTTCCACACATAAGAAAAAACTATAAAATGAATAAAAACACGACAAAATCGAAAGAACAAGATGAGGGATGTTGGGCCTGATGAGAGAGGGTTGGGTTGAGGGTGTGATTTATGGTTTAGAGAGAAGAGGGGAAGAAAGAGATGAAGTGAGGAAAAAGACATGGAAGAAGAGTAGGGAAGAATATTGAGGATGTGAAAGAGTTTTAAAAAATGAAACTAAAGAGATTTTTCGTAATGATATTTATAGGTTCCCACCCGTAAATTGTGTAAAAACCAAAAAGCTAAAAAATATAAAAGGCACTGTGTGGTGTATGCTAGCAAAAATTGGGGTGAAATTATTGATTCCTTATCATTTTGCCATATTTTTCAGATTGGGCCAATCAATAGGTCCAACGGGAAGTTGGTTAATCAAATGTACTTAATCCGTCAATCATCGTTAAATGTACTTAATCCCTCAAGCTTTCGGATTGCCGTTTAGGGTTAGTGGTTGATAGGGGTGGGAATAGGCCAGACCTTCCGACAGTGGCCTATGGTTCAGCCTACGTCAGGCCCAGACCAAACCAGATTTTTTTTAAATAAACCGGGCTAAGGCTTTATAAAAAGTCTATTTAGCTAAAAAAGTCAGGCCACAGGCCATGGAAAAACCTTTTAGGCGTACTAGACCGACCTATTTAAGTAAATTTAAACAATGATTTTATTAATATTATTATTATTATATGAAACTTAGTAAATATAAATTTTCAAATATTTACTATTGATTTAAACATATCAACATACATCAATTTTTTTTGTCAAAAAAAAAACATACATCAATTTTTTGGCACATTTAAAGTTATAATGTAAAATATAATTTAAATTGGATGACATATAAAATAAAACTTAATTTCACTGAAATATTAGCTTCTTAGTCGATTTACATGCATCATATATCTTTTTTTGTCAAAAAAAAAATCTATCTCGTACAAATATAGCACTTCTCTATGATAAATTCTCAAACGCCTCTCGTCGCTTGGCCTAAATCAAATAATCAAATAATAAAAAAAAAATCAAATAATACAATTTTTTTTTGTTGATTTGATCGGTTTGAAGAAACTAGTAGAATTCAATTTTCAAATGATGCGTCACAAGACACAAGATAATGTGTCCTAGCTAGCAAGTGGCTCCATGAGGCGCAGCATGTGACAAATTACGATAAAATTGGAACTTGGATTATGACCAAGAATACAATGTGCACATGGGCTTGAAAGGATGCTGACAATTTACTCTTATTCTTATATTTGTTCCCTTTGAAAAATTTCCCCACCTATATTATTCTGAATGCCAAAAGCCAAATGCATTAAAAATAGTAGGAAAATAACATGCATATGTACAAGAGTAGGAATTGCTGCGACCGGGTAATGCGCCTTGATTGATGTTAAACACACAGCCCCAATGATTGTTTGATGTTTAACTAGTTTTTTTAAATGCTTTCGATGAAAGTCTAATCTTCGTTAGTGTTTAAAAGAATAGTTTGCACTGACCAACACTTTGGGCTATTACGAGCTATCTATGGAGTGTTTCAATGCTTTCAATGAAAGCCTATTCTCTCTTTGTTCTTAGAAACAAAGTTCGCAGTGGTCAACAATGAGTTTATCCACCGTGAGAATCAAATCCGAGATCACCAAGACCAGGTCGACCTCTTGTGTTCCAAATAGCTTATTCTAATGGGTCAATGGTGTTGATTTGTTTGATGTTTATAGTTGGTTATAGATATGCATATTTTTCATTTATTATGTAGTTAATGTATTTTTTAATTGTTTTAATTTATATGTTTATTGAGTAATGTTACTTACTCTCTACCAACTAGCATTGTTTTTATTAGAAGAGTAATGTTACTTACTCTACCAACTACCAACTACCCAAAATAAAGGGATCCTTCAATGTAATTGTAATCAGTTTTTTTCATCAATCCGAAAATGTGAAATATCATTTTCACGAATCACTCTCTGTCAATACCTGTGAGAAGCCAAAATATTTATTTAATATCTTTTTCGTAAAACTAAGAAGTTAGGTTATATATCATTGGACTAGATTATAAGGTTATTTAATCGAATGATGGTAATCAAATTTATCATACTAGTTTATAGTTTTTTGAATTAAAAGATAGTTTGGTCCCTGAAGATATCACTGAACATTGTGATGTATACTGTTGACTGAAGACGTGATAGTTGACGTGGCATCAAGTTGTTTTTTTAAAATGCATAGACCTTTTGGGACATTTTAGTCCTAATATCAAAAAACTTCAGTGAAGAGCAAAAAAGAAATATATTGGTGGGACACTCTACTCCCTGTCCAATGAGTCGTTGAGACGTTTCACAAAAAATAATAATAAAGGGAAATTTAATTAGTCTCTCCTCTTTCATTAATCCACCTTCAAGCTTCATTTCTACAAAAAAGATAGAGACTCCAAAATCAATTAAAGAAGCCGAACCCTAAATAAGTGAACAAAGTGAGTCTCTTATTTCTAACAATTTCTTGCACTTTCCTTTGATTTGTTGCATTTTCTTGAATTTTTGTTAATTTTTCGATTTATGCTTTTTTTGTTCTATCTCGCAACTTCTAGAATTTATTTTACTTTACGTTGTGTGTTGTGATCTATGTTCTGGATTTTGAATATAAATGAAGCATTAGCAGAGGAAATGTGAGCTTGGACATATATGGAGAAATGAAGTTTGGAGGTGGATTACTGGAGGATGGACTCATTTGTCCCTTATTAGTGTCTTAATAGCTAGTTGAACAAAGACTAAAGTGTCTCCTTTAAAACACGGACCAATGTGTTCCTTTTTTCTCCTCAATGAAGTTTTTTGATATTGAGACTGAAACATCCCAAAAGGTGTACGCGTTTTCAGAAGAAAAAAACAACTTCACGCCATGGACAAATGGACCAATGTATCCCTATTTCGAATTCTTCAGGACTATTTTAGGAATTGATATTCCTTGGTGACTATGTTGGCCCTTGTGATATTCTCCAAGGACTTACTTGTCCCTTTACTTTATGTTTTTTTATAGTTAAGGATGGGAATAGGCCAGACCGTCTGACAGGGGCCTACGGCCCAGCCTACGTCAAGCCTAGGCTAGGCCATGCTTTTTTATGATAAACCAGGCTAAGGCTTTTTAAAAAGCCTATTTAGCTAAAAAGACCAGACTACAGGCCCCCAAAAAAGTCTTTTAAACCTACCAAACCAGCCTATTTAAGTAAATATATAAATCATATTTTTATTAATATTATTTTTATTATATTAAATTTTTTTCATTGTGTTAAATCATAAATTTGCTAATATTTTCGATTAATTTAAACATATATACATCAAATTTTGACATATTTAAAGTTATTATAAAATAAAATTTGAATTGAATGTCATATAAAACATAACTTAATTTCACCGACGTATTAGCTTCTTAGTGTATTTACGAAAGCATATATCACTTAAAAGTCGTAGGCTTTCATAAAAAAAATAGTGAAATAGACTTTTGAACAGATCGACTTTCACCCCTTAGTGGGCTTTTAAGAAGACCAGGCCTTAAAAGCGAGCCTACAACAGACCATAGGCTAGGCTCAGACCTAACACTTTCAACGCAGGTCAGGCCCAGACCATGCAAAGTCCAGCTCGGCCCAACCTATTCCCACCTTAGCTAGTTGTAACGTAAAGTAACAAATGAGCTTATAGCTTGTAGTTTTTTTTTTTCTTTTGTTTTTTTCTCTTATTTATATGGCCATTATTGAATTCTTTTTCATTTTACTTATTCAACATATAGATACATTTCATTCGTTTGTGCTACTTTATATTTATAAATTTACTTAAACAACAAATTTTAATTTCGAACGTATTACAGGTTTAGCTTGCCGTTGGTTTTTGGCAGAGGTCCAGCTCCTCTGTGTATGCTTTATGAGTTCTTGATCCAATTTACTATTTGACAATTACTGAAGGAGTACTTAATGGTATTCGTTAATAATTGATGGTACTTCAATAGTCATACTAGATGCTAGTTTTATTTTAAGCTCATGACATTAGTGAGCTCATGGAGTCCAACTCACCTAAATTTTTTGTAACAAAAAATATGCTAGTTTTATTTTAAACTCATGCTCGATGCGATTAATGAACTACAATAATTGTCGTTCATATCTATGTTCAAAACATAATAAAATGTTTCTCCAATAATTTGTATTACTTAGTTTGAGTTAGATAAGTTAGTTATTCTTATTGGTTTAAAATCACGAGCTAATTAATTTAATACATCTTGTGTTGATAAGCTTGCAGGTCATGGAACTAGCACCCGTGATTTTACTTAGTGGAATCTTATCCCGAGCTTCATTGCGGAGGGTTCTCCTTTTGCCTCCTCTTTTTGGTGTGCTACAGATGATTGTTAGCGACTCTGGTGCCGACCTGGTTGGGATGAGAGTTGATATAGTGATGCTTTTGCACACCTATGTAGGTTTGCTTTTATTTTTGTCCAGTAATAATAATGTTTATGCTCATAGGTTTTGGTTTCGTCCCCCCATGTTTTCTGTACATTTTCTTTTTTTATCAATAAAATTTAGGGGGAGTACTCTTTCCTTCCTGGTGTTTTTTTTCTAAGGAGAGTTTTTGCATCAAAAGGTTTTAACGAGGCTCCATATCTCTTTCTTTTGTTTAAAAAAAGAAAATTAAATCCTAGCCTATTATATTATAGGTTATCATGCTGAAAATACTTATGATTGTTCAAGCAACAACCCTAAACATGCACACTTATTCTAGGTTGTAGTCTTGACTCATGCCTTTCTGCTTTCATTTGTATTTGATTTGACACTACAACATTTTTGACTTTAGGCCACACCTCTCATTGCCACGGCTAAAAAACCGTGGCCTGAACACGGAATAGGCCACGTGTTTACAAGTGTGGCTAATGAGATAGGTATAGGCCACGGTTTCGGTAACTCGTAGTTAGGCCACAGTTTAAAAACTGTATAGGCGACGGTTTAAAAAGTGTGGATACCTAAGACCACATTTGTCAAACCGTGGTCTCTAAAAATTAACTAGGCAGCGCATAAAACCGTGGCCTGAAAGGTTGCCTTTGTTTATAGGCCACAACTGAAAAACCGTAGACTAAAATGTAACTAAAAACCGTGGACTATAGGCTCTTTTCCAAAAAATTGTGGATGTGCTTCTTCAAAAACTAGGCGCCAAGTCACAAAAATTAAGCGCTTTTTGTCCAAAATTAGGCGCTTCTCCAAAAATTCTTTCGCTTCTTTTTTTTCTTTCATTTCTGCAAAAGCAAAAACCCACTTTCTTTCGTCTCTATGATTCCCACAACAAAACCCTCCGTTTTCCTTTCACACAAAAGCTAGCCTTCTTCATCAAAACCCAGAATCATCCAACCTTCATCACTATCAGAAACCCAGACGCAGAGGGCTTCTCCTTACTCCGCTGCCGCTGTTTGATGCGTCATCATCCCAGCTTCTTCTCTGTCACCGCTGCTGCTCTTCACTGCTCAAGGTGAAATTTCGTTTTCCTTCTTCTCCTTTTCATTTCCATTTTCCATCTTCTTCAATTTGTTTTTCTTCTTCAGTTCGTTTTTTGTTGCCTCTTTGATTTCCTTTTTCTTGATTTTGATTTTTAGGGTTTTGTGTGATTTGGGAATTAGGAATTGGGTAGTGCCGAAATTTGCATCTCATCCGAAGCTGCTTGTGTCCGTGTTAAATAACAGTGCATCCAGCAAGTTTTTCTTCAAGGTAAGCTTCAATTTGTTTGTATCATAAAAATTAATTTAAATAGTTGTGTAAATTAATATGTTTTCTCGCATAAATGATGCTTGGAGAAGCTACAAAAGCAAGATAAAAAAAAAGCATTTTCTGAAGTACAATAGTATGAAGGAAAGGTTAAAACACCGTCCCAAGAACATATCCTCGTCTCATTTCAAAAAGTTGCTGGCATATTGGACAAATGAAACCATTCAAGTAAGATAATAGCATTGCTTATTAATTTAAATTTATATTTCATTTTCAGAATTTAATTTCTTTCTCCATGCAGGAAATTAGCCAAATAAATGCAGAAAATAGGGCTAAGCAAAAGTACATGCATCGTGTTGGACCAGTAAATTTTGCTAGAATTCGTGCAAATTTGGTATGGTAATCATGTGCTTTTATGTATCATATTCTATATGTAAATAAAATAGTCTCTTAATTAATTTTGATTTCAATCTTTGTAGCGTGCAAAGAAGAAGGATGGAGAAGAAGTTACCCAAGCTGAAATGTTTATCCATACTCGCAAAAGCAAGAAAGGGAAAAAAGTGGATGATCAAACACAAAATGCAATTGTAAGATTAATATTGCTATTCTCCAATCATCTCTCAAATAGTGCAATTGTTAGACACAAAAGTAGTGGTGGTGGTGTTACATGTTAGGACACAAAAGTAGACACAATTGTTAGACTCAGAATCATTATACTTTTCAATATGCTCTAAACTGCTAAAACTGAGCTTAAACTCAGAATCATTATACTTTTCCAATTTATTCTACAATCTCATTGACTGATTTTTATTTTGTTACAAATCTCATTACAAATCTCCAGTTTTTACTTTGTTGTTGGAAGTTTATTGTTGTGTTGCTTTGTGGATTAAATACATGCAATTGTTCTTATTTGTAAGTGACTGGTACAAAATTATATACATGCTTTGTGGCTTTGTGTTTATGTGACAGCTCTAAATACAAGTCAAATACATGTTATTATTTGTAATGTGCTGCTGTGTGGCTTTGTGTTGCTGCTGCTTGGAATTTTTGTGGAACTTTGTGTTGCTGCTGTTTTTGTTACCTTCAGTTTCAGTTAATGTGCCTTATGAAAAAATGCTATAATTGTATGTATTAGGATATTCTTGAAGAATCAATTGATAATTCAAGTGAAGATGCAAAAAAAGCATTCCAATTATTGCTTGGCAAAGAAAAGTCTGGTAGAATGCGTTGCCATGGAAGAACTATGACTCCATCAATAATGAAGAAAAATGAAGAAATTGCTTCGGTAAAGAAGCAATATTCTAGTAAAATTACAGCTTTGGAAAGGAAGATGCAAGCATATGATGCTCTTTTAAAAAATGTGTTGATGCAACAAAATCCAAATTTAAGTGAAGAAGCTGTCAACAACTTAATGCAGGGTGCTTTTGAAAATAACAATAGTGAAGCACCACACAATACTGTTAACAATTTGGCACCACTTTCTTCTACATCAACTAATGCTCCTCCTCTTGAAAAGGTATATGATCTTGTAGAATGTGTTTACAATGTTGTAATGTTCTTGAATGTCATGGATATGTAACTTTTGTAATGTTTTATGTTTATAGGTTGGAAATGATTTTGAGGATCCTAGAGATGATCTTGAAGGTTTTGAAGAGTGACGTCATACAACTGGAAAAGACAACTTTTGGATTTTGAAGAGCAATGTTGCTACAAACATATGGAGATTATTTTGTGGATTTTATTTTAATTAATGAACAAATATACTTTTTATATTTTTTGGATTCAGTTTATGTTGCTATATTTTGACTATTAATGACAATTGACAAGATGAATATTGCTTAATGCATGATATTAACTTTGGAAATTTGCTTGTCAATCTTTTTTTAATATATTGTTCATATTTGAAAAATTGATGTCTATATGTTGTTTACAAATGTCATATAATTATTAAAATATTGCCTTGAGTGATAACATCTAAATAAAAGTAGTAAAAAATATTAAAATAAAAGCAACTTATAGGCCACAGTTGTAAATGCGTAGCTTAAAAGTAGTTTCCACGGTTGAAAAAACGTAGCTTAAAAGTACTAGTAACAGTTTTAAAACTGTGGTTTAAACGTACAGGCCACGGTTTTAAAACTGTGGTTTAAACTTATAGGCCACAATTATTTATGTGTAGCCAATTGTAAACCGTGGCCGGAAACTAGACTAGTAAACCGTGGCCTATTTTAATAACTCTGGCCACGGTTTTATTGTTTCGTGGCCTAATCTTCCAAAACCGTGGCTTAAAGAAATAGGCGACGCTCACCTAGGCAGCGCCTTAAAAACCGTGGCCAACTCGTGGCCTAAGGTTCAGGCCACGGTTATTTCACTTCTGGCCACGGTTTTCTGTTGTTGCCTAAACTCAAAAATGTTGTAGTGTGACCACAATCTGATATCCACAACTCTAGAACACTCTTCCGAAGCTAAGATACAAGTGTTAACCTAGATAAATTCAAAGAAAATTTAAGTGAATACTTAACCTTGTTACAGCTTAGCTTTCCAACAACACCTCAATCAGACATTTATACCTCAATTTATGACCAAAATAGTGCAATAGTCGTAGCAAGATACAATAGGCACGCATAGTCCATGTTTTGCACGCTAATTCACTATTTTGGTTCTGTTTCAGTGCGTCCTCATTTTGAGCAGTAAATAACATTCTACCTATGAGTTTGTCTGATTTTCAACTCAAAATTTCAATCAAACTCAAACCAAAACACACCAACACATCAAAACATCATTTTACATGAATATAAGCACAATCATACACTCAATATTACACAACATGCTCAAACCACTTAATTCACACTACATGCAAAGTATCAAACTGAAATTTAAATAACTCTTTTCCAATGATTTGAAGAAAATCCTTGGCCATCACATTATATCTTTGTCATGCTTGCAAAAAGATTCAATTTTGTGCAATAAACTTAGTGATACAATCAAGTCGGACTTATTGGTGCTCATGAGCTAACGAGCAAAGTTTACCTCTATGAATATTACACAAGCAGATTCAAAACAAGTAGTGGAAGAAACCCAAAAACTCCTAGTTCCAGCTATTTACTCTACTCAAAATCTACCACAAACACCCGAGTTACTGCCTCAAACCTCTTCTTCTAGTTTCCCTATACAATATATCCATAGCTTTGCTTTAGAATCTCACTCTAATTAAGAGGAACATCGAAATAGTTTTGGCAAGGGTTTGAAGAATGGATTTTAGGTGGTATTTTGGGAATTCTTTGGTTACATTGAGAAGGAATCAGTATAGATGATGAAGATTACAAGTTTTTGGGTTGAATATGAGTGATTTACAAGCCAAAGAGATTACGATTTCCTCCCCTCTTTCTTCCTTGTCTCACACCCTCTCCTTCACGCTAAAACCTCATATGCTGAATTTTTGAAATGCATCTTCACACCGATGGCCTTTCTTTTATTAAATAAATTATTAAAAGTAATTATAAACAGTGATGGGGTGTATGTGGTGGGGGTACTAGGGGCGCATGGTAAGCTAAAGGGAGGGTATTGATAAATAGTTTTCAAGTTTGGGTATTGATAGTTTTAAATTCAATGTTCTAAATTTGTTTATTTATCACCCATAATTTATACCTTTAAATTTAATAAACTTGATCAATCTAAATTAAATAATTATCTCAATATCACTCAATTGATGCAAATCAAACACACAATATAACTCAAACTATTAATTTGACAAATAGTTTAAAAATTTGGGGTGATTTACTGAGTCCACAAACAATATAACTCAGTAAATCACAAATAGTTTGCCATATGACACCCGATTCTTCGTACAAAAAATGAACGTGTAAAGCATACAAAATAACATGTAAATATGAATTTAATTAAAAATATTTTAGCATAGCGAACATCACGTTACATGAAATTCAATAACAAACTGAGGAAATAAGTTTTTAAAACAAACGAAAATCATAAGAGTAAAATTCAATATTCTTATGTCACATAATACAAAGCTTTTATTACATAACTTTAAACCAAAACATGGAGAAATAATGATAATTTAATGAAATGGCTGCATTTGACTACTCATCATCCACTACATCGTCACCACCTGCAATATCACTTTCAAAATGTGCACAAGGGTGTACGAAGAGCCACAAAGAAAGAAGAGTGAGAATTCAGATGATAAGAAAATCAAACAATAGGAGAAGTAAAAAAAAACAACATGCATACAACCAAAACAACTGCCTCCAACCATGCATCTACCAACACGTCCATCAAATGATACCATGTAAACTTTGAGGGAGCTAGATGAGAGTATCCTCAACATCCTGAAACATAAGTAGAGTCTAGTCAAGATATTTCGGTGTATTTATAGGTTCCTCACCTCGCCTTTCTGTAAGACTTTGCCACTGGCTGCCTGCAAGACTGAGCTAAACTCATTATGCCCGTCTCCACATTATTCCTATAATTAGTTTCTCACAACCCACTTATCATCTATCATCATCAACCCGTGACAAACTCTCACCCACAATTAATTCATTTTCATATCTCTATGGGTGCATCTCATCCATATTGCAACGAGTCATTGCCCACTCTACATCAAGGTTCCTCAAACACCGGTTAGCCCGCTAGTCATCATAAACCTCAAACAAGTCTGTAACCATTCCATAAGTAACATCTATTTATCTAATTTCTACCATCATCAACATCAACCAATTCCAAAGAAATATTAGTAGGCTAACTATGTCCTAATTGCAACATCTTTAACAAAAACAAAAACAATAAAGAATCATTGAAGATAATATTTCATTCGACATTTACAAAATCATATGGAATGAACAGAAATAGCATACATCACCTACAACATCATCATATGTATACATATCACAAAGGTGGCTCCTTGCTCCCACAAGGGTCGTATAACATCAAACACAATAAGATAAATACAATTTTTCCTACGTGGTGTGACAACCCGTAATAATAAATCACACAATACTTAGAGGTCACAAGACACCCTAATCAAGTAGATTACGTCCCAATCTACCCAATTCTTGCATGCACCTTCTTTTAACCTTAATGAATATTTCACAATTCCAAAGGTGTCCTACGTGCATTAGGGTAGAGACCAATGTCGTCCTTTGATTTCAAGAGTCATAATCATCAAAAGATAAAGAAACTAGTGTAAGGGTTTCGAGATAACAAAGGGTAGAATGAAGATATATGAATGGTTTAGGGCCAGGGAAAGATCCACTTATATTTAATTGGGGGAATTTGCCCCCGTTTGAATTTTTTTTTTTGAGATTACGTTTGAAAAATTATTTTGCTTTGACATATATATAACAAATTTATTTAGTCCCCATAAAAACAGGGTTTCCCTCATTAGATAGTTTTCAAAATTGAATGTAGAAATTTGTAAGAGATAAGTAAAAAAGAGAATAAATTGATACTAAATTTATCATTTTAACTATGTAATAATTTGAAGAAATTTAGATATTATAGGATTTTTCTGAAATGAAATTATGTATTTTGAAAAAAATTACAATATTTGTTTGAAAAGTATTATAAACTATTTTTTTCCCTCACTAGTAAAGTTTTCTGGATCCGTCCCATTTTAGGGCTAACCAATCAACTTTCTCTTATTATAACAGTAGGATGTCAAAATTATAGAGAACAGGATTACGACGGTAGGATCTAGTTTAGTCCTTAAAGAGGCCTAAAACAAAGAATATGAAAAAGGTAGATGATTTAGAATTCAAACAAATATAAATTGTAGAAAAATAGGGTGTTACATGCCATACATAATATCTATATATATATAACATTTGACAATGCATCTCCATTAATGCATTGCCAAATGTCAATTTCTTATGAACAGTATAATAAATACAATATCAAGGCCCCACATTTAATTAGCAATATACTTTATTTTTGTAATGCAATATTTTATACAATTATTTCCAATAAGAAAAATACTCCATCTAAATCGTGAATCAGCTAGAAAACCCATTCGTTGATCCAGATCATTACCTATAATTTCACCTCACTATTATTTTCTCCATCTACCTGCAATACAATTGAAATTGAAGAAAGTCGCTAAATGTGATTTTCTATATCTATATATTAAACAATTGAGAATGCATCTCAATTAATGACATTCCAAATGTCATCTTATTATGCATTTGTTAATTAATATTATTTGGTATAATCACACATTTAGTTATAATTTAAAAAAATATGCAGAAAAACACAACTTTTCAAGATAGAATTGATCTTTTTTTTTTTGACAATAAATATAGAACAGATCTATAGACTATAATATAAAATATAATAGTATATAGAAAACATCTTAACTCATGAAGCACGCATGTTCATAAAAACATAATTAGACCTATTTGTATAAGAAAATTTATAATCTGCTAAAAAATAAATTAGCCGCTAATTATAAATATGACTATCTGAAAGTCAAAATATAGTGACTACCATTTTACAAATTGCCAAAAAATTAAATGTCAAAATCAAATCAACTTATTTCCTAAATCAAAATTCAGTAACAATAATTTTATAAATTGTAGTAACAATTTTATGCTTTAATATGACCAGCTATAGAATGTCCTTAACCCCACAAGCGGGAAATATCAGAAAATCAATTTTTAATCGAGTATAAAAACGAATTTAATTCGAGAAATTTTTTGATGCTGCATTGTGGAGTTCACTTGCTATTATTTCAAAAATAGTTTGTAGGCCTTCTTTTACATATGACAGCTTAATGTATCAATTGTTTTATATATATATATATATATATATATATATATATATATATATATATATATATTCCTGCTTTCATTATGCTTTCTTCACATACAGTATCTCAGTGACAATATTGTATGACCAATTGTAAAATTATGTTGTTGTAAAAATTAGCGAAATCCATTTCTAATCAATTGGATAATTTTCTCATCCATTTAGTTGGTTATCGACGGGATGTTATTTACATACATGCTATTTTGCAGCTACAGGAAGGAATTAGTGACAAGTTAATGAAATTGGGAGGTTGGTGCATTACATGACTAATTTATATGAGCGTTGCTAATATTGTTTTGAAGACAATGAGCCAAAGATTTATCTTGCTGAAATTCAAGGTACATCCCCTAAGGGAGCTTTTGAATTTGTTAATTGTCTATGGTGGTTGCTGTAATATTTGATATAAAAGTTGTAGGATATGAGTGAAAAATGATAGATAGCTGAAATGTAAAAGGTGAAGGAACTCAAAATCGTGTAAATGGGAAGCTTCAAATTTCTTACCCAGTATTGACTTGAGGTTTCACAAAACAAGCCATGCAAATGGAGCAAGTAAAGGGCATGAGACTGGGAGGTAGACGACTCAAATGTTGAACAATGCCTTGACCGACATGACCATGTCATGATATGCTCATTATTATTGTTATTATTTAGAGATAGAGTGAAGAACTCTATTAACCATAATACGATATCATTTATGCTTAAAAAATACATATTAACATGAAGTTTTGATAGTTTATTATCATTTTCAAATCACAAAAAATTCCACTATTTTTTTTTAACAATACCACTATTTAATTATACATGCATTTTGCTCCCCGTGCATGGCACAGGTCAAAAATTCTAGTTATATACATATTTATCTTACCTATGATAACCTATCCTCCCACTACAAAAACTTTTTCCTAGAAGTCCTCACCATATATGAACCTCATTTCTATCAATAATCCTTTACATATCTAAAATGATGCCAAGCTATCGAAGAGGATACAGGTACTCTTAAAGCCAACGATGTAACACCCTTAACCCAATTTCATAATTATCATAAATAAATACAATACTAATCATTTATAAACCATTCTAAACGCGATCATGGCAAAAAATGATTTTTCAAAGAACTTCTCACAATTGTTTAAGGACACAATTTTTTATATTCATTCTTTATTCAAAACAAAAACCAAATTTTAGCAAACCAAAAAAAAAACAAATTGTAGTTTTAAAAGGTTTACATAACCGCGTGAAAAATAAATGAAAAGCGCTTAAAACATAATCCAATTGCCCAATGTCACATTCCTTATACACACACACACACACACACACACACACACACATATATATATATATATATATATATTCCGGACTGGGCCAAACCTCTCCCTGGCTTGGGCCTGGCCCGCTTCCGTACCTCAGGACGATCGAGTCCGTTTCCCGAACGTGCCTAACGGTCAGGATCTATCCCACGCATCCAACGGCTCAAGTACGACATTTCACCTATAAATAGAGGCTCTGCCCTCCAATATAGGTACGACAACGATGACTACAACGATGAAGATATCACATTACACCACACTACGTCCGCCCTCAAGGAGCACGGAGCTCGGACTCCCCACCACACACCTCGGCACTCCACCGAGCTTATATTCTTCGTATCTTTCTGTACCCCCACCTAGCGTGGATGGAATACCACCTCGGACAATCCGAGCCCCAACTTCTACCAGCTAAATCCAGCACTCGTTCACAAGGATCTGCCTTATTAGAAGCATTCAAGCAATTGAGCCCCGGGCTCGGACCTTATCCGGCATCGTGGGCCTCAACTCCGTACTCCTGTACCGAACATTGGCGACTACAGTGGGAGCATCGTCACTTGCTTCCATACTCTGAAGTACCACACCCCTTCCGGACTAATTCTTCTCTCCGAGGTACGTCCCAAGCTCTGAATCACCCCAAGTTCTTTCTCCTCTTGTTCGCAAGTTCTGCTCGCCTCCCAAGCACGGCTTGAGCTCGCAGGTTCTGCCCGCCTCCCAAGCACGGCTTGAGCTCGCAGGTTTCCGCTCGCCTCCCAAGCATGGCTTGAGCTTCTGTCCTATCTCAGGTCTCTTCAGAATGGCTCTCCCAGGATTCTTCGAGCCGATCTCAGGCATCTATCTCAAATTGGATCTTCATCCAATCCTCTCAAGATTTCTTTGCACGTTTTCATCCAATCTCGGATCTCTGTCATGCTCTCGGCGCCGAGCCAATAGCCCACAGCGGCTCCAATAGCTCTCTGATCTCCGAGCTCCGCGCTCCATCAGAGAGCCCGACCTTCCCTCTTGTGTCTGAGCTGATGAGCTCCATCAGAGGCCGAAGGGTTCCCAATTTCGCCCCGTGCGAGCCAACCTCCCTCTGATCTCTGAGCTGATGAGCTCCATCAGAGGCTGAGGTCTTCCCAATTTCGCCTCGTGCGAGCCTGCAGCGCCTCTGATCTCCGAGCTCCGAGCTCCGCGCTCCGCGCTCCGCGCTCCATTAGGGGTGTAAGGGAGGAGGTTCACAGCGATCTCCGTTGGAGGAATCTTTGGACAGGGGAGCCCGCAGCGGCTTTCTCATCTATAAAGGCTATGGCCCGGAGCGGCTCTCTTATTCAGTCAAACTACGGGAAGGGGGGCCCGCGGTGGCCTTCCCATCTTTAAAGCATGGACCTCAGCGGATCTCTATTAAAAACTATTGTTTTAAATTGCAGGAATCCCTCAAGATCTTTGGGTTTTTATCAATGACCTCGGATTTCCACTCTCACGTTCACAAAGGAGTTATGACGTTTTACTTATAAGAAGCTGCCCGTTCTACAACAGCTTATGTTCTGATATCGGTCGCGTTTTCCCTACTCTACATCGGGTGGTCATTCAAGGCATGCATACAAGACGGTAAAACGATAAGCAAAATTAATGAAGTACAGAAACAAATTAAAGACTGGAGAAAAGGGACGATGCCCATTGTATGTTACAACTTAAGATTGGCCCCGGACATGCCCGAGACCAATCAAAAAGAACTCAGAAAAATCAATTGGCTCTGCCTTCTGCCTCGGCGTCCTGCTCAGGGTTGGTTGCAGCAGCTTCTTCTTCAGCAGCAGGGACGGCGGCAGGGTCGTAGATCACGACACCCTTATGAACGATCTTCCCGCCTTCAGTCTTATATTTGGCATCCAGCAGGCCGACGTTCAAACCAAGCTCCAGAACCACGGCCATATTAAGGCAGCGCTTGAAGCCAAACATGGCCGCCCTCGCCATATTCTGCGTGAGCTCGGTTTTGTCTGCCTTCAATTGTTCAACTTCCTGGGATTTCTTCGCCTTCTCGCCCTCAGATGCCTCTGCCCTCTCCAGAGCCACCTTCAGGTCTTCTTTCAGCTTTGGAAGATCGGCAATTATCTTCTTCTGCTGGCTGACGTAGGCATTGGCATCATCGAGCTGCTGCCGGACTTCCCTCAGCTTCTCGAGCTCTTCCTTCAGACTCTGGTTCTCCTCGGAGTAGGCTCCCAAGTTACGATGTCGGTAAGTACTTAGCTCGCGACATATATGAATATATTTTCCTTGTAAAGATCTATTTTCAGCGTCAAGGACAAACATCTTACCTCGGAAGCGATCAGTCATCTTGCCCGCAGCCAGCTCCCGCAGCTCTTTGATGACCCCAGCGCCAGTCTGGCCGACCCGAATATAGGCTTCGAAGTCGACAAGGGAAGCTTGCTCTTTCCCCTTATCTGTGCACTGTTGTGTTGGTTTTTGTTTTTTGGCTGGATCATTTGAGGCGGCCTCCATGTTGGCCCTCTTGCAGCTGAGCCCCGAGTCTCGCTGCGGTGACGGAGAATGGACAATAGGAGATTTCTGTTGACTGAGTTTTTGTTTTTCTGAAGCGGGCCCCCTAGAGTGGGACTTGCCCACATGCTTATCTGATGGGCCAGTCCCAGTGGCTGACCCAGAAGGTTTGTCTGTTGCTTTCTGTGCAGGTAAATTCTTATCTATCTTAGCCGAAGTGTCAACCCCGGCCACCTCGAAGACGACGTCCAGATCCAGCTCGTCCATTTTACCTGCAGCAACAAAAAGACGAGAATCCGCAACGATGACGTTCCAAAGCCGGCATAACTCAAATAAACAAGAAAAGATTGAAGCACAATTACAAGTGGAGAAATATCTATCCAGCTTGGCCTTGGATTCGACCACGGCATCTATCATTGAGCCGCAGTGGAACCTCAGGCCGACCTTGACCATTATCTTTCTCCACTCATTCATTAAGCCATATGATTTCTTGTCTTCTCCTTTCAATTTTTCAGGATTCATCATGTAACTTTGAGTTCCGATCTCCACCCCATCTCGAACATAATGGCTTTGGTCCCAGAAAAGTGGGAAGTGAGCTCTCTTCAACTTCCTATTCTGAAAATCCCCAACAGCAAGCTTAGCAGCACTGCTTACAGCCCGGACAAAGAAGAAGTTCGGTTTGAAGTCTCGGTTCGAATCATTGACCGCAAGGAAGTAAGACCGGCTTGCATTGCACCGCAGTCCTACATGGTCGTGCCTCTTGCTCTCCGATTCGGCTTCTCGAGATCGGAGCACGTTGAAAAAGCAAAAGAAGACCTCCGCGGTAGGAACCCTCCCGAGGCGCTCCATAACCAACTACTACAACATTTGGACCTTATGGCAACGCCTAAAATTGCAACGGCAAAAAACCGTTGCCTTAGCCAACAATGGCAACGGTTTTTTGAATCAGTTGCTGATTCATGTTTTTTAAATTTTTTTCTATTGGCAACGGCTAAAAACCGTTCCCATAAAGTCTATGACAACGGTTTTTTATCCAATATTTATTCAACGGTTCAAAAACGTTGCCATATATACGATTATTAAAAAATTAAAAAAAATTGGGCGCTAAAACTAGCGCGTTTTCTAATTCCCTAAAGTTTTTAGTGCCAAACCAAAAAAGATTCAACCCAAAAATAAATTTAAACCAAAAAAATCAAAAACCAAAAATACAAAAAACACTCTAACTAACGTTCGCAGTCACTCTAACTAAATTCAAGAGCTTATGAATTGGATGAAGTACACTCAATTTCCTGTTTGCAGCAATTATAAATGGCTCAATCACTGCTTGAGTGTATAACCTCCCAAAGAGTCATAAATTTCCCCTTATTAATTCAAGTTTGAAACATTTTGCTATTGTTGAGTTAAGCTTACTAATATGGATGACATATGGTACCAATGGCTAACAAGTTGATGTTATCCTGAATCATTCACTGCAGCATACGCTTTAGCTTGTTGCCGCACTGAGGCCGCGACTCCTTCTGGTGCCGGAGTAAACACTTTGCTGACAGCTCCATGTTGTTCTCCTTGTGGATGAGTGGATGAGGTAAGCTTAATTCAATAGCCAGTGGCATCAATGTGCCATCATCATGTAGAAACAGGATTGTTCTAGTGGCATAAGTCTTTGTGTTGGTTGAATTTATTCTACTTAAGTATGGCATCAGAGTTCAGAGCATCATGGTGATCTAATATATATAGCTTGCTTGTTTGAAGAGCCTGCAACATAAATATGCTTGATTGTTGATATATAGATTGGACATAGCATATTTTAATATGGATATGGATTCATTTTCACATAATCGTGGTCTAGGAAAAAGTGAATCCTGATTAGTACCTCATTTATTGTGAGGCCATCTAAACTATTTTCTATGTGCTTTGCTTGGATAGAGCTATTTTGATCTCCATAGACATTGGGGTCTAGCTTGTTGGTTGGTGGAAATTCCTACACATGTGGCACTCAAACATAGATCATTTTATGAAAATTAAATTCTAAAATTATAAATGGTCATTGTATTTTAAAGTGTTACTTGGAGACGACGGATAATAGCAGGATTAGCACCAGCAAGCATTTCTTTGGCAAATTCCTCATATGTTCTCCGGTCAGTCTTACTTGCTGCAATTATACAAATACTAGTTAATGTAGCTAAAATAACATATTGTCTAATTAATAAAAAAAAATTCATATGAATGAGTCCAACTTAGGAAGGGGAAATTGGCATGTATGTATGTATGTATGTATACCTTTGATGATGTCAGGCAGTGGGAATTTGAGGAATCTCTCACGTGTGTTTAGATATTAATATATATATTGTGTTTCAATGATGCAGGTAGTGTTTTCTTTAATTTCATTCCAAGAACATCTCCATTCCTTAGAAACTACAAAGGTAAGAATATCAAAAACATTTTATATATTATAACAAACATTATTTACAATGATTGCATGAATCTGTTCTCTATAAAGTATGGAACATTCTATTTACAATGAATCTTTCCTCTATAAAGTATGAATGTATGAATCTGTCCTATTTACAATGAAAGCATGCCAACATAATATGCTCTTTTGCTTCAATTTCATGGAACATTTCATCAATTCTTCCTATTATACCTGTTGCTGTATTAACATTGGGGTTTCATGTCAATACTCCTTTTATGTGTAATTGTAAACAGAGTTGGTTTTGAATTGCATAACTAAAGTAATTCTTAAGTGATAGTGTTGCTTCTCTGAAATGGTTTTTGACTTTTGAAATTCACCGATTATCATAAAAATAGGCACTTGTTTGTTTCTATGTTAGACAATTCAAGTAACAAATAAAATTTCACCAGTTTGAAAAACACCTTTAATGTAAGTTTCACCAGCTAATCTTCAAACCAGTATCGTGATCATCAACACCGTCACCACTATCAACTAGTAACAAGTAAAATTTAAATCTGTTAGAAGTCTGTATTGATAGGTTGGTTTCAAAGATTTAGGAACAGAATCTGAAATTAGATGAAATGAGAAAACATTTTATTTAATTAAAGTTCTTGTGACACTATTAGTCCTTGGTTTCTCAGTTCTGATAGCTTCATATTTTAAATCTCTACTTTCTCAAGAGCTCTTGATTCTGCTAGAGTTTATGCTTATTGCTTGATTAGTATAGCTTTTCCGCTTGCAATAAATGACACAGCACTATTGATGCATCAGTTTTCATTTTTATATGAATGAATTGCATATTTATATATTTAGCCTTTGGAATGTTGTAGTTTGATGACGCACGCAAATGATGTATTTTTAATAGATTATTGTATATTGTATATTGTATATTGTATATTGTATATTGTATTAATCGGGTTTTGTTACTTTTGTAGGAAAATAATGAAGGTATAGATGAAGATCTTGATGGCTTGGATGAAGGAGAGTTTGAAGACGCGTGAAGTTTTATTTTGGAAATCGAAAAATGTTTTATTTTGGTTGAAATCGAACAAATTTTTAGTTTGTAATGATACTTGTTTTGGTAAAGAATTAATGACTAGAATTGTTTTATTTTAGGTTCAACATTAATGTTTCCTTTGAAATGATTAGAATTAAGAAGTTTATTGTGTGATGCTATTGATACCAATGATTTCATGCTTGTTTTTTGTGGTTGTCACTAATAGCAACGGTTTTATCCCGTTAAAATTCATAGGAAACAGTTTTTTCGTGTTGCCAGTGGCTGCAACGGTTTACTCTATCAAGGAAAACAGTTTTAGAGCATATTCATAAAGTATTAGGCAACGGTTTGCTAGTGTTGCCATATCTGGCAACGGTTTTAAAGTGTTGCTATATCTGGCAACGGTTTCTAAGTGTTGTCCTAATTGGCAACGCTTATTGACCGTTGCCATAGAGTGGAAAACAAAACCGTTGCGTTCAAGTTATCAATGGCAACGGTTTTTGGTATGCGTTGCTATTGGGCACAAAAAACCGTTGCCTATAGTTTAGGCAACGCCCACAGGAACAACAGTTTCAAAACCGTTGCCGAAAGGTAAGGCAACGGTTTTTCGGCTTTAAGAAACGGTTTTCGAGCGTTGTCATTGGGTGAAAATGTTGTAGTGATAAAAGCCGCGGACAAAGCCCCAACCATTTGGCGTTAATTACGAAGGGTCTACATGCAGGAACCTCAACACTCTTTTCTGGAACTCGAACAATGGGATCCGAACCTCCATGGTTTCCAAGACAACTCTGTAGAAGAAGAATCCTATTGCGTTGGGCTCCATGCACACCGCGAAGTCTTCAGCCTCAAGCAGCTTCCATCTCTGCTCGGCAGTACACGTTATGAATTTCTCATAATAAGATAGGGGTTTGTCCGCCCTCAACCTTGCAGTGGTTTTGCAGATTCTCTTGGCAACCCAGTGGTACTGGTCTTCAATTAGGACGTCGGCCTCCTCTGCCTCGGCCGCAACTTCCAGTTCAGCTTCAAGTTCCTCCGCCCAAGACACGACCTCGGCATCCTCCATTTTCGGGTTCACCTCAACAGTGCACTCCGAAGTCTGCAGAACCGACTCACTTGCCGAAGCACCCGAAATTGCTGGAGAAGGAGCTTAGGTCGCAGACATCAGAGAAGGGTTCCCCTTAGGGGACAGCATCGGGTCTCCTGAAGCCGACTTCTGCAGAATTGGTTTACCAGGAGGTTTCCCCGGGACCGGTCGTTCCTCACCCCTAGTTCGGACCATTATCTGCAAGGGGAGGACGACGCTATCACTAAATCTATTCGTATCGTATTCCCTATCTTAATTTGAAGCGGTACGTGTCCAGGCCTCAGGCATTCCCAAGGCCGAACATTCTCCTCCCCTTGGAGTGAGCAGCGACGGCCGCCAATATGGCGACTTCGGCCACTAGCAAAGCATTAAAGCACTTAAAAAGTTCTGCAGGGAACTAACCTTTATGCAGGAACTTTCTAATGTCGGACTGAATGTTGACCTCGCGGAAAAGAATCCCAGGAAATGACGTCGACGGTTGAACATTAATTGATCTCGCCCCCTTTAAAAAGTATTCGTCTTGCAGAACTCACAGTCACGAAATACGCAAGAATGGACAAACGAATCTCCAACTCGCCTTTTATGGCAGCAGGAGGTGAAGCGTCACAACGAATTGAATGCGCGACTCTTCGAATTTGCGCGAACAGGTATCTGAACTCCCTGAAACGATGTATAAAATTTCAACTCAATTTTCAGGACAAAGCAGGGCTCGACAAGATTCCCGCCTGGGGAACGAAGTAGAAAACAAGCCGAGACCGAGCTCGTGCAACCTCGCCCTCGACTTCAGGGGCCACTATTCCGGACTGGGCCAAACCTCTCCCTGGCTTGGGCTTGGACCGCTTCCGTACCTTAGGACGATCGAGTCCGTTTCCCAAACGTGCCTAACGGTCAGGATCTATCCCACAGATCCAACGGCTCAGGTACGGCATTTCACCTATAAATAGAGGCTCTGCCCTCCAATCCAGGTACGACGACGATGACGATGACTACAACGATGAAGATATCACATTACACCACACCACGTCCGCCCTCAAGGGCATACGGGTACACGGAGCTCGGACTCCCTACCACACACCTCGGCACTCCACCGAGCTTATATTCTTTGTATCTTTCTAATCTTTCTATCACCTCTTTCTCATACTGACTTGGGCTTCGGAGTGTCTTGCAGGTACCCCCACCCGGCGTGGATGGAATACCACCTCGGACAATCCGAGCCCCAACTTCTACCAGCTAAATCCAACACTCGTTCATAAGGATCTACCTTATTGGAAGCATTCAAGCAATTGTGCCCGGGGCTCAGACCTTATCCGGCATCGGGGGACCTCAACTCCGTACTCTGATACCGAACAATATATATATATATATATATATATATATATATATATATATATATATATATATATATATATCACTATATAAAACATAAATAACAATCATAAAGTCAATGCATCTAATATCGCATGACAATGCAAATCTCAGGTTGTCTCTTCTCTATATTTGTGTGATACCTATTTCAAGAAGTTTACTAGGTGGACATATTCATTTCCTTGAAGAGAACGTCACAATTCATTTCCTTGAAGAGAACGTCACAATGGTGAAAACTCTTACAATAATAATCAAGGCAAATCAGTGCGCTAAGTATCAGCCGGCTCAAAGTATGAAACACAAACTATCAGGGGTTACAAACTCGAGCAGCTCAACCCCAAGGCTGAGATATTGCACGTAGGATAATTCATATTGGCTTCTGATAAGATCAAACATGATCTCCTATGAATGGAACTAGAAAAGTGGCAAAATCAACTTGATTGTGACAAATCTTCAAGAACACATAAGCATAAAATTCAAAGAAAAGAGATGAATCACTCAACAAGTACAACACAAATGAAACAACACTTACATGAAGAAGAATAAATGAAAAATGTGGAGAAGATGGAAAAGAAAGTGGAGAGGAATTTCTCCACCTCTTATTTGGAAAGACGATAAGAACTACAGTATCCTTGAGATCTCCTAGCCTCAAAGTTGTGTGCTCAAGGTTCTCATCTCAAGAAACCTTGGAGAATCTATGATGAACCTTCACCTACATTTGAGCAGTGGGAATTTTCCCTCACAATGAGGGGAAAAATATTTATATAATGGCATATTGGATGCTAGGCCCAACATGCAATTCACTAAAAGTTAAGAAAACAAGGTCGATGACCACATCAAAGTAACTAAGGTCGTAGCCTCCTAAATAATGGCCAACAAGGTTTAAAACCAAATGTTCATTACAAATAGAAATTAAATCCTAAATTTATTGAAAAGCAAATACAAAGAAATATAAAGCTGTTAGTTCGAGTAGGTTTCCAGGAAAGAGATGTGGGGTATTTTTAGAAATTCCCTAAAGTATCATTGGTCATATTTAGCGAGTCTTTGTCAACTATCAAGGTGTACATACTAAAGTATATTCCATTTACCACCCTTTAAAAAAATGTGACCCCCTAACAATATAATTTTGCACTAAGACCCCTAATTTTGCACCCAATACCCAACAAACTGACAAACTCCACACATCTCGTTCTCTTGCTCTCTCTCTCTCTCTCTCTCTCTCTCTCTCTCTCTCTCATCTTTCACATCTCACCATCACACACCATACTAGAGGCAGAGAGAGTGCCAACCAGAGCCCTAGCCACGAAACAAACAAGGTCGGCGAGCCCACATCTCCAACCTCTGCCTTATTCTGCCCACAACCTCTTCTCATTTCTCTCTTCCACACGCTATCACGACGTTCTTCTTCTTCTTCTTCTTCTTCTTCTTCTTCTTCTTCTTCTCCTCTGGCACTATGATTCGTGAATCAAACAACTTCCTTAAATTAATGAGCTACTTTCTCTTTTTTCATAACAAAAATTGTGATTCGTGAATCCAACATCCTCCTTAGATTAATGAGTTACTTTCTCTTTTCATAACAAAAATTAGGGTGTCATTTGCAAACTGTATGTGAGAGATCTGTGTGTTGAGATAACTATACTTGTCCCGAGAAACATATTCTCCTCCAATGTCTTATAAACAATGAGTTTAATGCCTTCGTGGCTATGACTGATGAGAATGTAGAAAGTGAGTCTCCTTCCTAACTCCCATCTCCATCTTGAAAGTGGATGTAGGAGATGAAATTACTGGAATAGATATAGAACCTGCAGTCAAGCCCTAATTGATCCAAACTCTCCATTCATAATTCACATTCATTTAACAAAAGTAGACCGAGTCTCTCCAACCAAAATAGGCATGGCCTTCTTTCATTTTTGAACAAGGATATTTGTGATATTTTTGTATATGCATCCGACCATACTAGTAGGTCTTAAGTCCTTTAAATCTTAGGCTCTTTCAATTTTGGGAACTAGAGCGACCAAATTATGTTGATATATAAAACCGGTTGGAGATCGAACCAGTGAAACCTCTAAGTCACATTGTTCAATTGGTTCATTTGGTTTGAGAATGGTTGAACTGGATGACTAATAGGTAAATTAAAAATAAAAAAGTATTAAATTTTGAGGAAAAGTTCAATTGACGATCCAAACCTGTTTTGAGTGGTCCAATCAAACTGCATTCTAATTAAGGTTGAACCGATCACCAAACTAACCAATTCTCGATTCATCGCATCACCGGTCAATCTCATATAGACAGCTTTCTTACCGTCAGCATCGTGATAAGAAAAATCTAAAACAAGCTAGGTTATATTAGTACAAGTCTCTATTTACTTTATTAGGAAATCCAATCCAGATGGCATTATATATTTTCTTTACCACACACACCCTCAAAACATTGCACGTGACGATTAGGTTTCACTTCTTCAGATGAAAAAAGTAGGAATTCATATGAAAAATAACTATATTTAAAAGCAACGAAAAGCAAAAACTTAAAATATTGAGTGTTCTTTGTCCTATCATCTATGGCACAAGACTCCAAACTATTACTGCTTCGGATATGTAAGTTGTCTTATTATTACCGACTGATTAGTTGGGTTTACAAAGGATATTTTAATTAATCAATGGCATAAATAAATTAATCAATGGCATAAATAATTGGTTGTCAAACATGATATAATATGAACGGTACGTGTTAATTTACTATGTTCTCATTTATTTAAATGACTTTCTTCTATTTTCTAAGCAGTGTTATATACTGTTGTCAAAAAGTTAGTGTTATATTTATATACTATATGATATTTAATTAGTTTATATCAAAATACCCTCCTTAATTGTCTAATTATGTTCTTATGATAGGCGTACACGTTACACATAATGATTGTTGCTACTTCATGAATATTCTTCTGCCTCAATGATTATTGTATATACTGAATTTTTCAAGATATGACTTTGCTATATAACGAAAAGCAAACGAGTTTGGGGACATATATATTTCATCATTCAAAAAGTGCCTCGTGTTTTTGATAAGAAATGTTTATGTTAACATCAAATGATTTAGACATGAAACTTATCTCTTAAGAATTTTCCAATATAGATTTGATTTCTAGTTGTCTAATTTTGGCGACAAGTATTCTTATCCATAGAAATTTGTGGATAAAGAAGGTTTCTGTTATTTCAGTTGAAGAAATCTTCTTCATGATTTCCCTCTTATAAAAGAAAAATATTTTGGTTCATTAATTTGGGCTTTTTTAGTCAAATACTTTTTATGTTTTTTTTCAATTCTAAAGGCTTATTTGATTTTGTTTTGGTTCTTCAGTTTTCAAAGTTGATTTATAAAATAATTTTGAATAAATTTTTATAACGGGTATTGTCTATTTGATATTATTTTTTAAATAAGAAATAAAATACAATTTTGTAAAACAGTTTTACAAAAAAATTAATCAAACAAGTTTTTTCAGTTTTTAAGACAATATTGAAGAACGAAATCATGCATAGTCTTACATTTAAGTTTCACAATATTGCTAGTGAAAAGCCATAATTTTAATTCTGTATACTGATCTTTTAATGACATTTTTCTCACAAAATTGATTTCAATCAAAAAAAATTCTAACAATTTCTTATAAATATTTTGTTTAGAATTTATTTATTTTTCTAGACCAACTAATGAACAAATCATATTATATTATTATTAATTTAAAAACATGTTGAAACTTAGATTTAAAAATGGATTTCTAACATGTTTACTTTGAAACATGAAGATATTAAAAATTTGGTTTAAATAGGTAATTTTAGAGTTTGCAATATAAAAAATAACTCTTTTTTCTATAATGAAAAATTAACTTTTTAGATGCATTTAAGAATTTTAAACAAAAAATGAATTATAAACAATTTTTTTTAAAAAAATATGAATAGTACAGACAATAAAATTTGATAAAAAAAGTTGCTTTTGTCATCATCATTTTTCTTTGGTTATCTATTTATGTCGGCCAGGAATTTAGAATTAATGTGTTAGACATTTAGGAAAAACACATGCAAGTATTATGTCAACATGTGATTCCTTACGACAAACATCGTTGGCCCAGTGATTTAATCTATCTTGGGATATAGGGGTTGACCCGGTACTCTTGAGTTCGATTCCTACAGTAGACAAACTCGGTGTTGGCCAGTGCGAAATTTGATCCTAAGTACGAGTGGAGATCAGCATTACGTTAAAAGGAACAAAAAATATGTGATTCCTTCCGGGAAAGAGAAAAAAAAACAACAATGATAATATAAGATGTAGACGCAAGTTACCTTGATTCGTTTAACACAAACTATTAATTAGCATTTGATGGTGACATCTCTATTGTTCAAAGCTAGGAGAAATGCTTGTTTAGGCACCTGGCATCCATAGTTTATTTATAACCAGGGGAATACCCGTGCGGTGCACGTGTTGTTCTAATATTTTTATTTAATTTTATTGAGTTTATTCGTAAAATATATAAATTATTAATATAAATCATGTATTTAAATTATTAATATAGTTTAAATATGAGTTTATATTTTAGATAAAATTATCTCTTTTAGATAAAATTATCTATTTTAGATAATATTGTTATATAAAGTATGTATTTTTTAATATAAATAATAGTTAAGATTTTTTTATCAAATTAATTGTTTTAAAATACTATAATTTTACAAAAGTAAAATGAATTTTATAATGTTCATTAAGTACTTTAAAAGAAGTAAGTTGAGATTTAATACAAAAGTAAAATTTAAAATCGAGGAGCATAGTAGAGGCTCCATTAGAGCTTCATTAACAAAATAATTTGTTTACAAAATATTTATACAAGAAATTAGAAAGTGTATATAAAATGTTATTTTGATTTAAATACATAAAATTTAACAATTACAAAAGATTTATAAATTTTTTGAAAAAATCTAAATTAAGGTTTAATAATTTGACAAAATAATATGATTTTGTTAAATATTTGTATTATTTTAAGAATTAGTAGACCTTTGAAATTCTTGTATGCAAGAAAGGGAAAGATTTCACATTAATATGAATTATTCCTTTAATTTCCATTAAACTCATGAATTAGAAGAATATGGATCGAAGATTCAAAGTTTTAATAATTCATCATATATTTAATTAATTTTTTTGTAAAGTTACTGCATATTTTTGATATTTATGGATTATGTATTTGATTATATTTATCATTAAAAACATTAAAAATAATACATACTTTGATTGAAATCTATCTTTCTGTTGTACTGTGTTAGTTCTTCTTTTAGCAATATTTTCTCTATCATAAAAGTAATTACTTATGTTTATGTATTTAACTTGTATATCAATTCCATGGTTGATACTATAATTCTTTTACCCAAAACATTCTAAATATTCTACCTTTCAAAGCTACACTATAAGTGTTCACATTCTAAACTTAAAAATTATAATTGTACCTGAATGAACAAAAAGAAGTAGCAAAGCTACAAAATAAAGGACCAAGAGTAATAGGTAAAAGGGATTAAAAAATGAAAAATAGATAAAAAGAGTTTAAGGATAAGAAGAATAAAGAGTAAATGTTATGAAGTAAAAGCTACCAAAAGGCAACAAAATTCTTTCACTCTTTCTTGAAGTCACTAAAAATGAAATGCAACAAAGTTTCAAAATATATAATGTCAATGCCAGCATGAATTTATTTCATAGTTAGAATTCTTCATTAGATTTTCATGAATTCTTCATCCGATTTGCATTAGTTTACCATTTTAATTTAATTTATATTAATTATGAGTTGCAACCCTTCTTTATCCTTTCATCATTGTAATTTAACTTTAACCCATAGGTGATATGAATGTGTAGGCTACAAAATAGTTTTCTTGGTAGGTGCTAGTATTATTCTTGGAGAACATTTTACTAATAGTTAAATGTAGGATGTGTGTAACATCCCTAGTTTGGTAAATTTCGGTTTACGAAATTACCTAGCAATTTGTTATTTGAGTAAATAATAAATCAAATCTTAGATACGAGTTTGTCGTGAAAGCAATATTAAATTGTTAGATTATGTGATTTATTTGAATTATAGTTTGAATTGTGTGGATTATTGATGATTATTTGGGTAGAAAATAGATTAAAGAGGGAATTAGGGAAACAAGGGCATTATAGTCATTACACCCTCTATTACTTAAATCACTCGACCTTCTCTCATTTCTCACATTGCTGAATTTTAGAAAAACAAAAGAGAAAATATAGGGAGAGAGAGAGAGTGTGTAGGTCGAGAGAGTTGAGAGGAAGAAGAAGAGAAGAGAGTTCCATGGATCTTCATTGCTTGTGTTTGATTTCAGCACCACTCTTCTCCATTTCTTGCTCTCTATCCATTGGTACTAAAATCAGTGGCTACTTCTTCTTCTATCACAGCCGCAATTCTAGATCTCAAGCTGAAACACTAACAAAAATGGAATCTTGAAGTTCATAAACTAATTGTGAAGTACAATACTCAACACTAGAGCCTTCCAATAGTCACCTTTCTGTTTTGGGTTGATTGGGTAGCTCGAATTCGAAATTTGAAGTGGATTCCGAGTTCGTGGGCTTCGAAACTATTACGGAGAATGTTCGAGTGGTTTTTGGTCTCGTTCGTTGTACGAAGATTCAAGTATTTGTGAATTCTACATTTCGAGTGATTTTTACTCACGTTTAGGGAATTTACACTTTAAATTGATTGTGTTGAAATTCTAGAATCGATTGCTGTTTTGGTTTCGAAATGGTTTTAGAGTCAAAAACCGAATTTTAGAAAAACATCGTTTACGGTTGAATTTTCCAATTATACTTTGATTGTAATGTGAAGTTTGGTTTGATTGTGATTGTTTGGACTGGAAGATGTTGTGAAATCTTCTGTTTTTCAGTTGGAATTGGTTCGGGTTTCAGTTTGGATTCGATCGGAATCGCGAAATGGACGAATTGGAGTTAAAATGTTGTTTCTGCACAGGTAGCACGGACTGTGCGCCTTAGAGGCACGGACCGTGTGTCCCATAGACAGAAACCCACAAACTTTTTTTTACAGGTCGAACGGACTGTGCGCCCCCTGTGGCACGGACCGTGCGTTGCTCTCGGGTTCAAAATGCCGTTTTGTCTTTTCGTCGCTCCTTTTTGTTCCAAATCACTTCTAAACCTTTTCTCAACCAATTGGGATGATATTTACTTTATAAAAACATGATTTTAACATGTTCAAACTTGGTTTTTAGAAAATGTTTTGGAACTTATCAATGTTTCGAAAAACCGAGGCTAGCCACATGTGAGAACATATGTTTTTCAAATAAAAACGGAACTTCATGTTCTACTATTGTAGTGGACATGATATATAAATTATATCATATGTGATTGACGGCCCAATGCGGGTATTAAATAAGATTGACGGCCCAATGCGGGTGTGATATAAAAATTATATCGAATTGAGGTGACGACCTCCAGATGTTAGCATACTAAGAGAGGGAAGTCATGAGCCCTTATCTTAGGCCCCCTGAGGTTTATTATTACTTTGCCTTTAAGAGTTGTACACTTATCGGCCAGATGTTGGGGTTCACTCAAACTTCCTTGGGTTGTTGGTGATGTGCTAAAACTAATAAAGCTTTATTGTAATTCTTTTATTGAATTACCAGATGTTTTTGTAATTCATTTATCGAATTACCAGATGTTTTTGTAATTCATTTATAGAATTGCCAGATGGTTTTGTAATTCATTTATTGAATTACTAATTAAAGAGGAACTTTGTATTTAAACCGTGAGCATAATTAGGGGTTCACTTAAGCTTTCGGAGTTGGTGACTTGCTAAAGATTAAAATGTAATATTGAAATTCATCACTTAAGCTAGTTTGGGTGGTTGGTGATGTGATAAAAGATGAAATGGACTGTTTTGTAATTTATATTGAATTACGGATTAAAAAGGATTTTCATAATTGAACCGAGTGAATGTTAGGGGTCGCGGTAGAACTCACTGAGATATGTTATCTCACCCTATCATTTGTTGTTGTTTTACAGAGGAACAGGGGAAAAGAAGTCGTCTTTGTAGTCGATATATGACTTGAGATAATTGAGTTATGTAATCGTTTCCGCTTTTTCCTTATTATAAGTAGGAAAGTTACTCTGATATTTACTAAATTGTACATTCTTAGTATTTCTATTGATTAGAGATATTAGGGTGTTACATTTGGGAATCGAACCTTGTACTCTGGGGCTTAAGTACAAGTTCAATGCATTCCCACTACCAATTGAGCTAGTAGTTCAATTGGTAGTGGGAATGCATTGAACTTGTACTTAAGAATGTGACTATTAATTTGAATTCTCATACTAATTAAATTAAATAATTGGCAAAATATCTCCCCAGGTCCCTTAACTTATTTATTTATAATGAATAGGTCCCTTACTTTTTTTTTGTAACGCATAGGTCCCTTAACTTTTAAAAACGTAACACTGTTGCCCCTTTTAACGTTTTTTTTGTTAACTCCGTTAAAAAAATCCTTAAGTGGCTGTTAGATTGCTTATGTGGCAATTTTTTATGTTTGCTTGGCAATGTTATTTGCTGACTAATTATTTTATAATTATTTTTAATTAAAAATTAACAAAAATGTGAATTTTCGTCAATCTGCCAAAATAAAATCCTCTTCTTCAAGCAGCAAACCTAGAATTTCATGGCTGCCTCTCATCTATCTTCCACCATCATCTACGAACCCACAAACACAATCTTCTTCAACAACAAATCAAAGAAAACGAAAACGAATCTGAGAATCGATGAATTTGACGAAATCGAAAAGAAAACGAATTAGAGAAATGAAATCAAAGAAAACAAACATGACGAAAACGAAACCTGAGAAACGAACATGACGAAAACGAACATGAATCTGAGAAACGAATTTGAGATAATTTGCAATCTCCAAGATCCTAGCAACAAAAGGAAGATAATTTGCGATGATGAACTACGTGTGGTGTTTGAGACGAATTGTACTGATATGTTCAAGATGAATAAGTTATTGGCTAAACACATAATCGCCCTTGAACCATCAAGTTTTCTGAGTTTAAGAGAGAAGATGAAGAGGACGAAGATGATGAATAGTAATAGAGGGGTATTTTGGGTTTTTTACTTTTGAATAAAAATCTAATTTTTAATTAAAATCCTAGGTGGATATGCCACATAAGCAATAAAATAAAGTCACATAAGTAATCTAACAGCCATTTAAGCATTTTTGTAACGGTGTTAAAAAAACGTTAAAAGGGACCTATGTGTTACGTTTTTAAAAATTATAAGGGACCTGTGCGTTATAAAAAAAAAGATAAGAGACCTAATTGTTACAAATAAATAAGTTAAGGGACTTGGAGAGGTATTTTGGCTAAATAATTTCATTTCATGGCAATTATAAACATAGGACCAAACCATATGAAGATCATGTTCAAAGTGACTTTTCAATTCATGTTACAACCTTTCATTTCATTTATATATATATATATATATATATATATATATATATATAAATAAGCACTCTAGATGCTCCTTTGGGGATTTCTTTATATATAGATATATACAAGGAGGGAGGGAGACATTCACAATTGCATATCTGTTATAGTTCCACCATAGAATCAAAAAGATTGCGATTAATAGTCACTATTAGAATTTTCCTCATTTCCTGCGGAATTTCAATAAAAATTCGCAGCAAACAGGTTTCCTGCGGATTTTTCAGCGGATTAGAGTTTCAAGCTATTTCGTTCGTGGATAATAATTTCCTGCGGATTTCTAAATCAGAAGAAAGTTTCCGCAGGAAGTCTGCAGGAAATTCCGCACGAAATATCCGTAGGAAATTCCGCAGAAAATTCCGCAGGAAATGTCTATCTACCAAAAAAAAACCAGTTGTCGTAAAATTCTTCTTTAAACTGAACTTGATATACAAATTCGAATCAACTACATCATAGACTTAAGCTCAGAATCAACACGAAACTTTTTAGCAATTAAAGATCATAAAATTCTTCTTAAAACTGAATTTGTCATAAAGATCTACTACAAGATTCCAAAAATAATGTTTTCTGATATATAAATTTCCCAAGGTATCAGTCTATTGCACAAATGACCAAATTATCATTTTAAGCACCATCTAAGATTTATAAACAAAGAGCTAAGGGAAGTTCCTTATAAAAAGCAGATTGAACTCCAGTGGCATGGAAAGCTTTGGCTGCAGTGGAACTCCACTGCCACTTCAGAAGCTGGTGTGTGTTTTATGTTTTGGTGCAACACATTCCTAATCTCAACCTTGGATTTCTGTAGTGACATCAACAAATAACAAACTATCAACACATCGATTAATACTAAAAATCAAAAAAGGTCAACTATATATATGGTTCAAATTAATGATATATACCACAATGGTTTATCATATATCATGTCTAATATAAGTATATTACTGATCAATTAATAAATAAATTAATGAAATTAATCACGCAAACCAGCTATGCAAGAAAGAACTCTCATATAACTCCAAAATACAATCCAACATCAAAATAGATTATGTATTATGATCCAATTTCCTTTTTATTTTCAAATTCAATCATCTGTCATTCCATTGAGCTGATTGTGAAGTTCTAATAGAAACTAGTTCAATATATTTATAAATAACATAACTATTGCTTAATAACATAATACTAACTGCCTACAAATATAATATCTGTCTAACAAGTTCCTCCTAGAAGTATAATCAAGTAAGCACCAAATTGCTTTGCAATCAAAGGGAATAAAAACTGTCTATTTTATAGTAGTAACTGTCACAAATAGCGTATAAAAAAATGATAAGGTTAAAATGCAGGTAATAAGGAAATATATTTTTTAACTATAGTTGAACCAAAGTGTGGGACTTTACCTAACAGCAACTCCCAAGGACTTTCTGTAGAGAGTAGAGACCATTCTCAGGATCCTACAATTTCAGAACCCGCCACTAAGTAACTTCCAGATGTACAGGTGCATCATATCATAGTTCATCAAGAAGATCAGAGCATCATATACAATTTGCAGTGATCGCACATGCTTTGCAGTGAACCCGCCACTAAGTAACTTCCACACTTTGGTTGAACTATGATATTTTTAGGCAACGGTTTACTTTGATAAGTCACACTCTGATCTTCTTGATGAATTATGATAGTGATCAGTGCATCATATACACTATTTCTGGAAAGACTCATACGCCTTATCAAAATAAACCATTGCCTAAAAAAGCATGTGCGATCACTGCAAAGCTAACAAAATAAAAATAAGCTATAATTGAATAATTTCAAAAATCAGAACCTGTCAAAAAATAAAGACATTTCAAGATCAAGGTTGTTAGTAGGATGATTCAAGAACCTGGAATGAAGCTAATTTTATCACACTGAGACACTGTTACAGAACATAAAGGAAGAAATACTTTTGTCATGTTACATATCAAACATCCACACAATCACAAACTACTTGTAATAATCTCAATCCTTATACCAATTAATAATGCACAAATAGACTATTGATCTTGATCCAAATAAGTACTATACACAAAAGTGAATTCTTACATAGCATTGATTCTCAATGGCAGCACGAAGAAGAATCTCCCAATGTGCTTCACCAGTCACTGCAGTGAATGCTGAGGCACCAACAGTACCTGAAATTTGTAAAACTTCAGAAAAGTTTATTCGAGTGTCTCCAATTCTTTAGGCCGCCACATGGACTTCCAATATAATCTCAAGCAATTCCAATAAATAAACATAAAATACATCAATTCCAATATAATCTTGTTATGTACCTACCAGTGCTGGGCTGACTGCGTCGGTGGTCTCTTGCAGTATGACTTGATGTCAACGAGCGCCCGGGAGGGGGACCTGCGAAGCCACTCCGACGCCCAAGTTAGTATTGAGAGTAGGTGAGTGATTTAGCAAGGAATGAGAGTGTACCTCATTATGGCAATGTGAGCCAGTATTTATAGGAAAGCGTGCCCATTGTGAGCCGTTGGATTGAACGAGTTGATCTGAGCCCTCCAAATATGGGAGTCATAATTGGGCTTGTAGATTGTGGATATGGACCAAAGTGATTGGGCCAATCCATGTTCAATTGCTGAATGGGCCTCGTGGCCCAGTCCAGAACAGTTGCCCCCCAAGCCGAGATTATTCCGAAGGATGGTCTTCGCTTGAAGCATTTTTGTCGGTTCGTCCAACGTGTCGGGAGCTTAGCCCTCCAAGGTGTCGTGTGATGATGTCTTGGCACCTCTATGGTGTCGTGGGACTAAGCATCCTCATGGTGCTGTGTGATTGTGTCTTGGCACCTCCATGGTGCCGTGTGGTAGGCGTCCTCTATGGTGTCGTGTCTGGGCTTTGGCCACCCCATGGTTTTATGGGCATGATTTTGTGCATGGTGGAGAATAAGACTCTTGGTGACCACACACTTCATTTTCAACTTGGATCCATCCTCTCTTACTTCTCTCCTTGGTAAGCATTTTCATTCTCTTTTCTTTGGTGCATAGGCATTGCGCCGGGTCCACAATGCGTCTGCACACGACCGGTCGAATGCCGAGTTGTGTCCCTTCCATGTACTACCATTCAGGCAATTTATCGAACACCTGATGGGCAAGGCAATCCTGGTAGGGTGCATAGTTGTGGTTCATCCAGACTCTGCCTTTCAGGCAATTTATCAAACAGCTGGTGGGCACCTCGTGGCGCATGGTCAGAGTGGATGAAGATAGAATTTTGAAAGAGTTGATAAGGCTTTTAGGACCACACAAATTTTTCCTTTGAAGCTCTCCCTCATTTCTCCCTTGGTAAGTGTATCTTCCTTCATCCTCTTTTATCTCTTTTTAACATTATATGCTACCATTGCATGCTTCATGAGAATGTTAGCTCTTAGTGACAAAAGAATGTTGATGCCTCATGGCATTGGTCTTCCATAAAAGTTATAGGTGAGAAGGGAATGTTGGTGCCTCATGGCCTTGTGTTGATGACACCCCAAACTCATAAGTTTTTGCGAAAAATGGAACCATATGGGGGATAGCCCTCGGACACTGTTGCTTGAAAACGTGAACGTTCTTTTGTGCAAGTGTACACAATCGTAACAAGTAATATAATGAAAGTAGAGATCGTTCCCACGAGGATTAATTTGCCAAACAAGAGTTTAATCAAGTAACAATTAGTGATTTTAGTAACAAAAGTAAATGACACACAATTGGTTGGGTAACAAGTAACAAACAACTAAAAAGGTATTAGGGTAGTGGAAATCAGATTTGGGACAAGTTGAGATGCAATACTTCAATAAATCCATTAAAATGCTCAAAATGCTATGTTAAGTGCTGCAGCACTAGGTGCTGCCGCAATTGTGCATTATGTCTAATGCTTAACACTAGGCTTTAGTCGCTCCAAATTATGTCTAATTCGGAAGAGATTATTTCCCTAGGCTACTGGAGAACAAGCAGCATTTCACCTAAGTGTTTTACCTCATGGCTTATGCCTCTCCTATGTCTAGGACTCAAGCAAGAAACAACTATATGTCTATAGTGCAACATACCATGTTATCTTGTGAGATATATATACAAACCATGTCTGTGAATGTATATCTACTTAGATTAGACGGCCAATCCTAATCTAAGATGGAAATAGTAAAAACACACAAGATAAAGCGCTCAACACAATAACACAAGCATTAAGAACAATTTAACTTCATTAAATTCATAATAGCATCCCAACTACAGAGGTTTAGCTCATATTGAGCTTACACAACATTACAACTAAACTAAACATCAAGAGAAGTAAGAATTTCATACTAAAACCCGAGAAGAGAAGTTCAACTACAAGTCTTGATACTGAGACAGCTTCAATGGTGATCCACCAAGCAATTCCAGCTCTCAAAATGTAGCTCCTTCGAAGTTGAAGTAGATCTAATGTTGCTGCAGCAATCAATATCCCAGCAATTGATTCTAAGTAACAATGGAGGCACGAAAACTTGAGGCTATGTCTATACCTCAGGAATTCGGCTTTACCTAATTCTGGGGGTGAGTGCCTTTATATAGGGAAGGCCTTGGGATGAGAGAAACCCTAAATGGTGGAGGCACATTTTGTCCTTTTCAAGGCACAATGTCCTTTTTGCCCAAAACCCTAGGTCATTCACGCATCACCAATGATTGGCACGCACACCCACGCATGACACACGCTGACAGCTGTCCTTGCCTTGATTTCCGTGTTTCTTGCTACATTCTCTCTCATGTTGCGTAAAATGGCAATGCTGCCACAACAGGTGCTGCAGCAATTAAACACACATATTAAACCACAATTGGGCACAAAAGTGCCCATTAATAACATAATTAAGCTTGCACCTTTAATTATTCTAAACTAACATATTTACAACATAATTCACTCAATTGCTTGAGAATTAACCATGATTTAAGCTTGAAATAAGAGATAATAACAATCATATTCGATTGTTATCACACCCCCAAACTTGAACCATTACTTGTCCTCAAGCAATAACACTTGACACAGACAAGCAAAATATCAGCAACAAACCAGATAGTTGAATTATTCATAAAGGCACACAAAACAGAATATTAAGCTGAGCATACAACTTTCAGATTGGCCACTCAACTTGCAAACCCACTGAATGATAAGTTCCCTAAATTACTCCTGCTCAGTAGTGTGTGTGTGTGGCATTCAACTCAGTTCAAAACATAGCAAGGTTCAAAACTTCACTTAACTAAAGACTAGAGAGGTTTTCTTTTAAGATAGCCAAAGATGTTCCAAAACTAAGGGTAGACTAACAATTCAGCACAGAAAGGGGGGATAAGCATGACAAAGGGCTTTGATTTAGCAATTATAGGATTCTAGGCCAGTGCACTTATTACAACTGAAATTTCAATGCTGCAGCAACAGTTGCTGCAGCAATACAGACTAGAACAGAATTTTAAAAACACACAATACTTGACATTGATGTTGCATTGCCCTTATTCTATCCTCACTTTTCACACAGGCTGACTGCTGATTTCGACTGAAACCAAAGTGTGTCACCACAAATTGGCCTCCCTACTTCACAATCAACCTAACTACCATTTATCATCCTTTTGACTGAAACTATAATGTGTCTCCACAGAATAGCCTCCCTACTCAGTTCAAAATGGCAGCTTATTGCACTCTTTTCTTTTTCCTTTTCTCTTATTACTTACTTTTCTTTTTTGTTTTTTTTTTGTTTTTTTTGTTTTTTTTTTGTTTTTTTTTCAATGGGCAATGACAACAATTACACATATTTACAATACAATACAACGAATTGACTATGTGCACTTGACCTAAACCCATTCCTTCATGCTTTGCCTTAATATAACTTAAAGAACCCCCAAACTTAGTTTCTTATGCTACCCTAAGTTTTTAGTAAAAGTTTGGCAAGTCTCTAGGTCTACCAACACTAGTCTAGCTTCAGATCATTTCTAACTTACTAAGTCATTCCTAAGTTTCATGCAAAGTGTAAAAACAGGAGCAATATAGTTCACTCATAAACAGGGGCACTTAATCACTCAATTCTCACCCGTTCATCACTAAGTTTTGCTCAACTTAACAACTGAAATTAACAACTTTCATTCAACTAACTAGGCATTCAACTAACTAGGCATACTGATATATTACAATGACCATAGGTCCTCCCCCCCACTTAAGACCTTGCAGTGTCCCCACTGCTCATGAAATATAAGGGAGAGGCCTATTTTAAAGCAAAACAGAAATAAAAACAAACAAACACAACTATTGAATGCAAACACGAACACGACACATTCAACAAATTTATTTAACTTGAAAGACTAACAAGATAGAATTTAAATGACAGAATTTAAAAGATAAAGGTGCAAGGAATCCTCATTTAGTTCTTGGGCTCTGCCTTGTTGCTGTTCCTCTTCTTACTGGCCTCTTGACTCTAGGTGATTTAATCACAGGGGCTTCTGGTGCCTTTGGGGTTTCTGTTGCTGCAGCACTGGACCTGCATTTGCAACAGCAGGGCCAGTAGCAGAAACACTTGCCTTCTTTTGGGCAATCACCAAGTCCAGAGCAGCCTTTGATCTCTTTTCATATTCAGCCAATTTCTCAGCTTCAATTGCTGCAGCATCAGCTGCTGCAGCATCTTCAGTTCCCTTCAGCACTGATTCCACAGTAGCAGCAACAGCAGCGTCTTCCTCAGCAGTTACGCCTTCAACATTCAGCTCTACATCTTCAGGCACGACAGACATCTTCCTTCTTTTGGGGGCATGCTTGGTTCTTGTTCTCTTAGAGGGTGAGAACACTGGGCTTTCAGCATCAGCATCAGCAACACCAGTTGCCGCAGCAACAGATACATCAGCAGTTTCAGGCATTTTTCTTGTTGGCTTTCTTCGGGTGTATTTGTGGGTTGTGGTGGTTGATTTTCTGGGATTGGAGTGGTGATGGGGGTTGATGGTGGTGGAATGGTAGATGGGGTGGCTAGCTTGGCTGATTTGCTATTAGGGGGAGGGTCCATGTCAAATTTTATTGTATCTTCGAACTCATCTGAACTGTTATCTTCAGATCCTTCTCCCACCAGTGAGTCATCCTCTTCACTATCATCCTTCCTATTCAATTCTTTTATTATCTCTCTGTTTTCTTCTTTTTCCCCTTCACTCAATGTTTCATCAGTCTCAGAATTAAGAAGCTCTTCTTCTTCTTCACCCACCTTCTTCTTTCCCTTTATCACTTCCTTCCTCTTTCTCTTTTTCTCAACTGCTTGCTCTTGCACATCATCATCAACTCCAGCATCTTCAAACAAGTCTTTATCAATTACCTCTTCATGAAGCACCCACTCAGGAAAAGAAGGTGCTTCAACTCCAATATCAACTTGCAAATTTACAGCAAACAGGGCCTTCAACCACTCCTGCTGCTTCCTCATAAACTCCTAGACAGAGCGTTGCTGCAGCATGAACTGTGGCATCATGGTGGGATTACCAGCTGCTGCAGCAACCTTAGGCTTTGATTTTAGAATAGTAGGGAAGGCAGCAAGAGGGAAGCCTTTCTTCTCCCCCTTCATTTCCACACCAGCTTTAATGCAAAGATCAGTAATTAAGCAAGGAAAGAAAAGATACCCAGCAATTTTGGAGTGACAAATGAGAATCTCCCTTGAGATCAATCTTCCAATATCAACATCCTTTGCTCCCAAAATTGCATCCAGCAGCATCATCCTTTCTTTTTCTACATTTGTTGTGTGGGAAGTGGGAAACAGAGTGTGCTTGATAAAGTTGAACCATACCATAGCCTCATGGTTGAGGTTGCTCCTTTTGACCTTAAACTCATTCGCACTACAGGGTTCCCATGGAGTGCCAGGGATGGTGATGTTCTTCTTGACTGCTTCCATTTCCTTCTTGCCCCATTTTTCAAAATTCTTTACAAATGTGAGGCCATGGTAACTCAGCCCCAAGCATTCATTGATCAACATGGAATCAAATTTGATGACCACTCCTCTAACATTTGAGAATAACTGAGGCTTTCCATCTTTCTCAGGCGCAATTCCAGCATAGAATTCACGAACCACAGAGGGGTAGAAGTATTTTGGTTGCTGCACCAACTGCTCCCAACCTAATGCCTTCACAACAGATGCGAACGCATCAGATGCATTTGTCAGCAAGAATCCCCTCTCTGCCCAGAAATTCATAGCAGAGAACTTTTCCATAGCAGATACTTCCTGATTTTTCATGCTTCTTCGCCTTGCATGACTTGATTCACCACGGCCAGAGGATGATTGGCCCTTTCCAGAAGATTTGTTAGCACTGACCTTAGTTCTCACCATTGTTGATCAAAGATTGAAGTTAAAAACGTAAAGGTGAGTGAGAGATTTGGGTGATTTGGGAACGAGGGTTTGCTGTTTAATTATTTCCAGGGATTGAGCGCAATTGAAGAGGAATTTGTGGGAAGGTTGTGGAAGAGTGGGTGGTTAAATAAGTGAAGGATTTGACGGTTTAGGTAAGGGCATAATGCATAAATGCACTAGCCGTTGGATGAAGGGCTATTTGTATGGTGGATAATGAGTGATTGGACGGTTATGTGACCGATTGGACAACACACTGTCACGCACAGGCCTTGGGTGAATAACTGTTATTATTTTATTTTATTTCCTTAACTGCTCTCTATTGCTGCAGCAACGTTGCTGGAAGCAATGCTGCAGCACCAACTGCTGTCACACCCTCAAACTTCAACTTGCTGAAATTTTAATTCTTGCAACAAACACCAAACAAACAAAACAACTAATTTATTAGATTAAAAACCTGGGCTGCCTCCCAGTAGCGCTTGGTTTAAGAGTCCTCAGCCTGACTTCCTTCAAAGGTCATGGATCCTTAATCATAGTGGTGAATTTACTCCTCACCACTGATTCACCATAGTACTTCTTCACTCTTTGACCATTAACCTTGAAGGTTTTGTCACCTGCATCATCATACAAATCCACAGCTCCATGAGGGTACACCTTTGCCAATTTGAATGGCCCAGACCACCTAGATTTGAGTTTTCCAGGGAATAGTTTAAGTCTTGAGTTAAACAATAACACTTGATCACCTTCCACTAATTCCCTTTTGTGAATTCTCTTGTCATGCCAAGCCTTGGTCTTGGCTTTATACAATTCTGAGTTCTCATAGGCAAAGTGTCTCATCTCTTCCAATTCATTCAATTGTAATAGCCTAGCTTCCCCTGCCCTTGTGTGATCAAAATTTAGATTTTTGATAGCCCAATGCGATTTGTATTGAAGCTCCAAAGGCAGATGGCAAGCCTTGCCATACACAAGTCTGTAGGGGGACATTCCCAAAGGAGTTTTGTAAGCAGTTCTATAAGCCCATAAAGCATCATCAAGATGATTTGTCCATTCCTTTCTGGTAGGCCCTACCATTTTCTCCAATATTCTCTTGATCTCTCTATTAGACAACTCTGCTTGACCACTTGTTTGAGGATGATATGCTGTTGCAATCTTGTGCTTAACCCCATACTTGGCCAAGAGATTTTTAATCAATTTGTTGCAAAAATGAGAACCTTCATCACTGATTATTGCTCTTGGAGTTCCAAACCTTGTAAAAATGTTTCTCAATAAGAACTTGCTAACAGACTTTGCATCATTGTTAGGTAAAGCAACTGCTTCAACCCACTTTGATACATAATCCACAGCAACAAGGATGTAAGAGTTGCCAAAAGAGGGAGGAAAAGGTCCCATGAAGTCCATTCCCCAGACATCAAAGAGTTCAACCTCTAAGATGTTTGACAATGGCATTTCATTTTTATGTGATATATTCCCACTCCTCTGGCAACTATCACACTTCTTGACAAACTCATGAGCATCCTTGAAAATTGTAGGCCAAAAATAACCAGATTGAAACACTTTTGCTGCTGTTCTTAAACCTCCAAAGTGTCCTCCATATGCTGCAGCATGGCATTGCTGCAGCACTCCTTGTTGTTCTTCATCAGCCACACATCTTCTTAGTAACTGATCAGGGCACTTCTTATACAGATAAGGTTCATCCCAGAAATACTGCTTGATTGTGTGGAAGAACTTCTTCTTTTGCTGATAATTCAAATCACATGGCACTACTTTGCTCACTAGGAAGTTGACAATGTCTGCATACCAAGGTGCTGCAGCATCAGGTGCTGCAGCAGCAACAGCTAACAATTGCTCATCAGGGAAGCTTTCCTAGATTTCTCCAAAATGATTACCTGCACTATCACCTTCCAATCTAGACAAATGATCAGCAACTTGGTTCTCCACCCCTTTTTTATCTTTAATTTCAAGATCAAATTCTTGGAGGAGGAGAACCCATCTTATTAGCCTAGGTTTTGCATCTTTCTTAGCAATCAAATACTTGATGGCAGAATGATCAGTGAAAACAATTACTTTTGTGCCAACTAAGTATGATCTAAATTTATCAAATGCAAAAACCACAGCTAATAATTCTTTTTCAGTGGTAGTGTAATTTAATTGAGCTTCAACAAGTGTTTTGCTAGCATAATAAATAGAATGAAAAACGTTACCATACCTTTGGCCAAGGACAGCACCTATGGCATAATCACTAGCATCACACATGAGCTCAAAAGGATTGCTCCAATCAGGAGTCACTATCACTGGGGCAGTAACTAGAGCATTTTCAAGTTTCTGGAATGCTGCAGCACATGAGTCATCAAACACGAATGGAGTGTCATGCTGCAGCAATTGACATAATGGCTTTGAAATTTTAGAGAAGTCCTTGATGAACCTCCTATAGAATCCAGCATGTCCTAAGAAACTTCTAACACCTTTGACATTTATTGGAGGATGCATCTTCTCAATCACCTCAACTTTAGCTTTGTCAACCTCAATTCCCTTCTTTGAGATTTTGTGTCCCAACACAATACCCTCTTGGACCATGAAGTGGCATTTCTCCCAATTCAAGACCAAGTTGGTTTCTTCACATCTATCCAGAATCTCTTCTAAGTTGTCAAGGCACAATTGGAATGTTTCTCCAAAGACAGAGAAATCATCCATAAACACCTCCATAGATTTTTCAATGAATTCAGAAAAGATTGACATCATACACCTTTGAAATGTTGCTGGGGCATTGCACAACCCAAATGGCATTCTTCTGAAAGCAAAAGTACCATAAGGACAAGTGAAAGTAGTCTTTTGTTGATCTTCAGGCACTATAGCTATTTGATTGTAGCCAGAGTAACCATCCAAAAAGCAATAGAACTCCTTGCCAGCAAGTCTATCAAGCATTTGGTCTATGAATGGTAGAGGGAAATGATCTTTTCTTGTAGCCTTGTTGAGTTTCCTATAATCCATACAAATCCTCCAACCAGTAACTGATCTTGTGGGAATAAGTTCATTCTTCTCATTGGCTACCACTGTGACCCCTCCTTTCTTTGGAACACATTGCACAGGACTCACCCATGCACTATCAGTGATAGGATACACAATGCCAGCATCTAACCATTTGATGATCTCCTTTTTCACCACTTCTTTCATGATAGGATTTAGTCTCCTCTGCCCTTCAATGCTATTCTTAGCATTTTCATCAAGAATGATCCTATGCATGCAGATGGTAGGACTAATCCCCTTTATGTCAGCCATTTGCCACCCAATTGCCTTCTTATGCCTCTTTAGGGTAGTAATGAGATTATGCTCTTGACCTTGGGATAAGTCAGAAGCAATGATAACAGGTAAGGAATCATTTTCCCCTAAATAGGCATACTTCAGGTGCTTAGGCAACTCTTTCAATTCAAGCACAGGAGGTTTTTCAATAGATGGCACATTCTGTTTGAGATTAGAATCCCCTAGATCAAGAGATTCATAATGCCTACTCCATAATTCTTTCACCTCAGCCTCCTTGTGCACAATACCTTTTCCACAAGTTCACTCTTATCAATCTCAGAAAGAGCTTTCACCAGATGATCACTTTGCTTGTAGAAGTGCTGTTGAACCACAGAATCAAGAGACATCACAAAAGAGCACTCCTCAGTTCCTTGGTCAGGGAACTTGAGAGCATTCAACACATTAAACTTAATCTCTTGATCATTGACTCTCATAGTCAATTCTCCTTTTTGCACATCAATTAGAGTCTTTCCAGTAGCCAAGAAAGGTCTTCCAAGAATAATAGGTACCTCCTTATCTGCAACAAAATCTAAAATTACAAAGTCAGCAGGAAATACAAATTTATCAACCTTTATCAGAACATCCTCAATAATTCCTTCTGGATGAGCAACAGATCTATCAGCAAGCTGTAAGGTAACAGTTGTAGGTCTGGCAACACCTATACCAAGCTGATCAAAAATAGACTTAGGCATCAAATTGATGCTTGCACCTAAGTCACAAAGAGCTCTGCCAGTATAAGTTTCACCAATTGAGAATGGAATAGTAAAACTGCCTGGATCCTTCAACTTGCTTGGAAGCTTGTTTTGCATGATCATACTACACTCTTCTGACATAGGTACTGTTTCAAACTCCCCAAGTCTCTTCCTTTTGGAAAGCACATCTTTCATAAACTTTGCATAATTGGGCATTTGTTGAAGTGCTTCTACCAAAGGAACATTGATGTGAAGTTGTTTTAGCACCTCCAGAAATTTGCCAAATTGCTTATCTTGTTGAGCCTTTTTCAACCTTTGAGGATAAGGTGGATCAGGCAAAACTTGATCAGCAATCTTTGATGGAATTGCTGCAGCATTAGATGCTGCAGCATCAATTGTGACAGCATCTGGTGTTTTTTGTTTCTCTTTTTTATCTTTTTCTTTTATTGCATTTCCATCACTAGAATCAGTTGATGGTCCTTTCAAGTCCTTCCCACTCCTTAAAGATATAGCCTTGACTTGTTCCTTTCCCTTAGAAGATGTTGGTTCAGTAGTGGAAGGCAATGTTCCACTAGGTCTTTGGGTCAGGGCAGTGGCTATTTGACTAAGTTGATTCTCCAAGTTCTTGATTGCAGCTCCTTGGGTTTGATACTGAGTTTTAGTTTCATTCATGAAGGCCTTCAACATAAGTTCCATAGAGCTCTCTTCTTTTGCTTTGGATGGGGCAGGTGTTCCTGGTGGTGTTGCAGGAGCTGTAGCAGGTGTTGCATTGTTGCTCCATTTAAAATTAGGATGGTTCTTCCACCCAGGATTGTAGGTACGAGAATAAGGATTATTGTTCTTGTCATACCCAACATAGTTGACTGAAATAGGGTTTGCAAGGCATTCTTCATACAAATGGCCTCCTCCACAGTACACACAACTGGCAGAACCCACTGGTATTTGTTCAACTGCTGCCACTTTAGTTTCTGGTACAGATTCAATTGCTGCAGCAGGTGTTGCTGCAGTAGGTGTTGCACTCATATTCTTGATCATGTTGGACAAGGATGCAACCTGAGCAGATAAAGCAGTAACCTCACTCACTTCATGCATACCAGCAACTTTCTTTTGAACACTAACCCTGGCTGTTGGCCATTGATAACTGTTTGCAGCAATAGTTTCAATAAGATCATAAGCATCTTGGTAAGAGCCATTCAGCAAGACTCCACCAGAAGAAGCATCAAGCATCAGTCTAGTTTTAGGTTCCAACCCATTGTAAAAAGTTTCCATTTGAACAACCACAGGCAACCCATTATGTGGACATTTTCTTAACATTTCTTTGAATCTTTCCCATGCTTCAAACAATGTTTCAAATTCAGTTTGTCTAAAAGATGTAATTTCAGTTCTCATCCTGGCATTCTTGATAGGTGGAAAATATTTTGTCATAAATTTTTCAGCCATCTCATTCCAAGTAGTGATAGAGTTAGGTTCCAAGGAATTTAACCAAACCTTAGCTCTATCCTTCAAGGAATAAGGAAAAAGTTTAAGTTTAAAAGCATCATCACTTACACCAGGGAGAATGAAATTACTACAAACTTCTACAAATTGTTTTAAATGCAAATGTGGGTCCTCAGTAGGTCGTCCACCGAATTGCCCTATTGTTTGAAGCATTTGAAACATCATAGGCTTAAATTCAAAATGAGTTGTGGCAAGTTCAGGCCTCACTATGCTAGTTTGCATAGTATGAGGGTCAAAAATTGCATAATCCCTCATAGGTCTGTCCCTGTCATTAGCCATGCCTATAACTGTTTCACTCAAAACTTGTCTCACATGTTCAGGTTGCTCAGTGGCAGCTAAAGTATGTCTGTCAGAACCATGGTTGCTAGGAGGTGGTGTGTTTCCATGATTAGAAGGTGGTGGTGTAACCATATTGACAGCTCTTCCCAAAGAAATCAGACCAGAATGGTCGTGTCCCCTTCTCAAAGCTCTAAACAGTCTTTCTATCTCAGGATGAAGTTGATATTCTGGTGATCTGCGTCTGTACATATGCTGCAGCAACAGTTGCTGCAGCAATTAACTTACTGAAACAACCAAAAACAGAGCACCAGAATTAGCAACAAAAGAAATCACTAAATTGCCAATTAATTAAACAGTGTTTAATCAATTTAATCCCCGGCAACGGCGCCAAAAACTTGTTGCTTGAAAACGTGAACGTTCTTTTGTGCAAGTGTACACAATCGTAACAAGTAATATAATGAAAGTAGAGATCGTTCCCACGAGGATTAATTTGCCAAACAAGAGTTTAATCAAGTAACAGTTAGTGATTTTAGTAACAAAAGTAAATGACACACAATTGGTTGGGTAACAAGTAACAAACAACTAAAAAGGTATTAGGGTAGTGGAAATCAGATTTGGGACAAGTTGAGATGCAATACTTCAATAAATCCATTAAAATGCTCAAAATGCTATGTTAAGTGCTGCAGCACTAGGTGCTGCCGCAATTGTGCATTATGTCTAATGCTTAACACTAGGCTTTAGTCACCCCAAATTATGTCTAATTCGGAAGAGATTATTTCCCTAGGCTACTGGAGAACAAGCAGCATTTCACCTAAGTGTTTTACCTCATGGCTTATGCCTCTCCTATGTCTAGGACTCAAGCAAGAAACAACTATATGTCTATAGTGCAACATACCATGTTATCTTGTGAGATATATATACAAACCATGTCTGTGAATGTATATCTACTTAGATTAGACAGCCAATCCTAATCTAAGATGGAAATAGTAAAAACACACAAGATAAAGCGCTCAACACAATAACACAAGCATTAAGAACAATTTAACTTCATTAAATTCATAATAGCATCCCAACTACAGAGGTTTAGCTCATATTGAGCTTACACAACATTACAACTAAACTAAACATCAAGGGAAGTAAGAATTTCATACTAAAACCCGAGAAGAGAAGTTCAACTACAAGTCTTGATACTGAGACAGCTTCAATGGTGATCCACCAAGCAATTCCAACTCTCAAAATGTAGCTCCTTCGAAGTTGAAGTAGATCTAATGTTGCTGCAGCAATCAATATCCCAGCAATTGATTCTAAGTAACAATGGAGGCACGAAAACTTGAGGCTATGTCTATACCTCAGGAATTCGGCTTTACCTAATTCTGGGGGTGAGTGCCTTTATATAGGGAAGGCCTTGGGATGAGAGAAACCCTAAATGGTGGAGGCACATTTTGTCCTTTTCAAGGCACAATGTCCTTTTTGCCCAAAACCCTAGGTCATTCACGCATCACCAATGATTGGCACGCACACCCACGCATGACACACGCTGATAGCTGTCCTTGCCTTGATTTCCGTGTTTCTTGCTACATTCTCTCTCATGTTGCGTAAAATGGCAATGCTGCCACAACAGGTGCTGCAGCAATTAAACACACATATTAAACCACAATTGGGCACAAAAGTGCTCATTAATAACATAATTAAGCTTGCACCTTTAATTATTCTAAACTAACATATTTACAACATAATTCACTCAATTGCTTGAGAATTAACCATGATTTAAGCTTGAAATAAGAGATAATAACAATCATATTCGATTGTTATCAGACACCGGCTCACCTCCTCGCAAACCGGCAGGGTGCCGGGCTCCAATTCTCGCGTGCACCCCCCTCTCCAAAACCGGCAAGGTGCCGGGTTCTTCACCTCGCGCTCGCGCGCCCCTGGACACTGACAGGGTGCCGGGTTCCCCACGTAAACCGGCAGGGTGCCGGGTCGTGCGTTTTTCATCGGGCGCTTCGAGCGCGTCCACCAAACCGACAGGGTGCCGGGTTATGCGCCTTCGTGCGCTTTCTCCAAACCGGTAGGGTGCCGTCTGATGCTCCTACCCCGGCAGTTTGCCGGGTTTCGTCACCCTTGCGCGCCCTTGTGCGCGTTTGCGTGTCTTCATGGACATTTGCCTCTGCTGTGAACACCTCATGGTGTTGGGCTTTGAATCTTTATTTTGTTCAATTATTTCCTTGACGTGTTTTGAAGACGTATGTGCTTGACCTTTGCCTTCGAGTGCTGTTTCCAACCCCGGTGGGGTTCCGGGGTTCGTTGCCCCATCGTTGGCACTTAGTCTTTCACACTTAGTAAAATTCTCATGAATTTTTTTAGTCTTTGACACTTAGATAAATGCTCATGAATTTCTTTCTCTTTGACACCTTAATTTTTCAGTGCTCGCTCCGGACACCGGCAGGGTGCCGGGGTTCAAATTCTACTCTTGCGAGCGTCCCAGACACCAACAGGGTGCCGGGGTACAAATCATGGTTCCGGGGTTGGAGACGTCAGAATTGGATCTTGAGCTTAACAGAAGAATTATAGCTCTGTTTCTTAGCTTTCCAACGCATGCTCACACGCCTCCATCGGATAAACTTGGACGAAGTTATGGCCTGGAGACTAGACAGTCCTCCCGGATGCCGCGGAAACCGGCAAGGTGCCAGGTTACAAGGTGCCGGGTTACAAATCATGGTACCGGGGTTGGAGACTTCAGAATTGGATCTTGAGCTTAACAGAAAAATTAAAGTTCTGCTTCTTAGCTTTCCAACGCATGCTCACACGCCCCCATAGGATAACCATGGATGAAGTAATGGTCTGCAGACTAGACAGCCCTCAACGGTTCCTTGGAAACCGGCAAGGTGCCGGATTACAAATCAGGGTTCCGGGGTTGGAGACTTCAGAATTGGATCTTGAGCTTAACAGAAGAATTGTAACCATGCTCACACGGCCCCATCGGATAACCATGGACGAAGTTATGGTCTTCAGACTAGACAGCCCTCAGGGGTGCCGCGGAAACTGGCAAGGTGTCGGGTTACA